>OX421973.1:80635442-81866442 GCA_949128135.1 Parasteatoda lunata
TCTGCCCGTTCTGAAATCATGTTTATCAATTGAAATAAAGTAAGAAATATTGACTTCACTTTAATTTGTAAGGAATTGAAGACAAAAAAAAAAAAAAAAAGGATTTTACCGTAACACACACATCTGTAACAGTATGGAAGTTATCGTTTGCAAGTTTGTTGATAATAGAAAGGTAAAAATTATTTAGAAATTTTTTCAAGTGTTGGCCGCGTTCTGTTTCTGAAAGATTAACCAATGTACAGGGTCGTTTTTTTCCAAGTTCTTCTGCCTTTTCCTCAGGGAAATTTTGCTTCTTATTTGCTACTAAGAAAATGGCTTCCGATTTTGCCAATAATTATGATAGAACTAAATGCCTGATATTTTCAGGCTCCCGCTAGAGGGCGTACTCAAGCGTTGCGATCGCGAATGATCAATGTGACCGTGGTTAATATAGGATTTCGTCAGCAAATTAGCATTACAGAAGTTATCTGAAACCGTGAGTTTATTTTATTTGTAGTTTTTCTTTAAAAAGGCGTTTCTACTAAACATAATTTACGATATTTGAAATAAACAAAAAATAAAGTTATGTACTGAAAAGCAAAATTAATGGGGAATTCGTACTAATTTGGGTGGAGAAACGTAACAAAAATTGTCAATCTATTATGATGCTTGATGCGCCAATGATGCTTGATTAATTTCGGTTATAGGTACAAATTAAAATAAAAATATGAACTATACATAAAATACCAAATTAATAGAGAAATGGTACAAAGTTCATTGGGAGAATTGTAAAAAATCACCATAAAATTTTGGACACCACTGTTTAATAATTTTTTTTGTAAAAGCCACTAATCGAAACAAAAAAATAATCTATTTACTAAAAAGCGAAATTGACGAATTATTGTAGTGTCGTTTCGGAGAAAAGTAAACAATCGCCATACCATTTTTGACGCCCATGATGCTCACTTAAGTTTGAAAATAATTACTGGTTAAAGTTAAAAAGGAAAGAAAAAAAAAAGAACTATGTTCTCTATGAAGTAAAATTAATTGAGAAATGGTGCACTAATTTATTGAGGAGAAACATAAGAAATCGCTAAATTCACTCTTATTATTTAATTTTGACAACAGTCACTTCTGGTATTATGGTAATTGGTGCTGTTTTAATAGGTACAAAAAAATACTAATATAGGTACAATGTATTATATAAGCATATTTGGTACCTAATAAATCTGTATCAATACAGGGCAGCTTTTACATAGATACTGTGTAAAGGTTTTTTTTTTTTTTTTTTTTTAATGGCCCCTTGAAAGAGATAAGGAAAGTACGGTAATTATTACTGTAAAATTTGCGGTGTATCAGATTTTTTGTTCTGTTATATGTTCCGCTAAAAATGGATTTTCGGTAAAAAAAATACCGACACGAAAGGTAGCGATACTTTTTACCGTAATATGATCCACAATTTTTTACAGTTTACGAAGAAGTATAACTTAAGCACTATATAAGAAGTATAACGTAGCAGCCAGTATAACTTAAAAATATCAATGACGTGATATTTTAATGAAATAAATGGAATCCATTATGAACCTCGTTTTACCATTCATGCGAGGGTAAATTCGAAGTTATTTAAAGTGAATTAATATAGTCATGAATTTTTTTTTTTTTTTTTTTTTTTTTTGATAACATAATATTTACGACGTAGTCATACATATATATTTTTAAATTTATTCCTTTGCTTTTTATAAATTTATTTTTTGACAAGTTTTATAAAATTAATATCATTCATGATGCGAGTTTATTTGCTCTGAAATTTTAACAAGCTTGGATAATTCGTTTTGTTTTATTTGTAAGAGAAAAGTTCGTATTGCACTTACTTTTCCACAATAAGTAATTAAAAAATACATTTTAAATGCATTTGCAATTTCTGCTTGGCGAAATACTGACATTTATTGAATAGGACAAACCATTAGCAGTGTAGTTCGAACTTAATGTTAATGCTGATTATTCCAACGAAATGACAAGTTTAATATCATTTGTGCACTCCACTACTCCTTAAGTTTTTGTGAAAAGTACCGTAAGTGATTTTTTTTTACCTCGCCAAATGCAAGCAATTAAAAAAGCGACAGTTTTTTTCCCCCTTCTTCACTGTGATTTCACACCTTCTTATCTAACTCGCGACAGAGAAAATAAATTTTAACTTAAGAAAAATCGTTGCCATTTCTCAGTACAAGAAAAAAAAAAAACATTTACAACGAAAAGGAATATTTGATAACGTTTCAAGAAAGAATCGTTTGCTCCAGAAATCTCAGATACTATCAAGTTCATAAAGCAAACGAAAAAAAATGAGAGGGGAAAAAAAAAAAATTCTGCGTAACATTATCAACTTAAAACAAGCGTACTCCAGATTACGTACTTTCTTAACAGATTACTTACTTTCGAAGTTGAAAAAAAAAAATCATTGTCAACCGGCATCCATACATTTCACGCACATAAAAAAGACTTTTTTTTCATCAAATATTCAAATAAGACGCAAAAAAGTCGTCTGCGAAATTTTCACCTCTGAGTGTTTTTGTGTGTTTTTTCGGTGTTATCAGGAGTAATTCAATTCAAAATTTAATTTACTTTTTTTGGCAACGTTTTTTTTTATTTTGTTATTTTTTCTTTACCATATTTGTATCTTTTAGTTCCTTTTTATTTGAAATTCTGACTGGAATTTTCAGTTTTTTTTTTTATTAGCGAGCTCTCCTTAAATTAGAAAAATAATAGGGAAAGCAAGAGAAAATTTCGGTGTCAACTTCTTCTTAACACTTATCTTTTTCATTTAACATCTAATACACTTTTTCCCCATTTTTCCCTAATCAAATCTGAAAACTCCTCTTTCATGCAACCTAATTGTTTTATAATCACAAACTTGGCGAACCGATGACGTAGGAAACAAAAACAGGCAAGCGATAAAAAATGAAAAAAATGAGTTGTGAGAGAGGGGTGAAGAAGCAGAAAAAACAGAAGAAAAAAAAATTCGAATATGTGATCATAAGTCAAAGCATTAATAACTGCTGCTGACAAGATATATTCGAATTTTTGACATTCCTTCAAATAAACTGTTCAGTTTCCTTTATTTAATTAAGTTTCCATTTACTAGACAACTTCATGAGATTTCCTCTTTTTTTCCTATTTCCACCCTCCCTCTTTTAGACAATGCAGACGATCTTTTAGAAATGTAGAAATCGATTTTTAATTTTTTAGATACTTTTAGTTTGTGTGCATACGTTATTTTTGCTTGTCTTCTTTTTTTTTCAAGAGAAAATAAAAAAAATAATGAAATATGTTCTACGGTTCGTTCTTTGAGTGTTTCCTCAAATATTTTTCTTTACTTTTTTCCTCCAAATTCGTGTTTTATTCACCCGCACTGGTTGTCTTTACAATAAAAAATTTTCTAGAATAAAAAAAAAATATTTTTTTTGACTTTTACCATATCCATTATCCGTTTTCTGTCTTAGTTGCAAAATAGCGATAGTTATCTTTTGATAAAAACATCGTCTTCCCTCTGTCGATGATTTGAGAACTTTTTTTTTCAAAACGAACTGAACTGAATTAATCTAAAAATAAAACTGTTTAGTGAAATCGTTTGAAAGAATTTTCCAATAATCACGGTATCTTAATGTATTAAAAAGTAACTTTGAAAAGAAAGGATACTGGAAAAAAAAATCGAATTTTTCTCTGGCTACTTGTGTTGTTAATTTTTTTTGTAACCGGAAGGATTTGATTCATTTATAATTTGGAAAAATGATATTTTTTATGCAATTACTCTTTTTTTGTGGCCCAATTTTCATGCTTTTATATTAATAAAATTGACTACTTCCAATGTTATTATTTTTTTTTTAATTCGTTTTTATGGTATTTTTTATATATTATATATTTGTTATAGTTTTAATTCAAATTTTATAGGTTTATAATGTAAAATGCTGTAAATCTTTATGTTTTTCTTTACATATCGAAATATTTAATTTTTAAAAAATGCATTTAAGAAAAGTATAAAAATTTTTTTCCCAACATTTAAGAAAAAGCACGAGAAGAGATTTCTGATTTGAAAATCAAAAAAGAGTAAAAACAGTTATAAAAGAATTAGAACAATTTTAATATTTAATATGAAACCTGATTACTTATTCGGAATCCGAGAATCTTTACAATGCAACATTTCAAAAACTCTTACTCGGTCAACTTTCTGCCTGCAAAGAAGAAAAAAAAAAAAAAAAAAGCTTTTTATTGCAAAATAAATGTACTATCAAGTAGGTAAATATTTAAAATATGATAATTTTGCTTTTACAACAACGAGATATGCGATTTTTTTAAAAACAATTATCAACCATGAACAAGGATTAGTTTAATGGTCATTACATTTTTCACTCTTATTCTTTTGTTCTATAATTCAATTTTATCATTCCGGGATAAATCAAACAGTTTCAAACGTAAACTCTCATTATGAGAGTCCAGTATACTCATTGATTCATATTTAACCGCAACCGTTCAGCGATTCAAAGGGCGGTATTAATCGTTAATTTCTAAGGAATGACCAAAGTTGGTCCTTCCCCGAATTACACTTGCAGCATTTTCATCTGTCATTAAGAACAGAGGAGAATGCTTAGCACTTTCAAAAAGATTAAATATTTGTTCGAAATGGAATATCCCTTTTGAAGTCACCGCCTCTTTTTCTGTCGACTCATATTAATGCGTCAAATTAAGAAGTTTTGGTCGGCAAGATCTGAAACCATTTCGTGAAGTAACGTGATTTACGATTCAGACCTATTGTCATATATCATTGTTTTATTACGGGAGGAATCGTGTTTCCGTCTATTAAATCATGTTATTCTTCAGGTAAGTGCCTAATTTACTTTTTCTGAGGTAAGTTGCTTGATTATTTAGGAATCTTAGTACCTGGAATTTAGGGATTTGTATTTTATTCAATAAATTATGGCTTGGCACACTGCAAGTTCTTCAAATAAGTATTCTCTTATAAAAGTCTAATGATACCAATGTAAAGAATTAGATTTAATTTTTAATTATTGAAAGTTTCAACTCGGTTTTGTAAGTATAACTAATTTCTCAAAATACATAACTCAAGTAAGTATACGGAAAGCATATAAATTAGTTGCAAACTTAGAATGGAACACTAGTTTCATAGTTTTGGGGCTTTACAATCGTTTTTTGGTATCTTAATTCATGGAATTTAGTGATTTTTAACTATTGAATGTTTCAACTTTATAAAGACGAGGAGTATAGAGTCAAAATTTGTGTAAAAAATATTAAAAAGCTAATAAATTAGGATGAAATTTTAGTTCAATTGAATTGGGATTTAGCAGTCAATTTAGTTATCCTATTTTATGGAATTAAGTGATTGGGACCTAATTTTTAACTATTGAATGTTTCAACTTTATAAAGACTAGGAATAAAAAGGCCGGTGGCTGAGTGGTACCGCTTCGCGCTGTCGTGCCACAGGTCCCTGGTTCGATCCTCGGGCCGGGCAAGGTTGAGTCAGCCCTTCATCATCCCTTCAGTGGGTTGATAAATGAGTACCAAGCATGCTTGGGAACTAAACAATGGAAGTTCCGCGTTCGGCTGACCACCTGACCGGAACATCTGCTCCTGCACCCCAGAGCCCAAGGTCAGGAAAACTGAGATGGGCACAGTAGGCCTTGGCCCTCTGTGGGCTGTTGCGCCACTGAGTTTAGTTTAGGAATATAAAGGAGTTTTCAAAATTTGTGGAAAAAATATTAAAAAGCTTCTAAATTAGAATGAAATGCTAGTTCAATAGAATTGGGATTTAGCAATCGATGTAGGTGTATTTTCTGGATGGGATCTAACTTTTAACTATTGAGTGTTTCAATTCAGTCACATAGACGAGATATCAAAATTGGTTTAAAAGATATCAAAAAGATTACAAATTAGAATGAAATGCTAGTTCAATAGAATTGGGATTTAGCAATCGATGTAGGTGTATTTTCTGGATGTGATCTAACTTTTAACTATTGAGTGTTTCAATTCAGTCACATAGACGAGATATCAAAATTGGTTTAAAAGATATCAAAAAGATTACAAATTAGAATGAAATGCTAGTTCAATAGAATTGGAATTTAGCAATCGATGTGATGTATTTTCTGGATGGGATCTAACTTTTAACTATTGAGTGTTTCAATTCAGTCACATAGACGAGATATCAAAATTGGTTTAAAAGATATCAAAAAGATTACAAATTAGAATGAAATGCTAGTTCAATAGAATTGGGATTTAGCAATCGATGTAGGTGTATTTTCTGGATGGGATCTAACTTTTAACTATTGAGTGTTTCAATTCAGTCACATAGACGAGATATCAAAATTGGTTTAAAAGATATCAAAAAGATTACAAATTAGAATGAAATGCTAGTTCAATAGAATTGGGATTTAGCAATAGATTTAGTTATTTTATTTTCTGGCATTTAGGGATTAGGATCCAATTTTTAACATTCGAATTTTCACATAGACGGGATTTCAATTTTTTTTTTAAAGAACATTAAACGCTTATAAATGAGAATGAAACATTAGTTTAATAGATTTGGAATTTAAAAATCGTTTTTAAATATTTTTTTCTTATAATTTAACGTTATTGATATGTTTTTTACTTCTTGAATTTTTCTTTCCTGTTGAGACGAGTTTCAAAATTTATAAGTTTATAAAAATGAATTAAAATAGTTTCAAATTTAGAATAAAACATTAGGTGTCTTACTTTTTAGAATCTAGAGATTTGCATTATGGTCTATAAATCTATAAATTAGGATTATTCGCTATTTTTCAAAACTTTGGTCGTTTTGGGGATGTTTAGCTTCACTTGTTGTATACATATTGCTTGAGTACTAAGCAGGTAGAGAATAAACTTTCTATAATTTTTATTGATTTTCAAAGTGTAGATAGATTTTACTTTCTTTTAAAAATCAAGGTGACAAAATCTTCATCTTGTAACGAAATATTCCAATCTTTCTATCATAATTACATTTGAAGGAACAATAAAGTAAAATAAAATATTCCTAATATTTTAAAATGATTTAAACTACAGAAAAGTTCAAAAACCACTTGGGAACACTAAAAAAAATTCATCCACAAATGATTCTGAATTGTTAATAATCTAAAGGATTTCTTTTATAAATTAAAAAAAAAAGAAACCATTAATATTTGATGATTAGGGACATACTGTAAATTAGTATTTCAGCAAAACAAAATATTGAAATTGTTAACAAAGGAAATGGATTTGTTTCTGTTACTTTTAATTTGTTATTGGAAAGTACGTTCAAAATTTAATTTTATAAGAAATTATTATTTTAGAAAGTTGTAATTAAGTTTTAACAGGAGTTTTTGTACTCAAGAGAAATTAACATATATTTTCAAATAATTACTATAATTAAACTTTGTTTAGGAACTAGTTCTAACTTTAATCCATATGGCATATATTGAAATTTTTAATTCGTGTTATTCTTAAGAAGAAAAATATTTTTATACAAAGAAAAAAAAAACAAAGGTTATTTTGAATTGGAAGAAACAAAAACTAATAAATAATACTCTTTAAAATTAAAAACTAAAGAAATCACAATTGTTTTTTAAATTTAAAAACCAAGTAATTATATTATTTATTTCGAAAAAGGCTTAGGATTTCATTAAAATGAATTATAAACAAAAAATGTGAACCTTTTTTTTTTAAAAAAATATTTAGCCGTACAACTTTGACGAAAGCTGCGAGTCTTGTTCTTGTCAATTCCATAGTGATGTATTTTAACCTTCGAATATTTTGATAAAAAGAATTTGTGAATATTGAATGATGTTTTGCATAAGACTTATTTTTCTAAAAAATAAAGAAGTTTTTAATTTTTTTTCTTTTAAACTCTTCTAAATTATTAAAATAATTTACTTTTGGAAACAAATGATTGCAAAATTTATATGCTTATTTTGAAACAAAATTAACTTAATTATTCAAATATATACGGTATAAAAAATAAAGGAAATTTCCAGATAGCAAAATGTGTTTCCCTAATGGTTCTCTTAATTATAAAATAAAGCTTTTAACAAGTGATATTAACATCATCAATTTGGTTAACAATTTAAGACTTTTTTTTAAAAAACATTTTCAGCTTTAATACCAAATTAGACTTTTATCAATATCATCAATTAGGTTTTTTAAAAAAAGGCATATTTAATTAAAGTCATCCACTTTATTAATAAACATAATTTCCTTCAGCATCTTTAGCTTATTTGAAAAAAAAAAAGAAAAAAGATTTTTATCAATATCAAACATCAATAAAAATATATTATTTGTATCAATATCATCAACTTAAATAAAAAATCTGACTTTTATGAACTAAATTGACAATTAGAACTCTTAACAACATCTATCTAGTTTATGAACGTGACTTTTATCAATCTTATTAATTTAATTAGCAAATATAACTCTCGTAAATTTCTTTAAAATATTTAACAAACATGAATTTGATGAACAAGATATAACTAACATGCCTAATATATCTTTAATATATCGTCGAATATTAATTTTTCGCTTTCAATTAGTGAAAGGGAATATTTTCCTTTAAAACGGCATCATAAACACTTCGAAAGTTTTAATAAAAAGTTTTATATCAACAATTTTTGTGTAACAATATGTTTCAACACAATAGTTAGTAATTAATATGAAATTAGAAAATTATATTTAATATGATTCTTACAGAAATTAGGAAAATATGTAATTCCAACTTTTTAATAGTAGGAAAAGATAACCTTAAACAATAACGTTTAATGACTTTGCATTTTATTAGTTGCAACATGTTCATGATGTTTAAATAATAGATTGTTGAAAACGACAATTTATATTTATAGAGTAAAATTTCACGTAACAAATTAGAAGAGACTGTTTTGCGTTTCCTATCCTGTTACTGAAAATGCAATTACATTCATAACTTAGTTTACTGTTATTTGTAAGCTTGCTTTTTTCTTTCAAACTAATGAATCTGATTTAAGAATAAAAATAATTTCTTCTATATTCACCTGTCTCAATCGAAAAATAAATTAAATTAATGTCCAAAGTTCTTCTTCATATTTTGACTATTCTTTTAAAGTTCGGTTTTTTTTATTGAGAAAGATAAAATTTTTTCCATACGCATTATAGATTGAAAATTTAATTTAATAAGACTGTATCGTTTAGAATTTCAATTGTAAAATTAATTATTTCCGTTCAATATATGAATACAGCATTCACTCATAACTTAATACATCTTGATCAATTTATTCAAGTGCTGAAATACCCATAATCCTTGGCGACAGATCTAAGATAACGAAGAATAAAAACATTACTCTCATTTATTTGTTTGTAATAAAAAAAATGGCAACTTTCAAAATATTGTTTGCGCAAACGATATTTCGTCGCAAAGAACGCTGTCACAATTTACTGGATGACCGAGCTTACCTAAGTGGTTTAGTCGTCTGCGACGGTAACAATAGAACCTTTGTTACAATCAATCAATCTTAATTATTATTATTTCTTTGGTTAAAAAGAAATTCGATTCTTCGTTAGAGAGATTCGCAAGCAATAATGGAAAGAAGTTTAAAAAAAAAAAAAATAGTCTAAAAGTTTATATGTATACATTTTATTGTAATACACTTTTTTTTTTTTTATCTACAGTATATTATAGGATATGTAAAATTTAAAAGCAAGTTGAAAATTACTTTTTTTTTTTTTAAATGTAAATCTATGTTATTCTATAATTTAAAATAAGCAAAATAGCCTTTGTGAAATGTTTTCATCATCTCTCTCTCTTATTTTTTTTTTAAAAAAGAAAGAAAACATGTCCTTATTTTGCAATATTATCAAGCAAACACAATTAAAAATATCAAATAAAATACGGAGCTGAACTGGTAGTCCTTATTTAACTTTTTAGTGACTGCATATTAGCTATTAAAAAAAAAAAAAAAAAAGACTTAGGAGCATTTTCACTATTGTATATATACAGAATTGCTCTAGTTCTTTAATTAAATAAGACGAGATACATTTCTTTAATTTCCGTGAAACTGTTCCTGATAACAAAACTGAAGCATCCTAATTTTGTGCTGTAAGTAAAACACTATATTATATTACGATTTTAAACCTTTTAAGATTGTACAGTGAGTCAATAAAAAAAATTAAAAAAAACGGAGCAACCTGAATAACTTCTGATCTAATGATTGAATCTTCACGTTCTAGGATTCAAACTTAATGGTCCGAGATGGTGACCTCAAATATACTGTTTCCTGTTCAAATATACTGATTACTTAGTGCAGACGATATTTTAAGTTACGAAATCGGACAACAAAAAAAAAACTCCTATTCTATTTGAATAAACAAAACTTTTTTCGACGGATTCAGATTCGATGGTAGTCGCAATCTGGGAAATAGGATTTGTTCTGAAAAACGCTCTAAAGTTTAGATCCTTAATGTTAATTTAACGTTTTAGCGTATTTCGAATTTTCTTGAGAACTTTTAAGAGAATTTAAAAAATTTCCACACAATTATAAAATTCGTTTATCTAAAGATAATTCCAAAGCTAAGATAGATCCAAGCAAAAAATACATTTCTGTAAATACTTAATACTTTTTTATTATTTCATTTAATAATTGCCTAAAAATATTGAATTGTAAAGTCTACATTTTTACACGATTTTAAAGAATTTATTTTTATATCGCAAAACGAAAAATTTGTTGAATAGTTCTGAAAATCAAACCTTAAATATACGACTTTTTAAAAATTCGATTTCTCAGGAACTACTTAACCAATTTCGTATAAATTTTGCATTTTCTCATGTAAATTTACATATTTTAAAATGATTTAAAAATTTTTACACCTTGCAGTTCAAAAATTTTGCGACTATTATTAAATAAAATAATAAAATATAATACTCACTAAAATTATTATTTTTTTCTTTTTTGCATGGAACTATCAGTAGCCAATTGAATTTTATAATTGTGTGCAAAATTTTTTCAATTCGCTTAAAAATTTCTCGAGATATGGCGAAATAGGTAAAAAGTAAATTTGACATTAAAGGATTCAAGCCTTAGAGCACTCTCTTGACCAATATATTGGGACAATATTTTCCAATATTATTGCAGGGGGCCGGTATAGCCTGGTCGGTAGGGCGCTGGGCCCGTGTCCAAGAGGTCGTGGGTTCGATCCTTGCCGGCCGAAGACTCCCCGTGTAGTAAATGGTGACTGATGCACGTTAAATCTGTCGAGTCTCAAAGTCCTCCATGTTCCCATAACAAATCAATACCTCTGGGGGTACTGATCCAGGAGTTTCCTTGTCTTCTGGATTAGTTCAAACTTACAAGGCTACGGAGTTGATCATTAGTAGTCGTAAACCCATGAAATTGGGTCGGCTGTTCAACGACGGTTATAAAATAAAAATATTATTGCAGCTATCCCTTTATTTCGGAAGGTTAGGAATCTGAATCGATCGAAAAAAAAGTACCCTTATTCAGAGAAAGTGCATTTTTGTGTCTGATTTCGTAACTTAGAATACTGTCTGCACTAATTAATTAGCACATTTGATGTCACCCCTTCAAACCATTAAGATAAAGAACTAAAACGTAAAGATCCGGTGATTAGATTAAAAGTTAATCAGGGTAGTCCGTTTATTTTATTGCGCACTCTGTGTTTGATGTTTTCTGCGTCTCTATGGTAACTATATGTTTTAACTTATGAAAGAATAAAGCAATGATCATTATTATTATTTATTAATCCTACGATTTTCAGTAGAAAAATAGTCTAGAATTATTACGATACAGATTCGCTTATTAAAATAGGGTTTAACAACCTACCTGTAGCAGATAGTATGAGGTATTATACATTATTACATGTATAAAAACTGTGCATATACTGTAAGTACGAAACTAGACTATTACGATTTCGAACATATTAAGCTTGTACACTTGATTTTTTTCTTTTTGTTTCTCTGTGATAACAATACATTATAAATTACGTAAGAACAAACCAATGATTATTATAATTAATTATAATCCTATGAATTTCTATAGAAAAATAATCTCTGGGTTATTAAGATGCAGATTCGCCGATGAAACTGGGGTTTAACAGCACACCTGTAACAATTAGTAAAAAGTATTAGACATTATTACATGTGACAAAATATTAAAAAAAAGGGTTGAAAAGGACATTTTTCAGTGTGTCAAGGCGCACATCAAGACACCTGCTTTCTTTTCCACGCTTTCATCATTAATCGGGAATTTTAGAGAGAGATAGAGAGCAAAACAAACGGATAATTAATCCTTTCGAAATTAGAACAGGAAAAGGGGCGGTGAAAAAGATTAAAATCGGTCATAAAACAAAGCCCACCCCTTTGGTTTTGGATGTGAATGAATACTTCGAGTTGAGTTGTAGATGTCATTTTTCACGCTGCAAGTAAATATTTTGTTTTTGAAGACCACGTATTGGCGATAAAAGAAAAAAAAAAAATTAAGACAGGTATGGAGGATTTCGCGCCATCGTAATGCAGCAATGCTTCATCAATTCTTTGATCAATTTCTCGTGACTAAGAAAATGAGGGGGATAAGGCGCTCGAATTTCTATCTATGAACTATTATACATATTTTTTTTTTTTCATTTTGCTCCGTATTATTTAATCAGTTCTGTCCCTGTTTTGTCATTATTATTCAACGAATTTTTTTATGCATTTTTCGTTTGTTTGTTTTTGCAAGAGAGCCTCTTTTGTTCTTTCACGAAATCGAAGAATCAAAGAAAGAAAAGGGGATTAAGAAAAGGGGGGCTGTTGACATGAAAAGAAAAACCGGGAGGGATAGATTCTTCATTAATGTAAATAAATTAATCACGCCCTCCCCTTTATGCATCATTTCACTTTCCATATATGCAAGTTTCTTATTGCGTGCTGTCCGAGAACTAGATGTTCTTAAAAAAGGAATGAGAAAACGTTCTATTTGCTGATGAATGTTGTGTGAGAACATTCATCAACACAGCATCTTCGAAAGAAAAAAAAAAATTAAAAAGAAATTTTAGAAATGGAATCTTTTGAAAGTAGAATATAGAATGAAGTATTTTCCATCATTCTTTCTTTAATGAAAGTTCTCGGAAGTTTAGCTGTTCTAAGAGGAAAAAAAAAAAAAAAATACTTAAATTCTGCATCTAATTTGTATATTTTAAAACAAATTTGCATCTTTTTTAAAAGAAAAAAATATCTTATGTTCATTTATGTGTTTAAAAATTAAAATAATAAGTTGTTAAAGGTAAAAAAAAAATAAAGTCTATTGCTACGAAATGATTTAAAAAAAGTCCTGTAAACCGAATGAATTAAATAATTTGATTAATAAACATAGATATACTGTCAACTGGGGTTACTTCAAAAATTCTTTAAAAACAGTTTGAGTGGCGAAGACCAGTTCATCGGTGAGCTATTTATTCTAGATACAGCTTGAAATTCGTGTTTAAGAACATTGATGCAGTTCGAAATGCGAGTTAAAGAAAATTGATAAAGAGAAAAACGAAAGAAAAAAAAAATATCCTTTTTTATTTAGTTATATGTTTAAAAATGAAAATGAAATTATGTTGTTAAAAATAAAAACAGATTTGTTAGTTCCTTGTTGTGAAATGTTGAAAAACAATTTTTGAACAGAATTATTTTATTTTGAATTGATTAATAAATATGGATATATCATCAACTGGGGTTACTTTTAAAATTCTGTAAAAACAGTTTGAATTGCCAAAAACAAGTTCGTTGGTGAGCCTATTATTCTAGATACAGCTTAAAATTCGTCTTTAAGAGCATGAACACAGCTCGAAATTCGAGTTAAAATATTGAAGAAAAAATAAATAAAGAAAAATCCTTTTTTGTTTAGTTTTATATTTAAGAACTAAAAATGAAATTATGTTGTAAAAAGTGAAAATAGATTTGTTAGTTTTTTTGTTATGAAATGATAAAAAGAATTCTTGTGAAACAAATGGATTTAATTTTAATTGATTTATTAACAAGAATTTACCATGAACTGGAGTTACTTTTCAAATTCTGTAAAAACAGTTTGAGTTGCAAAGAACAAGTTCGTTGGTGAGCATTTTATTCTAGATACAGCTCAAAATTCGTTTTTAAGAGCATGGACACTGCTTGAAATGCGAGTTAAAAAAAAATGAAGAAGAAAAAAAGATAGAAAACTCATTTTTTATTTAGTTATATAAGAAATTTTGTTGTAAAAAGTAAAAACAGATTTGTTAGTTTATTTTTATCAAATGTTAAAAAGAATTCTAGTGACCCGAATGAATTTAATTTGAATTGATTTCTAAACATGGATATACCATCAACTGGGTTTACTTTTCAAATTCTGTAAAAATAATTTGAATTTCAAAGAACAATAATGGTGAGCTTTTTACTCTGGACTTAACAGCTTGAAATGCTTGTTTAAGAACGTGTGATAAATAATTGTGATGAGTGAAAAATGTGATAAGTAATTTAGGCTTCCATTAGTTTAACTCTTGTGATATTAGATCCATTAGTTTGTTCTTCTTCTTCTTCTTCTTCAAAAAAAAAAAAAAAAAAAAAAAATTAAATAAATGAATAAAATTAAAAAAAAAAAAAACAATTTTCATAAGAGAAGTTTGAAGAACGAAATCAAAAGGGCATGTCAATTTTTTTAATCACGCATTTTGAGGTGTGTGCCATTTCTTAAATACACCTTTCGAGTTGTGTCCACGATTTAAAAAAAAAATTCCTGATGATTTCTTACTCATTGGCTTTTGAGTTTTCTTTAAGTAATCAAGTTTGTTAGTTGTGGCGACATCGAAGCAGAAGTGTTCAGTTTAATGGGAATTAGTCAGTTTGAAAATAAATAATTATTAAAATATTTGAGCAAGTAGTTCGAGTATATCATGAACATTGATTCGTGAGGCCTATAGTAATGGTTAGTAAGTTAATCATATTACTTGTGTTTTTGTTTCGTATGATAACCATTGGGAGAATGAAAGGGAAATTTTAAAACCTTAATTTTCATGTTTTTTTCTCTCTTGAAGAATGGTGCCCCTGATCCATAGTAACTCTTAGGTCTTAATTTGATTGTAACTAATAGGTCTTAATTTGCCCTCCTCTCACTAACTGTCACCGAGCGACAAAATGTTTAGTATGTATGCCTGCACTGTTTGTCTAAGATAGGTACTCTGACCGCCACTAAGTCTGCGGCAGTCTGGTGATATGGAAACAAGAAGAGGGCATTTTAGGGAGGGTAGCTTCGATGAAGAGGTGTCCTTTTCTCTCGCCGAAACCAATCCTACAGAGGGACCCCGCACCCCTACTTGAAATAATCCTACCTCGTTACCATAGTCACCGCCACAGCTCCAGACGAATGTCTGGCAGAGTACCTATCTTAGACAAACAGTAGGATTATTCGGTGAAGTATTTCAATTTATGGCCTTTCTTTTCGGATGAAAAAAGAACGATGGTAATGGAACAAAACATTCGAATTGACGCAAATTTCCTGAACTGTCAAACAGGAGACTTTGTGATTGCGAAATTTTCCTGGGTGAAGCTTTGAAACATTGCCTGACGAAATTTTTAAACATTCCTTTAAGGGTGGTTTTGGGCTTTTCTATCTTAGAACCAAAGACAAAAAGAGTTAGTATGAAGTTATCTTTTTTTTTCTTCCTGGCAAAGTGAATGAATTCAGCATTTCTTTAGCAGGCAGTGTTTCAAAGTTCCATCTCCATGGAAACTATGCATCAAATTCTTTTCAATGATGATTTCTCATGAATTTCCAAACTGCGTAATCCTACTATGTACACGGAGGAAAAAAATTCTGTTAAAATTACCGTACGGTATGGTAATGAAATTTCTAGTAAAAAAACACACACACCATAATTCTAATGAATAAAAGCAAAATATATCGTATTTAAACCATTCATTTAGTAATTTTTCCCTTCATATGGTAACGGTTGATCAGAAATTCTTGCTTTCAACATTATATCTTTTATGACTACTCGATTAGTCATACGGGCAAGCATTAAATACAAAACTTAGAGGTAAATGAAACCGAATAAATGTTTTTTTATGTCGTGTTCTAAGGTAGCTGGATGAAATTATTGTTAACTTTCGCATATTTTGCATTTTATTTTGTAAACAAATATTCTTTAAAATTATGCAAAAAACTGCAAGCCTTACAATTTAACATTTATTTAATAGTTATTAAATAAAATAATAATTAAAAAAAATGATAAATATTTACAGAAAATTATTTTTTGCATAAAATTATCTTTGGATAAACGAATTTTATAATTGTATGCAAACATTTTCACATTTGCATAAAAAATTCTCGAGATATGGCGAAATACGCAAAAAGTAAAAATAACATTAAAGGGTCCAAACTTTGGAGCGCTCTCTTGACCTAACTATTGGGACAATATTTTCCAGCTATCCCCTACATAAGAAATTTTTTTTGGGGGGGCGGGGGATCCAAAATCTGAATCCAAGGTACATTTATTCAGAGAAAGTACGTTTTTATGTCTGATTTCTCAACTTAAAATATCGTCTGCACTAATTAATTAGCATATCACCCCCACGAGCCATTAAGATTGAGTCCTAGAATGTGAAGATCCTATCATTCGATCAAAAGTTATTCAAAATAGTCCGGTTTCTTTTCGGCGCGCTGTACATGTTTAAAAACATTATATATAACAGAGGGCAATGTTGTGACAAATGTTGCAGCAAAGGGTGTTTCCCTACTATGACCTGTTCAGAAGCACACGAAGAAACAGTTTATAATAGGGAAGAGTAGTATTACGACATTTCCTTGCATGAGTTCCTCTGCAATTTTAATCCTAATGATATACCTTAAATCCATAAGAAATTAGCCACAAAATTTTGACGGATCAGTTGTTATATGTAGAGTTTTTAAGCATGTACATTTTGACTAAAAATGGACTGAAAATGCTATTGGGAAAAAAAAAAAAAAAAAACGTAACTCGGAGAAAGAAATCGATTACAGATTATAATTCAGTGATACGAAAATATCTAAAATCTGTTAAAAAAATTTCATGCAAGAAGAAAAACAAATGTTCCCCAGATTAATTCATGACAAATTCTCACTTATCAGTGTAATTTCAAGCGAAAGTTTTAAACAGTAGTTCTGCACCTTTATGATTAAAAATTAGATTCAGATTTGAAATGCTCATACTCGAATTTGGCAAGTTTAAGTATTTGTTTAAAAGCCACAAAAAATTTATTACCTTATTTGATAATAAACGGAAACATCTTTCTTTATTTATCCTTTGTGGATTTTTTTTTAAATGCATTACTAATTCAAGAAAACTTTAAAATTATGTATTTTATTTTATAACCGTCGTTACACAGCAGATCCAAAATTTAGGGTTTACGACCGCTTATGTTCAACTCTGTAGCCTTGCAATTTTGAACCTAATCTAGAAGACAAGGGAACTCCTGGATCAAGTGTAGGGAGAAATTAGCCTTAGTGGAGCGTTTCTGATGGAACTAACCCACATTTGCGTTACATGGAGAGGAAAACCACGAAGACCTCCCACGGTGAAACCTGTAGAATTTAATTGCTTGGTCTCTTATTTTTGTCTTATTTTTATCTTTATTCAATTTTCAAATTTTATTGCCGAATTTTTAAGTGAAAACAATCTCACTTATTACGTCGCTGTTATAATTTTTAGTCTTTTATAGTTTAAGTGTTTTGAAATAATCACTTAATAATAAAAATAAACGTTTTCCTTCTTTAATCATTAAGTTTTTATTTTATTTTTTTTTTTTTAAATTTTTTTTTTTTTTATAAAGTCACTGATAATTCAGTTACTGAGAAGATAACGTTTAAAAAACAATGCGAACATGAACGACATGAACACATTTTAGAACTTGTTTCAATTTGAAAAAGAAAAAAGAAAGAAAAAAGGAATCAGCATTTTCGCCAAATGCGCCAATCATTTCAATGGACATCTAAAATGATTCAAATAAAGTTTAGAACATGCAATTGCCCAATCTCATATCAATGTCCTCTGATTATCTATTCAGTTTTGCAACAATGTTGTAGGCAAATTTTCAATTTGGTGAACCGGGTTTTCTCATGGTCATTAACAAGCCTGTGTCGTGGGTCTGAAACCACACTGTGTAATCAGGATAATGAAATGCTTCCTACAAGAGGTTCATCCAACATTGCAATAACGTTGCTGCAACATTGTATCAAAATATCCCTTTGATGGCAAACCGAAAAGAGGACGTAGCCTGCATGATGGATCTAAGATAATTTCACAAGTATGATGGATTGGTTGATTACATATCATCGCGAATTTTTTGTTCCGCAAGCTTACTGACAGTGATAGATACCAAGGCCAAAAAAAAGAAACATCCACTGTTTAGAGTCTATAATTTTGCACCAACTGCGCATGCATAAATAGTTCGACTAAAAACAATGTATAATTGCTGATGATGTATCTCTTTTTGTGACTACATTTGAACTAACGAGCGTTAAGTTGCTTAGTTTTTCAGAAAACTATAACTGTGACTGTGACCAAGGAAGAATAACTATTCATTGAAACTGCAACTTTATGCACGGAGGCTTTGTTTATGCACCTACCCTGAAATTATCAGAAATATGATTGATTGCCAGGAATCCAAAATTATAATTTAGAGTTTTAGTAATGTCACAATCAAGAGTTTTTTTTTTTTATCACAATCATGTAACAGGTTTCTGAGTCTTTACCTGCATTGTCTAAAATTATTCAAGCATTTTTGAATCTGACAATGATCAAATCCTAAATGTATGGGTTATAGACACCGTGAGAGAAGTTTGAGAGTCATTAACCGTATTTTCAAAAATTATTAAAGTATTTTTGAATCTGGTAATGATCATATCACACGAGTATAAGTTGTAGAGGCTATAAAAGAGGTTTCAGAGTCTTTAACCATATTTTTTAATTATTATTTTTAGAATTTTTGAATCTGATATTATCATATCACAAGTAATATAATCACCATGAAAGAGGTTTCAGAGTCTTTGAACGTATTTTCTAAGATTATTTAAGTATATTTGAATCTGATAATTATCTTATCACAAGTATATCGGTTATAGGCAATATGAAAAAGTTTTCTGAGTCTTTGAACGTATTTTCTAAGATTATTTAAGTATATTTGAATCTGATAATTATCTTATCACATGTATATTGGTTATAGGAACTATAAAAGAGGTTTCAGAGTCTTTAAATGTCTGATTTAAGTTAATTTGAATCTGATTGAGAACAAATCACAAATATATTTGTTATAGACGCCTCTACAAAAAAAAAAAAAAAGGTTGATAAATATAAATAAATCATATTGATCTTTGAATATTCTGAAAATATATTTAGTTACGTATATCATCGATTTCATCAATTATACATAAATTTTTAGTATATATAATAATTGTTTGTGTAACGTTAATAAAGAAAGAATGAAATGTGTGGTACTAGTAGTATAAAAAAATCGTGAATTATTTTATACTATCATGAAGATCAATTTGATAAAAACTTTAACATGTTTTGAAACTATTGTTAACATGTTTTGAACATAATGTTAAATTGTCAGTATCAAGCTCTTAAATTAATGATATATTTTTTTCATTTGTATATTTTTCTTTTTCCCCTAATTTCAAAGAATTCAAATTCTTACTCTCTCTCTTTCATAAATACTGAAAGTAGAATATTTTTAATGCTCACGAGAACAATATTTTTCTTTTGAACTATTTGTTTCAACTCTTATTGAAAATATGATTTTTAAAAAGATAGTATATATTTTTAAAGGAGTAATCACATATTAATGTTTTCAAATATTTTTAATATTTTAAAAGTTTCACAAATTTTTAATTCAATATTTTCATATTATTTATTGAAACAAAATAATTATAATTTTAAATAATTTGTTAATAATTTTGGGTAATAATGTAAATGTGAGAAATTTTGACAAATAAATTCAGTTTTTTTTTAAATTATGAAATCTTGAATTATTTTTATTATATTTTACAAAAATAAAAGAACAAATAAATTTTAAAATATTTTTTTAATCAAATGATTAAAGATATTATTCCATTTTTGTGAAAAATCTAAATAAAAACTCCGTAGAAAATTCTTTCAATATTTTAGAAGTAACTTCCAAAGCGGTACTATTTAAAATTCCCCATTTTTCGTTTTCTAAAAATTCCACATTCAAACAGAGTGTTTCAAAGTAAACCGCTTCCAGAAAGAAAGTTAAACAAGTAGATATACTAGCGCCATCTACTGCTGTTATTTAAAAGTAAAATCCTAGCTTACAAAATTTAGCTGTTAAACATTAAAAAAATATCCTTTTTCATATATTTTTGAACATTGAATTTGCAAATGTAAATAAAAAGAAAAATCTGAAACATTCCACAGTTATTAATATTGGGTTTATTTTATTTCTTAAGTTTTATTTATTTATTTATTTTTTTTTTTAAATTTTGTTCTTTTAATAGATTTTATAAAAAAATATAATGTTTTTTTTTTTTTTAAATTGATGTATCTGGTTGTTCACGAGTTTGATTTTACAAAATCAATAATTCATTTAATAAGAAAATTTTAATTTCATTTTCATCAGAATATTTTTACTTTTTTAAAAAAAAATTAAATAAACAGTTAGAGACTGTGATTTTTTTTATGAGTATTTTTATTATATTATTATTATACTTTTAATTTTTGTATTTTAACCTTTTTATGCCTGGTACTGCTTCAAAACAACGAGTTGTACATTTTCAAACAAAAAATAACTAGCCATTTTCTTTTCATTTTTTCTTCTTTCTTTTTTTCTCTCTCTTTTTTTTCTTTCTTTTAATGTTTGTTCAGTGACAATTATTATTAAAATAAAAGCGAATTCATCTTCTCGTCAAAACCTTAAATATCTATCTTAAATCATAATTAGACATTACTAGTCATTTTCATTTTTTTTCCTTCTTATAATTAATAGAGTTGAAATGTAAATAAGAAAAAGTTTGGGGGTGGTCTAAAAATTTAAATTTTTAAAACCTAAGAAATAACGTAAATCTTTTTTTAACTATTAATGTCAGAAGAAATTTGGACAACTCTTAAGTGATAAGTTTACAACTAGCATGTATAAATATTGTTTTATTTTTAAAAGTAGTAGTCGAATTAATAAATTTTATACAACTGCTACAATGTGCAACCCTTTTGTTTAATAGCATTTGAATACTGAATCTAAGAATATTTTACTAGAAACATTTCGGAATATATCTTCATTAAAGGTGAGTATCCATATATCTTATTGAAGTAAATATTAAATATTTTAACGTAACAAAGTGGTTGTAATTTTCAAAATTTTTGAGCTTGGAAAGTGTAAAATGTTTATTATCAGTGAAAGGTCTTTGTCCAAGAAATCCAAAGAACGCGCTTGTATTCAACGCAATAACTTCAATTAAAAGTGCCAAAAACATATACAAATTCTGAATCCTCCAAATTTATTTTTTAATACTGTTTATAACTTGACTGTCAGGGGGCCGTTCAAAAATTACGTAAAGGGGAGGGGGAAACGCGGTTTGTGATTTGCTTATTTTTGTTAATAAGGGAGGGGAAGGGTTATGATCAATGCTTACATTAGATATTAAAATCACCCTAATTTAAATTTTTTTAAATGTAAAAAAATAGTAATAAATATTTTTTAAAAAATTCATATTGGAGAATCTCGGGAAATGAAATTGTAAGAATTTTTTTTTTCTAGAAGTTTTATAGGTTAAGTGTTTTGACCGCAAAAAGAATAAAACCAAAGATTCCTTAAAAAGATTCTGCGCAAAATTTCATAAATTGAATTTAAACATAAGTTTTGTTTGAATTCAATTGAAATAAAACTTCCATAACACAATAATGAACACAAATTTTTAAACCATTTATATTGGCTAAAGTCATAGAAACATTCTGTATAAGGAGGTTATAAAATAACTTAGCAGCCACAAAAAACTGGATTCGAAAACTCAAAGGGAAGATTTCAGTTACTTTTTTTCGCAAGAAACTAGTTTTTACAGCTAAAATTTACTATTATCGTTTAGTTTTATGGAATTTATTATGGTAAATATATACGGTTTTTTTTTTATAAATTATTAAAAACTTTTATAAAATTTTTTATAATATGAAAAAAAATTAGCATTGGAATTTCGTTGCATAAAAATTAAACATTAATCTTTTTCTGCTGATTAAAAATGAAAAATAAATAAAAAAAAGATTTCGTGTTTTAATTTTTTTTAAATTTTCAAAATGTCGCTAAATTTTAAAAATTTTTAAAAAATTGCGATATTTTAAAATTTTTAAATACCGAATGAATAGTCCTCACGTATTAAATTGAATTTTTTTTATCAACCAAAGCCTGAAATTGAAATTGATTATACTCGAAATTCTCAATGATTAAACATAAAACATGATCTATGTCCCATATTCCTTTTATTATCTAAAATAATGAAAAAAGAAAAGATTTACTCTTTAATTTAATTAAATTTATTTATTTTGATTAAATTTTACTAAAAATCATAAGGGACGTTTTTTTATTAGACAAATTAAAAGATTTTTTCAGATTAATTTAAAATTTTTAATCAATTCAAAACAGTTAAATTAAAATAAATGATGATAAAAATGAATCATATTTATCCATAATAAAACATAATCCATGCCAGATTTCAAATTCTATCTGTGATAAAAAAAATAAAAAAAGCACTATTTTATATTTTAGTATATTTATTACTAGCTGATTACCCGTTCTTTATACGGGGTGGGAAAAAAAAATAATTATTAATAATTCGGTGTTAATTTACTCTACGAAATCATGTACAAAATTGAAAAACAAACACTGATACAACTTATTAAGCTAGAGCATTTCCAATTCTTTTTACTTATTATTATTTGCTGCCCTTCTTGATATTTCTTCAATTAGATTGAGTAAAAAAAAAAAATTGTTAGAATTTCATCTCATCGAAATAACGATGAACTACAGTCAGTATACACTTGGCTTAATGCTCGAAGTCAATTATAATCATTAGTCAATAATAATCATTTCAACAATTTCTTCTATACCTATCCCTTTTGTGATATGTAAAAATACCATTTCCACAATACCTAGTAGAGATATTAGTATATTAATTCCTATTAAAAACACCAATTGGCATAATACAAATAGTACCTATGACCTATATTAGAATTGTGGGTTTGCATGCGGCACATACATACATTCACACATACATACATTCACACATACATGCATGCATACATACATGCAAAAATAAAAACTTAGAAATATTCTGCCTTATTAATATAGATTTGTTATTATTTTTATTAACATTTAAAATGCTGCAAAAAGTTTAAATACTTGCGAAACGATAAAGTTTTGGCACCATATTAATAACCGATTTTCAAAGATTAAAATGAAATTTTTAATCCAACTGGAACCTTAAATTAAAATAAATGAAATGCTCAATTCCCATCATTAGGCTATAATTCCAGACGATTTCCATCAAACTTTCAAATAATTTAAAATAATCATCTGACAAATACCTCATAATTTTAATCTCCAAAACTCTTCTATCACCACCATTCCCATCTTCCGGATCACCCCATAAAGTCATACGGGAGACAAATTTAAAGTCGGAAGCGCGTTGACAACTGCAACCATGACATTTTATGGGGGGGGGGGGAGAGGAAATTGTTGACGAGAAAAGATAGAATAAAGATTTTGATTTATCCACTGTGGTCAGCGAGCAATTTAAACTCTTCTGGCAAGATATGGTCATATGGGGTGGAAGGGGGAGACTGTGACAACGAGCTTTAATCACTACCTGATTCAGTAAAATTAAAGACTGTATCATCAGAACACTGTAATTACAGAACGGTATTTCCCTTTTAAAATCCTCCCCTTACCTCACCGCTCCACCCTGTCTGGATTTGGATGCCACGGGATATGAGCATTCTAAGGGGGACTTAATTATTAGCATTTAAAAGGGGGTGTTTGAGGGGAAAGAAGTGCCTTGTCAGTCTCTTTTAGGGGGGTTTTGGTGACAGCGCATACTAATCAACTGACAGGAATGCGGTCTTCTATGTGAGCAAGCGATCAATAGGAAAAGGAAAGGAGTTTTATCAGGGGGGAAGGGGGGATGAGCCGGAGATTCATTGGAAAAAGACGATTTCCTTTTCAAGAAAATTGAAAATGAACATTTTTTTCCCTCTTCTATTTTCATTATTAAGGTACAGAGTTGACTTGTATATGAAAAAGTAATTGAAGATGTTTTATTAGTATTATTATCATTTCTTACTTGATTTCAAATGAAGAAATTTAAAACTGACTGAGTAGCTTTGATTTTATTTTTCTACTTTTATTAAAAAATAAAGAATTGAGTTGCTGAAGTAAATTAGAAATAATTTTCAAGGTCTATCTCTCTTCTTTTTTTTTTCTTTATTCTTTTTTTAAATAGCATTTTTTAATTTTATTTATTTAGTTTTTGGGTCGATGGTACTATAAAGTACCATACTATTTTCTTTTCAAAAAGAGCTTTAATTTGGACCTTTTTTATATGTATGTAATTTAAATATCTTAATTGCTACTATACTTTCACCCGGCTATTCAAATAATCGATACAATTTGGCAATTCGAGCTAATACAATTATATATCCATTTTTTTTTTTAACATTCTATATATTTATTGTTCAAGATTGAAAACGTGGAAAATAAATTGCAATCTCAACATGCTATTACAAAACTTTAGGATTAAGGACTAGTTTTAGGAATTTTTGGTTATATTTAGTTAAAAATAATTTTAAAAAAATAATAAAATAGATCTAAGTTTTGATGTTATAACATAGGCTCCGCAGAATTATAAATCTAGCCTAGTAATCTTAGCTCATACTTAAGTTCAACCGTACTATTTTTGGCAATCAGTGACAAATTTAAGAATGGATTTAAGACGAGTCGGTATAACAAGGATGGGCGAAAATACTTTATCGGATTTTGTCATTATTTGACAACTTTCTTAGTTCAAGGAGCTCACTTAATATATTCTAATTAAAGAGTGTATAATATTGATAACTTAATTCTGTCGAGCGACAGGATACGGAAAACCAAGGGCTGGCCAACTAAACTTCTAGTTCAAGACCTACTGTGCCCATCCAAGTTTTCTTGACCTTGGATGTGCCGTTTGAGTGGTCAGCCGAACGAGGAACCTCCAGTGTTTAGTCCCACAAGTATGCTTGGTGTTCATTTTATCGATCCGCTAAAAAGACTGTCAACTTTGCCCGATCAGAGGATAAAACCCCGGACCTGCGATACGGGAGCGCCAAAGCTATCACTCAGTCACCGGGCTTAGTCTAATATTAATGCTATACTAACACTGTAACTACAAAGTGGAGCTATTATTGTCTAGAAGTCATATCCTGAAATTATTATTTGAAATACACACCTGTGTTATATGTTTCGAAATAATTTTCACGTATCATCCTCGTTTGGAATGGTCTTTAATAATGAGCTTTGGAATTTTCTTAATGATTTTGACACCCATAAACCTGTTGCTTTTTTAAAAAAAATTTTTTCACCAGGTGTTATGGAAAGGAATTATTTACTGTACTTTTCAGCCAAACCTTAGGCAGACTTTACTGAAGAGTTTGCTAAAGGAATAAGGTTTAAGAAAGTCGTTGATATTAAGATGGAACAGAATTAAAGAACATTTCGATACTGCAGAACAGTTTAATGAGGGCTAATACCACACACCCTCTGTCCCTCTCAGTTGATCAAATTGTTCACCCACCCGCTCACTGACTGCCGACATTGATGCGTGACTTCGATGATCTGTTGAGAACCGTGTCGTATAATCATTTGATTACGAGACCAGACATTTTTGGTACATCTAATTACATTTTTCTAAACACAGTCAGTATTCTTAACAGCAACTTTTGTTACCTAGCAATATTCTCATTATTATGCAATGAAACTCTGAAACCAATATCAAAGTAAGTTTCAAACCAAGATACAAAACTATTAAGCGCTGTAAGCAATGTTTTCTTGGCTATTTATCACATCTTAACATTTTTAGCAATCTTGCTTCAAACAAATAATGTAATGAAAATCTGCAATCTATATATCAAAGAATAATTTAAGAAGCATTTCTGCAACATCTCTTTATTTATTTATTTTTTTTTCAATACATTTAGCAATTCTTTGCATACTTAAGGTGTACTCAATGCACATATAAATAAGCTGTTAAAAGCTGATTATCAAAAATTTTTTTTAAAAAAGTATCCTTAAAGTTTTATACTGTTTTTTGACACTATGGGTAAAATTTCGACTAGTAAGCTATTTGCCATACTTCATTCATAATAAATATAAATTTCTGAAGTAAAATTAAGAATATTTTCATTCAAATCTTAAAAACAAATAAAAAATGCTAATATTAAAATATTTCTCACCGTTTTAAATCTATTTACATACCGAAATAAAACACAAATAACAAATTCTCATAAATTAATAAAATACCGAAGAAGTTTTAATTGTTTCATCCCTGCATATCATTTTTGACGTTTACTTTCTTCGATATATGTGCGTCAACTTCAACTTTAAACTCCCTCTTCACGTAAACTCTTCATATCACAGCCCCCCCTCCCCGGTACTTCCCCACTCCCCTGTCTTCTGTGTCTCTTTCCCTATAAAACCAAACCACCCTAATTAAAACGAGAAGTAATTAAAAATCATTAGTGAAAATATGATTAAAGCGCAGTCATACACATCAGTTCGGGCAAAGCAAATCGGGCAATGAGTTTAATCTTCACCTCAACCCCTGTAACCCCCTTACCTCGAAACCCCTGTTACACTTTGAAAAAGATAAAAGCCTGTGAAGTGTGAGAGAGAAGCGGTAACCATGGCAACACTCACTTGACCAGTAATATGTTTGGGTGCTATTATAACACTCAAATTACTTTCTTAAAACTTTAATTGAAAAGCGCCGGCGATGTTGCATTACAGTTATTTGGATAAATTCTCGACTGCGTTCGTTTATGTAATATTTTAAATTCTGAGGGCATTGTAGTTTAAAATTTTATAGTTCGTAAATGTGAGTTGCGATTTTGGTCGATTTATGCTGTACTTGGAGTATGAAAGTAAATTTTGTGTTAAGGGGAACTGTAATCTATTTATACAGCGCGTTCCAAGTTTGTAAGAATTTGCTGTGTTTCAGTCAATATGGCAGTTGGTTTTCTTTCAATTTACAGTAAATTTGGTTGTATTAGTTTGGTAGTAGGTATGAGAAAGTATTTTTTGAAGATCTATACTCTGAATACATAACTTTCGTTTAGTTTGCTTAAAAGTACACTTAAAAGTACAGTTGCTTTAATTTTTAGAATTCTTAAGATTATTTCGCTCGATGATCTTCATTTATGGGGACGAATTTTTCGAATCAGTTCTTGAAAAATATGGTTTCTTTCTGTTTCGACGATTCATTTACTGCCTATTTTGGCACCAATTTTTTTTACGTGCCCTAAATTTATCGTAAGAATCCATATGTTTAGTTAGCCCTAAACTATTGTACATATGTACAAACTCAAAGTTAATCTGAGTAGGTAATGTCATGTGTGCATATTTTATTTGTTAGTAAGTACAGGAAAGGTAAGAGAGCTAACCGTTTCTAACATATTTTTCGTAGTTATTTATTTCATTTATTTTTAAAAGAATATTTCTATTGTTTACATGAAAAACTGATAATAGATATAATATCTGTAACGCACACATATCAAAGGCACCTTTTAGTTGTACTATATGGGAAAATTATGTCTAGAAACTTATAGTTTATATGACCGAATTATATTTTACTGACCTAAACTATGACGTGATGGTTAAGGCCTTGGCGAAGGCACTGAGCTCTCATTATGAAGGATCGAGGTTCGATCTCCAGTGGTTGTTTACTGTTTATTTTATTTTGTGGTTTTCTTCTTTAAGTTTTGTGTCTTATAGTTTGTTTATGTAGGAAAGAAGTGAAAATTTTTATTGGGCAACAAACTCTTGTGGCGGGAATATGATGATAAATTCTACTTGCGGTGACGCTTGATTTTCCATCTAATATGTTTTTCATTTCGAATTCGGGCATTCTTTCTGAACAGAAAATTAACAAAAGTTTGGTTGACAAGTGACCAGGGTTCGAATCCCAGTGGTCATTGGTTACAGATTCTGCTTCCGGATGGCACAGACCTCAGTGCAGACGTAAAATTTCGTTAGTGGAAGACAGATCATGGGTTAGAATCTTTGCCGTCGTGCTAACCAAGAAGGGTTTTCGTGGTTTTCCTCTCCGTGCAACGCAACGCGGGTTTGTTAACTTGTTTTCTGGGTTGGGTTCAAAATTACAAGGCTACGGAGATGAAGATTGATAGTCGTATACTCAGAATTGGTTCGGCTGTCCACCGCCGATTATAAAATAACATAAGCTAAACTCATTTTAGCGATTATATTGCTATTAATTCTTCACTTACAACTTTTAAGAAATAATTAAAATGTCTATTTTCATCAGACGCAGAATTTACATTTGACTGTCAAAGATGAATTTATCGTCATATTATCGCTACATAAATGTTTTATAACTTTCCAACATAAACAAACGTTAACATTTATTAAAACAATATTATTAAGTAATGTTATTAATTAAAATTTATTAAAATAATGTTATTAAACAACAGTATTAAACAACTGTATTAATTAATATTTATTAAAATAAATACACCACATTCGGGGATTAACCTGTACCTAGATTGCTCGGCTACCCCCATATGTAGTGGGGGTCATAAATCCGGTACCGTCGAAAACGGTATGCTTATTCAGAGAAAGTACGTTTTTGTATCTGATTTCGTGACTTAAAATATCGTCTCGTCTGCACTAATCAATTAGTATATTTGAAGTCACCCACTCGAACCATAAATTTTGAGTCTTAGAACATGAAGATCCGATCATTAGATCAAAAGTTATTCAGGATGATCCACTTATAATTTCGCGCACTTTGCATGCATAAGCTGAAAATGAGTAAAATAAGCCGAAGTATGGTTTACAAACTAGAGTAAGCCCTTTGACTTTTCCTTGGAACACTGGAGTTCCGCGAAGCATCATTTAGGAACTATTGCTCTCGATCAGCGGCTGCTAAACGCTATTCCGTGGACCACTGGTGGTCCGTGAAAGAATTGTTTACGTCTGCAAAGGACTTGTTAACGAATAGTTCAAGGTACCAATAATATGGTTCAACTTCAAGTAGATTTTTCTGAAAATGTTTGAATAAAATATAATAAAATAGCCAAAAGCACTAAATTTCCATCAGTTTAGGTGCCGATATTATGGTTCTACACTGAATTAATTTTTCTGGGATTGTTCAAAATAGAAGGTATTACTTTTAATGAATTGAATTATCGAAACATTTTACGATTCGAAATATTTTTAAAAAAAATAATACGGGAAAAATTTAATGGCAAATATATATTTTTATTTTGCTAAATGAAATCTAATATAAATCAAAAAATAAATTAGTTTAAAGTGAGTTTTCGGTCTATCAGCTTACAAGTTTCTTCAAATTTTTTTCATATTTTACTTAGTTAAAAAACAGAAGTGATTTTTAAAAAGCGAAATTTTTAAAATAAATGAATAAATAAAATAATGAAAAAGTAAGACGGAATATTATAGGATTTATTCCATTCTTATCGAGTAAATTCTCTTATGTTACGAAAGAAATGTTAGTCTGGAAATATATTTGCGAATTGCTCACATAAATTTCAATAAATGAAGGGGCTAAGCAGCAGGTACATCGTAACAGTTGAGACAGATTCGTAAATCCAACCCTAATACTCATAAAAGAATGTACTATTTAACTAATAAGTACAAAAAAAGCAACTAAAACAACGATTGAAATGCATCATATACCTATAAAAAGAGTATGATTATTGTGGAAATTTTTGTTGAAAAATTTTTAAATGAAAAAAAAAAAAAAAAGGAAAAGTGAATTGTAAAAAAAAGTTGAGCCAAAGAAAACATTCCTCATGTTACAAAAAAAAAACCTCGTGCTATAAATGTGTCAATCAAAGAAACTAAAACTTTTGAAAAATTAGAACAATTTTTTTTTTTTTTACGTTTATTAGCCAACGAGTATCGTCAAATTTTTTCGAATTTTATTAATTCAAATCACCGAAGCAATTTAAAATTACAAACCACAAAGCAAAAATTTCAACGCTTAATGGAAAAAAAAACATTAAAGAGATAATTTATTTAATGTTTATCGAGAAAAAAAATTTTATGTTGAGAGGAAAATTTGAGTCTTGAAATAAATTTTGCTTGCTAAATTTGGGTTGCTGATAAATCGATAAATACACGGTCAAGTAACCGGTAATCCAAACTCATATATGTAATCCCTAAAAGCACAAAAACAACAGAGCGCAAAACATAGTACAGCAGTTGGATACATAGTATACTTTCATAGTGTACTTACAAAATAAAAAGTAAGATTTTTGAACGAATTTTACAGAAATTTTAAATCAAGAAAAGTGAGCTCTGAAAATACTTATTTTACATTCCAAAAAAGAATCACATATTAAAACTGTATCAATCAAGCAAACAAAAATGTTTAAAAAAAACAAAACAAAAAGGCTCTCTTTTGTCTATTAACCAACAAGTATTTTAAAATTGTTTAGAATATTTTACTCATTCAAATTGCAGAAGTAATTTTCAAAAAGCAAAATTTTTGACCCATCACCAAAAAAAGCATTAAAGAGACGATTTATTCAATGCTTATCGAGGAAATTCTTTTATGTTAAGAGGGAAATTTTAATCTGGAAATAAATTTGCGTATTTAAATTGAGTTGCTCGTATAAGTTTAGATAAATACATGCCGAAGTGACAGGTACGTAGTAATCATCACCGGGGACGGAATGAGCATGCATTTAGAAAATTCGCCAGAGACTCATAAATTCAATCAGTAAAATTCTTAAGTACTTCAGGATAAAAAAAAACTGGAGCTCGTTTGCTTGTTTCAATCATCGTCGAAAATTATCTTATAATAAAGTACGCAGAAACCGTGAGTTGCGTCAATAAAAGAAGATAAAATGGTATTGGCCACCAGGGTGTTGCAAGTTTTTTTTTTCTTTTTTCCTTGATGATGTTGTGATGAAAAAAATGTGATTTTCGTTGTTCTTTATTAGATACAAAGCATTTATCAAATGTTTTTAATGCAAAAAATCTTGTCTTTATATTTGTATTTTTGGATGGGATGTCTGGTTGTTTTTATGCAAAACTGGGTAATATATTAGGCCTGAAAAATTAAAAACAATAAAAGAAGACAATTATATTTTTTGAGAAAAAAAAAACTGGTCGACTGGAATTGGTTTTGAATGTTAATTAAAAATTGCGCGATATTTTTTTAGACTTTAATGCAAATAACCATAAATCCATTTGGTGCCATCAGTACGATTCTTAAAAACTACAAATTTAATGCAAAAGAAAAAATTAGCTAAGAAATTAATAAATCACGTCATTGTAATAAATGCTTGCCCATAATATATAAATTCAATAGACTCATATGCAATATAGCAGAATAGCATTACACTTTAAAATAATATCAATCATTGTTATAAATATTTTATTAAAGACGATATAATGAACTTTATTTAAACTGTTTTTGTTCCCTTTAGTTCCGTCAATTTTATGCTTAAAAATGAAAAAAGCAATTAAACTAACATATCTATAATATAATTAAATAAATGCCCTTAAAGTTCATATTTTAAACAAAATATTTTTATTATCATACATTAATATTTCCCAATTTGTTTATATAATAATAATAATAATTATATCATAATATTTTGTTTTTAATTTGTTTAAATATAATTTATTTTTGAAAATGTTATTGATGCGGTCGTTAGTTTTTTTGTTATTTTCTGTCACTTTTTCTTCTTTTTTTTTCTTTAATTTTTATTTATTTATTTAATATTTTTTGGTCGCAGAAGTTATTTTTGAAAAAAAAATTATTTTAGTTTTTAGTTTTACGTGCACTTATAATTGAATTATGCAGCGACGCGCACTCTTATGATTGAATACCAAAAATTTCCTAACATTTTCAATATTTCGCATTTTTTAGAGTTTTAAATTTATTATTTTTTTTTATTTAGCTCCTAATATATTTATTTTTATAGATCCGAAAATTTAACCAAAAAAATGGTGTTTCGAAAACATATCCAAACATTCCGCCTTTATTTCTATTAAAAAAGTTTTGAATGATTTTAGTTAGCAGCTCGATGGCAACATTTATATAACTATTGAAATAATATTTTTACAATTTTCTGTTGCTTCCTTCTATGATTGTAATATCTCTCTCTAGTCACAGTGGCAGTTAACTATGCTTTTCTATTGTATCTTTCGATTTTGTAGATTTTTTAATTCCTTTGCAGGGGCTTATTTTTAGCTTGAATTTTTACGATTATAAATTTTAACCATTAATATTTTATTTAAAAATTTTTTTTTTCAGTTTAGGTTGATAATTTTAAATATTTTACTGCTGGGTAAAGATTAAAATGGCTAATTTAACTTTTATAATCTTCTAATTTTTATCTTTATTTTGATTTAAATTTTTATTTTTGAAACCTAATTGCATGTCTAATTGCCTTATTCAGTAACTAGATAGATCACCTAGTTACTAAATATTGTGATTAATCGATCTATTAGCTCACACATGATCGATATTTTAATATAATAAATTAGTTAAGTTACATAATGAGATGCAGAATATTTTTGCAAACCAATAGAGAATTATAATAAAGGAGGGGAAATGTACTTAGCATCATTAAAGAAAAATCAAAAGGTTATTCACTGTTAAGGATTAGATATTCCATCATGACGATGTCATGATGAAATATATATATATTTGCATTTTATTATAGATGCAAAACATGTATCTACAGATAAGAAAACAAATTTTCCCTCAGATGTTTTTTGATAGGCTATTGCTATCTTCTTTATAAACTTTTTTTTATGCTATTGCAATTTGGTCATAACGTTGTGACTGCTGGATAATTTAAATAAATATTAATTATAAATACAATATGCTACAATTATTTATACAATACGTTCAATATGCTACAGATATTTTTTTTTATAAAAATATATACATCAGGATTAAATTTGATTTTAATGGTAATTAAAATTTTTATTTACTTTAGATCTTTATCCAAATGAAATAAATACCAATTTATATTAAAAAATGTAAAAAAAAAATTATAAGTTAGTTAAGGAGTTTCTAAATACAAAATGCTGGTAGGAACATACTTAGAATTAAATTCAGACAAATATAAATAATTACAAATACATATAATGTGACTAGCTTAATAATGAAAAAATCATGTACTGAATACCGAAATAAATTTTTAACCTTATAGTACTTAACGCTTATACAATAAATTAATTTCAAACTAATCGCAATTTTTTTCACCTCATTCAAAGAAAAAAAAAATTGCAAATATTTTTTTTTTATTATTTTTTTTTAATTTTTTAAAATAATTCTGATCTTAAAGGAAAAAATAGTTTCATTCCAATATTTAAGTTTTCTTTTTTATTTCAATTTCTTAAACATTTCGACCATAATAGCTTTTTTAATTTCTTTAATTACATAGTGCTTCGAACTATTTCATCAATTGAGTTATACACGATGCTTCAAAATTCGACCGCCCAATTCAAACAAAGGATAAAAGGCATCAAGAGGAAAATTTTCTTTAGAACATGAACTCGCTACGCAAGCTGCGTCATGCACGAGAAAAGCGCAGAATATGCATCAAAACTTTAAAACTTGAGGAAACGATTAGTGGAGATCAGTTGATATCCCAAGAACTGAATAGGACTTAGGGAGGGCCATTGCATGACCTCCACTTGCAGGATCCAAATCCATGCAAATTTTTCCCAGGGAGACACCCTACAATCACTAGTTCATGCAACGTATATGGACACATCGGAGAATCTCTTAGCGTGGATTACTGTTGCTTCGAAAGAAACTAATAGCACACCTGAGATCTTCCATGGTTTCCAATATCGTTTTTACGTCGTTGTAGTTGCAATGATTTCGGACAAATATTACAATAGTTATTCAATTTGATTTTTTTTTTTTTTTTTTTTTTTTTTTTTTTTGTAGTTAGTAAATTTTTAATATCTTTGGTGGATGTTTTTCAGCCTGACGTTCACATACTTCTCGAGATTAGTAATTAGTTTTTTAGCCACCGTGTTAATGCACCAATTAGCAAAACCCCAATTTGGGCCCATACTTAGACTCTCCGGGTAAGCCTGTTTCATTAAGATAGTGCATCCAAAAACTTAGAAATATCTTGAGATAAACAATTAAATTGTTTTCGAGTACATATATTCACATCTGAAGACCCACATTAATATGGTTTCAGTTTTTTTAAAAAAAGGTGACTCCAATAAGCATACAGATTATTAATCAAAGAAACCCCGTCATAAAAATCCGATTCATCATCATTCAAAATGCCATTTGATAACGATGTCTCCTCTATTTGAACTTGCTACATAGTTTTTACTTGCTTATTTAACAGCCTTAACTGCGAAAAAACAGAGAGTATTTAAAATAAAAGAAAAAGAAAAAAAAACACTTAACCGTATAAACAGTCAAAACCATTAATAACCGCCGTTTTTCCATCATTCAAATTGATACAAGAATGGGCTTGTTTTTCCTTTTGGAATTTCATTCCAGACGTTGATAAATTTGCTTACGTCTTATTATACAACCCACATCAGCTCAATGCGATAAAAATAAAAACAGATTGAGAAACCCTTCATAACTGAAAACATCTGCTGGCGCAATTTAGGCACCATTTCTCATTGTCACATCATAGGATGCCATCTGCTACACTATTGATGGATCTCGAAATATAATTCACGTCGGATTATTCCGCCAAAAATAATTGCGGAGTAATTCATCTCTGCTGTTTATAATTATCAGACGTGCACACATGCAATCGGTAAGGGCAGAAGAGAGTGACTGAAAAAAAAATTAAACCTGTCCGATTTTTGATGGTCTGGTACGAATGTGTCCATTTATCATATTCATGGTCATATCCGGATATCCTTGGATATAACTAATGTGCCTATTATACCCCGAAAATGGCATACGCCTAAAAACAACTTTAACGCGTCCATCTAGAGATGCAAACCGATAATGAGTTTCTCATTTATTCTGGTATTCTTTTTATGAAAACACTTTATTTTTCTGTGGGACTCTTTTATGTGATGAGCGTTTCGTCAGCGCTCATCGCGTGAAATGTTGGGTGTTGCTTTCTAATTGCTTTCGACCCTCCTCCCGTTCCTTGTTTTGGTTCGGCAAATCGTTCGGATTCGATGCGTTTTTTGAAAGAATATGTAGCGCTTTGATTGATGGAGCAATAGAAAGATTCATTTTTTTTAAACTGAGTTATTGCATCATTATGAACTATGGCGTTAAACGTATATCGCTCGTTTATTTTAAGGTAACACATTTAGCAACATGTAGACATTCAATGGGATTATTAATCTTATTAACTTTTTTAATTTTTTTTTTCTTTCTAATTTTAATCGATTTTTTAGTATCATTTTTTATGAACATTTTCTTTAATATCTGAAATATTAGGGAATATTTCAATAAAATCCTTGGTGAGAAGGAAAAAAATTAGCAATTTTGGAATGTTGTTGTAATACCTTATTTACGTTGCACCAGAGTTGCACAATGGGTTATTGTTGATGGTCTGGAAAACATCCCTATAAGGAAGATCCGAAAACATGCTATTACAATTTTGATCTTCTGCGGAAGAGATGACTCCCCCATTTAGTAGCCTGTCAACCTGCGCGTGAAGTCGAGCTCTTTTCTTTAGTTCAGCGATACCATACACCCTCGGTCCCTACGCAGGCTGATCAAAGTGTTTACCAACCTGCTCACTGACAGCAGCCAGTGATGCTTGAGTTCGGTATTCTATTGGAAGCGCATATTTACGATCAGTCAGACGCGGGACTGAGAAAGAAGAATGTTACGTACATTTTATTTTGTATGTTATTGTATGTTATGTACATTGTATGTTAATTTTACATTTACGTGCAGTTTACACTAAGACAAAAGTAAATTCTTATTGCATAACACTGTTTCTCACACATATTAAATAAGTAAAAAACAAATAAATAAATTTATTAAATCTCTATTTCTTACATTTTAGTAGCAAACATTAATAAATCAATTCACCACAATTTTTCGTATTCTCTTTGCCTCCGTTGCAAAATGACGTGAAAAAAAAAAATTTAAATTTTAAATTTAGGTATGCATACCTCTAATTTTATTTAATATAAAAATAAAATGTTTCAAAAATTTTAAAATATTACTTTTTATGTAAACGTAAAATTAAAGTTTTGTAGTATGAAAAAAAAAATGAAAAAAATATATACTATCAGAAATTTCGAAATGCTATTAATAGATATTAATAAATGAATCTCTGAATCTCATTTTGTGTTAATTTTACCAAAGATCGATATAGGCTTAACGGAAATGTTAAATTTTAAAATACTATGAACATTTAATTTTTATCTCAAGCATTTAATATTTTTATCTCAAGCATCAAGTATTTAGGATTCAGTATTTAAGATTCTAACTATTTAGGATAAAATATTAAGAATTCTTTTGCATCCAATTTAAAAATTAGGTAGGAAAAAAAAACTTCTGTTTTAATATTGAATTCTAATAAATTAGTTCAGAGCAATAATTTGTGTTAATTTTTATCCGTTTAAAAGTTAAGTAAAAATCTTTAAAATTCTGAAATGCTTTCATAAAAATCCCAGGTTTTATTTTGATATAAAGGTAAAGTAGTTAACAACTTTCAAAATTATATTTTTTACAGAAAAATAAAAATGGAAAATCAACATAAATTCGAAAAATTACCTAAAATTAAGAACTAACATAAAATAGGAAGAGTATAAAAAATCCAAAAATATACAAAATCAAAAATTATTAAATATCGCAGATTGATATTAATATTAAATCATTTTAAAAATGTTATTCGTAATCACTTAACCATTTTGAAACAATATAAAAACGCTTTAAAATTACAAAATACAGTCTTGAATATTCCATATTTGACACCATCAATTTAATATAATGTATGTTAATCAATACGAAAAATCAATAAATGAATCAATACAAAAAAAAATTTTCTCATTCATATTAAAAAAGCAAATCATAAACTCAAAAGTTAAATTTTACATAAACATTTTAATATTGGATACCAATAAATCAGTTCACTGCACTTTCCTGTACATTATTACGTTTTATAATGGAATAATAATTAATAATATTTAAAATGTTTTTTTTTTTCGTTCCTTTTTTTTTTTTTTTTTTTTGAAAAGTTGTTAAGAACTTAAACTACGTTTATTCTGCTACGATGTTATAATACACTGAGAAAAAAATATGGTCAAAACTACTAGAAATTGACTCTATGTTAAAATATCATGATATATGACTATGTTAGAATTTATTCTCTGGCTCTAAGGTAACGCCAAAAAGCTCGAAAATTTTTACCGAAGCGCTTTGGTAATAATTTTAGTAAAATTAACCTTTACCATGTGAACTGAAATATTACCAATTTAATGTTTTAAATACCCCATATTTCAGTTTTTAATACTAAAATTATTTATTGTACTAGAAATGTTATCACCATGCAGTACGGTAATTTTATCAGAAATGTTTTTTCGCATAGTATTCATAATATTTAAGGAATAAAATAATACATGAAGTTAAAAATAATAACTATAAATTATTCGATATAAATTAATAACGTTATAGATTTTTAAGTAGAGAATATTGTATTGTTTACCCGAATACAATACTAAAGCAAAAGTAAATTTATAGCATATGGAAAAATGCAGCGTTTTCTTGCGTTTGTATTCAAAACTTAAAATATAGTTTGTTTGAAGCAGGGTAGATATTTCATCAGAAGTAAAGATCATCCTAATCTTACTTCACTTCAATTCAGCCCACGCATCATATTGCCAAGAAGTGACGTCCAATAAGAATGAACTCGTAATTTTTCTGACTTCAAAGGAATTTAGATGTGTAACAATGCATTCCCAAAGCAGTTCTTGGCTTAAAATATGAGAAAAGTGCGTGTCAGAACACTTTAATGCCGTTTATAGGCGAGAAAGATGATGATTGAAACACCGTTAAATAGAAAAGTTTCAGATTTTCAATGCAGATTGACGGGCAATCATTGAGGCAATTCACAATGATGCCACACTTATTACCGTAATAATGCTTTTTTTAAATTTGATTTATAAGATACTTCCTTTCGATTACCTTGTAAATGATTTTCTCCGGTTTTATATAGTTTTTTTACCGCGTAAGTTTTTAGAATGTATGAATAAGATAAAGTGACGGATTTAAAAATTATAATGGTGGACCATTATGAATAAGAATCAAATCAAAACCAATGTCAATGGGCGGAGAAAATTTTATTTTTATTTTCTCCGTATTTGGAGTTGTATTTGATCATTATGATGCATGAACTTAATATTTGCGAATATTATTCACGTGTTATTTTTATTAAATTAGTCATTTAATAAAAATGATACGTGAAGACGTGATGCACGACGTACGTGAATGATACGTGACGTAGAGTTCATTTTTATTAAGTAAGTAAGCTCAGAAAAACTGAAACGGGTCGATACGTTTGATAATATTAAAAAAAAAAAAATTCTTTGCTTCAAAAAATATGAAGATGGTAAAATTCGGCATATTATTAGGGCTCAAAAATTAGCACGCATTCTCAGGACTCGTAGAAGAGATCAAAATCGAGCCTTGAAAATGAATGTCTCTTTTTAAAACTTGAAACATGACGACTTCTGCCATCTTCATATTTTTTTTTTTACGTATGAAATTTTTATAGCATAAAATGGGTTTTAAGAATGGGCGCCTATTTTTGAGCGCTCAAAGCATGGCGACTTTATATATTTTGAAGTAAATGAAATTCAATTTATCAGGAATATCATTTTTATTGTTCAATTCTGCATTTTCTAAATGTATACTAGAACGATCTATAAATCTATATATTGTTCTAGAATGCTTAGTATTATTCCAGTACACTGCTTTGCAAACATGAATTCCGTTGAAAAATTTATTTAATTTTGTAATACTTGTTTTCCATTACTATTAGACTTCTTTAACGTATTGTACGGGTTGTGAGATTACAAAACAACAAGTGAACCTCGCTATTACTTAAATTCTAAAGCAGTCGATCGTTATCTTTCTTTTGTAGGTTCACTAAGGTCGAAATATATCGTAATACCAGTACAGATGTCCTTTTGAAGTTAAGTGCCGATGCCTGCTTTTTGTTTGAGTTTGAGATCCATTGCCCGGTATTGCCTACTTTGATGGGGGTTTTTTTCTCTTCCAAAGTGCCATTTCCTGGAAAAACTTGCCCTGTAAAAATATCCATAAATTATTTATTTTAAGTATAAGCTCCCTTGCCCGGTGTTTCCCACCCTGAATTTTTTTTTTTTATCTAAACTATGTTTGTAGCCACTTTCAAGCCCCCCCTCCCCCCTCCCAAAAAAAGAACGAAATTTCTCAACTACTGAAGGAAAATATATAAATATAATGAGAGAAATTTATTATAAAAGCAAATAAATAATAGTAAGTAAATAATTATAAACTATTTATAAATTAAAGAAATTTTAAATATGTTTATCAAAAAATGCTAGATTATGAAATAATATTATAGATTACCTTTAAAAGACTTTTTAGTAATAATAAACAAAATTTAAAACTTAATAACAATAGAGAATAATATTAAGAAATTATGACAAATTAATATTATAAGAAAATATTAATAACTAAGACTAAATAGAAAATTTGGTAAAAATACAGGGTGTTTATAAAGTCCCGGACCCATTTTGATGTTTAATAACTCATAAAATAATAAAGATAAATAAAAATTAATAACATAAATGGTTAGATAGACTCAAAAAGTTTCATAACCCTTGTCAATGAACTTCCACGTGTGCCCCCTTCGTCGCACGGAGAATATCAAGTCGATAGTCAATTTCACACCAGGTAGCGGCAAGCGTGTCGGCATCCACAGAAGCTATTGCGGTTGTAATTCTGGCTTTTAGGTCATCAATGTTCGACACGATCCTCCTGTAAACATTGTCCTTTATAAATCCCCAAAGAAAAAAGTCCAGCGGCGTTATATCAGGTGATCTGGGTGGCCAAGGAATTGGACCTCCTCGCACAATCCATCTTCCTGGAAAATGGTCATTCTACGAACGATGGAACTACAAACGATGATACCCCAATAAGGTGGTGCACCATCTTGTTGCAAAAAGACATGTGGCTGAAGCTCTTCAAGTTGTGGAAATACGAAGTTTTCCAACATGTCTAAGTATACGACTGATGAGACCGTCTTTTCTGTAAAAAAGAAAGGCCCAATGACTCGGCCGTGCATTAGTCCACACCACACATTAATCTTTGGGGAATCCCTTTGTGCCTCACGGTATTCATGGGGGTTTTAGATCAATGTTTACTGGAGGATCGTGTCGAACATTGATGACCTAAAAGTCAGAATTACAACCGCAATAGCCTCTGTGGATGCCGACATGCTTGCCGCTACCTGGCTATCGACTTGACTATCGACTTGATATTCTCCGCGCGACGAAGGTGGCACACGTGGAAGGTTATTGACAAGGGTCATGAAACTTTTGAGTCTATCTAACCATTTATGTTATTAATTTTAATCTATCTTTATTATTTTATGAGTTATTAAACATCCAAATGGGTCCGCGACTTTATAAACACCCTGTATTTTTATTACCACTTTTGCAAATTTTAAACTGATTACAACGGAAGAAATCTGGATCATCAATATTGGTTAAGGAATTACTACATCATTTACCAGCAACTGAGAATGCTCCAATCACAATGAGAAAGAATTTCAGGCCATCATATCATTACATGATGCAGAATATAAAAATTATTTAAATATCCTGGTATTGCGTCATACATTTATATTAGAATTCGAATTAAAAAGAAAACTCGAAAAATTTTACGTTAACAAAGTAAATCATATATTCTTGCAAAAATAACTTGAAAGATTTTTTGTTCCAAATTTTGTTAAACAATACAATACAACTTAGAAACCGCATCTTAAAGATATCAAACGCACGATATCTCAAACACGAATGATTGTTCTTCAATTATTTAGCCCCCTTTTTTAAAAAAACAAATGGGGTGATAAATATTTCTCCTTAATCGAAAAATATAAATTTCGTAACTCATGGATGCATATATCGGCATTGATGGCACCAATTTCTATTCTCTTTTTTTCTTGTTACCCAGTAACGCGATAAGCCTGTCACGTATGATGCCGTCACTCGCCTACCCCTCCCCCTCACAAACATAATATCTCTTTTTTTATGAAAAAAAAAGAGAAAATATCACGCCGCGAGACTTTTATACCACGTCAGGTTATGATTTAAATTCGGCAATACCTGTCATTGAGTTCCATTTTGTTGAAGATCTTACGTCTTGATGTTTGGTAAATTACGAATCCCCTTAAGTCCTGACCCAGAGTTTCTCTGCACTCCGAAGATCCATTTTTCCCCCACCAATCCAAGATCCTGGTGCTCTGACTTCAGAGGTAAAGTGGCCTGAGAAGCAACTTTCTCGGAGATTTCTGTTGGTTTAAAGTTTGCTTTCAGCTCTCAGCATTTTGTGGGAGGAATGAGTAAGAGAGTAGACCACTTGTCTCAGTTTGATGAGTCCATGGAAATCACAGCAAGATAACCAAAACATTATTTGCAGCAAAATAATACTTTGGTGTTTAACCCATTCAATGATCCACCCTCAATGAGAAAATGAACTATGAAGTGTTCCCTTTTTGTGAAGTTTTCGAGAAGAGAAATATCTGCTCATTACGCTTTTGTACCAGATTCATTATGTGTCCGGACTGCATCGTTAAACTGCTTTGGATCATATTGGATATGAACTTCATTTACGGACTTACAACGGATTCTTGCGTTCTTTGTGTGGCTCACAAATATTTTGGACAATAAACCCTACCCCTACATTAAGGCAGTTCCTAACCCCGAGAGGTTAACTGTAATAGCTCTGCCAGGAGCATTTATGACATACTCCTCAAAATTAAAGTCTGGTGAGCTGGCTGACCACTTCATTTTTGCGATCAAGTTATTACTCGATCAGCTAATTCTTATTTGAAAGCGCGTTGTCAACTATAAAAATGCACTGCAGACCAAAAATGCCTATGGGTAATCTTGGATGGGATTCTAAGATCTTAGCAGCGTTTCTCGTTGAAAATCACAGTGCCTTCTTGAAAATGCAAATCTGTACTTCTGTTTTAATATTATGCTGTCCCAGTCCCTAATAACTCTATTTCCAGAGTGGTATGAATTCATGGTTATTTCTGTAATTGGAGAATTATAATTTCATCAGACAGAATCAAGACTCTTCAGTTAAAAAGCTCAAGTCCAATGCGCCTTTGTCCAAGGTTGTTGTTGCATGTGATAGCTAAGGTGGACTACTCTTTCACTCCAGCTATCATAAAAGCATCTTGACTTTATTTAGGCATAGGATGAGATCTAAGTAAGATTTTCTTTTTTTGACCTTTTAACTGCCGTCAGTTACAGATTAACAATTATGTCCACATGCAGCTGGGCTTGTGGATGAATATATAAAACTTGAAGAAATTTAAAGGAATGAGTGTCAAACCAGATTTTCAGACCTTATTTTCATAGTGCATAACTGAAATGCTCTTTACGCTGCTTGCCACCTGCTTGCAAAAACCTACCGGGGCAAGAAAGCTGCTTTAATTGAAGAGTTAGGGCAATAAATATCACTCTTCAATTAATGTAGCTTTACTGTCCCAAAATTTCCACGTAAACAGTTTATTATGAGAACGGTCTGGCATTTTGATATAGCACTGTGGGGATATCTTGCTGTTTTGTCCATTAACTCGAAAATTTGAGTTCGTGCCCTTATTTATTGATATAATCATTTTCATCAGTCTTTAATGCATTTTCATAAAAATATCACTTGATTTGATTCAATATTTCTTGATAAATCTCAAAAATGCTTTAGTTCCTTAATTTTAGAAAAAGAATGTAGTTTATACAGCTATCCAATTATAGGGGATATAAAGTCCACTCTCCTAGAAAGCCATTCTGATTCGAATAACTGGCTAAATTGTATTATACGCGTATTTTGAACTTCTTGTTTGAATAAGAAACATTTCCAGTAGTTACGGGTTTGAGTCCCTTTACTGCCAAGCTTATTGTGGAAGGCTTTTGCTGTTTACTTCTCGATGTAAGGTGAATTCAAATAAGTTTCACTAAAAGAGGCGTGGTTTGTCAGGGGATAGAGCACTCACCTCCCAATGAGGTGACCCAGGTTTGAATCCTGACGGTGGCTAGTTGAAACGAATTCTGTTCCCGAATCGCACAGACCATAGTGCTGACTTTAAATATCCTCAGTGGTAGACTTATCATGTGTTAGAATCTCCTTGCCATTGGGCTAATCGTTAGCTGTTCTCGTGGTTTTCCTCTGCATGTAACTCAAATGCTGGTTAGTTCCATCAACAAGTCCTCTGGCTAGTTTATCGCAATACATGATCCAGGAGTTCCTTGTCTTCTGAATAGGGTTCAAAATTACAAGGCATTAAACTCAGGTTTGGGTCGGCTGTTGAACGTCGGTTATAAAACAAAATATGAAAAATTTTGCTCAAAAAAATCCTTCCCTCGTTTAAATATGTAATCTTTTTTTTAATATGCTTCTCATCCTTAAGACTGATTAGAGCTACATAAACCACAAACAGGGTAAAAAAAGTCGCACATCCACTATAAAAGGTGGAATTCTCAACAACAATAAAAGAATAACATAAAAAATAATCTAGGAAAACAATATCTTCATTTCTGACCTAGGAAGGATCAATCAATGATTTCAATGATCTGGGAAACAGTATTTCATCATGCATTGCGAAAATCAATTTTAGAATCAAGAAAATCAGTTTTAGACAAATTTTCTAAAATATAAACTGAAACTAAATATTTTTGAGCAAAAAAAGAATATTTAATATACAATTAACAATAAGAGATTAGTACACTTTGCATCATTCCCTATTTAACTCTACTCTTTTTTAGGGCACTAAAGCCAGCAGTGGTTCTTGGCTTGTTGACCAATGTTTGTTCTAACTTTTTTGTTTTCGCCTAAGTTCTTCAGTTTGCACTTTTTATTGCAGTTAGATATTTTGTTGCATCGTTAAACAATTCCATTTTGGGTTTTTCTTCGGGTTTTAAGTTCATTGGTTTTCAATTTAAGATTTCTCTCAAACCCTTATTTTTATTCATTCTTTCTATTCATTCCAATTATGCAAAACTTCTCAATTAAATCGATCTAATATTTTCCTGTTTAATTAAGCAAACAAGCTCACAATTAACTAATCAACTAACCACCGCGATTAGTTCATGTGAATAGTTCTAAATTCAATCGAAAAATAATTATGGAAGTAAATATAAATTAAATTTTGTAAAAGTAATTTCACAGGGAGGTAGAGAGCTCGCATCTCAACGAGAAGACTTAGTTTCAAATCTCGTGAGAACTCCGCATCCGGATCGTACCGACCCCAGTACTAAAGTAAAATATCCTCAGTGTTAGACAGATCATGGGTTAGTGTCCCATTGCCGTCAAACTAATCGTAAGTAATCTTTTCGTGATTTTAATCTCCATGCATTGAAATGCGAGTTAGTACATCCTAAAAGTCCTCCACGAAGGCAGGCCAATTACTCAAAATACTTAATAAAGGACTTCCTTTGTCTTCTGACTTAGGATTAAAAACTACAAGACTTACAAGGTAGTCGTAAAATCAAAAACTGGATCGGCTGCTCACCGACAGTTATAAAATAAAATAAAATCTTTGCAATTGCCTTCAGTTCTACTTCTCATCTTTCTTTCAATTAAGACAGAAATATATATATATATATATATATATATATATATATATATATATATATATATATATATATATATATATATATATATATATTTAACGTATAATGTTCCCACACAAAATTCATGCATTTGTTGCAATTGGGACATTTTGTGAACACTGATTTCGTTTTGCTTGGAAGACTTTTGCCATCAAAATCGATTATAGACTCTTATCAAAGTCGATCATAGTCTCCTATAAGAGTCAATCATAGTCTCATATAAAAGTCGATCATAGTCTCATATAAAAGTCAATCATAGTCTCATATCAAAGTAGATCATAGTCTCACACAAAAGTCGATCATAGTCTCATATCAAAGTCGATCATAGTTTCATATCAAAGTCGATCATAGTCTCATATAAAAGTCGATTATAGTCTCATATAAAAGTCGATCATGGTCTCATATCAAAGTCGATCATAGTCTCACATAAAAGTCGATCATAGTCTCATATCAAAGTCGATCATAGTCTCACATAAAAGTCGATCATAGTCTCATATCAAAGTTGATCATAGTCTCATATCAAAGTCGATCATAGTCTCACATAAAAGTCGGTCATAGTCTCATATAAAAGTCGATCATAGTCTCATATAAAAGTCGATCATAGTCTCATATAAAAGTCGATCATAGTCTCATATAAAAGTCGATCATAGTCTCATATCAAAGTCGATCATAGTCTCATATCAAAGTCGATCATAGTCTCATATAAAAGCCGATCATAGTCTCAAATCAAAGTCGATTATAGTCTCATATCAAAAATACCTATTAAGAAAAGTAAAATTATAATTTAAGCTAGTGAGGAATAAAATCACTATCGGAGTCTCATACTTCATATTTGACGAAGGTGGGTGATGGAAACACATAAAAATCTGTTTGATTGAAAGACAAAACAAATAGGAGACGATTATTAAAAACTTCTTCAAGTTTCAATCTGCAATCAATTTTATTTTGCATCTGTTCAATGTAATTAATTGTAATGCCTTAAAATTTACAAAAGTATTTTGTTTTTTCCTCGCTTAAAAATAAATTGACGACCCCCAATGTGTTCATTTTTGATATTAATCCATAAAGTATTCGTTAAGGGATATCTTTATGAAACACCTTTTTATGTAACTTAAACTTTCTTTTCTAATCTTGCTCTTAAATTCATACACTATAAAAAATTACGGATCAAAATACGGGATAAACTAACGGCATTTTGAGTTCATAATCCGTAAAATCCATTTTTACCGTATTTCTTCCTGTAATATTTATTTAAATAGAGTGATTTTTTGGTAATTATTAATGTAAAAATTACGGTATATCAGATTTTTTGTTCCATAACATATGCCGGTTAAAATAGATTTTACAGTAAAGTACCGGCATCCTGATTGCCGGTCTTTTCTACCGTAACTTATACCGAAATTTTTTTCAGTGTATACAGTTTGAATCCCCTCTACCACTTTATTTTATTGTAATATTATCCAGATAAATATCTTCTATCTGAGAAATGTAATTATATAGTTTCAGTAGCAACATATAACGTAACGGACTGTATAACAATATTTCAAAAAGCAACTTTAATGTTGTTTTCTAATCATTTTTATATAATTTTTCTATTTAATTTTTTTATTCAAATATAATTTACATTTATCTCGAGTTCATCTTTCGTTTTAACTGATAATATTCCGTAAAAACTAACATCTTTAAGTCATTTAATTATGCGGATTAAAGAAAATATCATGGTCGATTTATACAATTGACCTTGTCATGCATCGAATATGTAAGACGGTTTTTAGGAGAGAAAGGGGTTTTATAAATAGCTTTTTAATATTTTTCTGTAAACTCTGAAGTTGAATTTATTTAGAAGACGTATTGTAATTCAATTATTAAGATTCAGTAGATGACGATTTTTTGATTAGCAAATTATTTATAAAACATTTTGTATTTGTACTTGTTTTGCATGCGTATTTTAATTTTATTTTAAAAACTATTTTAAAATAATTTCATTTGAATATTGCCATGTTTTATTTTATGCAAAAGATTCTATAACTTATTTAAACGGAATCTTTTCCAAAAACAAACCACATAATTCTCGAAAACAAATTAATAATTTCTTTCTTTATTTGTTTACTAAAGACGAAATAAAATCAGATGTTTTGTTAAGTCTTTATCAAACTTTTTTCTACGAAAAGAGTTTAGTTCCAATAGCACTACCTTTTTTTTTGGACAAATAATTAACTGATTCTCCTATTTTATAATCTCCCTACTCCGAAATGAATGAAATGTGGCCCTTTTTCCCTCTCAATCCAAAAAAAATCATAAAATAAATTAACTCGTAGCCAAGATGCATAATCCTAATCAGGACAATTTGAATTACCGGAATAGGGGATTGGGCATCGACTGACTCACATCACTTCGATTCCAAAGACTCCATCTGGCAAGAGGCAGTGCGGTCTGAGCTTTCAAAAATTATGGATAGTCATAGCTCATGATCTTATTTGTTCCCCCCTTTTCTTCCATCTCTGCAGCCGTCATATAAAATACAGTTCTCGAGCATTAAGCCTTGACGTCTACCACCCAACGTATGCAAAATATGGGGCGGGTGAAATTTACACGCACACAACACATATCATTTCGTGCTGGGGCGGTAAAGCCCCGATAACGGCCGGTGGGGGCCCGATATGTTTCAACCGTTGCTGATATATATCGGAGCGGCCGTGGCCCATAAATTCGCGGCGTTGCAGGATATTATTCCTATAAATATGTCCGTTGTCCTACTCTTGTGTCGACTTGAGTTTCTTGCTGGAGTCCGTTGCCTAGCAACCAGAGGCGCAAGAGCATCTCTCTGAAGTAAAAATTGCAAGGTGGTGGGGGGTGGGTTGATGTAATTGTGCCGTGGTATTTATTACGACACCTTAATGAAAGCGATGTGGCGGCGGCCTCTGCTTGTAAAGCCGACGACAATTCGTCTACAAAGCCCCTCCCCCATTTCGCGTGTGCCATAGGTATGATTTATACTCCATCCCCCATATCTGCTCCTGACGTCCAATAGGGTATATGGTCTGTCACAGGGGGGCACCTATGGAGCCTGGGATGAGTTGGATGGGGGTCTTATTTTATGGGGTCATCTTCAACTCCTGGTACTAATAACTCACAAGGTCCCGTATGCAGCATCGGCTAGATAAACGTCAGAGGTTTTGTTGGAAATGCTCTGTGTATGGTGAGCACGTCTCAGGACTAGTAAAACTCGCAAACTTAAAGCCCATTTTCCTCTGTTCTATTAGTACAGACGAGCTGGAAAATGTCGTTAACACACGAGTTTTGAATCACGAGCCCTTCAAGTTTCCCAGTCATGTTACCTTTTGCTATCAATGAAAACACACGTTTTTGTTCCTAGCAGCAAATTTTGATCTTTTTCTTTCGGCATTCTAAAACGCTACCATTTGTTTTCGAAATTAGTGACATAAGGATGACAGGTGCGAAAAGAGATGCCTTTTCTTTTTGAGGGACATAAATTGACAAAATGGGGATTTAAAGCAAACTGGTTTAGAAGTGAGTGGTTTGTTTGAAATTGTAAACAGAAAAACTTCATGAAAAGAGAGGTCTCATTTTTTTATATGACAAAAATTAAAGGAAATAGAGGTCTCAGTAAGTTAGTCTACGATAATTTTTTCCCTTTATAATTATTGATAGAACTCATGAATTAAGTAAAAAAGCTGGCAAAGTGATTTATTTATGTATTCTTTTTAGATATCTTTTTTTCAAATTTTTCCACTCTTGCGAAAATTGAACCCGTTTATTTAATGCAGATTAAACAGTTCATATTTTAGTTGAATGATTGAAATACTTATATTGATAAATAGGTACACTCTTAGAAAAATCATATAAACATTGAACCATACTATCAGTACCCTAGAACCCAACAAAGTTGCAAATTTGTTGCAACTTTGTTGGTTTTATGGTACTGTGTGAAATAGACTCTCTAAGTGAACCATAATATCGTGCAATCACATTTCAGAAGTACGATAATATGGTTTATCTTAGCACCTTATTAAAGTTGAGGCAAATTTGAAGGATTATTATGGTACAAGGAGCTCCAAGTATGTATGGGGTTAATATAAAATAAAGTCTTCTTAATTGAAATTATAGGAATGCCATCCAAATGCAGCACAAGTTTTTTAAGTGTAATATAGAACTGAAGTAACTTTGCTGGGTTTAAATTTTCAAGTAAGGCGAGATGAAAATTATTTATTTAATGTTTGGTTCAGAAAGTTGTCTGCACGGCTAAAGCATGCTTTAAAAACTGACACTGGTATCTCCAATGAAGTTATGAAGAATGCCGGAAGTTATTCCTTTTTCCGGCATTGAAAATGCTCACCTAAACTAAACTCAGTGGCGCGACAGCCCATAGAGGGCCAAGGCCTACTGTGCCCATCTCAGTTTTCTTGACCTTGGGCTCTGGGGTGCAGGAGCAGATGTTCCGGTCAGGTGGTCAGCCGAACGCGGAGCTCCCAGTGTTGAGTTCCCAAGCATGCTTGGTACTCATTTATCGACCCACTGAAGGGATGAAGGGCTAAGTCAACCTTGCCCGGCCCGAGGATCAAACCAAGGACCTGTGGCAAGACAGCGCGAAGCGCTACCGCTCAGCCACCGGGCATAGAAAATGCTCACCGGTGGGTTAAAATATTGGGAAAAATGCTTTCCGAAATATTTTATTTTATAACCGTCGTTGAACAGCCGACCCAATTTCATGGGTTTACGACTACTAATGTTCAACTACATAGCCTTGTAATTTTGAACCAATCCAGAAGACAAGGAAACTCCTAGATCAGTACTCCCAGAGGTATTGATTTGTTATGGGAACATGGAGGACTTTGAAACTCGACAGATTTAACGTGCATCAGTCACCATTTGCTACACGGGGAGTCTTCGGCCGGCGAGGATCGAACCCACGACCTCTTGGACATGGGCCCAGCGCCCTACCGACCAGGCTATCCCGGCCCTTTTCCGAAATATTTATACTTTTCAATAAGATAAAAAAAGAATACATTAAGCTAGATCGAAATTATCAAGATCAATAATGCCATTTATGTAAATTCAGTGCCTAATAACCTTTGCAGTACGAAGTTCAAAATAAATTGCTTAAATTATTACGACGGGGTTATATTGATCCCATAGGTATCGGTAAATGGTATTAAATTAGACAGAATTTTAAAAATTGTTAACAAAGAAAAAGTCAAAATAAAGAAATATTCTTGCAGCAAATTTATGTGGCAAGACATACTTCCGAAGGTTTCTAATTTTAAAATTTCCGATAGATGGTGTCGTAAGCTACTTCTAACGTTTTTTTCATAACTATTCGAATCTTATTTCAAATCTAACTAATCTAATTCGAATCTAACGTCTAACTTCATCATATTTTTATGGCTGAACCTGGATATCTCGGCGATTTTTCCTAAAGGAAAATTTTCGAAATTCTTTCATTACATTCAACAATATCGAAAATGCTCTTTAGATGAAAATATGTGTTTCTTGTTTAATTTTGGTTGAAAATAACGAATTTGTAATTATCTTTGGTTTATCACGAGCCGTTTCCCAAAAATCCACATTTTAGCCTGGTGACTTTACGCATTTTAACAACACATAATAACTTACAAGAAAAAGAAAGACACTTTCGCTGACATTGGGATCATCACCAATTTAGCGATTAAAGCCTGATCTATACCTTCACGAAGTATCGAACCTCTGGATCTTAAGTAAGCAAGAAAGCCGATAACTCACAAGAAGTTTGTAGGTTTTTTTTTGCTAAATGAACAGGGCGTAATGCAGCATATATATGAACCAAGCGTTTTTTCTTTATACAGAATTAGACAAAAAAGAAGGAAATTTGTTATACAATTATATTCACTGCATAATTTTTTCTTCTCTTTTTTGGAAAACAAATGAATCTACTGATTGCTCGTTGGAATGAAATTCTCAAAGTATAGGATAACCCTTGGCGAACAAAGAGATAACTTGGCCAAGGGATAACCGATTGGGTGCAAGATTACCGGTCTTGAAAATTTTGTCTTAACTATAATAGAAAATCGATACAATAGTTACTTGTTTCGATGGTCTGGAGTTTAGTGAAATATGGGTTTTACCTTTACCCTAGATCAGTGATTCCCAAAGTGTGGTACGCGAACCCCCAGGAGTACGGGAACAGTTTAGCGGGGGGTACGCGTTCTTATGCAAAATATCTTGCAACAAACGAAAATTTCAAAAAAATTTTATTTAAAAACAAAGCTGACCATGAAAATTTACGATTACGTATTTTTCTATTGGCTATTTTTGCAGAGTTAACAGTTAATAATGAGTGGTGCCAACAGCCAGTTGCATTTGTTAACTTTTGTGCAATTTTTTTATAGTAAAAAATGCATTCATTTTTTTTATTAGTGGTACACAGCGTTACGGAAAATTTAGAAAGGGTACACAAAAGTCATAAGTTTGGGAAACACTGCCCTAGATGTTATGAATCCCTGTTTCAAAGATGACTCATGTGTTTGCTAATTGTCAATCTACTGGCTTGTCAGAATTAATTAAGGCTTGTTTACAAGTGGATCATGAATAAAGTTCACTATGGGAACCGTAGAGAAACTTAATGGAAAAAAATCGAAAATCGATACCTGATACAGAATTGCAGTGTCTCTAAGATCTGATCAATAGATCGAAAAATTTTCACTGTAGTCCGATTTTTTCCCTGCTCTGTAGGTTTACAAGCCCTGATATTTCTCTGTAAATATACAGCATGCCTTCTACAACCTTCATGGATCAATCTTCAGACTTAACAGCTTTCCCAGTGTTAGTGACATTCGGTTTTTTGACAGGCTTTTCCATATTAAAGGTTGTTTTAATTTAAGCAGTCAGGTACAAAAGTTTGATCCCACAATTAAGGAGAACTTCTCAGTTAGTCCCTCTCCTTTCTCCCAACCTTCTGATCAAAATTACTTACATTCTGGCACCTGATATTTAGATTTAACTTATTACATGCACTTACAGGATATTTGCTCAAAATCTAGGACTGGCTTTACTACATACCATATTCTCAGCGAAGACATGCACTCTCATCAATTAGTCCCCCAGGTTGTGCAGTTCCTCGCTGCAAGCAATGTAGCATAAAAATCGACAAGCTGTAATACTTTCATTTTATCAATAACTCTGAGGGTACTGATCCAGGAGTTTCCTTGTCTTCTGGATTGGTTCAAAATTACAAGGCTACGGAGTTGAACATTAGTAGTCGTAAACCCATGAAATTGGGTCGACTGTTCAACGACGGTTATAAAATAAAATAAAATAAAATAAAATACTTTCATTTTGGAGTAAAATGGGCAATTTCAAGACGTTGAAAATCTAGAAACAAAACGGGTAGACCCTTAGACTTTAAGGTTAAGTTACAAAACTATTCATGGATCCTGATTCATTGTTATACAGAATGTAGGACAACTATTGTTCAGAACTGTGATATCTATGCAAGTTGGTCTTCATGCGTGACAATACTTTTGTAATCAATTAAAGCAAGCAGTAAAGTTATAAAGGGAGAATTTAATTATTTTTGTCTGCTTGGTACTTCATTGTCAGATAATCATCTAATAGAGGCAATAAGCTAAAGAGATTTCTTTTTAAAACTTATATCAAATAAGCTAGTCAAATTCTGGTAAAAAGACATCATCTGAGAGTTACATGTTGTTGTTGTTTTTTATGCGTTTTCATAATTTTTTGCATCGTGTCTCACATTTTGTTGATGTTTTACTTTGTAAAACTAAATAGCTCAGCTAACTGGCAATGCAGTAGGTTTCATTGTTTGTCAAGAGCAAATCTTAAAATTTGATTTTTAGTAGAAGCAGAGTGTTCTTTGCTCCCCCTAAACAAAATCTTGGAATTAGACTTGCCAGCAAAAGTTCGTAATTTTTAAAAAAAAAATCACATTTGACCGTGTAAAAAAAAAAAATAATAATAATACAGGAAATGGCTTATAAATCATATTGAAGATTGTCTTATTAAAAGACTTGGCAGAAATAAATGTTCCATACAGATCATAACGTGTTCGTATTCCCAGAAAATTGGCTGCTTTATATTTCTCTCTTAACATGCTATTCTACTAAATTCTTTAATTCTTACGCTCCTTGTAAAATGGATTATAAAATCAAATACTGATACATTGAGAAAAAAAGTTCTTTTCTTTTCTGAAGTAAATAGATCAAAGCATGCAACCCTCTTGTATCATGCAATCACGTGTCTTGAAAAGAATTCGAAATTCGGGAGGGTAGCCAAAAGAGTGATGTCTAGAATTGATGGGCACAGCGGTCTTAAAATGGATGAGAAAAAAAGAGGGTTGGCGTGGAAGACAAAGGGGCAGCATTTGAGACACTGTCCGTGTTAATTTATCTCAAACTTGGCGTTGGACAGCTGGGACCAATAGCAGAAGGAGAAGCCTTATATTTCGAAGAGGAAACTCGTACTATTTATCAGATCAAGTAAAAGAAGCAGTTTGATGTGACTGACGTTGACGAATAGCTCAGGCTAGGTTGTCAGGTGGCGCAACGTACCCGCCCATTGCAACCTTCGTAGTCAATTCACTTCAATTTATTTTCAAGCTGTAAAAATAATATTATTTTTGCTTCAAGTAGAACTTTTTCCAGACTGGTTAAAAATGTATAGCGTTCAGAAATGCGTTTTTTTTTTTTTTTTTTTTTTCAGAGTTAGCCACAATATATTATTTACTCAGAGGAGTTTTTTTTAAATTTATATAGATGTCAAATGTACCAAAACAACAGGCATTTATTACAATATGTTCTTGAAGGAGGAATAATGGGAAAAACAAATTTAAAAAATAACAATTCTAGCTAATTCTTTGGCCTAATACAAGAGAAGTCAATTTTAAAGTTTATTGAAAGGTTGTATGTAGGTTTATTTGAGTAACAGGCCAACTCCATCTTTGTTCATTTAGTGTAAAATAGCCTCTAAGTGTAATAAGTGGGTACAATAGACCTCTGGTTGATGTGCCTGGCTCGTCGGAGCTGCCTTTTAAGTGTAATGAGTATTTTTATATCGTGTCAGATTTATAGGTACCTCTACACGGTAATAGAAATAAGCCGTAAGCTTACTTGGAGTTTCAACTAGATTTTATCACTGCATGTAACATTTAAAACGAGTTTCCATTGTAAAAGTTAAGTTACTATACAAAAGTAATTTATAAAAGTAATTTATAAAAATATTATTATAAAAGTTTAATTACTGTTAATAATGTTTATTTGAATTTGATATAAATTAATTTAAATCACAATTAACTGACAGAATATAGGGCATATTAGCTTCAGATAATCTTGTTTGTGAAGTGAAAGCAGATTGCCATGATCACGCCATTGGTCACGAAACTGCGGAGCCTTAGCCTTAACCTCCATGATCTTCGCTAGCCCACAAAGGGCTGTTGCAGAAATACTTTGCTTTACCAAAAAGTATCAATTTTGTGTATAGCTTATCATTAGGTCCTGAACTAGCTTCTAGAACCTCCCAAAGTCCTTTAATTGCAATTATTCTGTGATCTATCCATCGGTAAATAATAACTTACGGAGAGAAAATCAAATAAATGATTAGGATTTAAACTAACACAAAACAGCAATTTTAGACAAGTGTTCGACAAAAGAAGAGAAAGAAGTATTCCAGAAAAGTGGAATGAAAATTCCTAAGTGAAGTTCCTCTCCTTCTATTTATTACGTAGCGATTTCAATAATGTTTCGAAATAATATTTTAGCTTATGTTAAACTGTGATAGTTTTATCTCACTTCTTAACAATAAAGTTTAATAATTTCGGGTAGAAGGCAATCTTACAGCAAACGTTGTCTTTTTATTTTCATTTGGTTGGCATAGAAAGGTAGACTAATTAATCACTTTTTGATCTTAGTAGAAATATTAGTATGGCACGCTTGTTTCCTTAACAAGGTTTTTCGAAGCTTTTTCCCCAAGAAAAATAAAAAAAAGCCTCAGTTTAAGTGCCTTACATTTGAAGCAAAGCTATAATTTCAAACTCTATATGTCATGCTGTAAAAAATCATCTGGACTTAAGAACGAACAACGAAAAAAACTTAATAACTAAAATAATTTTAAAGTTATTAAACTTTTTTTTAAAATTCACTAATTTGGCGACATTTTCCCAATCGATGTCTTATTCCCATTTTTTGCTAATTTTTATGAGCCCAGATAATGTAATATTGGAGTAAGTTTCTAAATATTAAAAAATTAGACCACAAGCACTTTTCATTTTCTCAAAACTATGGCTTTTCTCTACACTGAAGTTTTGCACTATTTTCAGAATGAGCAAGATTAGCTAACCTTTACCCGACGATCATGAGTAACTGTGAAAAACTCACATCAACTATGAAAATGGCATATTATTTGGCAAAAAGGTTCAGTCTGTGCAAATAAACAATGCTTCAGTCATGGTAATAAAATCTTAAATAAACCTTAAAAAAAGGTGCATTTATCCTCGAATTGAGAACGCTTCTTACTTTTGATTAACGAATGATTATTCCTCCTCGATTTCAGAATATTTTTCTTGCCCTGTTTGGTAAAGGCAGATTCAATCTAAAAGGGTCGTTTGTGCTTTCTTATTACGAATTTCATGGCGCATAAATTAGCATAGTGAAATTTAACATTGTTTCAAGATAGCATGGTTTATTTGCTAATCATCTCTAAACCTTGCAGATCTTTTTGATAAAGGTTGTTGCTGATATTAAAATCTACTTTACGCTGCTAATAATTTATAATTTAATAGCTACATGTGAACACCCAGTGTCACATTTTCTTCTGTTGTTCAATTTTTTTCTAATACAGCAATACTCAAGATTGTCTTTATTAAAATGTTTATCCAATCCTTTGTGTATTTACTGTTTAGTTTATGTTATGAAATCTTTATTCACTCGAATATAGGGAAAACGACGTAGTCTGGAAAAGAGTTAAGTATAAGTGCAACAGGAGTAAAATGTAACAGGGGAAAATTGGTCAGCCGAATGTAACAGGAGAATTTGGCGACTATCAGAAAAAATGTTTTCAATTTTTGATGAAATATGAGGATGAACTTATTTTCCTTTATCCACCTTGCAATGAAGACAGAATAAAATCTTTCATTTAATAATATGACTGATAATATATGAAAAATAATATGACCACCAACTTATTTTTTATTATTTTGTAAAAGAAAATTTTTTTAAATAGACTTAAATTGTTGCTAAATAACATAAAAAAACAAGGAGTCTTTGCATTGTCTCTACTCCTTAAAAAAATTCAAGAAAAATGTTAATATTTTACCATCTCAGGGTGGGATCCCCCCTTAACTGATCAAAAATATTAAAACCTTTTGATACTTTTTCTATCAATTCTGTTAAAAAAAGAAAATTTTTTTTTCCCCATTGGAATGTTTGAAGCTTTAATTGTGAAAATGGGACACTTCAGTTTGATTTCTATTTATACTAAGCTTAAGATTTTTCAATATAATTTGATTTTTGTCTCAACTCAACTTTGAACTAAATTGAAAAGCAACGTTTTTAATATCTTGTTTAAATAGAATTTATCTTTCATTTGATAAGGAAGTTTTTATAAACAATTTTACAATAATATTTACAATAAAATTTTAAGGTGTTTTTTTTTTTTTTTTTTTTTTTTTTTTTTTTTAAATTTATTGGTAATGCGTAGTGAGATAAAGAAAGCATGCGCCAAATTTCAAACTCAAGATTATGAGGAAAAATAAACAGATATATATATAATTTTAATTGTACTCCATTAAGGGAAATAGCTTTTGTCTTAAAAAAAGAAAATTACTAGATGTAATTGATAAGCTCCTTCCTCTTACCTAAATATTAATAAAATTTGAGCGAATTAGGCGAATTGCGTGATGGGCAAAACATTCCAAATAAAACGTTGCAAGCTCTGTCGAAAATGCTATATGAGTGGAAGGGAAAAAAAGTTTTTAAAAAATAATAACAAAGGGAGAAAAGGAAAAAAGAAGGGAGGATTGAAAGGAAGGCAGAAAAACAATAATTTAAGGAAGGAAGGAAGAAAAAGAAAATGTTAAGGGAGGAATGAGTTAAAAGTAAAAAGGAATGAAGCAAGGAATCGAAAAAAAAAAAAAAAGGAAAGAGAACTAGGTAGAAAAAAGAAGTAAAGAATAAAGCGAAAGAATGAATGGAATTGTAGAAAGAAAGAAGAAAGGAAAAGAAATGAAGTAAAGAAAATGACAGTACAGGAGGAAAAAGGAAGGAAAAGCAGAATTTAGATAATCATAAAAAGAACGAAGAAATAAGGAAGAAAGGAAAGAAGGAACAAAGAGAAGATAAGAAAGAACAAAGAGAAGGAAAAAACGAAAGGAAAAGGGGAATAACAGAAAGAAAAGGAGAAAAGAAAAAACTAGAGAAAAAACAGGAAAAAAAAAAAAGAACGATTGAAAACTAAATGAGTGATAGAAAAGTAAGCGACGAGACGAAACTGTGTATTGTGAATGTAATATTTGGAGATAGCTCTTTACTTTTGTTTAGTGCGATGTGTCCATAAATAAACAATGATTTAAACAAATACAATATATATAAATTAAATGAAAACGAAAGAGCATAAAAATATACGGTCACGTGTTATTGTCTGAGTAGAAGCTTAACAGATGCCCTTGCAAAACTTTCTGTAGGAAAGATTTGACGTTCTTCAGAAAATATTGTATTACAGTTTTTTTCAGTTAGCAGTTCCATCTGTTGATGAACTTCTCAACTAATTTGCAATTTTTTCAGAAAACATATATATATAGATCATTGATGCTAACCGTCATTTTTATTTCCTTCCGTCATTTAAAATGGTCATTTTTGGGTAGAGCGATGTTTTATAATTTTATGCACATTTCATTTGAGTAACGAAGTGAGGAACGAATGTAATTTAAGATTCTTAAATATAATTTAAAACAAAAAGGGTAAAATAGTTTTGGGGTTTGCGATAATTTAAAAAAAAAGTCAGTTATTTTCTTAACATTAATTAAAACCGATTTTGAAAATTCAGTTTGTGCAAACAGAATAAAAACCTAAAATTGAAATAAACATGATTCTTAGACATAAAAATTGGGACCATAATGTCTTTCTTTCTAATAATGCAATTTTTTTAAAAAAAAAATTCTAAAAATTTAATAAAAAGCTTAATTAAATTAAACATGCCTTTCAGTTAAATCAATCAAGTTTTAAAAATAGTTTAGAAAAATTAAAAAGGAAAAGAGAAATGGAATAAAAAAGGCTAGAAATAAATAGAAAAGGTTAGAAAAATGGAATAAAATTAAAACAAACCTGCATCTTAGAAATAGAACTTGGGACAAAAGTGTGTGTCTTTCTGGTAAATCAATTTAAAATATTTAAATTTAGAAAAACAGAATAAAAAACCATACCTACTACTATGAAGATGTATCTAAGAAATGTAAGTTGAGACAAAAATGTCATATTTTTTAGGAAAAAAAAAGTTTTTTTTATTCTTCTCACAAATCTCAACAAATGCAGTTATCAAAACAAAATCTTTGTGCTCTAATACTTATACACTAGAAACATAAGAAAAGAAAAGAAAGAACGGAAACTAAAGATATAAACTGTTAGTAAATCGAATAATATGTATCATTTTATTTCAGTTCTCCAGCACTCCTAATTACGGGGTTAAAAAAAGGTCTTGTCAAAACTTGAAAAGATCGCCAACTCAAGAAAAATACCTGTTTTTTAAAGATCTTACAGAGGTAGCATATCATTTTAAAGCAAACCTGTCAAAGTTAAAAGCAAAATTGTGATGGATTGCACGCGCCATGACAATAATTGTAAATACAGCGCCATCTGGTGAATAGTAGAATCAAAACATTTATTGCCTCTCTTTTTCCATGGATTACTTGTTTTTTTCATGAACAGATGTGTCAATCTCTTTACTTCTTCTTTCCAGATATGGTTGAAAAGTTATTTGATTAAAAGAATTATATGGTTATTCCTTATTTTTGTACTATTGCGAATTTTTGTTATTATTTTATGTATAAAAATTTTAAAAAATAATCTTTTTATTCCTCTAATTATTATTTTCTTTTTTTACTTAAGAGGAGGAATATTTCTGGAATCGTTGTTAACATTATTGTATTTTAATTATGTTTGAAGAAATTTACCAATACTACATAATTTTCAACTTCAGGTAAATATAGCAATATAGCCATAATTGTCTACTCATTTATAATTTCGAGAATGTTTATTCAGAAAATTTTAATTTTTTTCCAAATATATTTTTTAAGCTATGTTAGCAATATGATAAAAGTGTCATTCGCTTATTTGCTTTATAATTGTAATTAACATAAGCTATTATTTTTAGTCTAAAATAGGATAAACAATACACGTGAAAAAATTAGCAAACCGATTAATTAGCAAAAATTAGTCAGATTCAATTAAAATTAGAATCTGACTGGAAAAAAAATACAGAGTGTTTCCTAAAGGCAAACCTTAATGTATAATTTTAGAATCCTTTTTCAAATCAATTAAAAAAATTACACTTGTTAGGCAACACTAACTGATATTTAGGATAGGAGGAAAACATAAAAAGCTAATAAAATATTTCAAATCACTAGTGAAGAAGGCAGGATGAAAATGTCAAAATTACGTGAGGATATTTGGAGGAGTCTCGAATTAAAGTCGATAAACTCCTTGCTCTTTTCTTCAGCAATCATATACATTTTGATATTTTTAGTCTGGATTTCTTGTGAAGTGATTTGTAAGATTTTGATAATCCTTTGTTTTCTCTTTCTTGTGTCACAAGTGTCAAACTTTTTCTGATGTTTGGGAAGGATTTTAAAAATATGCATTCATGGCTGTCTTTATGGAGCACCCTTTATTAAACAAGAATTTTACATTACTAATTCAGTTTAATAATTTTTTAATATACACAATTGTAAAATGTAATTTTATCATTTATGGCGCAATACGCTATAAATAAACGAAAGCAAATGAAAAATTTTCTTTACTGTCTTAAGTTCATTATTGGTTTTTATAAAATTTTTTAATTGTGAATCTCGAATTATAAATGTTTAACTAAAGTTTTTTTTTTTTTTTTTTTTTTTTTTTTTTTTTTTTAAATTTTAGCACACAAAGTGTGCAAAAAAAATAGTGGAAGAGTCTTTAATTTTAATACGATTTGAGTATGTTTTCTTTTCTTAATTATGTATTATTAAATGTGTAGGTATGTTTTTAATAATTAATGTTTGAATATATTTTTAAAATTGATGCAACAATATAATTTGAAAATTTACTGCGCAAGTATTATTATATATAAAAAAAAAAATCGTAAAAACCGCCATCGACCCCGCTGTTTTGGGTTTATCAACTTCACGTAATATTTACTTTGTTGCTCAAAAACTATAAGACTCACTAACTTGAAGTTTCCAAGGTGTGCAGAAAACTATAAAGGGAATAACGATGGAATAAAAAAATTAGCATTTGATAGTTTGTCCGAGAATTATTAACTATTAAACTTGATGGAAAAAATACCTTACGGCTCACTCTACAGGCCGCAGGAATGCAACTCTAAAGTTAAAATTCAGCATGCCCAGAGGTTCGTTTATGAATTTAACCAAACGATTCTTTTTCGAAGCTCTAATTTGTTTGAATGTTATTTCAGTTTAAGTGACTCTTCGTTAATTTTTTCTACTCCTTTTCAATTAACGTTACATTTTGCTTTACTACTAAATATCTATAAGACTTAGAAGTTTAACATTACGAGGGGGAGTGAAAAAGTGTGCAATTAATTTGATGGAATAAAAAAGGATACGATTCGATAGTTAGTTTAAGAATTATTAACTATCAAACTTGCAATAAAAAATAATAAATAAAAAAAACATTTGCACCGATCAATCCATTGAAATACATTTATTATGCTGATAAGACCATTTTGTATTATATTTTTAACAAGAGTAATTTTTTCGAAATTCCCATTTGTTTGAAAGTTGCTGCAAATGAATATTTGAAAGTTGTTTAGCTCACAACCCAACGGTTAGATGGCAGCACCACTCATTCGCGAGGCCACTGTCTCAAATTAAATATAGATCTGAAGGGGAAGAAAATTTTCTCCTGTTCCATGTACTCATGATACTGCTCAACGACCACCATAGAACTTTCGATTCCACAGATTTTACAAGCATGTATATTGCATGTACTCGAGAATCGAACCTCGGCTCCTCCCAACCGGGTCCGATTCTCTATCCAATGGGTTATCACGACCAAAAACTTAATTTAGTCAAGTGCAGGTTGGGAAGCACGTTCAACTGATGTAGAGTTTTGATGTAGAGGAAACAGATTCTTGAACTATGTAGATAAGGGAGAACAAATCCCCCCTTTTTTTTAAACCCTCCCACGATAAAACGCCATGCTATGGGCTAAGCGTAACATGGAGGTTAAGTCTCTTCAATTTCTTGACCTCCAATATGATAGTCTCAATGTGGTTTGCATTGTGCACCATTTGCCTTAGCTTTCTTACGTTAGCAGTTTTTTTTTTCAGTAATCAGTTCCATCTGTTGATGAACATCTCAAGTAGTTTGAAATTCATTAAGAAAACATATTTATCTAGATTATCTTCACAGAACGCAACAAACTGTCATTTTTATTTATATCTACCTTTTTAAATGATAGGCCATTTTCAGGACAAGCGATGTTTTATAATTTTATGCACATTTAATTTACATAAATTAGTGAAGAACATGTATAATTCAGGATTATTAAATTTAGTTTAAAACAAAAATGGTATAATAATTTTAGAATTAGCGGGAATTTTAAGAAAATGCAGTATTTTCTTAACATCAACTGAATGTAGTTTTTGAAAATGTAGTTTATAAAAATCGCACCGCTAGGGTGAAAGTACGTCTTCGTTTAGAAATCCACGGATAGATGACAGCACCACTCATTCGTGAGGCCACTTCCAAAAATAGATGGACTTAAATCATATGAAAATGGAGTATTGGAAAAGGGGAAAAATAGCATAATTTTCTATTTAGTACTCTACTTTCGTTATTTTTATTTTCGAATTGCTCTTAAAGTCAGTAGAAGTGTTTACCAGCAGTAGGCATCATTTTTTAAGCATTAGTATGGCATAATCAATATAAACAACAGTACTTTAGTGTTTATTCTTGAGTGTTATAAAACTTATTTTGTTTCAAATAAGTTTCATCATGAATTATAGTAAAATATTTTTTTAAACCATTATTCTTTCCCTCATGAATTTTTCTTTCAAATGAGGTTTAACCTCTTTTTTTTTTTTTTTAATTTTTTTAAAAGTTATATTATCTTATTAATTTTATTTCTAATTGCTCTAGCAGTGTTGATGGACGAACTTATTCTCACAATTTATTATTTAGGTATATTTTTCATTCAACCTTTAGTTTATCCTTATATTAATTTATGATAGCATTCGTCTTTTTCTCATCACATAGTTGCTTAAACAATAAGCTTCGTGTAAAAGCTTAAAGAAAAATTTATTATAGAAATTAATTATTACCTAGAATATTAATTTTATTTCACCTAAATTGGAAAACAAAGAATAATGCTACATATCTAGAATTGTTTTTATTTAATTATATCTAATTTTAAATTAAATTCTTTTACTAATTAATTTCTAAAAATATAAAATTTTTGTGTCAATTAATTATTAATTATTGAATTAATAATTGAATTAAATTTTAAATAATTATTTAAATAGCAATGAAGAGTAAATTTTTTTATAGAGATAAGAGAATAATTTTTATAAATAATAGGAAATTTCTCTATTTAAATTTACCTTCTTCGTTTAGTGCGAGTGTTAAATAATTGAATTGCGTATTTATGTAATTTCAACTTACCATATGTTTTAGATTAGCATTCTCTAGATTAGCATTTAATAATAATATTAATTTCTAAACTTTTAATTTTACTTGTTAGTACTAAGAATATTGTATTTTAAAAAAATTTTTGAATAAACATTTATACATTTTTCTAAAATTTTTCACATATATATATATATATATATATATATATATATATATATATATATATATATATATATATATATATATATATATATATATATATATATAAACCTAAAATTTTGTAGAGTGAACTAGACTTTTGTTTAGAGTAAATCTTTTTATGAGAATTACAGTAATAACAATAATTGGTGTACGAGATTTTAGATTTTTCTACGATAAACATAAATAATGCCGCTAACTTTCTATTTAACTCCCTCCATATTCTTTAAAACACAAACCATAAATATAATTTTTCAATAGGCAGTTAAAAAAAAGTACAAAATTAGCAAAAACACATGATCTAGCGACGATAACAAATTACTTTTTCACGGTTTCGGCAAACAATAAAGAAATCACCGCGCAAATATCTTCCAAAGATTTTGAAAAAAAAAATATTCTTCCTGGAAACATTCCAGATTTGGGAGGTACCCAAACCAACTTAATGTCTGCACATCCCATTCTGCTTATGCTTGCTGGCGAAGGTCACCAAAAGAATCAATCAAAGAAGTTCACTAGTTCTTCGAATCTTAAGTCTGTAATTAAAGCTATGACTGATGCGACGTGTGCATATTTTGATGGACGTTCTTCCAAGTACGGATAATGTATTGGTTCTGAAAAAAGAAATCGTCAGGGATCTCAACATCATTTTTACAGAGAGGGTGGCAACCGTATTTAGGGACCCCAGATAAACAACATCCCTCCATGTTTGTCCGTCTGGCCGTGCGGGCTCGCAATTTTAAATAGTATATCTGGACGTGTTTGAAACATTGATGGATGGATGTTAAAGTTATCCCCTTTTTTTTGTGGAAAAGGGAAGGTTTCGAAGATTTCCCTCCCCATCTTTAGCGGGAATCCGCTTATCAAATTGGAAATTCTTTTTAAAAAATGATTCATCAATGTTGCCAAAAATGAGTAGCCTGCCTATGGAACGTTACGCTTGATGTGTCGGGAAATGCCCCAAACGCCAAATTTAATTTTTAAGAAGAATTGTTTCTTAGAAACTATGGTTTTGGTTATCAATATTGGTAAGATGGGGAGAAAAAAAAACGCCAACTTAAATACTCAGTCGCCAGCACGAAGATAAATCACTCGTGCTTAAATAATTGACTTAAATTAATAGTAGTGAGACGTCCTGAATCTTGGAAATATTACGCATGCAAGATCTTTAATAGATAGTATTCACAAAATATATCAAGACACTATCTTAAAACATGTTTTTAGTTAGTTAAAAAACGATTCATTTAACGACGCTATTGGAAGTTGACTGGTTCTGGTTAATCGTTGATACTTATCGTTGATACTGGAATACTTCGAAATGATGATATGAAACAGTTATAAAATTTGTTACACTAATTGCCGCACATTTTGTCATCTAATCCATTAAATGATAAGGAGTTTTTTAAAATACTACCATGCTCGTATCAAAATTTTTGGTCAAAGATAGGGTAAAGAGCGTGGAAATTAGAGAAATTTCGTTCTTTCACGTGGCATCACGCACGTAGATTATGCGTAAGTTTTGAAGCTACTGCGCTCTGGAAGTAACAGCTATGCGCAGAACTTTCGCACATAAACGTGCGGAATGTTAAGCGAAAGTTACATCTTTTTAAGAGTGATGAAAGCTCGGAAAATAAAAGTAAAATAATTAAGATTATAAAGAAGAATAAAATAAGGAAGAAGATGAATAAAGTATTGGAGATAAAAATAAAAGGATAAATTTATAAATCCCACATTTTCGTAATTAAAACTGCATACAAGTTTTGATCCAACAAAAAAGTATCATGCATAAAAAATATTGCTCCATTTTTCTTTCATTTATATATTTTAGAATTGTTATTATTATTTGCTTTTATAATGTTTGCTTCATTTTTTTTCCTGAGTAATTTTTTTTTCTAATCTTTTTGGTTGGAATTTATTTTTTTTAAATTTTTTTTTTTTTTTTTAACGTACCTGCTTTCAACTGGCTCAAGTTACTTGGACCAGTCTCACTTTTTACCGATCCAAAATATGTGCAACTATTCCAGTTAAAACAAATATATTTTCCCGTGGATTTCACCACTCACATTATGCCAAATATCTAATGAACTCACATTATGCCAAATATCTAATGAACTCACATTATGTCAAATATCTAATGAACTCACATTATGTCAAATATCTAATGAACTCACATTATGTCAAATATCTAATGAACTCACATTATGTCAAATATCTAATGAACTCACATTATGTCAAATATCTAATGAACTCACATTATGTCAAATATCTAATGAACTCACATTATGTCAAATATCTAATGAACTCACATTATGTCAAATATCTAAAGAACTCACATTAGGCCAAATATCTAATGAACTCACATTATGTCAAATATCTAATTAACTCACATTATGTCAAATATCTAATGAACTCACATTATGTCAAATATCTAATGGCAGTAATTTTTGAAATATTACAGCAAAATAACATCTGCTGTAAAACTTATGATCCTTTTTTTGTTGCTCATATAGCCTACATTCGACATAAGCTTAATTGCATAAATATCTAAATTGAATTAATAAGTTTAAAAGAAAATAATTAAAAATGTGTGTTATATTAGTTAGGAGTAATAACCAATCGTCCATCATGTTGTACTTCAGACAGATTTTTCTTAGGAAAAAAAATATTGAGTTGTATTAAAGTATTCGTTCCAAAAAAATTTATTAAATTCTATAAATAATTATTAAATTCGTCATAAAAAGAAATAAAACGCCAAATGCCTAAATAGTAAAAAGTTTTTTTTTTCCTTCATTGCTGAAGAATTTCTGACAGTAATCCAGGATTTTTATTACTACTATAATTTTACTTGTAGTGTTATAAGACACTACTTTTTGCGTTTTTAGTGTTAGAAAAAATTTAAAAGGTGAATACATTTTGATAGTAAAATTCAAATGTACACTAAGGAAAAAATTAAGGTAAAATTACCCCACTGTATGGTAATGACATTTTTGGTAAATTTTACCATACTCTGGTAGTTTTGGCCCTCCTTTTTTTTTCTCATTGCATAGGGTACTGGGTAATTTTTCATAAGACTGAATAATAATCAGTTTAATCTTTCCACAATTTAAAATGCAGTTAAATTCTTCCTCTGGCAACCAAAAATAAAGTTCCTTCATCCTTATAAGGTATCGATAACTAACTGTCATATCCTTTCAATCGATTTCATTACTAGATGGACAGCAATTCGATGATCTCGTTATCAACGTCATCCGGGCATCAGTTGTCTCTTTTCGCTTCACTTCGTATCGACAATCATAACGAATTTCTATGGTTCAAGGGTCTTATTTCTGTAATTCGATAAATGGATTGCTTTTTATGGTTGTCCAAACACCTTGGGATATTGAACGATTGAAATAAATACTTCCGCATTCATTGATGACATTTTCTTACTGCGAATATTAAGAATTTTATTACAAGTTACAATCAAAAGATCCACATTGAATGAATGTTTAATGACTTAAATATTACTTACGTGATTTTAAATATTAATTAACAACTTTTCAACATTAATTAATGATCGAAAACAAAATTTTATTAATTTAAGGGAGTCCAATAAGCATTTTTGAAATATTTTTCAGAATCGTATTCTTGGAGTCATTTTTAGTAACACGGAGCAAGTGTTGCGCTCTTGGAATTGTTAAAACGGTTGAAATAGTTGCCGAACTTAAAAAAGCCGAGTTTCAAAAATTCAATCAGTTTTCACTTTGATCAAGAAATTAGAAATATTTACACTGCTTCCTTTTTTGATAGATAAATTATTTTGTGTTAAATTTTTTAATAAGAAGCTTTGATTTGAATTGTGAAATATTTCACGGAAGTATCGGCTGAATATCTTATTGTAACTTCTTGAATTGAAATCAAAATTCTTATTAAGTTCGCAATGGAAACTGTGAATGCCATTTAAATATATACAATGAAAAACTGAGAATTTGAAGAGTGTGATTCAGTAAGTAAAAACCTTCTTGGCTGTTATACTAGGTAATTTAAAGTAATCTTTTACAGCACACAATATTTTTTTAGTCTCAACATTGAATTGAACTTGAATAACTATTTAAGGTAAAATTTACAGTTTTTGATAATTTATAAGTTAATAATTACTTTAAAATAGGCAAAATAAATTTTCATGTCTGATTTAACAACTCTGATGTATGATTTCAAACTATCTGTAAAAAATTTCAGTTCGATTGGTGAGTGACACACTTTAAAAAAAATACCGAATCAATTTACGGTATAAAGTAAAGACATTTTGGGTGCATCATCCATAATATCAATTTTACTGCAAAATCCCTTTTTACCGTGAATTTTTACTGTAATATTTGTTTAATTCAAGCCATTCAGTGATTATACTTTAATTATTACTATAAAAGTTGCGTTATTTAAGATTTTCTGTACCGCAATAAGTTCTAGAAAAAAATGAATATTGCGGTGAAAAAAAAAAATTGCAAATCTTTCGCATGGATAATTTTTTACATTTTGCCACACGCGAAATTTAGTTATTTTGTAATTTTTTAAACAGTAAAAGGCGAGCCGCGATGGCTCAGGGGATAGAGCGTTCGCCTTCCAATGAGGCGAACCGGGTTCGAATCCCAGTCGATACGAATTCCGCATCCGGCTTGCACTGACCACAGTGCTGACGTGAAATATCCTCAGTGGTAGACGGATCATGGGTTAGAGTCCCCTTGCCGTCAGGCTAACCGTGGGAGGTTCTCGTGGTCTTCCTCTCCATGTAACGCAAATGCGGGTTAGCTCCATCAAAAAGTCCTCCACGAAGGCAAATTTCTCCCAATACTTGATCCAGGAGTTCCCTTGTCTTCTGGATTGGGTTCAAAATTACAAGGCTACGGAGTTGAACATTAGTAGCCGTAAACCCATTAAGTTGGGTCGGCTGTTCAACGACGGTTATAAAAAAAAAAAAATAAATAAATAAAAAAAAAACAGTAAAAGGCGAGCCGCGATGGCTCAGGGGATAGAGCGTTCGCCTTCCAATGAGGCGAACCGGGTTCGAATCCCAGTCGATACGAATTCCGCATCCGGCTTGCACTGACCACAGTGCTGACGTGAAATATCCTCAGTGGTAGACGGATCATGGGTTAGAGTCCCCTTGCCGTCAGGCTAACCGTGGGAGGTTCTCGTGGTCTTCCTCTCCATGTAACGCAAATGCGGGTTAGCTCCATCAAAAAGTCCTCCACGAAGGCAAATTTCTCCCAATACTCGATCCAGGAGTTCCCTTGTCTTCTGGATTGGGTTCAAAATTACAAGGCTACGGAGTTGAACATTAGTAGCCGTAAACCCATTAAGTTGGGTCGGCTGTTCAACGACGGTTATAAAATAAAATAAAACAGTAAAAGTCACCTTACGAAACCACCTTACATTTGAGCTGATGTTTGAATTGAAGTGAATTTTTAGGGAGTCGTAAAAATTTGCTCGACTCCGGATAAGTCAGGTCCTGTAGGTTAAAATATTAAAAAAAAATTTTTTTGTCTAATTAAAATTATTTATAATTATGTAAATAAAAATCCTACTCTAATTAATATTGCGACAATTATTTCGATTCTAACATATCACAAACTTAATTAGTCATATTTGAGCCTATTTTTACCTACACTATTGCAAAAAACGTAAGAAACTGTTAACAAGTTCGATGGTAATGTACTATCAATAAATTATTAATTAAATTTATAAATTCCAAAACAAAATTTATTAAGACAAGTTGCTAAGTTAACTAAAAAAAATATGTAAATTAATGTATTATTTGTAATAGTTTCTCAGTTCATGAATATTTATTTTGCAATTTCTCAGTCATTACGATGCTTGTGTGAAATGATATTCATATCTAGCTCTATTCTTAAAATGGTTTTACGCAATTTCAATATTTTGTACAAATGTGCTTTTTTAAATTTTTTTTTATAACTGTTATGTTTTAATATAAAATGTAATTTATAATAAAGTGCCTGTTACTTTAATCGTTCGTATGGAGCACCAGATATACGCAGTTAGAAATTAACCTATATTTAGTTACATAACATTTCCTGGTATTTGGGGGAAATTTTAAATGAGTGTAATTCAAATTCGCAATTGAAGTAGGACGTTTCAACTTCTCAGCTGTAGTCAATACATGATTCATAAAAATTAAAGCCCTCACCAAATATGTGATTATGTGACTTGAAACTTGGAAAGCTCTGCAGAGCTGAAAGAACACAGGAGAAATATTAAATTGCTGTTTTTTTTTTAAAATTTGCAATGCAATACGGGAGCGAAAAGAATTTTTGATTTTTGAATGTCTCTTTTGTATCATGTGCAAAGTTTATTGCACTTAACAATTGTGAAAAAAAAAAGAGAAAGTGAAATTAATCTCATCATTTATAAAGTTTAATCTCATTATTTATAAAGTTATTATAAATAATGAGATTAAACTCATATAGCGAAATTTAACTCATTAAATATTGTTTCTTAAGTGTCAGAAATATTAAATAATTTAGAGCTTCTGGAGGAATAAATAAATAAAATAAAATTGCGAAATTTAAAATTATTTCCTTCTTCCGCAAAGTTCTTTACGTAAAACGTGAACAAAAAGTTTTTGATTTTAAAAATGTTTTTATTTATTTATTATTAATGTATTATGTACAAATTTTACTGAAATTTGTGAAAGTGAAAAAAAAAAAATTGTAGTACTAAAAGAATACAAATAATTCGTTTAATCAAAAGGGACAAAACTTCTTTGAAAAAAATGCGCTAAAAAGCAGCAGAAATTTCAAAAAAAGAGAGAATAAAAATAGAAGTAAAGGAAGCGAAGGAAATAAAATTAAAAATATGACCACTAAAGCAGACGTCTTCAGGGGGTACCGGCCCCAGTGGCCATAAAACAAAACCTTTTCTATTGAGAGAGATGGCAAAAGCCTAAAAAAACTCCCTCAGTACCCCGAAGGTTTTGTATAGAAGTCCAGGAAAAAAACATGTAAACCATAGAACTAATTCAGAAAAGAAACACAAACAAAATCATCAGAAATTAAAATAAAATAAAAATAAAATAAAAATCATCAGAAAATAAAAACTCACATTACCCAGATCAAACGGCGAATTCACAAGCAAACCAAATGAAAAGGAAATACTTAAACCAAAGAAAAACAACGCCCTCTTTTAAAATGCGCAGATTGAAAAAATGAAAGAAAGAAGCTGTCAAAGAAAACATTACGTCATGTAATAATAGAATGCTTAACTGGGGCTGCTCAGTTAAGTTTTGAATTGCGCCCTGTTAAAAAAAATAAAAAACTAATATTCTTCAATCATTTTCTTAATAAAAAAAATTATAGTGATACTTAACTCCTTAAAATGTAGCTTCCAAGGTGACAAAAATATTAAATTACTTAAAATTTTCATCGAAATAAATTAATAAAATCAAAAATCACGTGATATAACCTTTTTTTTTTCTCCCCTAAAATTTTTACCGTAATGCGAGAACGAAAACGATATTTGATTTCTAAAGCAACTTCTTTGAATCTTTGTGCAAATATTATCGCACTTTATGATAGAGGAGAAAATAGTAAAAATTTTCCTTCCACCTCAGCGTCTCTTTTCTTTCTTCTTTTAAATAAAAATAAAATAATAAAATAAATCCTTAATTTAAAAAAAAAAAAAAAAAAGATATGTATAAATTTTTGTTCGAAAAGAAGCCTATCATATATCCTTTTCGATCCAGCAGATTTGATTTTAGTCATAACTCGAAGCTCGGGTATGTACTTCATTCTCTGCTTTTTACCATTCAGTAGGTGGAAATCAATCAAATGCGTTGACGCAAGAAGAGGCATCAATCCAGTGATTGATGATTTAGTCGGGTCATTCCATTGTAACGTCAATCATCCGTCATTCAATTTTAGGGTCTCAGTCATTGAACTGTAATGGAGAGGAGGAATTTTTTTTTTCTGTTCTCAGCTACATTGTAGGTAACCTCCAAAATATGACCTTAAGGTTTTCTAAAAACACACCGTAAATCGTTTTTTATGGAGGAAAGTGCCACTTTCTTGATGTGATGGCTTGCAAATTCTTCTTTCCGATGCAGGAATTACATCGGTATAAAAAAATTTTTTTCTTCCCTGAGCTGACAATTTTTACGCCCACAAATCGCATTTTGCACGTTTTGTGATTTATTTGTGAAAAGGAAAAAATAATTCACTTGTTTAGAGACTCGTTGGTGGTAGAACTAATCTTTCGTTTTAAATTGCAGTTCAGAGGGCTTGAATAAATAACACCGTGACAACATTCTAACTTGTCAAGTTAGAAACTTTTGTGGTTTGGTGGGGAAAAAAAAAGCGAAAAAACAAAGAATTTCAATGGCAGCATTCAATATAAATTATTCTGACATATCGAAACTTACAGTTTTTGTTTTTAAATATATATTCTTACACTAGTTGTTAAGGTTTTAAATTAAAAAAAAAACATACTTTTGTGCTTTTAATAACTCATTGTGGGTCAAATTCTAATTTATAGACCAATGCATTTATTTACGATTATGAAACAATTGATAAATTTTTACTGACTATATATATATATATATATATATATATATATATATATATATATATATATATAAAATTAGAATCGAAATTCAATAAAGCCCTATTCACAAGTAGCCCAGGTTAAAGTTGACTTCGATCTGAAATCCGTCAAAATATATATTAGTATTGCACAATATCAATCAATATTATGTTATACTGTTATATTGGACGGTTCCTTGTTGCTGTTACGGATGTGAGCAGACATTCTTACTGAGAAGATGGAAAGGAAAAAAAGGTAACTGTGAACAAGATGTAAAAACTTTTTATCAGAAAACATTGGAAATTTATTTGTCATGTCTAAGAAAGTTGATAACTTTAATAGGGATTTAAGTAAATAATCATTCTTCTTACATTGTAGTTTTGAAACAACGTTAATGAAGGTTTGTAACTTATTTATCGGTGAGTTACTTAGTTATCGATGCGAAAAACAAGTGATAAACCAAAACATCAGTTTTTGTATGCATCAAGTAGGTAATCATACGCAACTAGGCTAGGTCTGATACTTGCATCGCAACCAAAACTTTTCTTCAGAAATTGGAATGGGAAATTCTCCTTCATCCGTCCTACTGCTCGGGTGTATCACCGTGTGATTTGAAGGTAAAGCTTTTTCCAGTGGATAAAGCTTCTAGTCAGGTGATTATTTGAAGCCTGTGGTTAAGAATAGCATCTCCAAATAAACTAAACTATTTTTCGACCAAGTTATTTGGCCAATCTGCATTCTTTTGGTATAAATGTATTCAATATTTTTTATTTTAACTACTGGCTTATTAATTATTAAAAGATTTTGTATCTTTGCGTTTGAATGTATACTTTTATTAAAAATTAAAAATCGATAATTGATGATAATGCATATTTTTTTAGAATATTTAAAAAAAAAAAAAAGGATAAAAGAAAATAGTTAAAAAACTATGATGTATGACTAATTATTAATTAAATTAAAATGGAGTTACTATGAATTTTTAAACAGTTCAAATTTAATCTTGCTTATTTCTATCGAATTTAAGATAGTTTGAGTCTCTGAAAAAATACTAAAAAATATAACTTGTTTTCTAACAATTTTCTTAAGTAACAATAACAGTTATAAACAAGAAAAATGAATTGTGAATGTATGAACAAACGATTTCGCCAATTTTCTGTTGTAATTTAAAGTAATTATTGAAGTTCACATTTAAAGAAAATCAATTAAGACTATATTTTTATTACTGTCACGTCTTGTAACAACGATTGCCTAAAAGTTTTGCAAGATTTACGATTAAAACAAAAAATGGAGGGAGAAAAAATACAACATGCGAATGTTTAGCTTAGACATGGTCAAATCTAGAGGCTTTAGGCACAGTGCTATTGGAGGCTGAACTATATCCCTCATATTGAACCATAATACATTTTATTTATGGATAGAATGTTTTTGAAATGAATTATAATAAAATGTAAGCATGATATATTAATCGAACAGAAATCTATATTTATTTGAATTGTGCTGTCTAGCTTTAAAGATGAGAAAATTACTTGCTATAGTTAATGAGCTTTCTTCAACTTTGAGGTCAGGTCTTTTCAAATTTCAGGCAAAAAATATCAGGATATGAGCTTAAGAGTGTACAATAAATAAAGAAAGAACTTTTTAATGTTAAATGCATACGTATCATGTGGCTTTTTTTAAATTTAAGAAAATCGGTTAAAATTCATTTGTATTAAAGATCAGTAAGTTTTTAAAATAAAATTATTATATAGTTGCAAGGAAATTTTTTTCGCAGAGTGGACGATTTTGCAAGCAAATATTTTCAGCTGTCAGAATTAAAGGGAAAAAAAATCGGAATCACCTGCTTTTTATTCGATCACAGTTTGTAACGACCACTGCATAGAAATTTTGCATGGTTTGCATTAGCCAAGAAACGCAGCGTGAGAAAAAATAGCCCTGCTTTAAATAGATTTAATCACAGAAATAAATAAATGAAGAAAAAAAGACATTTTCAATGCGTGAGCTCTATATGGCTTTTTTTTAACCCTCCAAATTCAACAGAGGTAATCATGTCATCTATTTAAGTTAGATTCCGACTAGCTTCATTTGAATGAAAGGTTAAAAATCTGGCATCATTTCTATAGACGAGGTACCTCTTCAGATGTATTAACATCAGAAAAGAAAGTTCTTGAAATTCTAAACCGCTTCCGTTGTTAGAAGACCCTTCCATCTGCATTGTTACTGAAGTGACTGTCTTTGGAACAATTTTTTTTAGTAATGTGTTCTCGGCTTGACGCGCCACCTGGTGACAGTTAGAGAGAATTGAAGCATTCCAGCTTTTGTTTGGCATGACATCGAACAGGGAACGTTCTACAAGCTGTGTGACACTGTCATTTCGAATTCGTCCGCTTGACGAATTCTGCCAACTCCTGGCAGTCCTGACGTTTGACAACCTGCTTGAGAGGCTTGCGGTTGAGTCCTTCTCGTTTTTGTATGTAGGACATTGTTTGAATGAATGACAGATTTTAGAGAATTCTATACGGGTTTCGAAAGTGCTTTTTTTTTTTTTTTTCCCTGCCCCATTTGGTGTTTATCTTTCATATAATAAAGTCAGAAGAAAAAAGAAAAATATTGCTTGATGTAATATTACAGATCTTTTGATATAAAATCAATACTTGAGTTAATAAAATTAATTAAACGAGCTAATTGTTGTTGGAATTTTTTTGATGCTTAAACATTTATTATATTGTGGGGGGTGGGTGGGGGCAGATATAAAAAATGTTTTTAAATAAATATTTAAAATTAATATTAAAAATTAAGATCATAAAAGCAAAGAAGTAACTATCTGAACGTGCATTAAAATTGTTGAAGCAAAAGACATTGTTTCTCGAGTATATTTATTTTTAAGCATATTGGTACATGCTTAAATATCAAAAATATCTACACAATTATTAATCAGTACATTGTGTATTTATTCTTTCTGAGGCGGGGGATAAAAATCTGTTACACTTATTTTTGACGATAATCTAAACCACTGCAATTGTTCTAGTTTTCCTCTCTTAATCTGGCTGTTTTTAATCAACCTTTTAAAATTTTAAAAAAAATTAAAAAGATAAAGCAGATTGCTAAATTTGCAAGACTCGCTTTCGATTAACACAATTTTACGATAATTCCACATTGTTAAATAAATAAATTAAATTAAAAATTAATAAGTATGATTTAAAACGAATTTTATTACTTAATTATTATTTCTTTAATAAAAATGAAAGGTTTAGTTATGGAAAACTGTGTTCTTAGTTTACTTATTCTTTTACTCTTTCTCCTTCATTTGGATAAAAAAAAATCACATAATAAATCGTTTTTGAAAAAATTATAATTCGATATTCCCAATCTTAAGTCATTTCCATTCTTGATTTGTGCAATAATCCCGTTTTTATTTATGAATAAATTCAAATAAATCTCGAAGTCACAAATTAAAAATGAAATCAATGATCCAAAGAAGAAAAAAAAGACGAAAAGCAAAAGAAAAGATGAGGCCACCTTACTTACTGAGAAGCCTAACTAACCCTTGAATGACAATTTTCCAGATATATTCGTCAATCATTAGATAAACAGAAAATAACACATTTTTTGAAGAAAAAAAATGACACTTACCTTGAAAAATTCATTCAATTTTTATAAACTTTCCATTTATATAAATGATCTATATAGTTTTAATTCTATTATTCCAAAATTTTCAACACTTTCTTTCTTTTGAGCTATAGTTTTCTAGATACCGAAAATCCCATTTTAAAATAACTTTATAAATTTTGCCAATATTTACATTTGCATTCTTGATTTACCTGTAAAACTTTTTTACTGCATGGCACCGAAACCGTACAGTTAATGTTATATTAGGGTATCTTTATAATTAGAAACAGGAAATTTCAGATTCGTAAATTTTTACAAAAAAATTATACATTCTTATATATTTTTAAGACTGTATGCCTTAAAAATATGCAACTCCTAAGATAAATTCATTTTTGAGAAAAATTCAGGAAAGTCGATTTGATTAAGACAATATATGTACCAAAGTTGGGTAAAACGTTCTATCTCTCTCATTATTTTCAGTTAGTTTTCTGGTTTCAAAATTAACATATTCTTCTTATCTCTTAGATATAATTTTCCAAATTCTTAATTGAAAGTAAGTATATATTAACATTTATATACTTTAATAATAATTTATATATTAATAATGATTTGTCTGTAAAACTTTTTTACTGCATGGCACCGAAACCTTACAGTAAACGTTATATTAGGGTAGCTTTCAACTCAAAATTGGCTAGTTTTAAATAACTAAGAAATTTTATTATGATATAATTTATTTCACTGAAAAATTCGTGAATAAAAGTTGGAAGAAGAATTATATATTTAAAGCAAACGTTATCCAATTATCTTACAAACGTAGCTTACTTGATATCTTAATTTATTATCATATTACAAATTTAGTTTTTAAATAAAGTCTGAAATTTCGAAATTTTTGGAGTGAAAAATTTGTTTGTGGGAATATTTTGTTGAGTTTAAAAAATATATGAAGCAAATTAGTTTGAACTGCAGCAGACGAAATGGTAAGGTAACCAATTATGATTTTTGAAGCTTGTAATTTAATTTATATCCTATTAATTATCCGTTATGTATTTCTTATTTTCGTTATTTTTTTGTGAAATTATTTAGCAATTAAAATACCGGTAGAAAATAATTAGCAAAATTTAAAAAAAATATATTAACAATGAAAAGAACTTATATTTATTAATGAAAAATTGAATTATTATTTTGCATAGAATAAGAATAACCAATTTCAACAATGAACAAACACATCTGTCCGATTTTTTTATTTTCAACATTTGATTTCGTCTTATTTCATTTTTGCTTCAATGAAGATCATATTTTACTTCATACGTATTGTTACCCTTTGACCAAGAATTTATATTATTCACTTACTTTATTCCGTATTTTGTATTAATTTTGGTCACAATATACATTTAGCCTTTTAATTTATCGCTATGAAATACAGAAAAAAACACAGGTAACTTTTTTTGGCGTTAAAATCAAAATCTTCCAAACAAAGCTTACTCCCAAAGAATAATTTTTCAAATTTGCATTTATTTGAAATTATTTAAATTTAAGAGAAACAATTATTCATCATTGAAATTTCTTTAATTTACAAAATCAGTTATTGAAAAATTTTTGAATATGAATTTTAAAAAAAATCCAGGCTACTTCTTTCGGATTTTATCTTTTGGTGCAGATATAATTCCGATAATCTATCAGATTTTTCTAGAAACTATTAGACTGTTGTTTTATAATTAAAAAATACCAAAATACTTTTTCGCTTGTATTTAGAGAGTGACAAAAAATATTTATAAAAGGAATACCAGTTTCTCATCTGCGTCAAAGGGTTAAAATATTCCCAGTGATCAACAAATAACATTTTATAATCCTATTTTCCTTCATCTACTTGAAGGAAGTTTTCCTTATCTTCTAAAACAAATGGTAGTAAGATTCACTCAGTAACCCCTCCCACTCTGACACTTTTTTATACCACTAAAGATTCTTTTTAGTTTTGGACTAAAAAAAAAAATTCTATTTGTTATCTAAATTTGGGTGAAAATATACCACGGAAAAAAATTTTGATCGTAAATTCTCTTTCTCTTTCATTACTAATTTAAAATTTAAGAGAAAGAAAAATTTAAGCGTAAGTCATAAAGTTCCAATTGCTGAAAAAATACCTCAAAATATTAAAATGCAAACAAATTGTTAGAAAAGAACTTCTCCGTTTCGTAATTCAAAGTTATCGTCTCATAATTTATTTACTATTGTGCATTTTAAAATTTTCTTTTCAGTATTTAAAACTACATGGCTTACCCTAGGTTTGACTGAACTCACTTTTGCTACACTTTAAATTTTAAATTATTAATGAAGGTGATTGAGAATTTGCGAGGAAACTTTTCTTCTGAGGTATGGCGTTCTCTTAAGAAGAAACTAAACGGCGGGAATAACACTTCTTGACGAATTGTCTTCCTCCGAAATAAATAAAGTTTTAGAAAAAAGAAGTCGAATTAAACCTAATGCAAGCCATGAAGTTTTAAACACTGAAATAATGTTTTCAAAATTTCAAAAAAAAAAAAAATAATAATAATAATAATATTAATAATAAATAATAAAAATAAATAATAATAAAATAAAATTATGGCAGTATTATTCAGGATAACGCAGAGGTATGTAAATCCTGTAATAATTTGTTTGCACTTTGACTTTTTGAAAATCTTACTTCAGCACTTGAAACTTCATGGTTTGCACTAGGTTAACTTAATAAAAATAATAATAATAAATAATATAAAAAAAAAAATAATAAATAAATAAAATTATGGCAGGATTATTCAGGATAACGCAGAGGTATGTAAATCCTGCCATAATTTGTTTGCATTTTGACTTTTTGAAAATCTTACTTCAGCACTTGAAACTTCATGGTTTGCACGAGGTTAACTTAAATTTACTTTTCTCTAAAACTTAAATTTTAAAATACCAAATAAAAAAGGTGAAACCAGAATTTGTAATAAAAAGTTTTTCACACTCATTCGAAATATTTATGATCAATTCTGAAAATCAGATATTTTACTCACGTAATTTTTATTTCTTCCTTGCAAATGGAGTCGATTTATTTGTAGATGTATTCTTACATTTCGAGTGCAATGCCACAAAATATTCGGAGTGATATTAATTTTATTTATTTATTTCTGCTTCTAACCTGTGCATATCAAATGCCACTGCAAATCAAATCCGAAACTGGTGAGCATGACATCTCAGAAAAAAAAAAAAAAAAAAAAGAAGGAAGAAAGCCAACTGATCCTAGATCGAAACCAATCGCCCTTCCAAACCACAATCCGAAACCTAGCGCTCCTCGAACCCAATCATCTAAAGTGGCTTTAAGGAATTCGATAGAAACCGGACAGCATCAAGAACTTGAATAAGTATCTTCTATCTTGGATATTTGAGACAAGCAAAAGACAAAGACATGCCTGGAATCGACATGACATTTGCAGATTGCTTAAAAACTCTTCTGCTCCTCCCCCGACACATGTCTGCTGGAGGGGTGGACCAGAGAGCAAGAAGAAGAAATCACTCGGATTCCTCTGGATATGTTTGTATCTTTATTGTGGAAGGTTTGAATAAAATGAAAGGTTGGTCTCTTTTGACAGTTCCCTCTTCGGTTGCGGACAAGAAACAGGTGCTCCTGATCCGTCCGCTCTTTTTGCCCGGGCAAAAGGGTAACGGACATTTGACATCTGAGATACTCTAGACTGGGTATTAAACAGACAGGGTGGGAGATCCTGGAGATATCAAAAAAAAATTTAAGTCTGGAGTCTTAAGAAAAGAGGAGAAATTCGCCCTTTTTTCCCCTTCGAAGTAAATGTGGGAGAAAATAAGATGAGATGTTCTAGAGTGAAAGAGATTTCGAATGTATCCGACCCCCCTCCACATATGTTCATTTCGTCATTTTTGAGGTATAGAACCTTTTTTTTTTTTGCGAGTTTCGTTTACGAAGGTATTTTTAAATCAAATTTTTTACCTAAGTTTTGCTATTTTACTCTGAATTTCACTCTGTATGAAAGCATCAATTTAATAAGCAAAAAGTTTAAATATATAGAGTAAAAAGTTTTTACCTATAGAATTTAAATTGATTTATATAGTTTCGTATTTCCTGTAAAGCAGAAATGTGTGACATGATTGTTTGAACAACTAGCTTCCCAAAGGGCAACAAGCTTTTCTTTGAAAAAGAAGTGCAATATCTTTTAACATAATTGATAACAGCGAGTGTTGATTTTAATTTAAAATAGTCAAGACTGGAAGTAAGTGCTATGTGGTCAACAAAAAGCATATTTTTTTGAAATGCATGATAAGTTTTTTTTAAATAGTGAAAAATCTTATTTTGCTAGGAAGAAAATAACTTTACCGCTGGTCACCCACACATTGCTTCATAAAAATAAAGGTTGGAAATTGTAAGGAGGAAATGATGATCGCTTTTTGCTTTTCCGATACCAGAAATAAATGAAATTTCTCCCGTTTGAGCATTTTGCTTTTAAAATTGCAGAAAAAATATTTTATTAAAAAATATTTGTCGCAATTGCGGAAGGCTAGTAATTTATAAATTCTTACAAACATAAAATTTTTTGTATGTTTAATGTTAGCATTTTAACGGCGACTTGGAAATTAGTCGCCCCTGTTTAAGATTGTAATTTTATTAGGCTTAGGTTGGTAATTTCTATAATAGAATGTTTTGTTTCTTCTTGTATCGGCCCATTAAGTTGGATGACTTCTAGTAAAATTAAATCCACCGAAACAAATTTTAGCCTTACTGAAAAATTTTGAATTTAATTAAGGAAAATTACAAATTTTACCTTTTTACACAGACTGAATAATTATGTAAGAAAAAAAAAAATCATGTCTGAAGAACCAGAGATATTAGAATCTTTGCCTAACTAAGCTTTACCTAACCATTGACTGAATAATTATATATATATATATATATATATATATATATATATATATATATATATATATATATATATATATATATATATATATATATATATATTCATGCCTGAAGAAGGGTGTTAGAATCTTTTGCTTTGTTTTTGCATTAAGATATACTTGGATGTGATGTATTGTATAATTTCTGGTAAAAATAAGTCCATTGAAATAAATTTTAGCTTTATCTAACTACAGGACTGTACATGATACAGACAGTACATACATGAAAACTATATAAAAAATCACGCCAGAAGAGGTTCGAATGCTTTGCGTTCTTTTGTAATGGCACGTTTGGTTTTGTCCCTTAACGTAAATATAAATCCATTGTAATGAATCTTAGCTTCATTCAACCAATGACAGAATAATTATGCAAAAAAAAAAAAAAAAAAAAAGGGCATGCCAGAAGGGGGATATTTTTGAGGGTAGGGAAGGGTAACTAAAAATGACCTAGTCATAAAAGCAAGTGATGCCACGTAGAAATAAGTGGCAATAACTTTGGGGACAACTTGTCACATCGTCTCCCCAATTTCTCATTGATCATCGCTGACAAGGGGTTCGATTCTGAAGTGGGGCTTAATCTTTCCCAACCCCCCTTGCAATATCATAGAGAGAGAGAGAGAGAGAGAGAAGCAATGATATAAAAATAGAAAATTTCATCCCCTTCTCTATGGTGTCATACTGCTAATTCTGATGAATCTGTTTGGTTGAATCTTTCTTTTGTGACACACCATCTGGATCATGGAAGATTGGGGGATTGGTCTGCATTCAGTGGACGGTAAACATAGATTTCAATGGAATTTTCTTATTAATTTCATATTACTGGAGGGTTTGTTCACTCCCTGAGGCTACTGCTTGAAAGGCTATTTGGAAGAATATATTGGGAAGGCCAAAAAATATAGAGAGAGGATGTTTTATGGATGATGACTGTTTTGTGGGTGCAATAGAACGTTGGTGAAGTTTTTACTTTGGACTCGTATCACAAAATATGTGGCTGTTTTTCAGAGGCTCTGTCCTCACATGACAGAGCGTGTTTTAGCGAAAAATATTCAATTTTTATAATAGTTGCTAACTTGTTATTCATGACTGTTATGTTTTTTTTTTTTTTTTTTTTTTTTTCCTTGGCAAAAGACTTTCGAAAAACACTCTTAAAGAAATGGTTCTTTGTTTGATTTGGTCGAAAACATCTCCCTAGCGTTACACTAATGGGCTATTAGTGAAGTAGGATTCATCTTTTATGGTGATCTGAAGACAATACTGATGCATGCACGCACTGCACTCTCACAGCTCAGATTGGGGAGCAGATACTGGTAGTACTCATCCGTTCTCCGCACCTTGCCTTCCAACTACGCAACCATGCTTAAACTTTTTCTGACTTCGAAAGAAAATTAAGTAGAATAGAAAAATGACAAAGATCTTAAATTTCTGTTTAATTGCATTTTAAAAGAGTTAACTATTGAATCGAAATAAACTCGTAATGAATTCTTTGAACTTCTTTCTTAATATAATCTTCCCAACGAGCTTTAAATGCGCGCAGTTCTTTTTCTGCGGGTATTATTGAAAAGACACATCTCACGCTGAGTCAAACTTCTTTAATTTGTGTTGGAAGCTATATCATCTTTTAACCTGTTCCTTCAACTATCAACTTTTAACCAATTCTCTTAAACATACATTTCAAAAGTCAATTTTCTTAAACATACATTTAAAGCTATGTCAATTCTCTTAAACATACATTTCGAGCTATGTCAATTCTCTTAAACATACAATTCAAGCTAGGCCATTTTTTTCCCCAAATAGACCTTCCCTGCTACGTTCATTTTCTTAACTACGCAGTTGAAGCTAATATGTCCTTCCCCCCACCCTTACTTTTCAAGCTATGTTTAGTTTCTTCAACTAACCTTTTTAGCTATACCGGTTTTTCATATACGTATTTTAAGTAGTGTCTGTTTTCTTAAATACGCATTCTTAACTGCATTAAGTTTAAAATTAAAAAAAAGTTCAAACGACAACAAGCTAAAATAGATTTTTTTTTAAATTTTTAAATCTTTTATTCACTTTTATGTAACTTTTTTAATAATTTAGCAAAATTTCAACTCACTAATATTACAACAAATTGTTAATTTATATTCGTTAAAATATATTATGCAAAGAGTAATATATATATATATAACTATTTGCTTTTTTCTTACCGTTTTTCACACTTAAAATAGAAGAATTATTTCTCCCAATTTTTTAAATCCAAATTTAAACATACTTATAAAATTTCACTGCATGTGTTTTTTTTTTTTTTTTTCATTAATTTATTTTACATGCTTTAAGTTATAGATTATACATTTATTTAAACACCAATTCCCTAAACTAGTAAAACTAGTAGTGAACCCTAAAACTAGTAAATATATTTTATTTACGAAGTCAAAATATTATTTATACTGAATTTTGTACAAAAAACTCTTCATATATTTGTTAAAATAATGTTATGTTACAAATCACGTAAATATTACTAATTAAAAATTAAATATTTATAACCGTTACATTATGACTATGCTAAATATAAATAATGATATTCATAATGTAACAAATTGTATTGTGTACAATATCAGGAGTGAAATTTTCTTTATGTATAGTTGGAAATCAGAAAGTTTTTAAAAAAATTTCTATTGTGATCACTTTTGGTTTCATTTTCTAAAATTGCTGTCTTTGGAATTATGAAATGAGTAAAATTATAAAAGACGCACAAAAATAAAATAAAACTCAAGTTACACGATCCTAAATTAAATTTTTTCCAACTCATGTCTCCGGAATGTCAAATTAAATTAAACTTTTTTTTTTATATTTTCAGTTCATTTTATTCAAAAAAGTAAAAATTAATGCAAAAATTCTCTTCATTTAAGAGCTGATGATTGACAAGAAAACAAATAAACCGGTGCATCTCTTCCTTCCTAAACTCCTCCAAGAGAAGCGTAGTGCTGCCATCTATTGGCATGTTGTCAATCTAATCACATTTTTTAACATCAGTGACAACAGCTGTTTCCCGTTGGCTGTCAAATTTTTGACAAGCCCCTCAAATCTCTCTAAGGAAGCGGAAGAGAGTAGCGTTACGAAGTTAATTATCATACAGAATATTTTCAATGTTGAGGGAAAAACATAGAATTTGTTAAAATAAATATTAATTTGTAGTTAAAACCAAGTATTAATTTGTATTAGGTCAACACATTGACATTCTGTAATTATACGTATTGACGGAATAATGCTGTAAAACTTGAACTGGTGCAATGACATTTGACACTTCAATTCAATGCAATTGCTACAGTTAGGTTAATGAGTGACAGCGCACAAAATTAAAAAGACATTATCCTGAATCACTTTTGTTCTGATGATCGGATTTTCACGAACCAAGTGGCGATCATAACGGTTTAAAAAAAATGACCTCAAAAAATGAGGGTAATTATTAATTAAACTGAAAAATCAGACACAAAAATGTACTTTCTCGGAAAAAACCTGTCTGGAAAATATGTAACATATAAACATATCTGGACAATAGTCAAGCGAGCGGTTGTAAGTAAAGGTCTCTTTTTATTAATTTCACTTGCTGCCTATTTAACCATGTCTGGGGAAGTTTAAAAGCAAATCAAAAAACTTTTATACATAATTATAAATTTAGTTTGTCCAAAGATAAATTTATGTACAAAATTAATTTTTACTGTTTTTTTCATTATTTTTAATTATTTTATTTATTAAAGGTTGAGCAATTTTTAAATTATGAGGTACTCAAATTTTTATGCCATTTTAAGCTATGTCATTTTAAATGTCAAAGTAAAAAATTTGGGTGAAATTAATGGAATAACTTCTAAATTATGATTTTTTTAAAAATAAAAAAAAATAAAAACTATTTTCAATTTTTTTAATAAATTCTTTTTAATTATGACTATTCCTATCAATTGAATGTTTGGACTCTTTTAATAAAATTATACTATATACGAACTATTTTGGAATTTTTTGAAAATTTAACCTGGCTAATAAAACTGGAATTTAAAATTTGAAATAGCCTCTGGAACTATTTATTAAACAACGAAAATTGAAGAATAATTAAAAAAAACATTTTATGTCATATTTTAATAAGCTTCATATATTTTTACTATAGCTTGTTTCCTGATGTCTTAAAATTGGCAGATGGTTTTAAAAATAAAAATAAATGGATTATGATAAAAATGTACGGAAACCAGTGAATTATTCCTATCGAATTTTGAAAATAATTAAATCATTTCTCAACACAACGGACAAGACGGATGCGGATTCAGACTGAAACATTTATACAAGCCTTTATGAGTTTTGTTTTTAGAGAGCAATGACAATGTTTTTCAAATAGTGTCTTTTTTAAAACAATTTTTCATAGTTTTTCTCAGTTAGCAACGCCATCTGTTGACGACATTTGTAACAAATTTTTACATTTCAGGGGGAATTACCAAACAGAAATTTTTATCTACGTCCGTTTTTCTTCACGCGATTTTTTAAACCGTTGTTCAGTTTTTAGGGATACCTTCTGGGTTGAAATTTGTAAAACTTCTATTTTTTCCCTTGCATTTTCCCTTGCAAACGTACTAATTTAAAGATTTTGCAGAAAAATTATTTAGTTTATTCAGTAAGAAAACACTCGTTCCCGGATTGCTTAGACACTCAGAAAATAGACAAATTTAAATCGAAAAACATGTTTGGAATCGTTTCGAAGGTCGTGAAATTAATAACGTCAACTCTTATTGACGTCAGTGATGCTTAATTGATTGCTATTATAGGTAATGAGTTAGTAGCTTTGTGGTAATAGATGTAGTAGGTAATAGTTCCGGTGGTAATAGGCATCTAACTTACTAATACTGTTATTAAAAAAATTAAAAATTTCACCCCCTCCCCCTCTTCTGATAAGTACCATTAGTCTTTCTGCAAATCTCTTCAGTTGAGTCAAATAATACATATTTTCACAAAATAACATGTTAATATTTGTTTATTTTCTTTATTTAAAAAATTGTTACAAAAATTGCTTAAAAGAAATTATGCCTTTTAATAAAAATCAAAGAACGTTTTGATAAATCAAATATGTTTTTTTATATAATTATTTCTTTTTAGCTAAAAGATTTTTTTAAGTTTGTTTCTTTAGCACAAAAATTTTCCTGAAATATCACTTAGTTTAAAAGAAATTATTAAATAACGTTTGCTAGGTTATAAATTCTAATTTGTATTAAAATGAGCACAATGAAATAATGCTGTTTGCTGAAAAATATTTAAAAACCATAATTTGTTTTAAAATATTTTCAAATTATGCATTATAATATATCACTCGAAGGTTTAGACAACGCATAGAATAACACTAGGCACACGGCTAGCTGTGATGAGAATCATATTTTTAAATGAAAATAACCCCCAGACAGTTAAGAAAATTACTGCTTAATAAAGAATCGAGTTATACCAAAAGAAAAGAATTATATAGTGGTATAAATCGTCGAAAAGCTTGACTAGCTTTTCAGAAACTAAAATTTTAATGCCTTGGCGCATAAATTTGAACCGGCGTGGTCTCCTTGAAAAGGCTCTATCATAATTCTTTGATTTGTCAACCGGTTCCCGTTACACTGGAATATAAATAATGATTATTACGTGATGAACTATTTATTGAAGTGCTAAATTTACCTATACGCTGCTCTCTCATTTAAATACGCGAATAAAACAGACTCCGTTCGCTTATTCTCTGACAGGGCAACCCTTGGCGAGGAAGGGAAAAAAAAAAGAGCCAAGCGCCACGTAATAAAAAATTATTGCCTTCGCTATTTATTGCCATCACTGCAACACTGAACGATTGTTTTAAAATATAACACCTTCCAAACGGGGTATAAACCCGAAACAAAACACAAGCTTAAAAATAAATAAGCGAGTGTAAAAATAACAAATAAAAAAAAAAATAACTCCAGGACTTTTAAGGACACAACATATTTCCATAAATTACCCGAAACCGTAACAATTATTATGATCTTTGAAAAACTAAATTTTTTTTCTTTTCCTTTTTGTTTTCTCGTCTTTTGGAACTTTTAAGTCCCCTTCCAGAAATAAGAGACGAGGCAGCATCTGAACATAAAATTGATTTAGTGAGCGCTTTATGTTACGTTCGCTATAATACAGTTGGCCCTCTTTAATACTGCTTTGCACAAAAATCCGCGCTTCTGTGTGCTTTTTGAGGAAGGTTTCAAAGTTAGGCGTTGGGGTGGCGTAGGGAGTTAAGACATTGATTTATAAGTCTTGGCGGCTTGGCATATTGCTAATACTGAATTACTGACTAGTCCCTTTTTTTTTCAGTGGGTTAAATTGTCAGCGAATGCAAGGTTGTTTAGAAACGGCGAGAATTTAGAGCGAATTAGGGCGAGTGGATTTTCTAGCAGTGGCGAAGGTGTTTATTCATATTTTAAGTTTATTTTATTTTGTTTTTCTTTTACTCACAAGTAATTTCTTCGAAAATCTTTGTCTTTTGTTTGTTGAAAGGGAATTTGAAACTCGTAAGAATGCCTATTCGGAATGGTGATATATGTGTGGGGATAGTTTTTTTTTTCTCCCTTGGCTCATTTTAATTACCCTGCCGTTCATATGTGTTAAAATATATTTTTTCCATTAAATTATGCTTTGCTGTCGAAATTCTTTCCAGTAAATGCTTGTTGTAAGTAATATTAAATATTGGTTGTATGTTTTTTTTTTTTTTTTTTTTTTTTTTTTTTTTTTTTTTCACCAGTCACGATAATCATTTTAGTTTGAATGAAAAAACAATTTATTTAACTTTTTTTTAAAGAATTATCTAGAATAACTAACAATAGAAAGTTTTGAAGTTCTTTTACTTTTACTCTATTAAACTTTTTTTAATAGAAATCCTCACTTTATTCTATTACTTTTGCTGAGCCGAGCCGAACCATGGTGGTTCAGGGGATAGAGCGCTCGCCTTCTAATGAGGTGACCCGGGTTCGAAACTCGGCGATGACTGGTCGATACGAATTCCGCTTCCGGCTTGCACCGACCACAGTGCTGCCTTAAAATATCCTCAGTAGTAGACGGATCATAGGTTAGAGTACCCTTGCCGTTAGGCTAACCGTGGAAAGTTTTCGTTGTTTTCCTCTTAATGTAACGCAAATGCCGGTTAGTTCCATCAAAAAGTCCTCCACGAAGGCAAATTTCTCTCAATACTTGATCCAGGAGTTCCCTTGTCTTCTGGATTGGGTTCAAAATTACATGGCTGTGGAGTTGAACATAGCCTTAAACTCTAAATTGGGTCGATTGTTCACCGACGGTAATATATTATTAATATAATATATTGGTTTAAGCTCTTAGCTAACAGTTTGATATTAACATGGTTCTCTAAATATTACACAAGTTAGTGAATCTTGCGGGCCATTCTCTAAACATGATATTCCATGCGTGGTAACTTTCTGAATAACAACGTCAGCATAACTCTCTTAACGCCATATTTATTATGCAGAGATCCTTGCTTTACATTCTCTAAGTTTGATATTTTAAACATTATTACTTATTAAATGTCAGCGTCAACATAGCTCACTAAACGTTATATTTGTCATCTGGAAAGTCTTACGTCACATTTCTTATACATAATATTTTTAATGTAATGGGATACTCTCACCTTGAGAAGAGGATCGCTGATATATAACCACCTGACCTTAAAAAACGCGCCAGCTGGTTGTTTAGAAACAAAGATGGCCGGTTAATGTTACAGCTGATTTGCCTGTTATATTGTCAGCTTCTTTTCTTTAAAAAAGAAAATTTAACTCTTTTTGTTTTGCTAAGTTTTAATTAGATATTTCCTTAATTTACAAGAATTCATTATTTACGAGATTATCGTAAGATACGATTGAAATCATATCTGATATTCTAGTCTTAGTCGAAATGGAATAGAAAGAACAGTTGCTAACGTTAGTAAATGCCACGTAAGACAGCAAATCAAGATTGATACCTACAATGAAGTTGCTTGGGGCGTGGTGGCTCAGAGGGTAGAACACTCGCCTCTCAAAGACGTGACCTGGGTTCTGGTCTATACGAACTTAGCGCCCTGCCCGCTCTTACCACATCACTGACGTAAAATATCCTCAGTGGTAGACGGATCATGAGTCAGAGTCCCCTTGCGGTCGGGTTAACCATGGGAGGTTTTCGAAATTTCCTCTTCCTGTAGCGCAACTGCGTATGAGTTCCAGGAAATTTCCCCCCATACTTGATCCATGAGTTCTTTTTTTTTCTAGATAGAGTTCAGAGTTCTAAGGTTACGGAGTTGAAAACTGGTAGCCGTAAACTCAGAATCGAGTCTGTTGTTCAACGACGGTTGTAATTAAATATAAAATATTATAAAATGAACGTTGCTTGTAGGTATTCAATAACTCTTTAAACGTTAACAGTAACAAGGCTGTCTGCACATCCCTTTTATCTTTTCAAGGGTCCCGAAAACATTCTCTAAACTATCTTTTCTAAACGTGTATAACCAAAATATCCTCAACCGTCATATTTACCATTTAGAAACTTTAGCGTAACATCTGATGCGATTGCTTATTATAACTTTATTGAGCCTTACGAAACTCAATTGAGTCAAAACGCAATTGCTTTCTAAAGGTCTACGGTATATGACAAATATGTCCTCCGATTCCCATTTAGAGAGTCTTGTGTGACATTCTGTAAACTTGATGTCTCTCTCTAAACGTCAACATCTTTTAACGCCATATTTATAATTTAGAGATTCTTTTGTAATTTTCTCCAAATTTGATATTCTAAATGAAATAACTTCCTAAAGGTCAACATAAACAACGTCTTATGCTCCTATGACAAATATCAGATTTCCCATTTAGAGAGTCTTGTGTGACATTCTGTAAACTTGATTTCATTCTAAACGTCAACATCTTTTAACGCCATATTTATAATTTAGAGACTCTTTTGTAATTTTCTCCAAATGTGATATTCTAAATGTAATAACTTCCTAAAGGTCAACTTCAACAACGTCTTATGCTCTTATGACAAATGTCAGATTTCCCATTTAGAGAGTCTTGTGTGACATTCTGTAAACTTGATTTCTCTCTAAACGTCAACATCTTTTAACGCCATATTTATAATTTAGACACTCTTTTGTAATTTTCCCCAAATGTGATATTCCAAATGTAATAACTTCCTAAAGGTCAACGTCTTATGCTCTTATGACAAATATCAGATTTCCCATTTAGAGAGTCTTGTGTGACATTCTGTATACTTGATTTCTCTCTAAACGTCAACATCTTTTAACGCCATATTTATAATTTAGACACTCTTTTGTAATTTTCTCCAAATGTGATATTCTAAATGTAATAACTTCCTAAAGGTCAACGTCTTATGCTCTTATGACAAATATCAGATTTCCCATTTAGAGAGTCTTGTGTGACATTCTGTATACTTGATTTCTCTCTAAACGTCAACATCTTTTAACGCCATATTTGTAATTTAGACACTCTTTTGTAATTTTCTCCAAATGTGATATTCTAAATGTAATAACTTCCTAAAGGTCAACGTCTTATGCTCTTATGACAAATATCAGATTTCCCATTTAGAGAGTCTTGTGTGACATTCTGTATACTTGATTTCTCTCTAAACGTCAACATCTTTTAACGCCATATTTATAATTTAGGCACTCTTTTGTAATTTTCCCCAAATGTGATATTCTAAATGTAATAACTTCCTAAAGGTCAACGTCTTATGCTCTTATGACAAATATCAGATTTCCCATTTAGAGAGTCTTGTGTGACATTCTGTATACTTGATTTCTCTCTAAACGTCAACATCTTTTAACGCCATATTTATAATTTAGACACTCTTTTGTAATTTTCTCCAAATGTGATATTCTAAATGTAATAACTTCCTAAAGGTGAACGTCTTATGCTCTTATGACAAATATCAGATTTCCCATTTAGAGAGTCTCGTGCGACATTCTCTAAATGTGATATTCAAAACGTAATTTCTCATTCAGCTTCAACGCCAGCATGATTCTCTAAGAGTCATAATTAACATTACGAGAGACTTGCGCTATATTCTCTAAACAATATTTTTTTTAAAGTAATTGCTTTCGAAATTCCATGTTCCTAAACGACGAATGATTCAATTTTGACGTTTACATCGAAATTTTCAAAATTTGGCGACGAATCCATGTCTTAGCCGCTAACCCAGTCTTCTATGTTAAACGATTACATTATGTAAATTCAACAAACATAACCGCAAATGAAATTCAAAAACGAATTAACTGCCTCCTGGTTTTAAATTAAAGTACGAGTCCCCATTGCAAGCTAAGCACAGCGATTATTAAGGACTAATAAGAATTTTACTCTCTCTCTAAACGTTCCATTAAAAAGCCTACATGAAATAAAATACTAACTGTTCTATTTATTAAGGTGGAAAATAATTACGAAGACAAAGACAATAAAAATTAAAGTGATAAATATAAGCATCAATTTTGTACATATTTCATTTTGTACATTAATTTTGTACATATTTAATGTAATAAAATGTACAAAAATAATGTATATTTTTTTGTACATTTTGTACATATTTAAAGCATCAATTTTGTACATATGTTTTGTACATATATAATAATATTTTTGTAATTTTGTACATATTAATTAAGTACATATTTACAGAAATTATGACCTACAATTTACATCACAGCAATGAACGCTCAAAAGATTAAATTTTTAAATATTAAATAACTAATTTAAGAACAGCAATAATGATTAAGAAAAACAAAAAAACAACAAAAAATAACAAAAAAAAAAAAACAATTTTAAGTATATTTAATTAAGTTTGGAAGTTCGAATCCTAGAAGCGGCAAGAGTAGTTGACCATGGATACTTTCAGGATAAAGTTTTCAGTTAATAAATAAATACTTTATGATCTTGATAATCAAATTTATAAAAAAAAGAGATTAAAAATAGAAAATCCACACAAAAAATTATATGAATAAAAAATTTCCTTATTCCTATTTATGACAAATTGTAGCAAAAAATTGTCCTTATTAGTTTCGATACACCGGGAAGAAACTTTACAGAAGCCTTACTTCAAATTTTGATAACTTGTTACGCAATTAATACACAACGCGTGATGGCAGGAGCCTCATAACTGTTTCGTTTTCAATGTAAACACTTGCTCCATCTTTGCAGTCAGAAAAGAAAGTCCAGCCTGTTATATTGCGCAATGAGTCCCACGTGTTCAAAGAAGAAAAGAAAACCCCAGTTTCTATCCAGGCATGAAAAGTGGTTTTTCTTGGCATTGAACGAAAGCGTGGTAAGTATTTACGTTTTAGTTTTACGTCTTAGAAGAAAAAATAAAAAAATTATGCGTTGTCTACTGCTTAATTCTGTCAAATTAAATTCAGGAGAGCTCAAGACTCAGAAAGTTGTAGTGAGAGTAATTGAAACTCTCTTTTTAAATGCGCTTACTATACTGCAGTATTTATTAAATTGAATCGAACTTTCTTGATCTAGTTTGCGAATTAATTCGCTCTCGCCTCATACACTCCTAGGGTACTTTTATATTTCAGTCTAGCTTAGTATGTATGTTAATTTAATTATGTAAATTAATCTGAATACGTTGTATGTTATTAAATTTATAGTATATGTTAATGGATTAAAATAAATTAAATGGTGACATAAATTAAAAATTTATTTATTTAAAATGTTGTTTTAGCGATGATTATTTGAATACATATAAAGTAACAACTTTTAATAGCAAGTCTGTCTAATTGCTATAACTACTTATGTTAGAGAATAATAATACTGATTCAATAATTGCAAATAATGCTGGCAAAAAAACTGAATAAAAGAAGAAAATAAAAGAAGAAAATAATACTAGAATAAAGAACTAAAATATAAAGTCAGGCAAGAAAATATAAAGCAAATAGGCATTATGATGAACAGCCAATAAAAATTTTAAGAAATGTTAAAATGTAATATTCATGTTTGAATCTAGCAATACTATATAAAATAAAATAAATAAAAATCTGAGCAACAACATGTGTTGTTGAGAAATAAAGAGCATTTGCTAGAGGGAAAATTATAATATGAAGTCGTCGACACTGTGAAAGTAAAATTTTACTGATAGCGATCCTGATTTATTAACTGCGAATAATTCAAACTGAAAACATAATAAAAGGAGAAAATTATACTAAAATAAAGAACTAAAATATAATTTTGGACAAAAGTAAATACAGCCTACATGCATTACAGAAAATTAATTTGCAACAAAAGTAAAAATATAACGAAAAAATTTATTTATATCTGGTCGCACCGTGAAAAAAACCTTTTCTACAATTAAACATAAAGCATAACAGCTGCGAAAATTTGCAACTATAAAAATAATATGTTAAACCTATTATTGCTTCCACTAAAATAACGTTTTTTGGAAAATACATATGATGCTAAAAAATAAGAAAAACTGGCAAATATACAGTTAAAATATGAACTATAAATCAGTAGACACTGTGAACGCAAAATTTCTTTAGAATACCATAATACTAAAAAATAATTAGAATTTGCAAATGAGGAAGTACTACAAGGATAATAAAATTTATTGACACAGTCAAAAAGTATCTTTTCGAATAAGCACATAATGCTAAATAGTGGCAGATTTGAAAATGGGAAAATAAAACGTGAATAACTATAACAAATTATACAGTGAAAAAAAATTTCCTTTTCAAGAATATACATGACGCTGCACAGTAATAAAAATTAGATTTGCGAATACTAAAATAAAATATGCTCATTTAACTCTGAAAGAAAATGAAACGTATTTTCAGAAAAATGCATTATTATTGAACAGTTATGAAATGGGAAAATATAATATCCTTATTTAAAACTAGCAATCTATATATATGAACATAAAAATCTGAGCAACATTATATGATGCATAGAAATAGTTAGCATTTGCTAGTGAAGAAATTAAAATATAAATTACATATCGGCTGACGCTGTAAATGTAATGTGGAAGTACAACATGAAAATTCAAATTTATTTAGACAGGCAAAATGAAAAATAAAATAAAAAATGATAATAAAAATCCGGAAAATAAAAGATATAATTTTTTCATCAGCTCACACCATTACATCCGTAAAAAGGAATGCTTTCTAATATTGAATCAATATGATAAAGCAAAATATATTAATACAATGTATTGTGTGAAGAGCACTCGAAAAATTTTTTGAAACAAAAAGAATACAACACATAAGGTAAAAGTATCACGCAAAAGCAGACGATAAAATGTAAAGCGAAACAGAACAAAACAGAAAACGAAATCTATAAAGCGAATTGCGAATTTAAATGAACTTCCATGAATGGGAAATTTTTCAAGAATGATTTAAAATATTTTCGTAACATGATTACCAGATAATAAAATATAAAAACAGAAGCGCAAATTGAGGTAAAAGCGTAAATCGAGGGTTTTTGTTTCATAGTGCGTTTTTACTGAAGTGCGTTTGATTTGTTAGTCACCGAGGATGGGCCTGAAAATGGATGTGTGCAAGGTAATATTATACTGGATAATTTAAAGAAGTTGCCAATCAATAATTTTAGAAAATTAACTTTTATTTAGGAAAAAAATAAATAAAACAGAAAAGAGAGAGAAGGAAATATGAATTGCCTGTTATGCACATAATTCAGCCAAGGATTTGCCCGAAGTGGATTTGCACACGGTAAAAATTGTATAAATTGACGAAGAAGTTTTTAAAAAAATTTATTTACATACAATTAACTTAATGTTTTTATATAGAATTTAATTAATTTATTTGGGTAACCATTGTTTTTTTTATCAAATTTTGTCTATTTGTTTCTTGGATAACTGAAAATTACTACGTAATCTTTTAATTCTATACATGGTATAGATGTCTAATTCTATACATGGTTTGATTAAAAATGGTATTTAAATAGATGTTTTTAGGAACATTAGAATTCCAAGTAATTAGTTTATTTGCCTTAAAATAAAAATAATTTCCTTTATCGAATAGACCAACAAAGCAGATATTTTCTTCTTTTATAATACCCAAATCCAAAAAATTAAAATTATCATCATGATTACGAAGCGAGGTTAATTCCTAGGGGTAAATATTATTTAATAAAAAAGTATATTCATGAAAATTGAAGATAATTAAATCATCAATAAATCTAAAAACAAATTTAATATTAAGAGTACAATTTTTTTTTTAGTGCAAAAATAAATTAGCTAAGAGAGATGAAAAATTAGATCCTTCTGGTATTCCATCAATTTGAAAAAAAATATTTTCCATTTTAAAGATAATTATTAAAAAGACAAAAGTTTATTGGAATTTCCCATTAATCAAAATCGCAATTAAATATTTTTTCAAATCACAGTAATAATTCAAAAGGACATCTTTTAGTTTAGAAAGGGGAATGCTATTGACAAGATCTTGGAAATTATAAGTGACGATAGAATTAATTTTATTATGTTTAATAAATTCTAAAATCGGTGAATTATTAGTGATAATCCTAGAAAAACCTTCTTTAATAATATTGTTAACAATATTTTAAACTCTTATATAAAGCTTAAAAAATTTTAATGACAATATTATTATTTAAATTACGAAGTTTAAAATTTTTGCCATTTTTTTAACTCCGTATTTAAAAGTTCTACAAAGAATCTTTTACAGAAGCTCTGTCTATGGGGGTAATTACTAAATTTTTTTGTAGTTGCTTAATTGATATATATATACAATATATATATATAAAATTTTTTATTGTTATTATCAACTAATTAAATATATTTATCCTAAAATGTTTTGATAAGTTGTTATTGCCAAAATTAAGAAGAAAAAATAATAATAAAAAACATAGAAAATTCGAAAGAAAGTCTTCCATCCTAACTCATTTTAAAGAAAGTGAATGAAATAAAAACTATTTTCAACCACAATAGAAGACCCCAAGGCTATCTTACCCCTCAACTATTCAAAGAAAGTAAAGAGGCTTTTCTCCTAACCCCCCCAAAAGATCCCCCTTCTAGAACTTATACTCGTATTGGTAAATGAAGAGAGGACAGATGGGAGGCGTGGTTTAGGCTCTTTTCGCAAATTTTTTAAGAATTTTTTCATCTTTCTTTCATAATAACACATTTCATAATTGAAGAAAATAATTGCGAATTATTTCTTTTGGAAACTTGAAATGTGTAGTTTCTGGATGTGAACTCAAAAATAAAGATTTGCTGAATGAATTTTGATAAAAAACGGATTTCTAGAAGATAACTCTATAACCGATGTTTCAACTACATTAATAATTTAAATTTTATAGTAAAACAAAAAGTGATTTCACAAAGACTTAGAGTAAACTATGAAGTTTCAAATGCTGAAAGAATTTTTTAAAAATATCAAAATGCAAAAAAGTTATTACTAAATGAAGCTCCCATAGAAAAAGCATTAGCTGCTGGCATTGAGAGGGTAGGTATTGCGTCCTCTTAAAAGCATATGCAACAAGCGTATCCTGCGAAACCTTTGATTTATATACATTTCAGTAATATTACAGTTTTGCGATCCGTAAAGACCTAGAACCACAGTAGCGCAGTAGTATGGAACCACAGTAGTACGGAAATATATCTCAATTTTTAAAATAAATTATTTTATCATGAATTACGATATCACTTTTAAGATATCTTTAAAGATATCTTCATTTTAGCAGGAATTAAGATATCACTATGGACTGAGGTCCTAAGATAGAACACAAAAAGTTTCTGATTCAGGCCTAAAGCCTCAAGTTCTCCTGTTACCACAATCAATTAGTCTTCATTGGCGTCAATAATAGTTAGGCGATTTTTTTAACGGTTTCCTGAAATGTAATAGTACCTACATTTCTCTCATGTAGTTTACAAACAAAACTGTACATTTTTAGTCCGTTATTAAATAATGAATGAAATGCATCACCATAGTAAGACATGATTTAAAGCTGTGGTAATTGAAAAGTCATGTATAAATGGAAATAGTTTATGTTTGAATTCAATGTTGATGCTGTTTTTAGTAGATGTAGTTATTTTAGTAGATGTAGTTATTTAGTAGATGTAGTAGAGTAGCTTATGACTGCTCACTCACTTGATACTTCAGTTTTTTGTTGCCAACATGAAGGAGAAATTTTATTGTTTTTTTAACAATTTACCTATTTGGATATATGCGCAGAGGGGTTTTATATAATATATTATAGATTTTAAATTACATTTTCTTAAATTTATTAAACTATCACTAAACAAATTTTTACAATGAGTCTTTAATTTTCGTCCGTATTTCATCCTCTAGAGGTATTTTTACGTTTTAAGTACCATTTTAATTTTTATTATTTTTTTTAATCTATAAAGATATAGATAATGATATCATATCATTAAACTAAATGTTGTTGAATGTTAAAATAGTTTGTAGCAAAGTTGAATGTTATTATTTAAATATTTTATTCTTATAATTAACTTAAATCATTTATCAAAAAATACATACATACTAATCGGTATAAGGAAATCATATCGTGCAGCTACTAGATTTGTTTTCAAATACATAAATGATTTATTAATGAAAAATAAATGAATTGGCTCATTTATCTCTGATTATATTAAAATTCTTCCTTCGTTTGTCATCCCTTTATATCCAGTAAAAAAAATGACTTCTCGAACATTGATTAAAAACAAATCATTGAATGATAATCTCAAAATTGAATGGATATCAAATAAAGGTTTATTAATTAATATCCACATCCGCATTGACCTACAACAAACGAATAACCATTTATCTGAGTTGTAGTTTTCATATTAATATCATTTTGACATTTTCTTTGACAACTTCAAAAGAAAATGGTAGATGTTTGATAACTTTGCTCGCCAAAAGCACGTCGCCATCAAGACATCAATACAGTTTTCTTTGAAGGAAGAAAAAAAAAAAAAGGGGGGGGGATAGAAACTGTACATAAAGACAGGGACTTATAAATCACGGCGAGCGTATATTAAAATGTTTGAGACGTGGCGTTGAGCCTCTAGTATAAAGATGACAGAGGCAGTGTGTATACATAAAAATTCAAGTGATGTCTTTCGCTCTGGATTTTGAAGTGAACGCATTTCCGGCTATGTCCTTCTGGCAGTGAAGAAAAGAGGACAATTTGAAAAATGAGGATTCCGAGAATAACAAAACCTTAAACGTGACACGTCATGGTCGCGACACTTTCTGATATTTGGTGTCAGTTCTAACACTATTCTATCAAAGGAACCATGTTTGGTCACAAAAATACTTTTTTGAGTCCCACCTTTTTTTATTGCATTCACGCCTTTTTTTTATTTCTCTTGATTGCACTCACTCATTTTTTTCTTGATTGCATTCTCATTTTTTTCTTCTTAATTTTCCTGATTGCATTCTCATTTTTCTCTTAATTTTTCACGACTGCATTCTCATTTTTCTCTTAACTTTCTTGGTGGCATTCTCATTTTTTCTCTCTTAGTTATTTAGTTGAATTCTCTCGGTAGTATTCATACTTTTTTTTTTTATTACGTTCTCACCTCACTTTTAATTTTTCTTGACTGCATTCTCATTTCTCTCTTAATTTTTCTTGATTGCATTCTCATTTTTCTCTTAATTTTCTTGATTGCATTCTCGTTTTTCTCTTAATTTTCCTTGATGCTACATTTAGTAGAATTCTCTCTGTTGCATTCACGCTTTTCTATTGACTACGCTCTCGCCTCACTTTTAATTTTTCTTGATTTCTTTCTCCTTTTTAATTCTCTTGATAGCATTCACCTATTTCTCTTCATTTTTTTTCTTCATGGCATTACATCTTTCTCTTGATTTTTCTTGATTGCATTCGCACATTTCTTTTGATTTCTCTTAATTGAATTTGCAACTTACGCTTAGTTTTTCTTGATTGCAATCACTTTCAGTTGAATTCTCTTGATTGCATTCACACTTATCTCTTAATTATATTTCCCCTTTTGCTATTGCTTTGCCGCAACTTTCTCCTGAAACCTTTCTCTTATTTTCTCTTCGATGCCACCGCAGATAGTTTAATTCCTTTAGTAGCATTTATCAAATTCTCCCTTGATTATATCCCCATCTTGCTCTTAATTTTTATTGATTACCTCTCGGCTTTCTCTTAATAACATTCACGCCTTTCTCTTAATTTTTCTTGATTGCATTACATATTTTTCTTAATTTTTCTTGATTGCTATCATACTATGTTGCATTGTCTTGTTTGAATTCACACTTCTCTCTTGATTTACATTTCACACTTTGCTAATGATTTTTCGTGATTACAGTCACAACTTTCTCTTTATAGTATTCATATCTTTCTCTCATTTTTTATCCCTAGCATTCATCCCTTATCTTATTTTTCGTGATTGCATTAACACATTTTTTTGCCTTATGTCTTTCTCTTGAATTAACGAAAAAATAAGCCTATTCTTTCTCTTAGTTGCAATATTCTCTAGATTTCTCGTTTTGCACTTACATTTGGCTCTTAATTTCAATTAATTGCATTTATCACCTTCTCTTGATATTATTTACATTTTTCTCTTGATTTACCTTGATTGTCTTCCCAACTTTCGCTTGACTTTGCCTAAATAAATCGTTTTCTTTGTTGTATCCTTTTCTTGTTTCATCTTGATTCGAATATTCTCTTGAGCACAGTTTTAAATTTATTTCTTTTTATTGATATGTTATTTGAATTAATATATTATTCTCTTGATTCAATAGAATAATACTCTTAGTTGCAATTCTCCTTGAGTAGCAGGTCTCATTTCTTATCATTTATTTTAGTTAAAAGGCCCTTCCTCTCCTGACCGAATTCAACTGTCAAAAAGGAGGAGAAGGGGAGGGTATTTTATTTCTGGAACTGCACAATGGGCTATTGGCGACGGTCTGGAAAACATCCCGGAGGATGATCCAAAGACATGCCATCACAATTTTGATCCTCTGCAGAGGGAATGACTCCTTCGCTTTGGAGGCGGGGAGGGAAAATTCTCTGCTTCTAACCCTTCTAATTTAATTTTCCTAAATAAACTCATAATGGATATTTACTCTATTTCGAGCTATTTTTCGATATAAGTAAAATTTAAGTCCGTCGCCCAATCAGAATTTGAGATATAAGGCATGCGGTATATTTGATTCGTTATTATTCTTTTCTCACAAAATTATACCCATACAATTCTGCAATTAACAGTTTTTGAAAGATATTTAAATAGTAAACAGTTATTAGTTTTTAGGTTTTTGTAAAGTATCGTTGTTTTTATGCAGTTATTGTTAAGGGAAATTTTTAGTGTCATCCAAATTGCTTTTTATCAGTTTAGACTGCAATAAGATTAGATTTTAAAAAAATATAAAAACTGTGAAACATGTCCTTTTAAATTATTTACTAAAAACAATCATTTTATTGCTTTAAAGTTTTGAGGAAAATTTCATAGAAATTCTAAAATTTATCAAACGCTGTTTCCTTTAATCTGATAAAGCGATCCCTTTTCTTTTTGCCTGTTTTAAAAGATATTGTGCTGTCTAATATTATTATATCATCAAAAGCTTAAATACAAAAAATATCGAGAAAACACAAATTAAATATTTGAACTAGACTCCAAGACGGTGAGGGTAGAGGCAACACCTCCTAGAAAGAGTAGGCCTCAACACGGGTTACCATAAATATCCTTTAGTAGTCCAAACGTAATGACATATTTCGTATTTTCAACCATTGCGCAGTTTAGTACCCCGAACGTAATGACATCTTTCTTATTTTTCATCAACTGCGCAGTTAATTTCGTCACAGCGGACTACGAAATTGATCCGTGCTGAGGCCTTCCTTCTTCTAGGAGGTATTGGTAGAGGCCTATTAAGTTCATACGTATAAAACCGCTTTCTCCCTGAGTTATTGAATAGGAACGCAGCAAAGACAACTTGAATAGCAATAGGAAAGATTATAGTACACGAAGAAAAATTCTACGTAACCTAATAACTATCCAAGCATCTATCCGAGGATAAAACCGCTTTCTCCCTGAGTTATTGAATGGGAAAACAGCAAAGACAACCTGAATAGCAATGGGAAAGATTATAGTACAAGAAGAAAAATTCTACATAACCTAATAGCTATCGTATATAACTATCCAAGCATCTATCTAAGGATAAAACCGCTTTCTCCCTGAGTTATTGAATGGGAAAACAGCAAAGACAACCTGAATAGCAATGGGAAAGATTATAGTACAAGAAGAAAAATTCTACATAGCCTAATAATCATCGTTTATAACTTTCCAAGCATAATTGTCGAAGGATTGCAGCAAATTCGCATGGAATTATGGTTTCAAATAATTCCTTAGTGTAAAATAGTTTTTGCCGTTATATTTCACTAAAAATAATTTTTTTTTTGTTTACTCAATGCTAATATTACACTGGCTCACTAATATTACACTGCTAATATTACACTGCTAATATTACAAAAAAAATGCTCACGTAATAAAATTTACCCAAGGCTGAACAAACAAAGCATTCTCTAAGCCTAATGAAATCAATACTGAACTTAAAAAACTTGTTTAATTGTCCAAGGACACAGAGAGGAGTTGGAAGGCGATTATTTGAAACACATTAGAATAAGATCAAACAAACAAGACAGATTCCCTCTTTTGCCTATATACCAATTTGCTACTTCTGATGTACATATTTTTTTATACTCCGCTTTTGACTAGGATTCAAAAAAATTTAAGTTGAGGGCGGCTGTTATGAACTACTGTTTATGCTGGCTATCGTTTCTGTGTCTTTGTGATAATTATATAAGTCTTTTTTAAATGTTTATCGTTTTAATGTGTTTATTTAAGTTAATTATTTCTCCGATTTTAAAAGAGTCATTTATTTTTTGTGCGTACTAATTATATTTTGTGTTTACATGTTTCAAATATTTTTCCGTGTAAACACGTGCTAATTAATTTTTTTGTGTTAAAATGTTGGAAGCATTTTTCTGCCTTTATGCGTGTGGAATATTTTCACTTTTTTATTAACACTTATGAATTCTTTGCATTTGTTTGTGCTAAATATTTCCAACATCTGAAAGCGTGTAAGATGGAACCTTGGCCAAAGGATACTCTTTGTTCGCCAAGGATGGAACAAACATGGCGCATTTTTGCTACGAATTTGGCATCGTTTTATGTTCGTTCTAATAATTTCTCAAGGGGGAAGACCGCTGCAAATAGTAGCTCGACCAGGCCACGCGTGACTGATGGTTGAAAACTGGAAGGTTGTGATTGATTGACGCGCATTGAAGGGACAAGGGAAAGAAAGGGGAACCTTTCTGCGCATGCGCACATCACAGCACCCCCACCTTCAAAAGACGTATGCCCTCTTCTTTTGACGGATCACCACTGTCACAGCATACGCGTCGGACATTTTTCCTTTTTTTTTCTCCCTCTTTTCAGAATAAAAAAAAAATAAGTAATGAAATACAATAAAGAACGACGTTCGGGCGGGTTAAAGAGACGAATGAGTTTATTGTGGAATGAAAATGAAGGTTTGGATCCATAAGTAATTTGGGATTTCATTTTTATTTTATTTAAAGCTCTTTAATGATGGAGAGGAAAAAAATGAGTTCCGTTCTTAGCTATTGTCAGGAAAAGTTTTTCTTTTTTGCTTGAGGTGCTGTTTCTGGGATCCTGCTGTCGGCCATTGCATATGTGTGTCTCTTATGTATAGCATTTGAGGATACAGTTGACATGCCAGTGATGGATAGATAGTGAGGTTGGAGGGAGAAAAAAAATGAAAACAGGAATTAGAATTTCCTGCTCTCTCCTGCGCTTTCCTATCAGTCTTGGCATCTATCAACTTTAAAAAAAAAAAAAAAAAAAAGTTAAGTTCTTTTGTTTTAGAGAAATAAAAGAACTGTTGTGATTAAAACTGTTAATTCTATCAGGAGATTTATTAATATATCATCGACGCTATTTGAAAATATTGTATTCAAATATTTTATTTTTTTCTTATACATTTATTTTTCTACTGTTGCGTTATTATTGAAGAATTGAATATACCTAAAACTACGTGAATAAAGTACTCAATAAAAAAAAAAAAAAAAGGTGAACAAAACACTTGATCATTTAAGAGCACAAACCGTTAACGAGAAGCGTAAAAAATTTGCCATACTATTGCATATTTTTACGACAATGATGCTTAATTAATTTTGGTAATAGGCATTACTCGTATTATAGTAGTAACTGGTTCAGTTTTAACACGTTGAATGCCACGCTAATTTTACATGGCTTGCCCGTCTGGCCAAAATGATTTTCTCAGTATATGTATTGCTTTAATTTCTTCAAAGCATTTTAGTAACGATAATAATATAAAAAAATTAAGAGCATTATAAATTTACTCGAATTATGTGTTTCTAATAATCTTGGCTTCACCGGTCACCGGTGATCCCCGTGGTTCAACGAACAAACTCAGTGCCGGTCACCCCCATGGCATTCAGCGTGTTAACAAGTTCCTAATACAGTCGAACCTGCCTATCTCGCGGGAAAGGGAAAAAAATTTGAGATAGAGAGGTTTCGAGATATACAGGTAAGTTTAAAAAATGAAATTCTGCTCCTGCATTGTGTAAACCATTTTAAAACACGTTCATCCACGCCCGGAAAAGTGCATTTTCGGCTTTTTTTCGCATTCTTGTTGCTGCTATGAAATTTTTTCTCCGCAGCTTCTCGATTCTTAATAATTGTAGAAAGAGTGCTTGCTGGTAAACCGAACTTCACTGCAACTTCGTTTTTTTTCATTAATGGATTTCCGTCCAAGAATGTTAAAATTTTCATTTTTTCTTCAATGGAGAGAACATTTAATTTACGTTTAGCCCCTTCCATACTTAATCAAAATTCAATTGAACAATGTTTAAAAAAAAACTGAGACGCTCAAACCAAAGACCTCCTAAAAAAATTCTACTGATAAAATGAATTTCTCTTTGTGTTGTTCTTATCCATGTGTGGAAACTAATGCCCAGTGGTGACGCCTCCCTCATCAGTCAACTTTTCATTGTCGGAATACACTCAATTGGTTGGAGAGTGTGAGGATAGTAACCGAAAATTCGAAGAAACGACCCTCCAATCTGCTGATTCTTACTTGCCATGGGGCTAGGGAATTTTTCGGTTCTTGTAATGTAGATTGTTTGAACAAGTTCTGCTGTCCAGGCATCGGTTACGATGATGTAAATTCTCCTTCAAAATTCGAGAAACACAGGTTTTGAAAGAAATTCTTTCGAGATAAACTTGGAAAAATACATTAAAATTAAATCGTTAATGTCGGGAAACTAAAAAATTTCGAGAAATACAGGTTTTCGAGATAAACAGGTTCAACTGTATACTTCTTTTTCCATGCCGACTCGATTGACACTCGCCATTCAGGTATCAGTAGAGCAGATTTGTTGACCACTCTTTCAGGGGCATCATATTAGGTGGGCCAACGTTACTCCCACAGCAAGGAGAGCTAGTGCAGAGAATGAAAGAACATCAATGTCTAGCCCGGGATTCGAAGCGAGGTTAGCCCTCTGACTACTACACAGTCCGGTCGGCTACCGTATACTAATATAAACACAGTGCATTATTATATTATTACATGCTGAGTCTGCATTAATACTGCACAGTTTCAATACAGATACTGTAGAAAGAGTTTTTTTTACAGTCCCTCGAAAGAGATACGTACTGCAGAAAATTGATAGTGCTAGATTCATGAGTAGACTTCGAGCAACAGCATCATTTTCCAAATGAATATAGTCAATCTTTATTTTTATGGGATGAACTAATAAAAACGTGTTTTGCTTAATGTAATAACGTAAAGTCACCGAGAAAGGCAAAATATGATATAAAATAGAAGGAAAAAAAATTGCAATTATTTCAGCTTTGTTAATTGTGAATGTTGTCTTTTAGTTTTGTGCATGATTTTTTAGTGTAGTTCAATACTGATTTATTGATCTTTCTTTCTACCTAGAACAAAAAACAGGTTTTCAGCTAGTTAGATGCTTTTTCATTAGTCATTGCGCTACCGAAATGATGATATACACTTTGCGCTGCCTTTTAAATAAAGCAAAACAAAGTGGATTAAGCGTAAATAAAGTCACTGAAATGCATAATACTATAGTTTCGGTGCTATTAACAAGAAGCTTCCTCAAAAGGAATATTATTCTTTCTTCAGTATTCCTCTTCTCCAACTTGTTTAACAACTTTGCGCTTGTTTGTTTCGTTACTTTTCTACTGTCATTTGGTCCATAGACAATGAGGATGGTTCTTGTTTATATTAGAGTGCCTTCAGTGAAGGCACTCTAGTTTATATAACTGAAACTATAGTAATATATGTCCATTACTGCGCCTTCATTTGTGTTTTATTCATGCTTTTTTTTTTTTTTTTTTTTGTTTAACTATTTGACGCAGAATTTTTTATCAAACATATTTTTAATACTTTTCTCATTATTTTGTATTAATTTAGGTCAAAAGATTTTAAAAATATTATATTTATTAGGAGATGAAACGTGAAACACCGGTGTCTTTTTCTACGGTCCTACGGTTTTCTACGGTAAGGTAAAAATCTTTCTAATTCGGATTGCTTCCAAACAAAAATTTTTCAAATTTTCTCTTATTTGCATTTATTTATATCTAAAAGAAACTGTTATTCATTATTGAATGTTCATCATCATCAATCATTTCAATCATCATCATCAAAAAATTTATTGATAAATTTTTGATAATGAATGGAAAAAAAATTCAAACTACTTTTTTGGGGGTTTTATTTTTAAATACAAATATAATTCCGATAATCTAATGGATTATTTTATTCACTATTAGACAGTTTTTTATTGTTGAATACGTTTTATTATAATTAAAATACGTTTTATTATAATAATACATTTTATCATAATTTTTTTTTATAATTTAAAAAAAAAAAAAAAAAAAATTGCTAGCAATTAGAACGACTGAAAATATATACAGTCGAACCCCGCTATAGTGAACCTTCAAGGGACCGAAATTTCGGTTCACTATAACCGGGAGTTCACAATATCCGTACTGCAAACGATTTTAACCAATTTTTTCGAACTGCTCCTTTTTATTACACTATATTTAAATAAATGATCAATAAAAGAAGTACAAAAATGATTAAAAAACAATATGTAGCAACAAAAAATGTGTTAACTTTTATTTTTTTACTATTCTTCGTCTTGCGTTCAAAAAATTTTGTGATGGCCTTTATTTATGGATGGGAAACTGAGATAGAAGAAGCAAACAAGAAAATTGATTATGGCTACATTCCACTCAATAGATAGTTTTAAAAATCAGCACGTGTATTTTATGTAGAAATTTCAAAATTACCAAAAACTGAAGAAAAAAAATCAGTCGAAGACAGAAAAAAGTTCATAACTTCCTAATTTATTGTATTTTCTTTGAAATTATTCTTTTAAAAAATCAATGAAATATATTGATGGTATTTTTGGTATTCTCCTAATAATTTCAATTTAGACAGATATATTTTATACTGAATAATCATATAACTTTGCCTATATTTTTACGCCTCAATTTAAATGATTTTTTAGTTAATTATAGTTTTAATCAAAAAGCAAACTTCTTACCTGTAATTATTACTTTACCCAACCAAAAACATCTCTTTGAGTTCAACTGAAATTTAACAAAACATTAAAAGTGAGAAAAAGAAGGTTTGATTTTTCTTGTACTTTTCATTTTCCCAGTTATTTTTAATTTTTATATTCCTTTATCTCGATATTTAAAACAAATTCAGTCAGACGTCTCTAAAATTATATTCATTTTTACCTTCATCTAAAGAAGAAATAAAAAATAACAGTTTGGGAAAAAAGTTCATCTGTCAGAAATATCTGAAAGTGTAACACATTAAACATTTCAAACAGGCTTACTCAGAAATCTGAAATGAAAAAAACAAACCAAAAAAACTTTCCAAGTTCTGTTCCCCCCCAATTTATGTAAATCCCTCGCGTCATAATAAAGGAAGTATTTAACGAAATAAAACTGAAGTTCGTAAATTTACCCTCTTAAGATGTGTAATGTAGCGTTCCTAATATCCATGACAAGGCTAATATGAAGGTGACATTTATAAAAGCATTTAACTTTTTTCACACTTTTAACTTTTTTAAATGAGCCTAATTACACTTTAAAGTGATTTCTGATATACTTTCTTAAGTATTTCACATTCAGGTAAATAATGGTACAAATGACTGAATGTATTAACTTCAACTTCTTAAAATGTCTTTAGTTTATTTATAAATTTTTTTTTTTTAAATATCTTGTGTATTTGGAATATTTTTCTTCTTTAAGCAGAGCTAAATCAAGTATTTGTTTTTATTTAGGCCAACTCTTAAGAAGTACTCTTTGAATTTCCAATTTGGAATGCTTAAAATAATAAAAATTCGACAAAAACTACAAGATATTGCGTAATGACCCCCCTCCCAATAATGTATATTTCCTAAATCCTTTCTAAGAAATTATTAAATCCAAACCATTTATAATTTAAACAATCAACGTCTTCCCACCCCGTCAGCAAGTCGCGGTAAGACATTGACCAATTAACAGTTGACGTTGACCAGTCAACCGTTGACGTTGACTTCATCAAACGTTGACCAGTCATCGACTATAAAAAGTTTGGGGAGCAATAGTCTAAATCATTTTTTTTTCGTATTCGTTCATATTTAAGTCCTACAATCTTATTTGTCATGCACCTCCAGTCAGTCACCATGACATTTTTCTACACTTGCCTTGCAACAATTTTGCCTTGGCTCCAGTTGGGCTCAAAATTGGCTCGATATGGGTTCAATAAGAACACGCACCAAAAAACCAATATTGGGATGTCTAGATTTTCAATATTGGTCCTAGAATGGCCAATATAGGGCCTATATTGGTTGAATTAATGAATATAAATTCTAGGGTGAATCTGTCAATTCTATATAGGACTGATAATGGTTCTAAAGAAGCTGTAAGATACCGTGTGAAACGGCCAATTCTATATAGGGCCAATCTCAGAAAAATAAATGAACAGTTGTTGAGCCAAAATTCGTGACTATTGGTCCAATGAGGGGCCCAAGTTATTTTTCTGCTGGCGTTTTTTCACAAATTATTAGTGCTGTCTTGTTTACTTGATGCTCAGTAAAACAATGTCCCATCTGTCAATTGGATACCTGCAAGTAGGTAAATCGTAGCATTTATTGCTGATTCAGTAACTAATCAGGATCGACACACAAGTGTGACTTCGTTAACTATTATCTAATTAAATCTGATTTAAATCACATGGTTAGCATATAACCACTTCACTTCTTCTCAAGTTGCAAACACCCGATTCTCCGTATGAGTTTTTATATTTAACGTATTTCGCAACGTATTTTCTCTCTAAAAGTATGTATTAGTTTTTACTTTAGTAGTCTGTCATTAGAAAGGAAAAACTGAAAAGATGATGCTCTGTCTAACTCGTTTTTGGTGAATAATTTGCCATTTTCATAATTGCTGTTGATTTGCATCACTTATCCATGACTGTTGATCAAGTTAAGCCTATTTAAAGCCAGCGCCATCTATGTTAATTTTGAAAATGATGTAAAACGTCAATATGAAAAAAACAGCCACAGTTTTGTGACAAATAAAAAACGTTTCTGGTCTAATTTTTTTTTAATATTTAAAAATCACCCCAACGCTGCATTGTCTGGGCTCATAATTTGTTTCAAAAATTAGGAATTATTCATTGGATTTTGATAATTGGGTACTTGCACTTCAAGAAGAAGAAGATCACAATACCCATACATGTGACCTATGACGTCAGCTTCAGCTGATCGTTTATAAGTAAAATGGCTTATTAAAGTTGCCAAGTTTCTCCAGATAAATCAGAATATTAATTAATGGGAAGTTGATTAAATACAGAGCCGTATTGCACATCAAATTAGTTCAAATATAATTCTTTCTCATCCACGACTTGTACTAAACTTAAATTTATTATTTGTATAAGTATTTTATTGTTACCGTGATATATTTTTGTTTTGAGTACCTAGAAACTTCGATGCATAATTAGTTTGTTTGTGTTCTACATGGCTCCATGTCGATCTTTGTTAATTCAAAGTACAGCTTTGCCCCTTAAGTGTAAGAGATTTAAATTGTGGCTCTTTTTTATTTTCTTTCGAATCACACTGTCAATGAAATTATAAGTTCATCAATTGGTAGTGGGAAATAAAGAATCCCTTATTTCTTGCATGTTTGCATCCAATTGGCAAAATCTATAAATTTTAAATAATCTGAGTCATGGCATTCACATTCTTGGTGCTTTCATTTAGTTCTGAAAGACAGATTTTCTAACATTTACTGTCCAATTGTTTATGGCCAAATGCATTTAGTTTCCAATATTAATATTCAAAATTCCTATATTAGTATTAAAGTTTTAAAAAAATGGTCATTATCAATATTTATCATTTTAGGACAGATGAAGGAAGAAATAAGTGGACCACAAACTTATACAAACTTTGAGTTATTATATTTAATGAAAGCAAGACTTTAAAAAATTTAAACCATTTCGATTGCAGGCTGAAACCTTGAAGTGTTTCTAGGGATCACTTTCATTTCTTCTCTTCTTTCTTCGCCCACTAGATAGATATTAATCTCGTATTTCTCATTAACGATTTGTCAAGTTTTGATGACGTTTTTTTCCCCTAACATAAGTATTAATTTCACATATTAATAAGAGTATTTTTTATTGCATTCTTGAAACAAATATTCTAAAAATATATCTTAAAGCTAGTGAATGTGGAGCACCCTGCGAATAATGTAATGAAAAACAGCTGTATTTATCTTCACACCACCTTACATTATCTTTTACATTTCACTTACCGACAACGTTTCGACAACTTACAGATATACGTTTCGTTTCATTATCATTTATATTTTTACACATTCGAAAGTAACTGAATCGATAATGAAAGTTTTTTTGGAATGGAGGTTCGTTTTACTACCCCCTTATGATTTCATGTGTAGAAAAAAAAAATTTTCTCAGCAACATTTTAAACTATATTCGGAAACATTAGCAAAAGTTCTTTTAGTTACACCATTTTCCTACATAATCGTCTGCAAATTGAAATTATCAGATAAGAACAAGTTTCATTATCATTTGCATGTTGTCTGAGCGAAAGATAAGTATCTTTAAGGCACTTTTCTACAAGGCAACCTCAGTCGTCTGCGCCTCATTAGAGTAAAATACTTTTTCTTTTTTTTTTCCTTAAAGGGGAGGATGAGAGAGGGGAATCTTACATTTTAATGAAATTCATTTTAAAAAAATAATATTCTATTGCTTAATGAAACTTAGAGCAAGTAAACATATGTTTCGAATTAAGTACCGTATTGAGTCCCGCTACAAGGAAGTCTCCTTGCAGCAAATTTTTCCTTATAACAAAACGTTTAATCGAAACGTTAAATATCATAGAACGTAACGTTATAACGAAAGGGTTTCTATTCATTAAAGAATTTTCCAGACTGTGATTTGTGCAAAATGTTTAGACGTTATCTTTTTATTTTTTGTAATTAGTCAGAACATTAGATGGAAATATAAAAATAACAGATGGCGTAACTTTCTCCGATTTTTTTAACAATGGACAAAGAACTCTTAGATGTTTCTAATTCTTCAGAAAAAGAGATTTTTGATTGAGCAATACGCTGTACAAAATTTCAGATCAAATTATCAAAAATGTGCCGACACTGCCGACATTCAAAGTTAGCGGTACATTTCACCGTAAAATCCATTTTTACCGCAAATTATTTCACGTAACTAAAAATCTGCTGTATCGAAATGTTTACAAAAATGTTTATTGTAAATTCACAATAATTACATAAGTATTACTGTAAAAATTAAGCACAAAGTTTTATGGTAAAAAAGGATTTTATAGTAAAATGTATTTTACGGATGCTGTTCTCAAGGTGCCAGTACTTTTTATCATAATTCGATCCGGAATTTTTTACAATGAAGATGACGATAAAGGCTCAGGTATACCGAACATGGAGGCCCGATGGAGCCAAAATCATACAGGATTGAAATGATATGATTATTTGAATTCATCAAAAAAGATTTTAAAATTTAAAAAAAAAATAAAAAAAGAACCCGACTAGTTTTTTGACCAAATCTTAAAAAGATAAAATTTTAGTGGAAATTTAACTACTCGAATTGTAAATCAATGTATTTCCACTGAGTATTTTTCTAGCAAAATAGACTTAAGTGTATTTTAGTACATATTATTCTCTAACCTTATAAATTGTCTTCACTTTACAAGTTTTATTCTAAATTTATTTAGGATTTTAATAAATTCCGTAATGCATTTTTTCCTAAATTTATTAATGATCATAATAAGTTTACCAACTTCATCAACACGATTTAAAATTAGTCATAATTATATATTTTTGATTATAATCATACATCGCACTGACTAAAAATGTAGTAAATTTGTTTTAAACTACTGCAAAAATCATTCGTTAGAACAAAATTAAAACTACAGCAATATTTTCAGTTGAAACCAATCAGACTAGCTACCGAAAGACTTCTATTATAAGTTTAGATACATTTTAAAATTGCTTTAATTTCTCTTTTATATACATATGCTCGAATTTGAAAATAACTGAGTTGTAAGATTATGAATAGTTAAATGTTTTGCAGAAAGTGCATCAACACCTGGTATTAACTTTCATGATTTTTCAATCTTCTGAGTTTAAGCTTTTCCTAGTATTATTCATAAGAATCTATTTTACATGTTAATTCATAAGAATGTTAATTCATAAGAAACTATTTTATTCATCTTTTAGGATTTTTCAATCTCCTTGTAGCTACTCATATTAATATTTATAAGAATCTATTTTCATGTAACACTCTTAATAAAATGATTCATGTCTTAAAATTTATTATTCTGTTTATCTATCATATTATTTTATGTTATTTCTACTAATAATCATAAGGATCTATTTTAAAGGTAACACTCCTAATAAACTATTTGATTACACTGGGAATGCATTTTTATTTTTGTTTTTCTGTTGCAAAAGATTTTTTAACACATTAAATAATTTGTCATAAGCGCAAATTATTATCATCAAATTAAATACACCCTAAACTAAATTTCTAAAACTTACATTCATTAAGAATATCTGTGTGTAAAAATTATCGTAAGAAAAATTAAAAAAATTGTCAAAGGTTTATTCGAATTTCAGTAAAAAAAGTAACGAATTTATTGTTAATTTTTATTAAAATTTATTACAATGGGTAATTTTTTTGTTGCAAAAGATTTTTGTTTTAAATTTGTTTTAATTTTTTTTTTCGAATTTTTAAAGCTGAACTTATGTTGCCTTTCATATTTCTGTTTTGTGTGTATTTTTCTAACATATGCTTCGCTTCCAAGATTTATTTTATCAATGTTATTATTTCATGTTACATCTATAATTATGTATAATGTTGTAATTTTTCTACTTGACCATTTATTTTTATTTCAATTTTTTTTTTCAATTTGTAAAGCTAAACTTTTGTTGCATTTAACATTTCGTAAAATTTTTAATGATTCGAAATCAATCCTTTGCAATTCCAGTTTTTGTTCCTGGCTAAAAAGTTTAGGAAACCCCAATTCTAGAATAATTAAACATCAAACAGAAAGTGAACATCTGGAATCAGCTTTCACCATTTATCTGTCCAAAATCATTTAAATCTGCACACAATCATCATAAAACCTTAATTTCTCCCTTCTTAACAAATAGCCCAATTTAACGAACACCTTTAATATTACCGCTTTAAAACATCCACTCTATGAAGGGGCTAAAAGAAAACCACAAACACATAATACCAATCTTCCTAATGATCATCATCTCTTCCCTCCCCCCTATCCTTATTTTATTACAAAATTACAAAACACATTAAGATCTCGAAAGGCAAATAAACATTTTGAAGTCTTCATTACCAGAGAAAAGGGTTGGGGTGGAGGTATTAAAGCTCTCAGCAAGGGCGGTACCACAGAAATGCGGCCCTCGCGTAAATTGTAGTTACATCTCTTGATAACGCGATTTAAAGGTCCCGAAGTAATGCACACGGTGATGTCTTCTAATACGTAAAGGAAAGAGGCTATGGCTATAGCAACGGAATGTTTAACCATCCAATAAACTGAACTGATTTGTGCATTTGTCCTTTGGGACTAACGGAGGATAGCGTAGATGTTTAGGGACTGTACATTAAAGAAATATTTTTGCTTACAGCTTCCAGCGATTTCTGAGTTTCTGTGAATCTAATGAGTGGTTCGGGTGATTCAAAAATCCCAGGTTGTTCGAGGGAAGAAATGGTTGGGAGGTTTGAAAACATGATTGGATTTTGAGGTGATTAAAAATGATTTTATACGTTGTTTTGAAATAACGAATAACTGTGTCGATATGTTACTACTAGGGGGCTTTACACTGCCGTGCAATTGAAAAATCAACGTAAGCGACAAAAATTCATATTTGTGATCTTTGTATAATTGGCATCTTCATATGGTAAACTACATACTATTACGAAAGAAAATTTTTCAAAAATAAATTCTGTTTGATCAGTTTTTTGAAATTCTTTCAAGCCTTTTTTCTCGGAATCAATCGTGAAGCACCTACGTTGTTTTTTCAATTGCACGGCAGTACAACCTGCTCGCTTCGCTCATCAATCTCAACCATCGATGCAATAATTTTCTTTTTGTTTCCAAACTTATCGTTACATCTAAACAGAAAAAAGAAAAAAATATTCATTCGAAAGATTTTAAAATATTTTCTTGTATTAATATGGATTTAGATTCACAGAATTGGTTTCCAATTTTATTGAGACAAAATTTTTCGGTTTTCATGCCATGCTCATATAGGCATCATGATAATATTATAAAATTTTAACACACTTATAATATTTTATAGCATATTATAAAACAATATTTCATTGTTAATATTATCAAATATAATAATATTACCTTCCGTAAAAATTACTAAGCATTTTTTGTGTTCCCATAGAGCTATAAATACGGTAAATTTTACCATATTCTGGTAAATTTGACCATGCAATTTTTTTTTGTGCATGCATAACTTTGCTTAGTTTGAAGCATGTTCTCTACAATGTCAACCGTCATCTACCTAAAGGTACCACAAGATAGAATCGAGTTACCACGTCTTATATACTAGTGAATTGGAATTGTATTATTGAAGTGATAGTTGTACCATATCACTTCCCCTCCTGAATTTTTTCTGGAATAGAATCCGATAAATAGATATTACTAGTTGATTCTTTACCGTTTTGCGAAAGACCGGGAGAGCTATATTAAGTTCACCGAGCTTTGAGCCCTGGCCGTGAGAGCTGTATTTAAGTTCATGGCTGTGTACGTGGTTGCTCCTGTGTTGCTATTAGTTATCGAGTGTGTTAAAGCTTTAGTGGTGCATTATCAAGGCTGAGTAGCAATTGTGCGAGGAGGACAATGCTGCTGTCCCAAATAGCAAGTCAACTGTACAATGTATACCATCCATCGAAGTGGGCGTGTTTGTCGAGGCAGGCGTGTTCAGATCATGTCCGGGTCACCAATGTGGGAGAATGTTACGGACAACGTCAACCGACATTTATCAAAAGATATCCCAAGAGAGAATAGAGTTAACACGTCTTATGTACTAGTGAATTGGATTAGTATTACTGTAGTGGTAGTTACACTACAGCTTTTTATATTCCTATTTAATTTTCGGTAAACTAGTTGGTTAACTCCTATTTAAATTTTCGTAAAACTCGAAAAATGTTTTTCGCTTAAGAAATAATGTAGTAAGAGGGCGAAAAGTTTATACCGAACAACATTTTATAATTTTGGGTTCATTATTTTAAATGCATTATGAACACAGCTTTATACATAAGGTTTATAATTTTAAAAAAAATGTATAAGGCATTTGCTATTTAAAGACTGTAAAACGGTCACTAAGTTTAGATGCCGATTTAACTACGTATGTCTATTTTAAAATGCTCTATCTTAATTAGATTATTTCATAAGATTACTCTATAATAAAGAAACAAAACTTCCAGTTTTTAACTTTTAATTTAAAGTAGTAATCAAAATGAAAAACATAATGAGAATGAATGATAAACAAGTATTACAGGTAAGTTAATTACGGTTACAGAAATATTTTTAGAGGAATAATATTTCAGCAACTTTTATTAAATTTATACTGATGACAACCAAAGAAATGTGGAAATTCACGCAAGAAAACTAGATAACATCATGTAATTTATCTGTTAAAGGAGAATGCATAGATCGGTCATATAACCTTTATCTGATTTTTTATGTACATAAAATAAACTATTAACCTGATGCTAGATATTGCTTATTAGAATATAGAATTGATTTTTGTTATGGGGTAATGAAAAGAAAGTCATACCCAATTTAAATTTATAAAAAATAACAATTGGTAATAATTGGGTACTCGCAATTCAAGAAGAAGATAACGGATACCAACGCATGTGACCTATGACGTCAGCGCCAGCTGATCGCTTATAAGCCAAAATGCCGTGTTAGAGTTGAGCTAAGTTTATTTACATAAGTTAGAAAGTTAAATAACGTGAAGTTAATTAAATACAGTGTAGTGTCGCATCGAGTTCGAGTTCGTTGAAATATAATTCTTTTTCGTCTACGTCATTTACTTAACTTAGACTTATTATTTGTGAATGTATTTTATTGTAATCGTGATATATTTTTGTTTTGTGTACTTGGTTACTTCGATGCATAATTAGTTTGTTCATGTTCTGCATGACGTCATGTCTATCCTTGTGTTAAGTAAGAAATATATAGTGAAAGAATTGAAATATTTGTAAAAAAGCCTTTGTGTGAGAATATAGAATGTATTATAAGAGAATTGTTGCTGACGGGCTAGGTTTTCTCGAAATAGAGTGGAAATAACAGTTGCTAACGTAAACTAGAGATTAAAGAATATAGATTAAAGGACTGGATTAAAGGATATAGAATATATAGTACCACTATAGAGGAGCCTTAACGTAAACAAATGCTACGTTTCACTAAATAATCAAGGTCGAGATACTCACTCTACAAGTATCCCATTGCAGGTATCCCATTGGTAATAATTGGGTACCTGCAAGCGACATCACGCGTGAGTATCGAACCTGATTGGCTGCTGAATCGTGACATTCGCTTATGCCATGATTTAGCAGCCTCTAGTTCTCTAATTTAGTATCACTTCTCGAGTAGAAGGCATCCAATTTGCCACTTTAATTTGGATAAGTGGCAATTTGGATCTTTTCGTTTAAGCAATTTTTTTTCAAATTTGTAAGACTCGTAAATCAAACGAACCATTACAGATTGACTTCAAATTTAAATTACATTCTCTACAGAAACACGTTCGAGTTTTTCTAAAACTGCATAGTTCGTTGTTATATATAATTTATCTGGAGGTGGTTTTAAGAGGTTTTAAGTTAATGGTTTTAAGAGGAAGGGGAGATTTTAACTTATTTTTTAAAACGCACTTTTCTTGCAAAAAAGATGAATCAATTAAAAATAATAATTTCTAAATAATAATAATAATGATTAACAATAAGTGTTTATTCTTATAAACAATTTTTTAAAAAGAAAAATTAATTTTTTCATCTTAATTTAAAAAGTCTAGGCATGCACAGTAAAAAATTCCGGATCAAATTCCTGTAAAAACTACCGGCACTCAAGGTGCCAGTACTGCAAAATCCATTTCCCCCGGAAAGTTTTACGGATCAAAATTTCTGATATACCGTAATTTTACCATAATATTTACTGCAAAATCACTGCAACTAAATAAATATTACTGTAAAAATTACGCTGAAATTTACGTATGCTGCACTCATGGTGCCAGAAATTTTTAGAGAATTTTTCACAATGCACCCCCTGGAAAAGGAAGGATATCTTCGAAGAAATGCTGCTGTTAAGCCACAATTTTCTTTTGTTCCACTTTTGGAAAAATCAGCAATTGCAGATCACTAGTTGCATAAGGAAATTTTCAAAATTTTTCTGCATTCTGTTGTCTTTCAAACAAAAATTTTTAAAGTACGTTTATTTTTACCACTATTAGAGGAGTTTGACCTCTTAAGCTAATGTCATGTTGCCTTCACTATAACTAAATTTATTTAAGCCTGCTGCATTCAATATCTTCAGGCATGGAATGTAAATTGATTTTTTTTTTTGTTGTGTGTAAAATTGAAAATACAATAATTGACATATTTTATCTAGCAAATACTTCACTAGAAACTTATAAGACGTTCCCCCAAATTCCATCAACAGTTTGATAAGCAATTCAGAGACAACCTTTCGAAATCTATCCATTACTAAACTAAAGATCATAGACAATGTCAGCTCACTTGACTTTATGATTAATTTAAATCTTCTTCAGAATTACAATACAAGAGGTGCCTCTGATGAGGTGTTATCGATTGCTCCAATTGCCTCTTAGAATTCGTCTCTTCCCATTGTTCAGGTGAGATGTCCGTTCTAATTATCCTTCTCCCACCACCCTTTTCGAATGTCCATTTCCTTCTATTCGAACAAATTCTCAGAAGAATACTTTACGATGATTAACATTCTTGCTCCGATGTTAATCGCTACAAACGAAAATGATGCATTAAGGCTGATTATTGGATACAATTCTAAACTTGATGCTTTGCTTATAATCCAAAGCAACTTTGTAAAGTATATGAAGTGTGATAAAAAATATTACATTTATTTGTTTATTGATATTCCTGTATTTTTTTTTTGCTGTGATAGATTCATATGTTGTTTGTACCTTTAAAAACATTTACGGATAATAAAAAAAAAATTTACAAAATTACATATTAACTACGGAAATAGTAAATATGATTTAAAAAAAAAAAAAAAATTCACCTGAAATAAAAACTGACTATTTCAATTCGTCTAAGATACTGTTTTTGCAAGATGGTTTTTTATGCAAAGTACTTGTCATACTTAAACTTTTAACGAGTTTTTACAGAAAATTTATTTTTTTCTGATTGGTAGATGTCAAAACGTTGTATGTTTCAAAACTTTCAATGAAACTACTCGTCTTATGACTTTTCACAGCACTGTAGTAAGCAATATGTGATAAATACAGCAACAAGAAAATTTAATCATGCAGTCACCAGAGTGATGGCTTAGCCATTTCAACCAACTTGACTGACCTATGGGAATTTGTAAGCTTTTCCTTGATTTTTACTCACAAAAGCACAAGAAAATTGTGATGGTAGATAAATGAAAGATCTGTCATGGTTGTGAGTGTTTATCACGTGATTACGTTTCCAAGCACAAATATAGTTTGTTTACGATAAGAACTCCCACGCCACTAAGTCTGAGGCCGTATGCTGCTATGGAAACAAGAATAGTGCATTTCAGAGAGAGTAACTTCTCTTCACTCTAGGACTAACACAATAGACTTTAGAAAAATATTCCCTTTCTCTCACCGACCCGAGCCAAATCCAGTCCTAAACAGTAACCCCTACTTGAAATATTTATACCCCGTTGTCATAGTCACCGCCACGGGTCCAGATGAAAGGCTAGGGGAGTTCTTACTCTAGACAAACTATACCACCAATTCGTTGTTAAGAAAAATTGGTAGTTAATGGCAATGTAAACGGGGCGAGAGTATAGTGTGCTGCTATCTATATGCGAATGATAACTTTACGTCCAGACACCAATAAGTGAAAGTTGAGTGCAGTGAAAAGTGCGAACTAAGCGATAGTTATCAAGGTGGTTCATAAAAATTTCTCTAGAATACTGATAATTTTTTAAAATATTTCAGTTTAATTGCTATTTTTTTTTAATGTGTAGAAAGAGGGCCGGGATAGCCTGGTTGGTAGGGCGCTGGGCCCGTGTCCAAGAGGTCGTGGGTTCGATCCTCGCCGGCCGAAGAAATGGTGACTGATGCACGTTAAATCTGTCGAGTCTCAAAGTCCTCCATGTTCCCATAACAAATCAATACCTCTGGGGGTACTGATTCAGGAGTTTCCTTGTCTTCTGGATTGGTTCAAAATTACAAGGCTACGGAGTTGAACATTAGTAGTCGTAAACCCATGAAATTGGGTCGGCTGTTCAACGACGGTTATAAAATAATATAATATAAAATGTGTAGAAAGAAGAGTAAAACATCGTTTTTTAAAAATAAATTTTCAAAAAATAGAAAATTGATTATAAAACGAATTTTAAATTTCTTTAGCAATCTTATTACTTTAAAAGTGATTTTAAATTCCCAATAATAAACTTTCACACTTTTATGAAAGGCCTGAATTGCCATATTCTCCTTCAATCGGAGCTGGAATTTGGACCAATTGCGCCTCTATATAAACTACAAACTAATAAGAGTTTAGGTCTTTGAAACTCGGGAATCCCATTTATATAAATAGTTATAAAAATGGCATTAATGAAAATGTTTGTAACTCAAAACATTTAACGAAAAAAGCTGTCTGACTTAAATATAACCATTGAAGAAAAAAATTAAAATATTTCTTGAAACTTTAGTTGAGAGGAATCTACTTTTAAGTTTTCATTTTTTTAATAGATTGAATCAGCACTATAAAAAAAAAATTTCCCTTTTCATCGAATAAAGACATTTAGATATCAAAAACTTAACATTGTATTGAGACATTTTTCCCTATTCCTCTAATATATTTTTTCCTACCTCTTCTTTGAGTCTTTGCCCACTTCGGAAAAGAAAACGAGCCATTACAGATGAAAGATAAGCTATGGGTGAGAGGGGGGGGAGGGGGAAAGAGAGCGTGAAAAACACAATCTGAAACTTTTCCTTTATTTCCTTTTTTTAAGCAATATCGCGAAATAAATTTGAGTAGACGCAATAAAGAACGTATATATATATTTAGACAGATAGATGGATAAATGGAAAGGAAAGAACAAAAAGTCTAAATCTGTTTGATATTCTGGCCATTGCATTGTATCTATCGCATTTTTTACCTCTCTTCTCTCTTACCATTGTCACACAGACAAGAGCGCAGTCATTTTGGACCGGATTCAGCGTCCGGCAAACTTCTGGAATAGGTTGCCATTCTCTGTCGTCACGCCAAAAACAACGCCAAAATTAAACATATATAGCAAATGATCCGTACTAGGCGAAAACAATGAAATAAAGTTTGTTAATAAATATATATGTTATTCTAAGTTTTAGAAATAATCATTCGTAAACGAACACAGGAAGTGTTAAGTTCTTATATTATATTTTCATTACTTTTCACTGATCTTCATGTATAAGGTGTTCTGTTTTAATCACGGTAATATACATTTTTCATATCCTGTCCAAAAATGAAGACAAAAAGTATACGATTTGAGGTACAAATTAGTATTTAAGCGTGGAAAATACACAGAATCCCTTCTTAGGAAGGAGGGCCCCTAACAGCAAAACCTGTTTGATTGCCGGTTAAATCTAAAAGAAATTCAAAGCCGATTTTTAAACAAATCCAAGCTTAATCGGGCACTCAAACTAGTCTTGATTTTTTTCAGCCGATTTTTCTCACTAGTAATTCGAAAAATTTCGATAGTGTTCTTCTTTTTCTTTGCTTAAGTATTAATTTACTATTCCTTATAGGCATACATTTTTATTTCATTTCTGTAGGATTTAACACGCAGATGAGATACCGGTGTCCATTTTACATATATTTTTTTCTGACACCTTAATAACAAACAAAAATATGTTTTTATTAATACTTTAGTTACGAAAAAAATTTTGTTAGGTTATCAGAATTACATTTGTACTAAAATATAAAATCCAAAAAAAAAAAATAATAATAATCTTTTAATTGCTTTTTTCCCATTCAATTTAGAAGAATAATCAATAATTATTTTTGTAAATTAAAGAAATTTCAATTATTAACATCCGTTCCCCTTAGATCGAAGTAAGTGCAAATTTGAAACATTATTGTTTGGAAGTGAATCGTGTTTAACGCAGAAAAACACACCGGTGTTTTATGCTGTCGTATTTCGTAACCATATATATATATATATATATATATATATATATATATATATATATATATATATATATATATATATATATATATATATATATATATATATATATATATATATATATATATATATATATATATATATATATATATATATATATATATATATATATATATATATATATATATATATATATATATATATATATATATATATATATATAACGTGAGGAAATGGATGACATGAAACGTTATTGCTTAATAGTAATAGAGGTTTAGCATACCTTTTAAGTATCTCTGATGTATTCGCACTCCTTCACAATTACATATGCATGTTATGATGTATTGTTTACCTGTGACACAGATTGCTCAAAACTGCACTTTTGCAGTTATTTCAGAGCATATGCATATTCTGAAGTAACAGTGCTAGCTAGTGACACAAATAACTTGATAAGCTTGCGTAGTTACTTCAAAACATGTGTACATGAACGTCAAGGGAGGCATGCAGTCGGTTAAAGCATCACTTACATCGCTGGTTGGGGAGCTGGGGTAGCGAGTTCGATCCTGACATCCCGCAAAGCAACCGACGGGTATATGCAGCAAGGTGAAAGTTAAATCTGTCGCGGTTGAAAGTTCTCTCATTGGTTGTGGTGTGGAAGTTTGGAAAGTGGGGTACCAGTTCAGGCGCTGCCCACACTGTCTAACCAGGGAAAAAATCACGTTTCATTTCTACCATGGTCGTTAAAAGATAGAGCCCTAAAATAAGGGCTAGGTGTTTTGCCGTGGTTGGGTGATGTGATGTGAACGTCAAAGGGTGGGAAACTTTTACTGGTAAAATTTTCTAATATCTTTGCTTTTTTTTTTATCAGGCTTTATGGTTTGTTTTATTTCTACTACAAAACTTCAAACTTTTTAAAAAATTATTTATATATTTTTTTAAATTAAATTTTAAAACTAATATAATAAATAAATATTTTACGAAGTTTCTTTTTTAAAAAAAAATGAATAAAAGTTTGTTGATAATAACAAGACCGAATTATGTTTATACGGAAAAAAAAAAAACTTTTTTATTCTCTTGAAATTAGATAACAGAACATTGAAATGTCATACTATGATTGATGACAAAATTGTTTTAATCGTTCCACTTTCTGTACCTGACTGGAAAGAGATTGATTTGATGTAATTCATCTTAAATAATAAATAACGTTCATAAATTCAAAGAGAAAACCTCGTTGCTGTTAGCCCGTTTCTTAAAGAATATCTTCTGCAATCTATTTTTCTTTTTTTTTTTTAAAAAAAAAAAACCTTGTATTTTTTAAAGTTGTTTATAGCTTATTTTATTTCGATTATTTATCGATTTTGTGAAATAAAAACTACTGCATTGACGAGAATACAAAAAATGGAGAGAAAAAAATTTATTCTTGTTTACAAAGAAGTGAAATAAATAATGGTGCATAACGTACTTTATAAGTACGTTCAAATATAACTTCCATTTACTTATTAAACGACGGCCATCCACGACAAACCTTATTATTATGCATTTCTAATAATTCGCTTTCTAGATCGTAACCATGGAAACGTTCAATCGGAATTTTGAATACTTTCTGATTAGCTAGAATTCACGAAAAATCCTATTATTAATTTATACATTAATTAAGTAACATGTTTTCTAATTTGTAACGATGTAATTTATCAATCAAAATTTTGAATATTTTCTGATTAACTAGAATTCACGACAAATCTTTTTACAAAGCATTTTCATTCATTAGCTTTCTAGTTTGCAGCAATGTAATCTTGCAATCAAAATTTTCAATACTTTCGGACTAGCTAGAATTCTAGACAAATCTTATTATTGTAAATTTTTATAAGTAATTTATTTTCTTATTTGCAAAGATGGAATCAATCATTCAAAATTTTTAATGCTTTCTGACTAACTAGAATACACAACAAACCTTAGTATACATTTTCATTCATTAGTTTTCGAGTTTGTAACGATGGAATCTTACAATCGAAATTTTGATTATTTTCCGATTAGCTAGAATCCACGGCAAATCTTACTATTAGACATTTTTATTAGTAATTTTTTTTTGTCTGTAACGATGGAATCATTCAATCGAAATTTTAAATATTTTTTGGCTATAACTAGCACTCACGACGCATCGTATTATTACGCATTTTCATTCATTAGCTTTCTAGTTTGCAACTATGGAATCTCGCAATCAATATTTTGAATACTTTCTGACTAGTTAGTATCCATGACAAATCTTATTATTATATATTTATAATTCATTCACTTTCTTGCTTCTAACGATGGGTTCTTAGTCTAAATTTTAAATACTTTCTGATAGCTAGACTCTACGATAAACTTTATTATTAGAGCCCGGATTTTGATGACGTAAAAAATCTCAACTGATGCCCTTAAAAAGTGCAAAAAATGCCCTTTAAAAGTGCAAAAAATGCTCTAAAGTAAAAATATTGAACTAAAACAAAAAAGTAAAAATATTGAACTAAAACAATATTTTACTCTTTAAAATTATTATGAGTCATTTCAAAAAATATAAAGCAATGCAATACTTGTTCTACGTTCATTAAAGTTTGAATAATATGCTTTATATCCTAAAATAACGAAAAAAGGAAAATATATTGACCCGAAATATTTTCATTTTGTAAAGAAACTTTAATGAACATAACAACTTCCATCTCATAATATTACTAAATATCTTTGAATCACTGAATTATTAAATGTTTTTTGATAATTTGAAATGTAAACAAGCGTCTTTTGTCTGAAAGTAAAGTTTTATACCTGGGGAAGCTTCCTTCAACGCCTACTGATGTTATTGGTGCGTACTTGAAAAGACGGTCTCACCTACTGACAATTCTTCTTCAATTTGAAAAGATGTTGCTTCACCTGTTAATATCCTAGAGATTTTCTTCATTGTTTGGAAGCCAGTGTAACAATAAAAATTGATAAAAAATAATAAAAATTAGAAAAAATTAACAAAAAAACTTAAAAAATACTTTAAAATGCGAAATAAGCCCCAAAATTTAGAGAAAAATGCCCTATAAATCTAAAAAAATGCTCTAAAAGACAAAAAATGTCCAAAAATGCAAAAAATGCAAATGTCATCAAAATCCGGGCCTTATTTATTATTATACATTTTTACTAATTTCTCTTGTTTCTTTTTCATAAAGATAGCCACTTGAAATTGAAATTTTGATATTCTTCTGACGATCTAAAAATCTCTATACTTAAATTTTGGGGAAAAAAAGCTTTTCAAATCTCTTCTTAATCTTTGTGCTTCATGGAATGTAAGTTTCAGTTGCTCCTTGACCGCTATTAACAGAATCTACGGCGATAATCTCCAAATAGTATTAATGGGTGGTCAATAAACATTTTGCAGATTCTGGCAAACAGGAATTCTCAGAATTTAAATTGAACTCTGTGTTGGATGACAATACCAGTTTCAATTATTTCTTGGCCGCTACGATCAGAATTTAATCTAATATAACCGTAGACTAATTATTATTCAAAATTTAAACCCCTTTCAGTCTAGTTAAAATTTTAACTGAAACTCCTGTTAAATGTCAATAGCATTTTCAATGGTTTTCTGATCGCTGTCAACGGGAATTCATTGCAATATTATCGCCAAAGAGAACTTATTCTAAATCTAAGTCGATTCCGAATGGCACGAGCATTCTAATTTTTATTGGAGTTCTGAGTTGTATTGAGGGGCTATACAAGCTGCAATAGTTTCTTGACAGAATTTCTTGACAAACAGAATTTATCGTGATATTACCGATAAAAGAGTTTTACCGTCAACTGAATTTTTGCCCTTCTTTTCAATAGCAGGGTTCTCAAATTAATTAATTATTTGAAATCCTTTCTGATCGTTCTTTTATTCAAAATATAAATTTCGACCAATTTTGAAATATCTAGAGTGTTCAAATTTTAATTGGAGTTCTGCGTTGGGTGACAGTATAAGCTACAATCGTTTCTGACTATTACAAACAGAATTTATTGTGATATTATCGGCACATCGTCAACCGAAACTCTGACAGCCTTTCAAATAGAAGAGCTCTCAAATTTTAAATACATCTTTATGCTGATGACAATAAAATTTAAATTATTTCTGTCCATTGCCTTATTCTAAATTAAAATTTCGATGAATTTCCAAATAGCTAGAGCATTCAAATATTAAATGGAGTTTTGTATTGGGTTGCAATACAAGCTGTAACCATTTTCTGGCCGTTACAAACAGGATTTATCGTGATATTATTGTCAAAAGGGTTTCATCGTGAACTGAAATTTTGTCTACAGATCACTCAAATTTTATTTGGTGCTCTGTTCCTTATGTAAATTCAAATAATTTCGACCCGCAAATAGCGGGATTAATTTTGAAAATACAATTTATAGTCAATTGCGATTTCACCCATTTTTCTAGTTAGAGTTTTTAAATTTCAACTGAAGTTGTATGCCTGATGACAATAATAGTTATTATTGTTTCCTGAAAAGCACAAGCACCTAACTTAGAACAAATGTTCCATGTAATCTGTAAGAAAAGAAAATCGCAAAATATTTTTAATGTTGTTGTATTATATGCTTACAAATTTATATTGTTTTCTAAGCACTAAATTTACAACATTTGTTCAGCAAATGTTCCTTATAATCTGCAAGAAAAAGAAAAAAATTACGCAAATTATGAAGAAGAAAAAAAAGTTGCGGTAGTGTTTACTTACAAAGTTATATTGCTTTCTCATAAAGCACAGAACTTGAAAAAAAAATTTTAAAATGTTCCATGTAACCTACAAATAAAAAATAAAAATCTTAAATTGCTAATTATGAAAGGAAAAAAAAACAAACAATACATTCTTAACTCGCTTTATTACAATTCTGTCAACAAGAAATTTCAGTAACGATGCAAAATATTTTGATGACTAAGTTTAACCGCAGCCTCAAACACCGACTGATCGTTTAATTTGTTTTATTAAAATTCGCCTCAAATATAATAATTCTCAACTCTTCTAAAGTTTTTATTGATTAATCGAACAACTCCCACGATATCAATCAATAAAAGCTCAAATCAAGTTAATAGCATTTCCCTTCGTCAATTATCGATTTCAGTTGCAGAATCCGAGGTTTGAAATGTTTGCCATGGACTTTACCATCCTTTTGGAAGAATCCATGTTTATTTTTCAAACTATACTTTAAATCAAGCATCTTTTTTTTTTTTATGTTGGCGATAGCATCGCCAAAACAGCAACCTGGCAGTAAAGACAAATAACGTCCTGCAGTCCACTCCGCGCCCTATCGAAACGAAATCCGTAGCTCATGAGGGCCATTAGGCCCTGCCGTTATGCCTAATCCCCCGCACGTGATGAATCCTGCGCCCCCGTTGCCCCTGACAACCGTCTGTCCGTCATTCGTCACTCTCCCAACTGTCTTTTCTTGAAAGCTTGACCTGCATTGTCGATCGTTCTTCCCACGTAGGTTGGAGCAGGAGAAATTTCATTCTCCCTTTTCGTTTCTCTAAATGAGTAGTGCCATCTGTTGTCTAAAGAAGAAAATGAAAACGGACTCGAGGAATAGTGCGGTGCCACAGGACGCTAACTTTAAATTTTGGAATCCTATCGAGCAATCAATGCAACTATTTTAACTAAAAATGAGATGTTAATGTGAAAAACAATTATTATTCAAAAATGTTTCAGAGACTTTTCAAATACAGTTGGGTAATTCAAGACACAATTAAGGAGTGGAGGCAAGTATTTTTTTTTTTTTTTTAGAACTAAAAATGAGGTTTTTGTAAGAAAAATAATATTTAAACAAAAGAGATTCAGACGCTTTTCGATTTTTTACTCCTGCTTTATTTTATTTATTTATTTATTTATTTGCTCAAGACACAATTAAGCGGTTGATGCAGCCATTTTCGACTAAAAATAAAGTTTTTATGAGAAATATAATTATTATTCCAACAAAAATGATTCAGAGGTTTTTCAAAAACTGTGTTGGGTTGCTCAAGACACTAATAAGCAATTGATGCAACTATTTGTAACTAAAAATGAGATTTTTATAAATAAAAAAAATCATTGTTATTCAAACAAAAATGTTTCAAAGGCTCTTAAAATACAGTTGGGTAGCTCAAGATACAATTAAGCAGTTGATGCAACTATTATTATTATTTTTGTTCTTTCTTTAACTAAAAATGAGGTTTTTACAGGAAAAATAGTTATTGTTCAAACAAAGAGTTCCAGGGGCTTTCCAAATTGTGTTGCGGATTTCGAGATAGAATAAATAATTAGCAATTATTATTGGTTAATTGAATTTACTTCAGACAAAATGAAGTTGTTCAATGAAGTTGTTTATTGTAAAACGAATAAAAAATATATTTCAAAACAAATCAAAAAAAAATTTTAATATTTTTTTTAAATTTTAAGAATTTTATGACACAATAAACTGTTTTATAAAGTAGATTACAAAAAAATTTAGAAATGAACTGAACACATTTTTTTTTTCGAAAATTCTGTTAAGAATTTCTACCTGATTTCTGCGTCTGTATCATTTGTGTGGCTGGGTAAATATCGAAATAGATAGCTTATTGGAAAGCCCTAAAAATATCGTACCATCAATTTCTTGTTTCTTTTTGCTTTACTACTACTACAGTTGCTTTATCAAATATGTTCTTTTTATTCAATGCACCCATTCGCCGCTGAATCATTCTGCTAAAAATGCATAACAAAATAACAATTATACATATTTCGTTAAAAAGTATTTGTAAAATATTAAAAAAAAGGGTGTATTACTAAATTTCATATTTGACAAATATTACTTATCCATATATAGCTCGTTTTGAATTGAAATTAATGTCAATTTAAAGTTTTGCTTTGAGTTATCCGAATAAAAACTTTGAAAAAATTCCAAGCTACTGAGAATGCAATCATTAGATGTCAAAGAAATTTCGGTTTCAAGTTACATAAAAAATTATCAAGTCAAAATCAGGTTTTTTTTTCTAAAAGAAAAAAAACTTAACATCAATTGTTTATTTATTTATTTTTTGTTAAATAATATTATTTAAGATAAATATTATTAAGAGCATTTAATAATTATATACTTGTTTGTTTCTACGTATTGTTTACAGAATTGTTCATTCATATACTTTTGCCTTTAAAAAATTAAGCTTAATGAATAATTTAATAATTTTTTTAAATCGTCATTGCACACAAGTAAAAAAAAAGCCAAATCAAACCATCATTTTGGACCAGAGGGATTATTCGGAAAAACAATACTTCACCAATATAAAACCAAAAAAAGGCAAACATTTCTTTAGGGAAGAATTATTTGTAAAATCTTTGCAGCAAAAATAAAGAATCCGAATCGGGCAAACATTTCGTTGCAGAGTTAATATTCCAAAAATCTTTACAGCATGAATAAAAATACCCAAACGAATAATATTTCGGTACAAAACAACTATTTGGAAAAATTATTACCGCTCAAATAAAAACTTATCGAGCAATCATTTCAGGGCAGAGCGAGAGAGTATTCAAAAAATAATTATGATAAAAAAAAATGATAAACAGTTTGGCCCATAGGGAATATAATTAGATTTTATAAAATTTACTTTACCTTTACTTTACTTTACTAATATCATTTTGTTGTCTGCCTATATATAAAAATAAAATTATATCAAACATTTGTGAATTACAACAAAACCAATTTTTAGAAAATAACTTACATGCATCTAAATTGTGTTAGTTAATAGCCTCGAAATAAAAAAATTGAAAAATTCATAATCAAATCATAAACAGTAAAAAGTAAGATTGTTAAAAACATTTTTACTAATTTATAATACTTATGAGTTTACTTTTAATTTAATAATTACGTAAATTATTTGGAGTTACTTTTTTTTCCAGTTATCACAAATTATTTTTACTGCATCATTGTAATTTCAAAAGTAAGCCAGCAAACTATCATTATAATTTTCAGCCTTAAAAGGAGTGGGGAAAAAGACATTTGGTTAGGGTGTTCCTTGAGACGGCTGTCCATCAAACGGTCATCGTGCAGGGGCGCAGTCAGCGGTAGGCCCCTCAAGGGATAAAGCCCCTTCCGTTTGACACTAAAAACAAACTTGATGGTCCCATTACTCAGATGTCAAGACATGTCGGTGGGCTCTCAACTCAAAATCACTTCTTATTTCGAGGTCTGTTGAATTTTTTCAGCAAAAAGTCGATTATTTATTATTGGGATGAAAAACAGTAATATTAATTATGGTAAATACATTCATAATAACGTGTTACTGATATTTGCATTTTTCATTGAATTTAAGTTATTTTTCTAATTTATTAGGCTTTTGAATATTTAAGGAAAATAATCGTTACCTTAAATATAAAAATTTAAAAAAAACTTTTTGTCGATTTTCGTTTAATTTTAAAAATATGCGCACAGTTTTTATAAAAGAAAATTAGAAAAATATTTTCTTAAAACCTATATAAAAAATACTTTATTACAACGAAAGCAACAAGAGCACTCTTAATCTTTTCGCATCTTACCAGTTTATGGACGTGGTTATTACATTAGTTTTATTGCATTAATTTCTGAAAATTTAATGGCATACAATAAATTTAGGTTCACCTGTATTATTTAGGAATAAGAATAATCTCAAAACTTAGTAGTAGTTTTATCTGAAAAAGAATTTGAAAAAAAGAATATATATATATATATATATATATATATATATATATATATATATATATATTAGACCTAAAGAGGCTTTTACTAAATTTTGCCAACATATCTTACACTGAAACTTCAGCCGTTCTACTCTTCTATCACTGATAAAAAAAATTCTTTCAGTGTTAGTTCAGTCAACAATTATGAATTCGAAGAATCAGTGTCAGAAGCAAAGGCGAACTCTTTTAAATTTTTAAGTTAATTACGTTTCTTTTTCTTCTGAATTTAATGAATCTTTTCTACTCTTTAAAAATATATAATGGCTTTTTTTAACTATTTGGTGCGTCTTACCATTTATAGGTCCTCATCGATTCATCCTACAATTCTTGAATAACAAACAATAAAAAACCCCATATTAAATAACTGAGGCATTAGTGAAAAATATCATATGATTTAAAGCATCTTTGACTTCCTTATACTAATTTATTTTGCTAGATTATTTCACAGCTGCAAATCCCTTAACAAAATCAATCAGCAAAGAAACTCTAGAAGAATTTAAATTACCTTTAAAAGATTTCCACAATCACCGAAACGGTTATTGTTTTCTGGATGATCCCCATCTTTTCTTTGAGTCGGGGGAGGGGATCTTGCAGAACACTCTGGGTGTCTTCCGAATCCTCCCAATGCTTATAGATGACATTGATGGCCAACCCTGTCTTCGGATTCGAAGTTGACAGTCAGAAGTTTATCAACTCAGTTTCCACAGAGAGTTGACGATTATTGCCATTTCACACAAGATGGCGGACGTTATCTTATACCAAGCTTCTAGCTTTATGCTCTCTTTTTCCTTTTTTTTCTTCCCCATTCGCTCCTTTCTTCATTTCTTATATACTCCACCATATTTGGCGAAGAATAAATAAAATATCACTCCGTCATTTTAAGCTGAGGGGTTGGCAAGAGAATCTTTCTGCTTGATTGTTATGCGGTTTCTGTTTCCAATTGTTATTATTCTTGTAAAATGACTCTCGGTCCTGACATTTAGGTGTCGTAGAGGCGTGATAACTCACGGAATTCTTATGTTCCGGTCCTCCAGTGAGTTACTTTCTAATCTTTTCAAAGTGAGGTTGATGTATTTGAAAGCATTAATTTTCATGCAAATGAAGGGATTTATTTTGGCGACGAAAAGTATCGCCGCATAATTTAAGGCCAAATTGAAGAACGGGAAAGTGATTAAGTTATGTCAGAGAATTTTTCCTCAAAAATAAACGTTAATCATAATTTTTCTGCCTTATTTATAGTCCCTATTATTTGATAAAAAAAAAATAATTTATTGCTATGAAAAAGTTTATTATATTAACTATTTACAAAATACTTAAAATTAACTTCTCTAAAGGAGTAAAAATATGGCAAATAGTTAAAGAATTGCTATTAATTAACACTACGCAGCCTTGCACAAAGCTGAAAGACATATACGCCTTGCACAAAGCGTTGCGATGGCCTATAACAAATAATGATAAAAATAGACTTTTCAAATAAAAAATGTTAATTGCTTTCAAAGTGACAGATTTTTATAGCAATGCAGCATTAGCTTAATAAAATTTTCAGCAATGTGCCGCAAGTCTTCTACCTTCCTCTGGTCAAGCCGTCTGGTTCAGTGCAAGCCCTAGACTCATAATGGACCATACACTGTAATACATGGGATTGAGATCTGGCGAGTAGGAGGTCATTCTTCACATGATGTGAAATGCGCATTGCATCACTCTGGTGACTTGTGAGCTGGCACACACTTAGGAAAAAGTGGAAATGTTTCTTTGCTTGCGCAAATTCTTCTCTAAACCATAACCGACTTTGGATTTTTGCGTTGTTCAACGATTGGATGCCAGCAAGCGACGTCATCATGGCATTCATCGATTCAGAAGGGAATCCGGTTCGACACACAAGCATGACGTCGCTCATAGATATCCAATTAAAACTGATTTAAATCACATGTTTGGGCCCAATTACGTCTTCTTCTCAAGTTGTAAGTACCCAATAACTAAGGTGCTTAGACCAGATCTTATCGGCTTGGATATGCCTAAGACCAGATAATATCGTTCTTGGAGGGGTTATGGGGTTGTGGGACGGTAAAGAGCTTCTCAACACTGAAAAGGAATCTCTTCCAGAGCTGACTTGTGGCCCATTGCTGAAAATTTCCATAAGCGTTTACGCCTCTGCATCGTTGCAAAAAGCGCCCATTTTGAAACTAATCAAATTTATTTATAATTCAAAGTCTACTCTTATTATTATTTATTATATTTTGTTATTTTATTTATTTGTTTAATAAAGTTATTAAGTTTTATATTTAATTAATTTACATTAAAAGTTTTTTGTCCGAGTTTTTTTCTCACACCCTTTATTAATCACCAAAATCAATTGAATAAATATTATTCACACGAAAAGTAAAATTCAGAATTATTATTCATAAATAATACCAAAATTATTCATAAAGAGCTGTTTTGTTCATGCAATATAATATCAAAATATACAAATCAATAGATATTTCAAATATTTAAAAATATTTTTATCAAACACTTCTAATGTCAAATAATTAGCATTAATATAAAATGAACATCAGAAAGAATTTCATCGAGAAAAATCCCTTAATTGTATATAAGGAATATTAGGCTTTATTAACTATCATCCAATTATTTTCAAAATGTAAAGTTTAATTTAATTTCAATTCACTGATTCTGCATAATAAAAATCAAGAAAAAGAACATTGCTATTATGAAGAAAATGAAATTGAAAATTTTGTTATCTCATAAAATTTCCTTTACCAATATTTAAGTATTTAAGTATTGCCTATGCATGCAATTAATAGTTGATGGATAAAATATTTAACTTCAAACATGGTGGAAAAGAATTTAAGAAAAGAATTCATCCATAATTATGCACATTGTTTATAAGATGGTCTATTTAATGCATTGGCTTTAGTCAATTTTGATTCTGAGCTGTGGATGACAGGAATATTATATTGTTGAAGAGCAAGCGCCCAGAGTTGAAATTCTGATGATTTTGGTGCATTATAACCACAAAAGAGTGTGGTTTATGATCGGTAATTACACGGGTGGTGCAATAAAACACCTCAGTACCTCATTAGTAAGTTCAATGTACTTATCACATTTGCCTTCTGTATGCAAAACATTGGATCAGTCGAATTTTCCATAGGAAAGTCATCAGGTTTCGTAATAACATTTAAAGCCATGTAATCGATGCCTAGACGCAAACTTCCATCTTTCTTGCAAGCACAAACTAGGCGGTGTGCGATATCAACATCACTTTCTCCAATCAAATCTGTATTTAACATTTATGTTGTCTGTTCATTCACCTTTTGCTTCAAAGCTTCTGGAATACTATAATTGTTGGGTTTTTCTCGTTCTTTATTAGGTGTTAGTTGAATTTTGTGTTCTTTCGCATTACCTTTCCTTATTTTGCCGGTAAAGAGCAGGGCTAAAGAGAATAGAAGGGCTAGTTCATTCCGCGCTTAGAACTGAAGCTGCCATTTCCCTCCTCATGACGTCACTCTGCACACACATCTCGGAGATCGCTAGCAAAGATATTATAAAAACGTTGTATCATTCTCTCTGCAAAAATAGGTTCGACTTTTCCTTGATATTACCTTTCAAACTTTATGCAATTAACATATTATTTCCTTTCAAAAACATAGTTTTAAAAAAAATTTCTTGGCCAAAATATTAAATTAAATACCATTTTAAACAAGTAAAAATATTTTCCTAATTGTCGTACATGACGCTATAAATACATTATTTTAAAATGTTCAGTTTTAACTTTTATTATTAAAAAAATTTAATGCGTGTATCGACACTTTTTTTTAGCTACATATTGTTCAATAACAATAATTTGTAAAGTTAGGTTAAATTTAGAATCTTGATTTTAAAATATGCTGTTAATGGCAATTTGTTTATACTTAATTGTTAGGAAACAACAACCTTAAACGCTAATTATTCTTACAAAATAATAATTTAGGTTCATAAAAATATTAGAAATTTTACAATTGCTTATAGATATTTAAATTCAAAAGAATATAAATGTATTAAAAAAATATTATATTATAATTAAAAAAAATATGTCGAATAATATTAGAATATTTAGAATATATAATATTTAGAATAAATAATATTTAGAATAACTACATTAAAAACTACGTTATGAAACTAGGAGAATTTTAACCATTAATTATCTATACTTTTCATTTAAGTTTTTATTTTCTTTGACTTGTTCATTTTTTAATTTTTTCGTCTTCTTTCTTCTTTTTTTTTTTTTTTCTTTTTTTTTGAAGTAGCTGGGCGGTTTCAATTTAGATGGCGAATTCTTATAAAAGTTCTGAAATGCAAAATAAGCGTATTGCTGTTTTATTCACTGCGGGATATCGTCCCTCTAATTCGCTTATAAATTCTTTAATGACACTTCTTGATTTTCTGTCCCATGGACACTTTGAAAAATGATCTCAAATTCCTGACACACTTCCATCCATGCTGTTGGCGGAACAATAAGTCCTCTCTTAGATAAGAGAGCACTTGGTAGAGTTAGAACAATTTTAAAATCGTTCTAATCGGCAATCCAAGCAAACGATTTCTCATATCATCTTCATAATCTTGTTTCAAGAAATGCTTACGGCATATTCGTTCATATTTAATATTAACTGGGTCATTTCGTTTGCAACGTTGAAGCCATACTTCACATAGTTGTTCATTTTCTTTAAGGAACACGTGGAACATTATATTTTTTCCTTTTGTGTTTTTATCAGAATTTTTGTAAGTTGCAATCGCACAAACTGGCATTTCATAAATAATTTTAAATCTTCGTAATTCCCCTCACCAAACTGAGAAAAATCATTATAGGAAACAAAGAATGTCTTGGAATATGCCACAAAAACGAATACTCCAATATTAGTTAAAGCTAGTTAGAAGTTAGAAGCTAGTTATATTAGTTAAAGCTTTGTTCTTGAAGTAAAAGCTCAAGGTTTGCGCCACCGTGACGTCAAAGGCGAAAATTTCTTCAAAGGAGTGAACTAATATTTCTATTCTCTTTAACCCTGGCTCTGTAGACACTAAATCTTTTTTTCTTTTTTCGGGAATCCTTACGATCGCTTCAAACTCTTCTTCATTTTCAAATATTACTCCAATCGCGTTAGTTCGAAAGTGATATTGTTTCACTTCGTTTACGTAGACATGTTTGATTCGAGCGTCTGGTAGCTTGACCTGATAAGCACGTGGTGATTGTAGACATCTTCAGGTCCAGTCAATCGATCATATAATTTATTGCTGGGGTCAAGCATAAGCAAGTAGATCTCCAGCCCTGAAACTTCGACATGTTGTTCTCCAGTTATAGTAATCGGTATATAGTTTTAGTGTTTTACCTCTACTTTCAACTTAGCTTGTTCTGCCACTTGTTCAAGGTTTATTTTTAATACTTGGAGATAATCAGCTATTGGCTGACTCATATTTAAAGGGATGGGAAAGTCTCCGAACCAGCTAGATTTCAATTCACTGAGTGGTCCTCTCACTTCTTTATCATGTCAGTTGTATAATTGGTAACTTCTCTGTGGGCGAATAATATGAAAAGTACACATTTATCTCAATCGCGTTTATTTTCCAACCATTTTGTATTTTATTCGTGTGGTAGCTTCTATTTCCAAGTAAATTTTGAATGGTAGCGAGGGTGAGAATGCACCTTTTATGAATTTTATTCGTTACAGCTGCAAGAATTCGATTTGTTTTGAAAATATAGTATTTTCTTTTTTCAGAGCTACCTGGCATCATTTTTTTATTCCTTAGCGCTGCAAAGATCAATTTTTCCTGTTTTCGATTCTGACTCCAAATTCACATATATCACCGGAATTTGACATTCGCTGTCTATCATGGCTTTAGGCAGTGGTGGTTCAGAGGATAGAGCAACCGTCCCCCAATCAGGTGACCCGGTATCGAATTCCAGCGAAGACTAGTCGATACGAATTCCCCACTCGGCTCGCACCGACCACAGTGCTAACTTAAAATATCCCCATTGATAAATGAATCATGGGTTACAGTCCCCTCGCCTTCAGGCTAACCATGGAAAGTTTTCGTGCTTTTCCTTTGCGTGTAGCGCAAATGTGGGTGGTTTCCATCAAAAAGTCCTCCTCGAAGGCAAATTTCCGCTAATACTTGATCCAGGAGCTACCTCATATTCTGGATCGGGTTCAAAATTACAAGACCACGGAGTTGAACATTGGTAGTAGTGAACTCAAAATTGTTTCAACTGTTCAACGACTGTTATAAAATAAAATAAAATAAATGACTTTTGATGATATATTGTCAACTAAAATTTATCTCTCTGGGGGTACTGGATTTGAGATCAATCGTTCTCTGATTCAGGTCAAAATTACGATCTGTGGATGAATGAATGGGTCCACCCTATAAACGTGTGCGGCGCATGAGTGAAGTGTGAGTGGCTGAAGTCGGATTCTTGGCCATAGGATGGCGCCACTGAAATAACAAGAAACGCACACTCTGCCTTAAATCTGTTCGGTTTCACCAAACTGGCTTTCCCATGTGGCAAGTGGCATAAGACACAACAACACAGAATTCAACAAGTTGTCGAAGACTAATTTTAAAAACAAGATTTTCCATTTAATAAAAATTCGGATTATCTGTCATCCTACTACATTGGTGTTCAAAATTTAAAGAATTTGCGTATTTTGTTGAATTTCCTGAAAACAACTGTGTGAAATGTGAAACTCCTGTCTCGAAACAACGATTTAAGTTATTGTGTGTTGAATATGGAAACGTTTATGCATGTGTGTGAGTGGCGCTGATCGAGGATAGACTGTATAGGCGCACAGCTTACCAAATTTCTTGGCATTTTTTTATTTTTTTGCAGTAATCTTGACCAATTCATACCACAATTCATAATTTAATTTCATACCACAAAAAGGAGTAACCACAAATGGAATGAGGTGGCTAATAGTTGGGGGACTTGAAGCATGCCAGTCACAAAGCCAGATCTTTAGAGAATTCAATTTAAAGCCCTATGTCGTGAGTAATTTATGGAAAATTTCAAGATTCCGGATCTGTCGAGAGAATTTCTGGCCAAGATCCACAACGACCAACGAAGATCGGTAATTGTTGATTATAGTAAGGTATAACGGGGATGCGACATCATTCTATTCTCTTTCAAAATGGGTTCGCCACAACTATAACAATCCTTATAAATTCTTCTCGCGAGTTATCTTCTTTTTTAAAGCTTATAAATTTTAGTTCTCTAGCATATGAGGGGGAATATTTTCGGAACCTGTTAGATTTCTGTGTGTGTTCTTCCCGTTCGAAATTGGATTTTTTGAAATTTTCTTATTGAAATTTGCGGTTTGATTTTCATATTCGTTCTTACGTTTTCGTAGTATTTTCAATTTATGGGATAAATCATACGAATTCTTAAAATCAGACCACATATCAAAAAAGTGTTCTTTCGTTTCTAAAGGAACTTTCCTCTAATTTTATCGGGAATCATTAAGTCCCAAAGTTGTTATTTTTATTCCTCTTATCAATTCATTGAAATAATTTCTTAGTTAGTATGAAAAATCGAATAAACTTGTTTCCACTTTTTTCTTATGTTTAGTAAAGAACTATCGGAATTTCTCATTTGAATCTTTTTAGCAAAAGTTCTTTGATTTTACCATAATTATCTGTTGCTCCTTCTTTTTCTCTTATGATTACTTGAACAACATTGTTTGACAGTAAACCTATTCAATGCAAAACCCTTTAGTTTTTTTAAAAAAACTTTTTAGCTGATTTTTTGAACAGTTCAAGGTATAAACTGACGTCATTCTCTTCCTGTGAAAATTTTTGTAGAATACTTTTAAGTTCCAATTTCAGTTTAATCAATTCGGGTTTGGTTAATCGGTTTCGCTTCTCTCACTTTCTCTATAATTTGCTTCATTTTGTTGACACTGTTTCTCTAATTCAAAATCTATTTCCAGAGTACGTTTTTTTCTTTCCCCTTTTAGCCTTTCCTTTCCTTCTACTTTTATCTAATATCTTTCCATTTTCTGCATTTTTAAGTCACGTTTGCGTTTTTGTTCTTGCATTTCGAAAATTTATGGTTACTTTCTTCCGTCAGAAAACTATAAAAAGCTAATTCACAAAATATTCATTTCTTACTATATGCATTTTTTAAGTTGGAATAATTTCAAATTTTCAGCGTTCGCTTTACCCAGTTAGATAGAGATAGTCTGGAAAAATTCTTTCTTGCTCCTCGCAAGTAGCGCCCTCTTTTAACTAAGAACAGTAACAGTTCAGTTCGAATGTAATTGATAATGAAATAAATCCATAAAAAATCCTGTTGACTGCGCTAGTGTCATAACTGAGGTACAGTTTCTATGGACTTATTTTAAAAAAAAAAATAAATAATAAAAATAAAAACACTAAAATTAAACTTAAAAATCAATCTAAGAGCAGATACCTTACTCGTTGCGTTGCAGATCAGAACAAAAGGAAGTTTAGGAAGGAGACTATTCCCCAAAAGACGATAGCAACGCAATTACTAAATTTAATAAACAAAATGACAAATTCTGATATTAAAAAGTCAATTTGTGGAATGAGATATTTGATTTCAAATATAAAATATGATATAGCACGTTAAAAATTATAAATTTTCAAATAAATATAATTATAGATGACAATTGAACTTAAAAAAATCAAAAGAAGGTTAAAATTTTAACTATAAATATTTTCCTTCGTTAGAGATGTTATTAATAATCGCTTATGCATATTTACTTTTCTATTATAATTTTAAAATTTATGAAAGCATTTATAGTAATAAAGAGAATTTATAATAAATATCATTTTTAAAAATGTAATAATTATTGTATTGTATTAAATAATTTCAAAGGCACATTACTGTTTTGTTCAACAATAAATCAAATTTATCTTTCCAAAATTGCTAATAGCGCTTAGTATCTAATCTTAATATGACTTTGCTCATCGTATGGACAAAAAAATAATAATAATAATAATAATAACTAGGAGGCTTCGTCTCTGCTCGCTAGCGCTCGCCAACCCCTGGGACTGCTTTCGCAGTTCCTTTCGGATTGCTTCGCAATCCAATGCTCGCTTTGCTCGCTCATTGGATACGTTTTTGACGTCTAGCTTTTGTATACTCTTTTGAATACTGAAGATCCGAAAGCTTTTCACTGTAGAAAATTCTAAACCTGTACATTTCAATATTAATTTGAAATTGCAAACAGTTCACATATTTTTCTTAATCACACTATTCTAAATTTAATTTCAGTTGTTGAGAAAAGTAACTGTTGTAAGTTTTGTTTTAAAGTCTTTCCCACCAGAGTGTTAAAGCCATGTGTTGTAAAACAATATGAAATAGTAGTCTGCCACTGATCGCCGGATGTAAAGCATCGGCTTCGATGAAGAAAATTTTGTATTTTTAATTCTCTGAAGAGCGCCACCCTAATAATATGGAATTTGTAAAATAAATGTATATATTTTTGATTGTTGATGAAGCTCATCATTTTGTGTTTTCATCAGTGTTCAGAAGCAGAACAACTAAAAGTTTTTTATTTTATCACAAAAATATAAAATGTATAAAAAACAAAGAAAAGAGTAAGAAAATGAGTATAGTCATAGAAAAAGTTAAAATTATAATATAGCATTTGTCAGTTAAAATAAAACTTTTTGTTTAAGTCATTGTTAACAATTCTAAACCTTAATTTTGTTCTAAATGTCAGTATTCAGACACACAACAGAAGTTTAATATGAAGTTGTAAAATGCAAATATAGATAGATATACACGCACACACAGAGAGAGAGAGTTTCTCTAAAAACACAATTGTTAATTTGGGCATTTGGTGATACAATACTTATAGAATTGAAGGATTTGTTACGTCAAGCGCTCAGGTATCTTAATTTTAATCTAGTTGCGCTTCTATGTCATTTTGATTTATGTTGCTAAGTTATCTTTCAAAAAATTCCATGGTTGGCAACAGCATTTTTATTTTTTAAGTTGTTTATTTTTATTTCTTTTAGAATTCGTTCTTTTTTTAGCAAAATGTTTTTTATCCTAACAGAATTCTCTGCCGACTGTTCTCTCTATACATGAAGAAAATAAAGTAAATATTTAAGTGTTGTGAAAAGAATCTTATTTAGTTGTACTAAGTACTTCGTTAAAAATGAAAACTGTTGCCAACGCGAGAAAAGAAATATCATCGGTTTTATTGATACATACGTACGTATTAGCGTTTTATATAATATAGATAATAAATAAATAATTAACTGATATTTTCCCTAGAAGGAAATAGTTCATATATGGACGGTGTTTTCAATATAAATACTATGTAACTAATATAAAATGTAAACAATAACAATCTCGAGCTCTGTACCTGCTCTAGTTCCGGTTAAAAAGCTTGCAGCTGCTTACTACATGTTATTCGGCGAGGCGATATTTTCAAACAGATAATTTTGTTTTCATCAAAGGAAGTAAATTAGATAATTTCTGAGCTCAAATCTGCCGTATTTCATAAGATATTAATGTTATTAAGAAATTCTGGTGAGTTTAAAGTGAAAATTTGTTTCATAAGATATTAATGTTATTAAGAAATTCTGGTGAGTTTAAAGTGAAAATTTGTTTTAGGTATTTATAGATATATTGTTAAAAAAGGTGTCATGGTTGCTAGATTTTGAATAACTCGCTTTTTGGCAGTCCTGATCTGGCCTCTTTCCATTTGTTTATTACTGTTTGTTCTTGTTGCAAGCTGTGCACCATCTTACGTTAGTGTTAACACTTTTAGCATTGTAAACACAAGTATTGTTAGCATTGTAAACACAAGTAATAAGTAATCAAATACTACGTTTGCAAGAATCTCAAAACACAATGATGCCAAATGGCTTTAAAATACAACGGAAACAGTAACCCAGAAATTTAGGCGGTATCGAGCCTGCATCGTTCACTAGTGTAGAAAACACCATCCATTTCGTAAAAATACGCTCTTCGCAACAATAAAATATCAATTATTAAGATAAGTTCCTAGATATGAATGCTCTTATTCTTTTGTTGTCAACTTGTTGCCTATACTGATCAATATTCACGAAATTAACCATTTTGGATGAGAAAGTTTGAGGGTCTGGCCAAGAGCCATATTTGATGGTTTGATGGCAGCACTCCTTCATATTATTAAAGAGGGTAGAGCTCTTTGTTTGGGCTACTATGTCTTTTAGGGCTACTATGATGTCTTTGGAGCTCTGTGTTCACTTTTTCTAATGTGTGCAGTTGGTCTTGATTTCGTTTTAACGGATAACAACGCAAGGTCATATAGACCTCAATCGAATATTTTCTTAAATATGTTCAAAAGAGGAATGGCCAAGAAGCACACTTGAAACGCTCTATGGTAGACAGTTGCAACTCACAACCTCTTCAACTGTCTATGGCTTGAGAGCAACGTTATCGCATGAGTGGAGCCTTTATTTTTAGGTCTCGTCCTCACTGCATGCAAATGAGAATCTTACTGGCGAATTTTTCGAAATTTAATGTATTTCACTAATCAGGTTCTCATTCACATGCACAAAGAACAGTCCTTTAAGAACCATTAGAAACTAAATTTTAAACCTTGTTTGTAAGAAAGGTTTCATACCCAGGGGCGTACGCAAGGAAGGGGTTTAGGGGTTTAAACACCCCCCTTGAGCTCAGACAAAATGGCAAAAATAAAAATTTTAGTAGAAATTATGCGGGCTATTATTTTTTAAGACTATATATATATTTTTATTTGTCTTATGCCTACTTTTTTTTCACACGGCATTTCTCAGAATACTGAAAAAACATTTACTATAATAGAGTTGTACTTTTGAAACCAAATTCACATGATACTGTTACGGGCGAGCCGCGATGGCTCAGGGGATAGAGCGTTCGCCTTCCAATGAGGCGAACCGGGTTCGAATCCCAGTCGATACGAATTCCGCATCCGGCTTGCACTGACCACAGTACTGACGTGAAATATCCTCAGTGGTAGACGGATCATGGGTTAGAGTCCCCTTGCCGTCAGGCTAACCGTGGGAGATTCTCGTGGTCTTCCTCTCCATGTAACGCAAATGCGGGTTAGCTCCATCAAAAAGTCCTCCACGAAGGCAAATTTCTCCCAATACTCGATCCAGGAGTTCCCTTGTCTTCTGGATTGGGTTCAAAATTACAAGGCTACGGAGTTGAACATTAGTAGCCGTAAACCCATTAAGTTGGGTCGGCTGTTCAACGACGGTTATAAAATAAAATACTGTTACGGGCGAGCCCCGATCGCTGGTTCCTTTCTGACCTGCCAGTCGCGATAGTTTTCGAGACTGGCTGGCATTCGAGAGATCTTTATGCGATGATTCTGGAATTCTAGACGTTCTGTCGTCTTTGAGACAATTCGAGAATTTTAGAGACGTGGTGAAAAATTATATAAAAGGGGGAACGGAGTACGGGGGAGTTAGTTAGTCAAAGTAAGAATTATCTCTGCCTCTTGTCTTTCGGAACTCGTCGCTAAATCTGTTTTGTTTTGTCTTAACAAAAACTCCATTCAATAGCCGAACCCGTCGTCGTCACTATTTCGACTAGTGAAGAAATCAGTAACAATACCATTGGAGATACTGTACTCGTTGAAGTTATTCATTCCAGCTCGAAACATTGAGATCGGAGCATAGCAGATATTTCTGTGCCAATATATATATGAATATATTTTTTTTTGCTGTTCTTGGATCTTTAGGATGTCAAAACGTAAGAATTTAAAACATTTTTATTATCTCGAGAAAAAATCACGACCTGAAATTAGTGAGGTGACAGCAACTAGTACCAACGTAAGTTTTTCCGTTGAACAGAAATGCGATACTTCCGCTGAAGAAAACGTTTCTAGCATTGCAAAATCTGATGAATACGAAAGTGGCCCTCAAAGTGTTACTTCCCACCCATAAGACATTGGACCTTTTTCCGAAGATAGTAAACGCGAAGATAAAAAAAAACTGGATATAATAAAAAATGTTTGGGAACCCAATCCAGCATTTGTTTTTCCTGAAAAAGGAAAAAGAAAATTGAAATTTCATTTCAAATGGTTTTATCGCTGGAAATGGCTTGCATATTCAGAGGTTAAGGGTGGTGCTTTTTTCAAATTTTGTGTACTTTTCGCCTCAAGTGGTACCAGTTCTGGCAAGCAACCTTTAGGTCAACTGTGCAATGTAAAATTTGACAGCTGGAAAAAAGCAGTAGAGTGATTTTCTGAACACGAGAAATGTTCTGAAAAAAATCACAAAAAATCGATCGAAATTGCTGGGACATTAAACGATATTTTACTTGGAGAGATGAAACCTGTGGATGAACAAGTTGACATTGCAGCAAGCAGAAGAAAATTAGAAAGTAGAAAAAACATCTCTCCAATCATTGAAACCATCCTATTTTGTGGAAATCAAGGTCTCGCTCTAAGAGGACATAAGGATTCGAAATGAAAGAAAATTAAACAGCTATGTGCAACCCGCTGGATGGAAAGATACGACTCAGTAACAGCTGTGGTGGAACTTTTCGAGCCTATCATTGAAACTCTTCATAAAAATATCAGAATGGAAGGATAAGGAATCAGCTACTCTAGCTAATTCTTTACTGTGCACAGTATCTAATTGTCAGTTCGCAATGTCTCTTTTGTGCATTTACAAAATTTTCACCATAACAATCCATCTTTGTAGATACCTACAAAAAACAAGCATAGATTTGATAGAGGCAGTGAGTCTTGCAGAAGATGTTATTAAAGAACTAAAATTAATGCGTGAAAATGCCACTGAAATATTCTCTGAAATATTCAGCTCTTCTTCTCTTATGCAAACAAGCATTGGATCTTCCATACAAATCCCTAGAATAACGGGAAGACAGAAAAATCACTCTAATTTTCCCTCATCGACACCCGAAACATATTTCAGAGTAAGTGTATTTATTCCATTTATAGAAAATTTTATAACACAATTAGACTTAAGATTTGTATCGCATCGTGATATTTTTAAAGGATTTCATTGCCGTCTTCCTGCCGATCCTTACATTCGCCAACCTTCAAACATAAAGGCTTTTGAAGCACTAGTGGAATTTTACGCTCAAGACTTGGATACCTGTGAAGAAAGCCCTAAGTTTGCACTCTGGTATAAAAGATTAAAAAGGAATAGTGAAGACGGAGGTAGTGTTCCAAAAACAGTGGCGGATGTTCGTGGAATGCGCAATAAAGATATAACACCAAACATTTTCAGACTCCTAGAAATATTGGTCGTTCAACCTGTTTCAACGAGTGCAAACGAAAGATCCATTTCGACTTTACGCCGTTTAAAGACTTATTTACTCAATTCAACGGGTAATAATAGAATAAAATGATTGGCGCTCTGAAACATTCATAGAAAATTTACCCCAGCTGTAGAAGACATTTTAAACGAACTTGAGAAAAACCCCGTTGTTTGGATATTACTGTATAAATCAATAAATTTTTAGCGTGTTTGTATACTGGTTTAATTCCCTATTTATTGGTAGGTTATTTTTTCTTATTTTTTTGGTCATAGAATAGTTCTATAGAATATTCACATTTATGTGGTTATTATTTAGGTAGCTGTTACACTATGAGTAGTTTTTTCCGGCTTGATTAATTCCCACTTTTTAATAAAAATAAAATATTTTACCTCTTATTATAAAATAAAAAAATTATGTTCTTAAACTTAAAAAATCAAATCAAAATTTAACTAAACAATGCTGTCTAAATAAAAAGTCAAAATGGTCTAGCTGTCTAAATTAGGGAAATAATAGTGCTTATTACATACCCGAATTTCTTTTAGTAGTTTCAGAAAATTATGAACACCCCCCTTGAAAAAATTCTGCGTACGCCACTGTTCATACCCCTGCTAATTTTTCTTCCTTTGTTTGATTCTGTAACGATTGTTTCATACAATCCGACTAATAATCCTAATCACGTGTGAGTATTATAATTATATCTTATTTATTTATTTATTATTTTTTTTTTGTATTATGTTAATCTACGTTGGTTACATTAGCTATGTATATATCTTAAATTGAATAAAATAAGAAAGAATCTAGAAAATTCGCTTTTTTTTTCGTCATACCATTATGTCCTGTCCATTAACAATTTTTAAACCTCTGACCTCTGTTTTTCAAATAGACCGTCACCAATAGCCCATTGCAGCGTTGGTACGACGCAAATAAAGTATCTACCTAAGTACCTACTTAAATTAGGTTCGAGCTTATATTCAAAAGTTTTGATGGCATTAACTAAGGCATAAGAAAAACATTTTAATTAAAAGCTTTACTATTTAATTTTCTATTCGTCAAAAAGATTATCATTACAAATAAATTTCGTGCTAGAGCATGGAAACAGCAAAAAAGAGAGTGATTTTTTGTTACTGAGTAATAACAATAGCAAATGCGTCGAAAATCATGCAATATTTGTCGAAAATTATGCATCGTGCAATATTATACGCGGTGGATGGTTGAGATGGTCTAAGGAGTTTCTCTAAGAAGTGTAGTTAATATAGTATCAGATAGAGTTTGACTCTATCTGATCGCCTTTTTCTAAACTAGCAAATCAGAGTTAATTAATATTCTAGTTCCAGTATTAATATAATGAAGAAAATTCTAAAAAGTAATAATATATATTAATACAATTTTATAAAATGTTTCAGAGCATTTTCTTGAATGAAAAACAAAATTTTTTTTCTGTTAAAAGATAAACAAAAACAATAAAAAAAAAAAAAATAAAAAAAACTATTAAGTACGTTTATCCAGTTATTAAATTTTTAAGCTATTTAAATACATATGTAAATAGAAAATGTTAAGGTTTTTTTATTTTTCTCAAAATAAAATTTAACTTGGGAGCAATAAAAAATCTATTGAATACCTTATTTAATCCTTAATTTACGATAGAGTAGGAGATCTTAGTAGCTTCTCCTGCAAAAATAATCCTGGTTAAGCTCTTGGAAAACAATTATGTTTTCACTATACTATTTTAAATATTTTTTTAAATTACCATTTATGGATCGAAATCGCTAAATGATCTTCCGTTTTACAAAAAATCAACTCGTTGAGATGTTCACTTCAGTAAAATAATCAAGTTAGCGAAAAAGGTTCTAGACTCAACTATATTATTTTACACACACAAAATTAAGTATTTGTAGTAATTATTAATAATTCAGAGTCTAGTTTTTCTTTTAAAATTACTATTCAGAGAGCCTCCGATACCTTGTCGGCAAATGCATATTCCCGTCAGCTAGACACGCTCCTTGTCCTTGCCTGAACTTAAAAAAAATATATTCCCAACATTTTAGTTTTTCTGAGCCAGAAATTCTTAGTCATATTATATTTCACAAAATAAAACATGGTTGATATATATTCGGTTGCTTTCAATTTTTGTAACATTTTTACGCAGATTCAATTTGGTGCTGAATAAGTACAGCAATAATGTAACTTTTGGAAATTTACATAATTTGCTTTTTCGCTACAAGAAGTGGCAACATCTTACATTGTTTGACGTCATTTATTATTTAATGGTGGTAAAAATATGGTTGAATCGGGTCGAGATTGTCGCATAAGTTTAAATGATAGTTTTTAATTTATAACAAAAATATAGAGCTTTAAACATTCAATTTCTTTGCTGTAATTTCATGGAATTTATTATAAAATTCAGTTAGCTTCCTTTCCCTGCTGCTGTTTTATGCATAATGTAGAACAAAATAATTACATTTATGTAAGTAAAAATCCCGCAAACTAGCCTCGAAACTAGATAATTTCTCAGACAACTTTCTATACCTACTTGATTTAGTTCCGTTTTATCATTTCTGCTCGTATATTCCAGATTTCAAGACTAAAATTTCATTAGTTACAGTTTGTGATGTTGTGAATGCTTCAAAAACACTTGAGCACATCCGCCATTAGATAATCTTTCTCAATTAATACTGATATTGTTGTGTTCATATTTGTTTACATTTTTGCGTTTCAATTTCTTATAAGAAACGTTGCTTTGATTCCTGTTAAGTTTACCATATATATTTAGAATATATAAAGATAAATGCGTTTATCTTACACCTGTCTGATATTTAATATTTTTGAAAATTTATTATATGGTCAAATCAGTCTAACTTCTGAATTTTTTTAAAAATGATATCATACAGAATGTCATCGGTGCTTACGATCCATTTATTTATTTGCCCCAGTTCTGATTTATTTCTATTGCCTATGAGATAGCTTATTTTTTCATGATTTTATAACACTTTTTGTTAAAGTTGAGTAAGTGTATTTATAATATTTGTATTTCATTCATATAATGCATGTAATTAAAAAAAAATATTGTTTTTAGAATAAATTTAAGCTAGTTATTTTAATAAAAGGAACAAGATTTAAACAATAAATTGTTTACTTAATTAATTTTAATCAAAAATGCTGATTCTAATAAATCAGCATAATTGATCTCTATTGGTAACTATATGTAAATAGTTTTTTGTATAGTAAACAATTTCTTTTTAAATTTTAGTACTGTTTAATGTTGATTGAATGTGTGGTTTTATAAAGTATGCATCGTTTTATTTAAAATTATATATGAATTTCAAAACTTATATAAATTGCTCTTCATTTAATTAGTTTGTAGTATTATTTTGTTTAAACAAGATAAATCTAGTGAAACTCTTGCCAAAATTTCAGATACAAGTTGAGTTATAAGTTTGTCAGCAAGTTGAGAATAATTGAATCAATTCACATAGTTCAATGGAAGTGATTTATATTTTTAACTTGAAATCAAACGTACCTATAAACCTTTTCCATTTGTTGTCTTGTTCACTAAAAGTTTTAAGTGTTTTACATGAGCATATCCATGTATTTTGAGAAATGTTAAAAAATAAATTTAATAATTTGAAAATGTAATTTGACAATTGTAGTTGGCCCGAACAGGTATTAATACAAAAATATTTCCTGGCTGGCAAAGCCATGAGGAAAAGACATCTTAATGGACAGATTTCCGTATCATAATCTGTGGCAGAATAATCGTCAAGTCTTGGAAACTTTCGGGCAGTGGCCCACGAGAAACTTAAAAAAACATCATTGAAAAAGACCAACTTGAAAAGTATAACTCGTAGCCATCTCTGGACAAACATCTGCATGTTTTTTTTTTTAAAGAATTTGCAAGTTTAGAATCCCCAATTTAATGCCCAATTTAATGCATTCATTCTCGTCTTACTAAAAAGGAACAGGTTTTTTTCCTGATTAGGATTCTATAAAATTTTTTACTATTTTTTTCTTTATCTACTACATTTCTAAGTGAGTTTATTACACATGAGTGCACTAAGAGATAATAAAATTTTACTAATTAACTTAAAACAGAAACACATTAATTAAATTTCCTTTTTAATTATATCTTTCACAGTCAATGAATTCAAATCAAATACATCTGTTTTTGTGCTAATTCTTCACATTCATCAATTGAAAAAGCAATCACGAATGATGTGATATCATAAATATGTAAATGTTTAAAATTTTATTTTTAAGCACTAATTATATTTCTCGAAAAATGTACAATGCAGGCAATGCACATATTGTTCTTTTTAATATATCATATTATCCTTGATATTAAACTAATATTTTTCAAATTGGTTTCCTTGATATCAATTTAATCGCCAGCGGCACACAATCTGATATTAAGTAATACCCTCTACCTTCCAATTAATTAGTAACCAAAGACTGATTTATTGTCGGGTATTCGGGGTACATGCCTTGGGCTTCCATCTCTTGAGGGTCTCCCACCCCAAATTGCATATGTAAATTTTTTTAATTTTTATTTTCAGCTCAACTTTTTCTTTTAATTTAGTTTTTATTTCCTCTAAAAAAAATTTTAATTACCTCAAATAAACTTACTTTTAGAAATGAAATTTCAGAATGCTATTTATGGTTTGTTAGGTACTTGCTACAAATCTATTTTGTTTCATATCTAATTTTCATCTTTCTCACCTACAGTTCTTACTCTATCGATTAAGCTTAAGTATGTTTTCATAATTTAACTAAATTAATTTTTGAATTTCTGTATGTTTTACTTCCAAATAAAGCTTCAGGTTTATTGTAATTTGCTTTTGTCTAAAAAATTATCTTTGGTATTGTGATTTTAAAAGCCATACATGTTAACTAAAACTTATTGATTCTTTTAGGGGTCCCTAATGGCCTTGTCAGTAACTAAAAAAGCTTTATAATTTACTGAAGAAAATTAAAAAAACTTCCTTCTGTCTTACAGTTTTAATTTCAATAAACTTTGAAAATATTTAGAAAATAATTAAAATTTACTACTTATTCTATATGTAAATGTAATAGGTACTTATTCAAGGTGTCAAAAAATGTAAAGCTTTTTTCATTTTAATAAATATTTATTTAAAAAAAAAAAAATTATTTAACTAAAATGTATTTTAAATAAATATAATTCATGCTGATATAAAGTTAAAAAATATATGTAATTAATTTGAAGTTAAAAATTTAATTTACAGTTCAAAAAATTTTAAGTCAAAGAAAGCTGAAAACTTCTGTCTTCTGAAAAGCTGTCATTTTATAAAAGAATTCATGTAACAGGGGTCTGTCCAGGCTAAATTTACTAACGTTTAGCTCACAAATTCAACTTTAAGAAAAACGGTAGTTTCACAAAACACTTTTTCTTAAAATTTTATTTTTGTATCCCGTAAGAAACAATAAATCCATATTTTTACAATATTTTTGTGTTGATTTTCTAATATTATTTTTAATTTTCCCAAATTATGTCTAAATTTTCATAAAATAGGTAACCTCTCAGGAAAACCTAGACTGACCCCTGTATAAATACTTTGGTTTTTAATTTTTAGAACTATATGTTATATTAAAGAAAAATGAAAGTATTAATTGATTTAAAAACTGAATTCATTAATGGCAATCAGAAGCCAACTATTTTTCTCTGACAGTCTTCTGAGAGAAGTTGTGAGGAAGATTTTCATATCGATACCTGTGCCAGAATAATCACCTTGGTTTGGTTTCTTCCTCGTATGACCCGGGAAAAACTTTAAAAAAAAAAAAGCATCCCCGAATGGCATATTTTATAGCCATCTTAGGCAAACATATTTTTTAAAAAAAGTTTTGGTAAGAAAATCCCTTTGGGGACTTGGAGATTATAATTGGGCTGAACAGATACCGATGCGAAAATGTCCCCAAGTTTTGCATCATCTGTTCAGGATACTTGCATATTTATCCTGGACTATACATTTCAGATTGATTGTTAAAATATAAAAAAAAAAAAAAAATACTTTATGTTAACTCATATTGAGCAATTCACAGTCGTTCAAAGCTGTTAGTATAAATCCCAAGGTATTTTAAGATTTAAAACATTAATTAAAAAGTTTTAAAGATTTAAAACATTAATTAAAAAGTTGTAATTTATATAGAATCAGAAATTGAAAATATTGTCTTCTAAATTTGTGATTACTTCAAAAAGAGATTCAAATACACGAGTCGTGTACCACATTTTTCTTTTCTTTTTCAGAAATGGTGAAAGTATTGAAAATTCCAATCAACATGGAGAACATGGAAACGGATATTTCTCTTCCACAGTCGGTTGAATTTGTTGATGCAATGTGTTTAGAAAAAAGCATCATTTTGTCTGATGGGTGTACAACAGCAACCATCACCACTGTAGATGGGCAAGCTTTACCTGTTACATTCATTGTTTCACAACCCTTACAAGATAGTCCGAATGATACTCAGTCAGTTCAAGATCTTATCAATACAAGTGGTGTAAGCATTGTTTGTGAGCAAAATGACGACTTAAAGCTAAATAATGCCAAAGGTATATATAACATAATTTCATATTTTAAGTTAAATAATTATGTATCTGTTAAATAATGTTAACTACAACTGCTATTAGCAGACAGAAGATTCTTCCTCAGGACCTGTGATTTTCCCCCCTCATATTTATTTTAGTAATGTAAGATTTTTGATATTGTTATTTATTTTATCAAAAGATAACAATGTCATTGGGTTTTATTTCGAATGATGTTTTTTTTTTCTTTCTGGAAGGTATGTAGTTCAATTGAAACCAACAAAAGTTCAGGCTGTGTTGTTTTTGTGCTTTTGTTTATCATATTATATTTTTATATTACATTAATTTTGGGTAAAAAAGTCACATCGTCATACACACCACATTTGGGAAAAACATAAATTCTTCGATTATCGTCGCACGGGCCACTCAGTGGCAGATCGGTGGTGACATTGTCGCAGAACGTTACCAAGCTCTTGCAGAAAGATTTTTCCTTTTGGGAAGTAAAAAACTTTGATTTTCTTTTCTGCAGAAATTTTCGAAAGATTTTATCTTCAGAATTATTCTTCTTTTCTTCAGAATTATATTCAAAAGATGACTTTCTAGCTCATCAGAGTGGAAAAAAATGTTTGTGATATTTCTATTCTCATTTGAGAATAATAAAAATTAAAGAGAAATGAAGGTAAAAAATTAGGTTTTTTTCTTCTTTCCTTCAGAAATTTTCGTTCTATTTTTTTATGCAATTATTTGTTTGTTAGCAGTTAGTTTAATTGATATAAATGTGTTTAAAAATATTTTTATTGATTCAATAGTTCTGTTAAGATTCAAGTTTTTGACCTTCTTACTCAAACAAATTTCAAAGTATGACCTGTTATGTTAATCATTGTTTTATTTCATATTTAAATAGTTTTAGTAAGTGGTTTTAGAACAATATTCAAGAGTGTAAGCGTGTGATTTGAATCATTGATTTGATTAAAGTTGTTTATACCCATAATATGAGTTTATTGACTATCTAATTGTAAAAAAGCATTTAAAAAACTATTTTTGTGCTAAATAAATGAAATAAACTTGATAAAATATATAATTCATAACATTTAAAGTTGGTTATGATCTGTTTCTATATTTGAAATCTTATAGTTCAGTAACCAACTATAAAATATGTTTTATTTACTAATCTTAACAGCTACTAGAATAAAATGAACAAAAGTTCTTTAAAGAGTTGAAGTTAAAAAGTACTGCATATTAACCATTAAAACATTTACTGTGCTGTTAACCAAACCAGGTTTATTTATATATCAATTAAAATTTTTTTTGAAGTGAAACTTCTAATGCGACTTCCAACAAGGTTGCGTTAAACGTTTAACGCTACATTTTTATTGGCCGGAAAATCACGTGGTAGGATCCAGTTTTCCCTCATTCATTTCCATATTGTTTTGGTTCTCACTAGCATAAAATTAATAAAAGTATTGTTTTTCTATAAATGCATCCCTAATTTAATGTTATTTTCCTGTATTATTGTAATGTAATTCTGCGCTACATTTTAAAATAAATTTATGTAGACAGGTGGTTGTAAGCAATGTTAATAAAGTTTGTCTTAAAGAAACAATATGATCAATTTCTACCCCTTCCTATTTTCATTTCCACATTACGAAGTTTCACTTCTTCCGCTCGGAGGGACTCCACGCACTATTTTTTTACGCTTTTAATTCAAGAGTTTAAAACTAAGATGATTGTTTTTTTATTATTATTGTAATGTAATTCTGCTCTACATTTTAAAATAAAGTTATGTAGATAGGTGGTTGTAAGCAATGCTAATAAAGTTTGTCTTAAAGAAACAATATGATTTCACTAAAAATCAATTTCTACCCCTTCCTATTTTCATTTCCACATTACGAAGTTTAACTTCTTCCACGCGGAGGGACTCCACGCACTATTTTTTTTCTCATTCTTTTTAAGAAGGATTTGTGCATTCTTATTCTTGACAGATTTTTTTTAAAATTCACTATTGTAAGAAATTAAGAGAATTTGCAGACTTGGTCTATTATCCCTAGAACTACTGAACCAATTTTAATGAAATTTGATATGTACATACATTGATACAATACAAAACAAATAACCATTCAGCAATTCTAATACACAAGCATGACCATGCGTAACACTTGTTGGAATCGCAAATTATGAAATTGCCCCAGGACAATTGCCACAGTAAATGATAAACTGCCTTATTTTAAGTATGAAATCACTCTGCAAGGCCTGTAAATCTGTAAGATGTGGCTATACCCCCTATTAACCCATTTTTTTATTTTATTGTTTATTCTGCAACCACTGTTTCATAACTTTCGAATCCAAGCGTTACGCACGTTCATGCGTATGTATTACAATTGGTGAATGGTTATTTGTTTAGTATTGTATCGATGTATGTACATATCAAATTTCATTAAAATCGGTCCAATAATTCTAAAAGTAATCAACCAAGTCGGAAAATTCTCTTACTTTCTTACACCAGTGTATGTAGTTGTAAAGGGTTAAAGAATCCCAAATTGTTGAATATTTTAGTTTTCTTTTTTTACTGGGAGTTGTATTAATTTCATTGTTTAAAACGTTTGTAAATTTTTTACTATTTTGCATGAAAATATTGTTACTAATTTTTTTTTGTTTTGGTCTTATTTTTATAGATGATCCATCTTCCGTTTATGCTGTTCATTTTCCAACAGATGATAAGTCGGTTGATCATAGTTTCCTCCGAGCTCAAGAAAATAGTATTTTGTGTGAAAATAAATCTAGTGTTATGGTGGATAATTCTTTCACATCAGATTTGCTGACAAATCAGGAAAGTGATGCTGATCTGTTGACTCCCATCCCTCGACTCGAAGATTTCATGGACGTCGTAACAACTTATAAGTGTAAATTCTGTCGCTTTTCGTGTCCTTGGAAGGCTGGATTGATGTCGCACATTAGGTGTTGCCATATTAATGAAAAACAGAACATTGTTACTGTGAAAGCTGAGAAAAATCCAAATGGTAATACAATTCTTTATGTATTTGCATAAATGAATTTTTATTAAAAAACTTATTCTCTGATTTTATGGTAATACAACACTCACAATAATTTATTTTTCATTCAATTTTTTTATTGATATCATTTTCTTCATCCTCTATTTGTTCCCATTTTGAGTACACTTATTATCAACAATTCAGGGTGTTTCTAAAAGTATGTAAACATTATGGCTTATTAATTATTACTAAACTACTCATTCGAATCAAGGGTATTAACGAATGGAAGATAAGCACTTATAACCCTCCCAATAGAGTTATCAAAGTTAGCATGCAAATTTTCATCTGTGTTTACATTTTACATATTTTTAATTATGTTTGATATTTATCCTTTAGCTGAAATTCTTCTCATCTATATGATATAAAATTTACGAATTTGTCATATATATATTTTTTTTTTAAATATATACACTTGATTGCAGGGTTTTGTAATTGAGCTGATATTTCTGATTTTCATGTTAAAAATATTTTATCCTTATTTGTTCTGATTTTGTGCTTTTAGTACTGGTATTTTTGACTTTTTTTGCGTTCAGAACATCTAATTTTCTATGTATTCAATTGTGTATTTTAAATCAAATGATTAGAAGAAAGAGATTTAGATTTTTGATCCAGCATCTTTTTATTTTAATTAATAATGTTAGTAAAAATCGTAAAATTGGATAGTTTCAAGTAAGGAGGCATCCGCTATTTATAGAGGAGGAATATAGTCTTACCCGAAGGATTCATTGTTTTTAGATATTTTGGGAATTCTGTCATTTTTTAAACACGAAACTGAATTAGCAATTTTGAAATGTATCATCAAATTTTTAAGGTGATTAAATTACGGTCAAATGCTTATTTACTAGTTTCAGCAAAAGCAATAACAAATCTTGTAGGAAGAAGTTGTGTAGTTTAATTAATGTTTTGACCCTTTCCTCTGATTTTAAAAACTATCAACAATACAGTATAATAATTATGCCTTTATTATACAAGCAAATAAAAAAAAAATTTCCTTTTGGTTTTCACATTTTAAAAGGAGTCCAGTACATGTACATACTTCTGAAAAACGTTCTGATTTTCATCTTTAGCCCACTGCAAGGGCTGTGATTGTTTCTTTTAATGTAATTTTTGAAGTAATGAAACATTTATCGCATGAAATGTTTACATCTGAAAATAAATTTGCTACATCCAGGGTCCTGATTTTCCGGATACAAAATATTCTTATTTGTCCTGATCTTCCTGATTTCTTCTGTTTTTTATTCAAAACATTCCATTTTGATGAACACGCAAATTTAAAAAAAACATTTGGATTTTTTAAAAATTTCTTCTATTTTGAAGAAATAAGAAAAACGATGCACTAAATAAAAATAGTATGTTTTTATTTAAAAAGTAAAAGCTGAAAAATGTTTTAAATGAAAAGGATTTAAAAGGAAACCCTTCTTTGTCTTCCCTTTTTTCTCATGGCAACTTATTGCTAAATCAGTAAGGAAAAAAAAATTTCTTAATTAATCTCAACCTTTTAACAGAATCGTTTTCTATTTTTGACGTTTTTAAAAATAACCGGCTAACCTTTTCTTTATTCATTTGCATTGCATAATAACTTGTTTATTAAGTTTATTTAAATATGCATCAAAACCTATTTTTTTAATTTTATTTTCTTAGAGCTGCTTTATTTTTTACCACAAAAATGTTTCGAGTATGGTGGTATCGAAAATTTGAAGTTAATAAAACCAGGTTAGATTACTTTTTGGCTGTATTATTGTACTTGTTTTCTAATTCTGTATACATTTATTTAGTGTGTAGATTATATGCAATTTAGTTTTGAGGTAACTTATTATTGCATGAAAATAGCTGTTATCAGTTTTATTTTAATTTATTTCAATCTGTCATTATTTTGAGGTATTCATTTCCAAAATTTGGAAAATTCAGGTTTCAATATTTCTCCTCATATTTACACGTTCAGACAATTTTTTTTTTCAACAAAAAAAAAAAGCCCTGATTTGTTTATATAGTCTGGATTTCTCTTTTGAACTACTAAGAAGCCTGCACATGTCTACAGCCTTTTATGCTTACCAATAGGTTTTCAATGAAAGTTGAAATCAAAGAACGTTTAAGTAACGTTTATCAGGGGTGCAGAAAATTCTCAGTCTAATATTTCCCTTGAAGACAATATTTTTAGTTTGAAATTTCCTCAAAAATTATATGAGTGCTTTTTTTGTATTTTTCAAAACAAAAATTATGGAGTGCTTTTATTAACTCTTTCAGAATATTTTTAGAAAGTAAAATTTGTATTACGTAAAAAAATTTTGATATGTTTTTCTTTAAAAAAGGGAAAACATTCATTTGTTTTTGTGCAATTTATGACAAAAATAGTATAAGTGATAAATATGATAAAAATCAAAATATACTGAAATAGTGATAATTTATAAAATTAAATTTGAGGTCCCACTTAAAGAAATCAAACTAAAAATATTGACAATGTTTTTTTTACTAGGAAAAATTTATAAAGATCAAATCTTTTTTAGAGTAAATAATATTTTGTGGAATTTTTTTTTCCTTATGAGATTAAAGATGTCTGAATTTACCCTAAACTTTGATTGTGCGAGCAGACATATTTTGCACTCCTGATGTATCTAAAGCAGTATATATCTTCATTTTAAAGGTATTCACTATGATTAGAGCATCTTTGTTTCTTAACTAAAACATTGTCCTTTATTCATGCATTGATCAAAATTTAATATTTACTTATCAATATATATCTGTAACTTGAGCTAATGGTTAGTTGAAATATTTTATCAGTTCTTTCTATATGATCAAAGTTTTTAAAAATTGACTGTAACTTATTTTATTACTTAAGATGAATGGCAGCATTTGCTAATTAAAGTCTTTTGGTTCTGTAGCAATAAAGTCAAAGTGTTATACCTATTTAAATATTGAAAGTTGTTACTTAATCTAACAAAATTTAATTCTGTTATTTAAGCAGTGATATAAATAGGGGTAGGATATTGAAGATAAGTGCATTTTTGGTTGTTTTTTCCTCTATTGAGAATCATCCATAGTTTTCAGGAATTAGTTTTATCAGATTTATTTTTCAATTTAATAAAAAGAAACATTACGCCTACTAAAAACATAACAAAAGAAATTCTGCTTTTTCCAATTCTTGAGAGAAGTATTAGTTATATGTTTTTTCCTACTTTCGTAAAAACAACCACGCAATTTAAAAGCACACATTGCATTTCATATTCTTGTGACTTAAAATTAATTATCAAAATTTTTATTCATGCTATTTAAAACTACCCATCATGATTCATATTTATGTGCTTTAAAATTACATATCGCGCTTCGTGTTTATGGGATTTATAATTACACATCACAATTAGTTTTCACAAGATTTAAAAAATACCCCACTGGGCTAAAAAATTACACAAAAATTACAATTACATATTCATTAGGCTAAAAAATTACACATCAAGATTTGTATTCATGTGATTAAAAAAAACCTCATACCAGGAATTGTATTTACTCAATTTAAAAATCACACATCAAGATTCGCTTTCACACAACTCATTTATTTATTTATTTTTTAAAAAAAGATAATTGATATTTTTTATTGAAATGTTCTTCCCTGTTCAATTCCTAATCCAAAATCGATTTTCTGTTCCTAAATCAACTTTTAACTTTTTACGTTTCTTTATATATATATATATATATATATATATATATATATATATTTAATGAATTTTAAAGGATTTTTCACTGATAGAGTATTTTGACTGTGGATTTAATTTTTCTTTATAAGTAACAATGAATTTTCTATTGGATCTTATTATTTTAAGTATCTTTTCGTAGAAAGAGTTAATGTTAAACATAGTTTTTATAATTTGCTTTTAAAAAAAGGCAATTTTTCAATTTTAAGGATATGAACAAATATTTTGAAATTCTAATGTTAAAGATAGTTACCTGAAATTAATAAATGCATATTCAATCAGGTATTTATTTATAAATTTCAGTATATTTATTTTCAATAATTTCCCTATTTTTTTTCCCAATTTATAAATACAAGTTATGATTTATAATTTGTTTTTGTAAAAAAGCTAATATAAAACTTCATTTTGAAAAATATTAAGAATATTAATTTTTGTAATTGGATAGTTAATTTTGATAGTCTTTCTTTCTCTCTTTTTTTTTTTCTTCTTTTTTCTTTATCTTTTTTTTTTTTTGTAATTTTAAGAGCATTTTTTTATATGAGAATTTTCAGATCATTGACATCCTAACTATGACTATAAATATAGAAGAAAATTATATGTTAAACATTAAGAATATTTTCAGAAAAATATGTGTTAATTAACTTATCTAGTTTAGTTAAATCTTTTAAATTTTATACTTTTTATTAAAATACTTCTATTTTACAGGTGAAGAAAACTCATTGAATTTAGCAACCCCTTCAAACTGTGCATACAATCCAGTGGAAAAAACTTCCGAGCTTGTTCAGTCAAAACCCTGCATCGCTTCTCAAGACCAACGTTTCAATGTGCAGACAGAGAACTGCGATTTCACCGAAAAAGTTAATCAGTGCAATCAGGACTTTGTGGAAATAAGTAGCTGTACTCTTCCACAATCGGAGAATCCTAGTGTCGAACTGGATGTAAGAAAAATGGGTTCTCCTGATACAAGCAATTCACTGACTGACAAGTTTAAAAAAGATTGTTCTGATAAAGAAGATTCAAATCCATTTTTTGAAAATTCCGAAATTGACACTGAAAACTCAAGCTCTCTTGATTCACCTGTTGAAAGGCATATTTTTCTCTGTGGGCAGTGCAGTGAGGGTTTTGCTTCTCTTGATGAATGTAAACAGCATATGGTTGAAGTATGACCGCATTTCAATTTTCTATTTGTTCATATATATATATTTTTCAGATATTTATAATTTAGAAATTAAATAATGAACTTGCTAACTCTTTCATTACTAATTTCAGTAATGAAAGCATGGTGAGTAGCATTTTTAAGAAGTGCTTAAAGGTGCTTTTCATTGGGTGCTTTTAAAAAGTGCTTAAATTTCCCTTTTTGAAAATGAGATTTTTTTTTTCTTTACCGCATCGATTTTTGCCACATATTATGCAAAAGTGTCCTTTTCACGTTGTTCTATTCAACGTTTTCACAATTCATTCAACCACGGTCCATTTCGGCTCACTGTCAGTTCATAGTGTATGAAAGGGCCAATCTTTTTACATGTTTGATGAAATACTTGAGAGTCCGTATGTGCGCCTGAGTTCGATGAGATTATTGCACTCTCATGTGCAGCTCTGCTGCATTTTGCAAGATATTCTCGATTTCAGACTTCATTTCCCATCTTCTGATATCGAACCGAAAATCTCTTGATCATTTTATAATGGCTAAAGAAAAGAGTTCTTTGTCAGAAACTAGTTATTTTATCATGATCATACAAAAGCTTGGAAAATTATTTTGTATTTCGGTGTATATAGTGCTTAAAAATATTTTTTTAATTCTTTGAAAGTAAGTTAAAGGTGCTTATTTTTTGTTGAGAGATTTGGCTACACACCCATCTAAATGTAAAGAAAGAAATCCACCTTAATATTTACTAAAAATTGTCTTTTTTTTTTTTTGCAAAGAACCCAATTTTTTATTTATTCAATGAGAGTGTAGATATATAAACAGTTTAAAGTTTGATTGCAATACTCTTAAATTTATGAAATAATTATACTGCTATTTTATAACTTATGAAATTTATGAATTGTTACATTATTTTTTTATTGTACAGACTCTTTTAAATATAATATTTCAAATTTACTAAATTATATCTATATCAGGAGCATAAAACGGAAAACTGGTAGGAATACCTTACGATTTCTAGCTTGCTGGGAAGAGTAAATTATCTATGACAAACGAGATTAATTAAATATTATCACCCCATATATAAATAAGTCTGTTTCTTTTTTAAATATATATATATATATATATATATGAATTACTGTGAATAGTTTATGATTAACATTGGTAAAGGCTTTAAAATTCTACTTTCACTTTAATTTTAAAAATCATGACTGGAAGAATTTTTGCATGCAAAATATGCATTAAACTTATTAATATGCCTTGTTAGTCGTATATATCTACAGGGGTCTGTCTAGGCCAAATTTACTACTGTTTAGCAGTACCTTCACAAATTCAACCTTAAGACTTTTTCTTAAAATTTTATTTTTGTATCCCTTAAGAAATGATAAATCCATATATTTACCATATTTTTGTGTAGATTTTAATATTATTTTTAAATTTCACAAATTATGTCTAAATTTTCACAAAATAGGTGCCTCTCAGAAAAACCTAGACAGACCCTTGCTTCCAGAAAACAGGATAAAGATGGAATGGTTTTTTCTGCCAATATTTTTCTCTTTTTCTGTTTACCTTTCAAGCTTGTTATATTCAGGTAGTAAATAGAACTTTATTAAGTAGTGACTGAAGAAATAAAAAAGGGAAACTTTGCCAAATTTAAAACAAGTTTTAAATACCTAACATACACATAAATTTTTTAAATAGCTATTTTGTGAGGTTTAACAAAAAATTCTTGCCATTTCTTTTTGAATTATTTTTAATTTTGTAGAATTCCTTAAAGAATATTGTGTTAAAATTATCTTCACGGGTGCTTTGTTAAAAAAATGTGGTAATTTCTTAAAGTTCATAACTATATCCAAGTATTCCAATATCATATTTATATTATAACAATTTGATTTGATACTACACATACTTTTTGATCTTAAATGTATAGCTTTGTATTTTGTAAATTAAAACTATAATAGTTTTTAATTATAATTATATACTATTAATTTTAATGGGACAAAATTACTATTTGGTGATTTTTTTTAGTTAATGAAACATGACTTTATATTATTATTTAACAGGAGGAAGTAATGTGGAACTTTTCTTTATTAATCTCTAGTCCTTATAACAATAAATCAGGGTTCGCCAAGTGGGCCCACTTTGATAAAAGGGTATTTTCACAAATTGGTTTTTTTAAAATTTGGTTGAAAAAGAAGTATCTCTTATACTATAATTGAACACATCGCGCAAGTTAACAAATATTTTAGAAATGTGCATCAAGCACATGGATGGGCAAATGAAAAAAACTGCTTGATGCCCCAATTACCAAATGATATTGCTCTTGAACATCAAAATGAATCTAATAATAATATGTCAAAAATATAGATAAAATATTGCTACATTGATAAAACCCTGCAATAAATGGAGGTTTATATTTGCTACATTATGTGAGGTGAAGTATAATAGCAGTTTGAAGAATTAAGGTTTAAATAAAAGAATAAATAAGATGTAATATGGCAAGATTAAGTAAAATTATAATAGAAAAGAAGTGGCCTCATGGCTACTTATACCTATACTTATACCTATTTTTATACTGTTTTTTTTCCTTCTATTTTCATTATTATTTAAAAATCATCTGATACTTAATGCATCATATGATATGAAATGACATACTAATGTAGGTAAATAATGAAACTATTTTAAATAATTGATTCATGATTTAGCTACTGCTTTTATTATTTGCAATATTCATATGTTTTTCCCTATTTTTTTAATAGGATCATGATTTGAAGCTTGAACAAAATGATATAAAACCCTTGAAGAAAAGAGGGCGTCCCAGAAAGCAACATTTTCCTAAAGAAAGTAATGATCCACCGCCTCCCACTCTTGCCAATGAGAATGCTCCTAAAGAAAGGAAACGACAATCTCGACCCCCAAGAATCTTGGTAAAAGACTTTGAATGTGGCATTAAAAAGAAAGCAAAGAAAGATACTCTAAAAACGTACAGGTAAAATGGCCAAACTCCATTATTATGAATCAAACTCCATTATTATTAACTATGAAATGTTTCATTAACTTCTTGAAATCATTTTGTTGAAGTTGTCAGTGAAAAATTTTTGATTGTCGAAATTTCATTATCTTTAAAAATGTTTTACAATTCTGTTTACAGGATATGTGTAAGTAATATCAATGAAAGTAAATATCAAGTAAAGGATAAAGTAAATATCAATGAAAATTGAATAAATAATTTATAGGTTGAATAAACTTTTCCAATGTTTTATCCCCGAAAAACTTCTTTTTTTTTCATAAAATTTTTTTAAAAATGCAAAAAAATTTTGATTCTCAATTTCTTTTTGTACTTAATTTCAATACCAAATTATTTCGAAATTTAACTGTGTACAACACTAAAAAAAAAAAAAATTCGAAAATCTAATTCAATTTTAATATAATCATAAAAAATAGTATTTTAATTAGTTTCATAGATATGATTATTTATATACAGTTAAGCCTGTCAGAAATGGCCACTCTCCTTTCTACAGTAAAATGGTCATTGATGGAGGTTGATCGTTCTTATAGGTTACCTCATTAACATCAAAATTGTTATTGAGAGTACATAATTTTTTGCAAGTGATTTTAATTTTACTCAGTGTCGTTATCGACAATGCCTCTTCTGTTAGCACCACGAAGTGACGGATCTATGAATAAAATTTAGTGTCTATAAAAATGATCCCAGCTGATATAATTATGTGTAAAAACAAATTTACCAATTATGAATGATAAAGCTGCTTAATAAATAAATACTTAATAAATGCTTAAATAAATAAACAATGATGTTTTTTGTTTAAGTTTGCATTTAATTTTATATCATAAAAATTAGTTAGCTTTAAAAGAGGTTTGTTTGTTTGAGATTCTTGTTTTTTCTAAAGATCGTTATAATTTCCTCTAATGGGGTAGTCTAAGTATATGTATCGTCATTTTAATTTTTTATGTGTATTAACTTCTAAAGCAAATGTTATTTTCTCATTCCCTAATTGTGTGAAAAGACACTTTTTGAGGGATTGAATCTGATGTTTTTAAAGGCTAGTTAAAAAAGATATTTTTCTTTCGATTTTAAATTTTTTATAAGAATTAAGAATTGACAAATACTTCATAATCATTAAAAATATTACTCCCACACCAACTTAAGCGTATCCCACACCAAATCCTGTATCTTATTATAATAAATTATTTCTGGCACAAAGTTTTTTCCCTTGTTTTCACTACCTGAAAATAGCTTATTTGTAGTGAATGACCCATCTGCTCTACATTTTGAGTATTACATTTAATTTATCATCACAAAGAGAAAATACCAACTTCATTTTGAAGAGAGAGAAAAACTTAATATTTTCATCAATTTTATTACAGATTCAAGAATGTTGACATGTACATAAAGTATAATTTTGTTTCATCTACTATTTTGACATTACTTAAATATAAGCAAAGCTTTCGAAAAGTATAATTCATAATATTGTTAGATTAATGAACTCAGATTTACAGAATTCTATTGTGATTATCTTTTGCAGTAGATAATTGTATTTTGTTGACTATTCAGATTATTTAAAGTTTTTTTTATTTAGTAGCTTTTTATAAATAAATTTTCTAAAATTCTCATTTTAAGTCTTAATATGCTTTAGTTCAATGGTTGATAAAGTCATTAATTGAGGCAATTATCAACAGTTCAAAAATTGAAATATATTTCGAAAACCTTATTTTTTATGAGCTATTTTGTGGAATAGTCCCAATCAAGAAGCCAAAGAGTCACAGTTGGCTCAAAAGCCATAGTTTTCCAACCACTGCTTTAGTTAAAATTGTCTTTCATGTTATTTTACATTTTTGTGTAGTTATTTAAAATTGTATGTTTTGTGCGTGCTTTTCTCAGACTAAATATGTAATACTAAAGCAACTATTTATTTCAATGATCCAATTCTTTACTTCAATCTATTCTGGGTATAAAATTTTAACTGTATGCACTGATGAGAATCGCCAAACAACATAGCAAAAGAAATCTCGGCCAGGCTTAGCGTGTTCTGGAGATTTGATGCAACTCCATTACCATTGTCGTAATAGGGGGTCAATTTATGTATGGTATTTGTTCAGATTGATTGCATAAATTTGTGATCAAAATCATTGTAAATCAAATCAAATTGTAAATTTACTGGCATTCAAGTATTAAATTAAAATTTCTTGTCCGAACTGAAGAAAATGGCATGTACTTATTAGCTGTTGAAATTTCAATTTAATAATGCATTGTACTCTTTATGCTTATTATGGCTGTTTTACATACTTAAATGTTATAGTTTAATAAGAGAATTACTAATCACAGGGTGCGTAGCTTTTTTAAAAAGTGCTTATTTTCGATTTTCGTTTTTTAAAAGCCCTTAAAGGTGTTTTTTTCATTGGGTGTTTTTAAAAAGTGCTTACTTTTCCCTTCTCCAAATTGAGATTTTTCCTTTTCCATGTTGATTTTCGCTACGAATTATGCAGAAAGACACTGTTCACATTGTTCTTCTATTCAACGTTTTCACATTTAATTCAACCTCCTATCTATTCCGGCGCATCGTCAACCCGTATCTTATGAAAACGCCATTCGATTTACATGATTCAAAAATTTTGACAATTGTCAAAAACAATGCCAAAAGAATTTTTTTTTTTTTGGACATGACTGTTAAAACCAGATAAAATTTACAATTTGACTGATTGTCAAAAGCTTTCCAACCCTGCCTAATTATGATATTCTTTTAAAGTGCTTAAAAGGTGCTTATTTTTTGTTGAATAATTTGGCTACGCACCCTGTAATCATGAATAAACTGTTAATGCAGCTTTACAGCTTTAAATTACACATAATTGATTTCAAGTCTTTAAAAAAAGATTTTTTTATATAATTGTATTTTAAAATTAAAGCTCTTCCTTTTTTTCCAGTTTTTTTTTCTCTCTTGATTCTAAAAAACTGAAATTGTATGTTAAATATCTTGCAGGTGTACAAGAACCGGTTGTGCATGTAAATTTTCATCGGAAGCATTTTTGTTGTATCATTATGCGTCTCACTCAGATATTGATAAAACTTTTGTTTGTCAAGTTTGCAATGAAGGATTTGAACTCTGGCGAATACTTGTAATGCATCTGTGGAAAGAGCATTCTATTGATATTGATCTGTTTTCTTGTTCTGATTGCAGCTACAAAACATTCAGTTTATTTAAACTTAATAACCATAGGGTAAGTCTATTTGAAATAATATTTGCTGACTTAAAAATGTTTTATGTTGATAAAATGGAAATAAACTATTCAATGAAGGAACCTTAAAATGCTTACATAAAGCTTTTTTCCTTTTTTAGTAGCAGCAATTTTAAAAGTTCCTTTTTGATTATGAAATAATCACTTGATTTTCAGATATTTTAGATGAAAAATTAACCAATTTTAATTTCGTAATAAAATTATGCCGAATATTTACTGTCAAATGGCTAATTTTTCTTTTGGAATTTCTGTTATTTTTTAAATAATCCTGTTCTGTGAATAATGAATTCTGTTATTTTTTAACTTCTATCATTTATAAAAAATTATTTTGTATGTGCATTAATGACAAAATTTTTATCAATGTCTGTTATATGTTTTAAAATAAATTTCAAATTAAAAAAGACATTTCTAATTATATTCAGAAATTCAGTACGTTTTCTGATGCAGTTATTTATATATCTGTTCACGTACAAAAACTGAAATGATTAATTTGCTTTTTAATGCATATTTACATTTTTAATGCTCTAGCTTTTTCTCAATTTGTTCAAGGAAAAAAAAAATTACTAAGCAAATTTTGTCTGTTTCTCAAACCATATGCTTGGCACAACCTCTCTTTTCTTTGACTTTTTTTGAAAAAAAATTTATTTCAAGAACAAAATGATTCCTCGTGCACCACTGAAAAAGTACAACACGAGGCTTACAGACGTAAGTAAGGTAGCAAACAGTGTAGGATTTTTAAACAGAAATACAAACTAAAAGGGCATATGTAAAATTTAGAAAAGAAAAATAATAATAATAGAAAAAATAATGATAATGATAAATTTAAAAAAAAAAAACATTTACAAAAGGATGAGAAAAAGAAAAATTTAAAACTGTACACAAAACAAAGTAATTTATAAATTTGCATCAAAAACTGAATCAATGAATTTGCAGAAAAGTTTGAAGATGGTTTGTGCTATTCAATTTAATTAACCTAACTTTTTGTTTTAAATAATGCAAAATTTTCCAGCCTCAACCAGGGTGATCATGTTACAGCCAAGTACTAAATGTTTAACTAATATAAATTAGTCATATAATTTTACATATTAATATTAGTAGTTGTTATAGTTACTTAATCTTTTGATATTTCAGAAAATACATAGCGATGAGAGGTCTTATGTATGTGAAACCTGTGGTAAAGGCTTTAAGCAAATTAGCCAACTTCGTAATCACGTAGTCATCCATCTAGATCGTAAAAGCATTACGGAGAAACGTTGGTACAGTGAGCAGCTCTGTGATATTTGTGGTCGCAAATTTTCAGATGCCAAATGTCTGCGTAAACATAAACAAGCAGTACACAAAAAACTAAAACCATATGTGTGTACATTTTGTGGACATTTGAGTGCAAGAAAGGCAATGCTCCAATTGCACATGAGACAACATACAGGAGAAAAGCCTTTTGTTTGCGAGCATTGTGATTATCGCACTGGGGACCATAATTCCTTAAGAAGGCATCGCATGAGGCACACTGGTGCCAAACCTTATAAGTGTCCTCATTGTCCATATGCTTGTATTCAGGTAAGTTATGTTTTCAGATTTGTTTTGTAGATTTTGCTTTAAAACCTTAGTTGTCTTAAAACTTTAGTTGTCTTAAAATTGGTACCCAAAACTGTTTTTGATGTAATTTTATTTCAGTTACTTGAGTTTGATGAGAAATTAATATTCATTATAAGATTTAAAAAAACTATATTTTGCTTTTTTTTTTTTTAAAATCTAAAAAGGTGTACAGATTTAGTGATATCTTTATAGTTACCCTTGGACCAAGGAGTAAATAATCTTAATTTTTACCTCTGCTATTGAATTCTTGCATTATAAAACACAGTTGTGCTAGCTGGTGTTCAATTTAGTACAATTTTGATTGGGACAGCATATTTTTAGATTGGGAATGTATAACTGTGGGGGAGAATTTTTAACGGGGGAAAAGCGGTTTGATTAATAGGCGTGAGCTGAAATAAGAAATTGCCACACAATTTAATTTGTGAGAAGTAATTGTATAGACTTGTCAATATTCTTAAATAATCCACCCAACTTGTTTTTTTTTTCTCAATCATTTTCTGCTTTTTGTTTTTATTTGTGTAAATTTTAAATATATCCTTAATCATTAAAATTTTTATGCCAATAAATTTCTGCCATTTAAAGGCAATGAGTTGTCTCTGAACCTGTTATCATTGCTTATATTTAAATTTTGCATTTATAATAAGATTTGCTTACCTTTGGAAAATCTTTGCTAAGCTATTTTCATTAGAAAAGAAATGTTAAATGTGATTAAGAGTAAAGGTTATATTTCCTGTTCATGTATGCAGTCAAACCTTTTTTTTTTTAGATGAAAACACTTATCACAAATTTTGCTTAAGATTGAGGGAAGCAGTTTCTTTATCATGTTGTGTTGGAAAACAATAATGTTATGATTTAATACAAACGTAAAAACTAACTTCACCGTTTTAACACTAATAAAATATTGTCCTTTAATAAAAGTGAATTTTTCTTTTTGACCTTAGTGGCAAATTCCCTTATTGCATAGCTGCCAACTCTACTGGATTTACCAGTAGACTGCTCTATTTTGCCAGTTTTTTTCTGCTTACTGGTTTAATAAAATTTTTTCTGTTTTTTTGTACCTTTTAGAATATGCCCTGCATTTGTGTATGTTTTCTAAAAAAAAATCAGCATTAAAATAGAATTTTAACACAATTTATTGCTTACTTGAATATTTAAATAAGTATTACTAATATATAATGATGAAGCAAGCCTTATGTATAGTAATTATTTTAAAGCTTTTCTTTTTTCTTCTTTTTGGCTCTAACTCTTTTTAAATTAGTTTAATAATCTTAACTATCAATAATAAATTGCAGACCATTTATAGTTATTAGTGTAATATCATACAGACTATATTAGTGAAATGTTGCAGTTCAATAACAGTTAGTTGTGTATTTTGTTGACCATAAAAATCCCTAAAATTTCCTATGTGTAAAATATTTTGTATCTAATGCAACAATTATCATGAAATTTATATCATTTTGTGAAATCTACTGGATTGTTTCCTATCTATGCTGGCAGCTATATTTTTTACTTTACTTGTCATTACTTTTTTTTACCTGGACCAGTGCATTTTTTCTTGAAATAGAGGTTATGGGCTTGCTGTTAGTTCACATCTATCTACTTTTTGAGACATCACTAACTAAACATGTGAGAGATGTGATAAAGTTCAATTGTCACAGTTTTCTTTCCTTAAAAAAAATTTAGTAATGAATAACCTTTTCAACTATTTTTTTCTTCTTCCTGTGAAATTTTATTTACACCTTTAAGTGTATCACTTAATTTTAGTGCTTTTCATTTTTTTTTAAAATTATATAAATTTTCACATTTATTGTCTAATTTTTTAAAATTACTTTGTATTTTACCAAACTATGCATTTTTTTTTTATTCTGTTACTTTCACTCTTTAACAGAAATATTTTGTTATTTATTATTGAATATATTTCATATCCACAACGTACAGGGTACCTGTGCACCTGGAAAGTCATGAATTTCGGTATTAAACTAAATTTGTAATAAAATGTCATGATTTTAACTATTTATTATTATTTTTTTTAAATCATGGAAAGTCATGGATTTAGGTTGCCAAAAAATCTAATTTTTAAAATCGAATCCCCAAATTTCATGGTGTTCCGAATGTCTTAATTGCTAACAAAATGCCCTCTCACAGTCATATTTTATTAAAATATAAAATGTTTTTATCATGTTCTTTAAAAATTGGGTTATTCTTTCAAAAAATGAAAGAAAAAACATCATTTCTAGATTGAATTATCTTTTAAACTTCTGTGATTTCAGAATTTTTATTATTTATTTTATTTTATCAATTTAAAATATATAAATAAGAAGATGCAGATATTACAGTTTTGGTAAGGAAGTCTCATCCTTTTTTTTTTTTTAAACAAAATGAGGGATGCATTCAGACTCAAATTAAACTTAGGAATTTTTTGGCTTCAACTAAGGCAATTAACCATTAGAGGATTATTTCATAATCCTCTAAGTATTCTTTAGAATTTTTTTTTTTTAAAAAATGTCCAAAACTGAAAGCGTCTCTTCCATTATTATAAGGTAGTGTATTATGTGGATATAAAATATCTTCAGTAATTCACGATAAAATATTTATGTTAAACAATGAAATTAACGAAATTTAAAAACGCTTGCAAATGCATTAGGTTCAACCATCTAAAATATGGGTTATACACTAAGCAATTAAAAAAAATTATACATTAAGTAAAAAAAAATTATTACTTAATCTGAATTCTTATTATTTTATTTTTCCAAACGCTTAAAGGTGCAAATAAAATTTACATGAAAAAGGAAAAAAAAAAAAAAATGACTAAAAAAGTACAAAATTTCTTTACCTGTTCGATATGTTTAGAAAGGCTTTTTCTACTAATTACATAAAAGTTTTTGCTCTAATAATAATTATGAACCAATACATAGCTACCTCATATTCATTTATGAAAATCTTTTAATCGTAATCAAACTTTTTTATTTTTCAGGCAATTTCCTATAAAACACATCTTCGCAACAAACATCCAGGAATGGAAGGTTTATACTCCTGCACCTTTTGTTCTTTCAAATCTGTGAGTAAAGAGAACTTTTTACACCATGTTTCTGACCATGAACGCCAAGGTTCCAACATTGAGCTCGAGGCTGCTTCTGCCTCAGCCAGCATACCAGAGGCACCTCTTGAAACAGCTGTTACTGATCCATCTTCAGTTGAAATGCAACTTACAGACAATGCTGTACAACAATTAGAAGGTATTCTTCCCAGCAATGTCACGGCAGCTCAGCTGATTTATAGTTGCTTGAATGCACTAAATCAAGATGGAGGAACAGTAAATCTTCCACCAGGAATTACGGTGAACATTCCTCAGGGAGATTCTAATGTGGATGGCACTCAAACAATCACCATACAGTTGCCATCCGGTCAGGATCTGGAAAATGAACCTTATTATTTTACAATTCAACAGCAAGATGGCACCACCACTTCTTTAGTATTGCCCAATGATGAGCAAAATGATGAGAATGCCCAAGCTGCTACAGATTTGGCTGGTGTTCAGTTTGCCGGAGATAATCTCACGGATACCTCTGAACTAAACTGTGATGCAATACTCCAAAGTGATCATAATGCTGTGCATGGTACTGATCAAGATGAAGCATCTGTTTCAATGACTATATCTAATGTATTGAATGGATCAACAAAGATTGCGCAGGTCTTGTCGAATGTTGATAGTTCTTGCATTTAAACTTTTTTTTCTTCATAAATCGGAGATAATCGGATGATTTGCCGAAAATTGATTTATAGTTTTATATCTCTCGTTTCTAAGCTATTTTTATTTAATAAATATAATTTCACATTTAATTCTAATTAGTAATAAAGTTAAAAACCATAGAAGAGTGTTTTGAATAAATTTAATGTGTTTTTCAAGTTATAGATATGATTTTCAGGAAATTATTTAACCTTGGAAGCTTTTTTTTTTTTTAAAAAAAAAAAAAAAAAAAAAGACTTAAATTTTTTTATCTAATGAATCCAAATTAGTACCTGTTGTAAAATTTTTGTTCTTTTCTTGAAATTCAAAATATCTATTTTTTGTGGTAACCAAAAATTTGGTTAGAAAGGGAAAAAGAATCACTGTCGTGAGATAGGATTGATATGTATTACTACCCTTATTAATAAATAATCAGCATTTTTTCCTTTTGATTTCAAATGAAATTTAGTTCGTTTAAGGATGGTTTACGATGTAGTTACCAAAGTATATGCATGTATTTATTAAAATCTTCCAAGGTTTTTTACCCATTGCGATTTCATACCAGTTTGTGTTCAAATACAAGAGGAAATAATATCTATAAATGGTTTTCTTAATAATAAAAAAAATAAGATTTCAAATTATTTCCTCAAAGAATCTGTTTAATGAAAACATGCATTAATTTGTGAATATGTATATTAATTTATAAATCTATGTGTGAATTATTGTTATTTACAATTAGTATTTTTCTTTTCTTTCATGCACTGTAATATTCACTGTTTAGTTTAGAAAAACTTGTTAAGATATTATTTTCTAGCTTTTGATTTTTGCGATAGTTTTTTTTTTTTTTAATAAAAAGATTTAGCTAAACTTTAAACTTGTTAATGAAAATGCATAAATTCTAAAATTATGATAGGGCATTTTATTATTATATCAAAGTGTTTTTTAGTTTTTTTTTTTTTTTTCTTCAAATAGTTAACTTGTATAGTCCTTATAGAAAAATAATAAAGTAAAATAATTAAAAACGTTTTTTATTTTACATTACTATGCTTTAACTATAAAAATTTGAATGTTTTTGTCTATGACCTTAATATTTTCCCCCAGCTGGATACATTTATATTCTTAATTTTATAATTATTTGTGGAAATAATATTTTTTAGAATTTTTGCTGTGGTCCCTATCTCACTTTCATATATATATATATATATATTTGAAATTCAAATGTTTCAATTTCTTTTTCAAACTTAATTCTCCTCTTCACATGTTATTTTAAAGGTTTCCTTGCATGTTTGTAGCTACTTTTATTTAAACAAGCATTGTAATTTTAAAATAATTGATTTTATTCCAATATAATAAAAAAAATGTAATAAAATATTTTCCCTAGCTTTTGATTATAGAAATGTATCTTTTGCTTGCGCAATATTTATGTTTCTGAATTTGCAATTCTTAATTCTTAACCATTCTCTTGCCGTAATATCTTCATGATAGTTTAAATTGTTTAAAACTACGTTTGAAATGATTTACATTATTTTAATTTTTTTAAGTTGTTGATTGTATGTTGCATGTCGTGTCAGTTTTGTCCATATTATATGTGTACTGTTCCAAAATTCATTTTTCTAAAATGTGGAATGTTTTCAATTATCATAAATATAATTGATATTAAAGTGTATAAGTTAATCCTTTTAAATTTTTTATTTGAAAAAGTTTAACATAAATTTTTAAAGAGTAAGTTCTTGATTTTTAGTTTTAAAATTTGCATCTGTGCAATTTTTATAACTTTTTCTACAAAAATATATTAGTACTAGTTGAAATTTAAAATTTCTCATTAATTATTGTTATAATTCTTAGTTTTTCTTGTAATAAATAAATATTTATAGTTCAGTAAATACTGAACTAGCCCCCCCTTTTTTTTATTTAAGTACTACTTTTCAAGATTTTGATTAAATTGTTAAGTGATACTTATTATTTTTTTACTTATTTTGTTAAAAGATAATTTAATTATACCAACTTAAAATAATCTTCAAAAATTGTTAGCATTTAAAAATTTGTATATTTCATTTTTTTCATAAAATTTGTCCATTTATTTGTTTTCTGCTACATGATTTTTTAGTTTTCACTTATATTATTCATGATAAAATTTTAACTAAACTAAATTTTGAATTTTTTTTTTTATATGTTCTAGAAAAACTACACATTTTTCACTTTTTTTTACAGGTTTTTTCTATAAATCAATTTTTTTGTTTAATATTTTAAATCATTGTAAAAATAGTTTATTTAGTTGTATGTTTTATTAACTCATATTCAAAAGTTTTCAATTGTTTAAACATTTTGATTACTTGAAAAGAGTAATATATTTTTCAGTTGTCTTCATGTTCATAAAATATTGAACTTTTACAGTAAAATGGTATGAATTGTATATTCAAGAATAACTCTGTATTTTTCATCTTGCAGTCTATTTGTATCGAATAACTGTTCTAAATGTAATTTCTAATGCATATTTGTGGTGCTTTATCTTTGCCCCTTCTCTTTCAAAGCAGTTACATTAAAAAGTTCTTATGAAATGTATGTGACAAAAATTCAAAAAGTGATGGTACTTTAATTGTATATAGCATATTTTAAGAGAATTTAACTGACTGGAAGTCAGCTCAATGTATATCATTATTGATAAGTTGTTAAATAAATTGTTTTCATAAAAGTTATGGTCTTCTAATTGCTCAAAATGTATAAAAAATAATACAATTTATATTTTTTCTTACCTTGTTACTCACAACTTTAGCTATATTGATTTTCTAAGGATTCTTTTTATATGCTGGGAACTGTTGCTGTAATAAAAAAAGCAAATAAAACTCAAATAATATTAAAATAAAGATATGCAGGCGATAATACATTGAACTATTTCCACTAGATTTGAACTTCTGTGTAATTTTTTGGCTTTAGACGCAAGCCTTTACTGTGCTTTTACAATAATACTTTTCGTTCCTGCGCAAGTGCATTTTCTCAAAGGCTGTTTTATCATTTGCTACTCCTTTACATTTGAGCCTGAAAAAAAACATTGCAGACATCCTGTTTAAAAGTCTTACATTTATTTGGCTCTTTCATGTGATTTTTAAAATGATAGATTCCAATGAAACGATGAAAATCTTAGAATTTTTAAATGTTAAATTGAGGAATTCGTCGTCGGTCTGAGTATTATTGTTTATATTTTTTAATGCTATAGTATCATAACGTTTTTCCATTGTATTAATTTTAAATTATTATGAATTGCTGAGAATTTATAAAACTTTTTTTGGAAGCTGTTAGAATTAACTGTTGAAACTGATGTTCTGAACAAAGTAATTATAAAACTAAAAATAGCATGTTTTATTGTTCCATAGCAATAAAATTTGCATTTACGTATTCTACTAAAGTAGATCAAATAATACTTTTTAGTTAGCTGTTTGCATTTTTAAAAGTAGTATGGTATATGCTCCAGAAAATGTTCTTAATTTTGTTTTTGTTTTTTATGAAAAATGTTGTCCTGATTTTTTCTTTTGCCTACTATGAAGGTGAGGAATAATATTAAAAAAGATTTGAAACAACAAATGTGAAGTTGCCAATTAAAAAACGGAAAATAAAGGTGAAAAACAATTCTAGATAAATTGAGTGAGCCGCGAGTGAAACAGTAAACACAAGGTAGCCAATGGGAAATCAATAAAGATGAAAATAAAACTAGAACACCCGCAGTGGCCGAGAAAGGTAAATTAAGGCAGATTGCATATCGCATCGGGCGAGTCTTGAGAATGGTGTCTATTTTTTAGAGCTCAAAACATATTGACTTTTACCATTATAATTTTTAAAGCAAATTAAATTTTTATAATATAAAATGTATCTTTCCACCTTGGATTCACGTTATTACTCACTTTAGATACTCTCTTTTTTGTCCTTTATTTTAATTTCGTAAAATAATTTATTTTTCTCATAAAAAAATTCTATTATAGATATATTTGTCGTATAGTAAGTATTGATTAAGTACTTTGTAAGTCATAAAGTCACTATACTGTAGTTAAATTTCTGTCATATTCACACGTAAAATATTTAACACTTCAAAAAAGCGGACATAATTTTTTAGGAATAAAGCATATAGATTTGTTGGTAATCTATAAATATATATTTCTCACGTGGCTCTATAAACTCTGGTATTTCTCTATCTATTGATAACACCAGAGTTATTATACATTTTGTTAGGTTGTCTTAAGTAATAATTTAAGTAGCGTTAAAAAATTAGTTATACCTTAATTATTTATTCAGAATAATTTTGCTTTTTTTTTCATTAAAAAATTTAGTTACGAGGCAATTATTTAGATTTATTTTCGATCCTTTCTTAAAAAGCTATAGGAATTTTAAACGTATTTAGTTTTACCAATTATAGATGACGAAGCCCTTTTCAAGGAATAGCATTGTATATATATTGTGGAAGCAGTAATGGAGTCTATTAAGGGACGAGTTTGCCTTCATGTATCAAAAGGTACCTATAAATAGAATGCTTTAAGCTTTAATGTGAGTGTTATATTCGATGTATCTACCTTATGGCACTTGCCTCTGTAAGGCTGTGTATTGATGAACATTGTTGGATTACCTAATGTTTATGGTATAAAAGAAATCATAATTCAATTTTACTATGGTAGTAGATTTGTTATATTTATTAAAGCTCATGATAAGAGAAAAAAATATATAATTGCAGAATAACATAATGCCCTTTTATACGTATAAATTGATGAAACAAACTGATCGATTGGCTTGAACCGAGATAGGTACCAATTAAAAATTTAAGATAGAATTATTTGAAAAACTCGAAAATTTTCTTTTCACACAACGAAATTTTGGTGGTTGACATCAACCTTAAAAATTGGCATGATGCCAAACGGCGATGTGTTTTCTATCTGTGGTTCGAGTTGGCAGACTATATTTTGAATTTGAAGGACAATTGCTAGCAAAAAGGAAACGTTTAGATTACAGTGGGGGACGAATTTTCGATAGAAGTATTCAGTTGAATAAGTTAAAAATAAATATGGAAAAGGAAAGAGGCATGGTATTATTTGAATTAAATGTACAGCCGTGTTACTGATCGGCAGAGTTACTATTTGATACAATGATGTTACTAATCGACATCTATGCTGATTGATTAAAAATGAAATACATTCTAAGTGAATTAAATGAATATGAATGATTTATATTTCAATTCAACACCCACTTGCATATAAAACATCCATTAATTACAATATAACTGACAATAATAATGATAAAATTATTCATACTTAAGACAATAAATTTAATACTTTAATTATGAGCTTTATCTACCAGCTCGCTCCCCCATCCCAAAAAAGATAACTAAACGTTGTGGTGTTGTTTCGAATGACAATAGAGCAAGCCAAGCTCTCTATCAATTGGCGTTTTGCGAAATAAGTCAAGAAGGTGCACCTTTCGTTCGAAAAGAGAATAAGGTAAGGGGGGAAAGAATGTCCTAGCCCAAAACTCCACGGATAAATGGCAGCACCACTAAGTCACGAGGCCACTTCCTCAATTTAAAGGTAGGTCTGAAGGAGAAAGAAATTTTCTCCAGATTCCTGTACCCATGGTACTTCTCAGAGACCGACCACAAGACTTGGGATATCACAGATTTTATGAGCACGTACATGTACTCGGTGGGTCTTAGCAGAGTTGGGGATCGAACCCCTGCCCTTCCCGACCGGAATCCTATTTTCTAATCACTAATATACACTCAAGTAAAAACAAATTGTTTCGAGATATTTTAAAAATTTTGTGTATAAGTCTCGATAACAATATCAGAATGTTACTCTACATGCCAATATAAAATTTTAGTCGATTTTAAGGCAACTAATTACGTTAAAGTCATATCACTCAAGATGGAAACTTTGTGCCTCTGAAAACAATTTAAAAAATAAATAAAATTTTGATTTAAACTTTAAAAAAAAAAAAAAAAATTCAGATGTATGTTATTAAGGTTAAAAAATTGCTCAAGATGGAACCTCTTTACGAGGCTTTAATATTAAAGCCATACTGAAAATGATAACTTATATTGAATATAGCCGAAATAGTATGATCTTCATCTATTATTTTAGTTACATCATAGAAGTTCGAGAATTAGATATTGAGTTTCATGATATTTTTTGACATTAGTTGGACGTAGATATTTGCATAACTTACAGAATATTATCGGTATTGTAAAAAAAGAAAAGAATAAATATTTAAATTTAAATGCAGCAACTCAACTCAAAACAATTGGTCTGACTTTTACGAAATCATTTTGTCGGCCGAAAGCAAAGCTTTCCTTATAATTCAACACCCGCTTCAATGTGTTACCAAATAAAAAGATAATAACACATCCGCCTGCTCAAGTACCAGGCAGTTACATCGAAAATTACCACAACCCGACCTCTCAACTTTAATGGGTCCTCTTGTTTTTAAATGGCATCCTTTCCTACCACTCAGAACAATTCTTTTTTTAACAGACGATAATAAAAATAAAATAAACTTTGAAATCCTGAATCGCCACTCAACTCCGCTCCGTGAAATGTTTACATAAGATTGTGGGTGGTGTTAGGGTAATAATAACAATAATTTTCCAACAGTTCTAGGCACAGACAATTACTTTAATTTTTCTGTTCTACCTGCCCGGTCTTCAAAATGGTGTCAGCATGTTGTCCAGTTGTGTAGAAAATCCTTTTATTTAAGTTTGTAAGGTTTCGGAGGGTTGTCACGGAATGACAAAATTATTACTGGCGGTTGCAGTTATACGTGTGTTGTACGTACAATATCTTCTTATTCCGTTCAAATTGCTGGGCGTGAGGATCAAAAAGGGTGGCACACCTCCCTATCCGAGAGAATTGTTTGGTATTTAAACGTGAGGTGTTTGGGCAACAAAGCAACCTCCTCACTTATATTCTCATTTTCTTCTTAGATATTGCGTTGTTATTATTATTTGCGAAAGAAACGCTTGGGAGTTATACTCTATTAATTTTAACGTTTTCTGTATTTGCCCTTATACCGATATTATTGTCTTTATTAATTGAATTAAATACCTGGATAGGAAATAAGTATAATTTAATAACGACCGTACGACTTTACTTAAAAAAAACTTTATAGTTTAAACGTAACTCTTATACATGTAGAAACCAATTAAATATTATTTATGTTAAAAATTCATGTTTTTACTTAGCATTTCCCTTTTGTTAAGGTAAATATGATTGCGATGTAAATTATATTCTTAATTTAATATTAGAGTTTTGCGTATGTGAAGAAAGATAATCTAAATTTAAATTTTTTTATGATTAATTGTTTATAGGAAGAGGGAGAATTTTTTGACTGTCAACTATAATTGTTCGATTAAATACCAAAATTGACATTCTATATAATTCTTTTGGCGAGAAATTCTTGTAAGACACTCACATAAATATTTTATTTCGATGTTCCTTATGCTGCAAACATAACTTTAACATAGTTAAAAGAATTTTTTAAAATTTTAATTTGAAGAAATTATTTTGAAATTTTCGTGTTAACAAAATTTATGCCAAATTAATACAAAATAAAAATTAAAATGAATAAATAAATGAAATAAGCTGAAGTTACTTGCACTGGCTAAATGGATAAGTATCATTTAATTTTATAGTGAGAAAAAATTGGGAAAAATAAAGCGTAGATTTAAGGAAAAGGGTTGATTTTTTTGGGTGTCTCCTGATTCATTAGGATTTTTTGTATATATATAAAAAAAGAAATATAAATTTGAATAAACAGTAAAAGAAAAGACATTCAAAAATTCGGTATCATCATATTTGGTACGATAGCCCAGGGTGAGTCAAAATCTTCAGTTGAAGATTTCAACAGGACAACAAGGATCACCAGTTCTTTATCCCAATTACTCAAAAGTCTGATTTTACAGAAACGCCATTGTTATTTTGACTTTTCTATTATTATCTAAGGAAAGGCTTCGGCACAAAAATCTTCTTGGGTCTTTTTCCATCGATTCCGGTAATCCAATCAGCTCATCCTTTAAATTTTAATGTATTGAATTATATCGGCCTGTTTAAAAGTTCTTTAAGTTTCTGATTTAAAACGTCTTCGTCCACTGACTCCACCAAGGTTACTACTGAGACATTTTCTTTCAAAAACTTTTTATCTTGTATTCTCCATTAAAATCTGCTTAGTTTGAAGCTTATAGATTAACTTTGTTTTCTTCAAAAAAAAAAAAATAAATAAATAAAGAAAACTTTGTTTTGTTGGCCACTTAAGGAATGATTTAGGATTTCAGAAGTAATATTGTGAAAAAGATGATATAACAGCTTCAAAATTACAGTCTACACTTTTTGGAGCCTCGCGAGCGTGAGGTCTTATCTTATAAATATTTTATTATTAGCAAAAATATTTTATGTTGAAGTCAACCTTTTAAGAACAAAAAGTTCAAAAATCGAAACAATATAAACAACAATGGATTCTCATTTTGGCCGCTTACCTTGTAATAATGAGTGTACCTTGTGTAATTGAGGTTGGATACGAGGGATACCATTAACGTATTACTCACTAGAATTAAAAGGATTTTAAAATTAATAATCAAATCCTGAGTAAATACAATTTTAATACAATTTGCTGAAAGAAATTTACCGAAAATTGAGAAGAGTCGAAAATATGAGTTACTTCAGGCTTCATTGCTTAAATGTTTACCTCTCACGCACATCTACTATTAATCGTGTACCTTTCAAGACCTTTTCCCAATATTCAGGAAATTCTTTAGGCTAAGCTATGACACGAGGTTTTTAGAGTGCATATACACGAAGCCAGCAGCAGTTTTTGTGAGATTGCCACATTCACTAAAAAGTAATAATAATTATTTGTGTCAATTAGATTTTGCTGCCTCGCTTTCAAAAAAACACGTCACCGAAATACAGCTAAGTACCTAGTCCTATATTTCAGAGCTCTATCGTTTAACGGCCATAGTAGAATGCTGCATAATTTTGACCTCGGTAAAATGACGTGGACAGCACCTGAGCTGGTACCCTTCTCACCAAACTCCTCCTCCCCTTATCAAAGCCAGGGATTTCAGCCACGACAAATTTAATGCTCAACTTACTACGTAAACACGTCGATTGTTTTGTTGACAGTCAGGAGGGGGGGGGGGTAGACTCACGCTCTACCCCCCTTGCTCATGGTGTCGCACCCATACTAGAAGGACTAGAAGAAATCAAAACCGTTTCTATTCCCACCATAATCGCCACTAGTTCCTTAAAAAGCATAAAATAGATGAAATAAAAAAGAATGCATTAGATTTGATTTACGTTCATGAATAAAAAAAGCTCGATAAATGTTTAGGACACTGTGGAGAAATACATTATGTAGATATAAGTTACTAAAAAATGCCCTGTATGAGTAAAAATATTATATTTAAATTACAAGGTGAGAAATCATAATAACGAATTATAATAAGCGTATTAATAATTCTGAACATTAGTTTTAAAAAAAGAGAAATTTTTTCAATTTCGTAACATTTTCTAATAATGAGATTTTAAAATATTAATAAACACACCAATTTTTTTTGTTTGTTGAAATTGACTTTAATAAGTAATATACGACTAATAATAATGGACTTTAACTTAGTTAAACATCACAAAAAATATTTGTTAATAGATTTTTACGAGAAAATTATTTTAAGTTCAGATTTTAGGCTGAAGATGGCGCCCATATCTTACTGACACATTTCATTTTGATCTTGTGAATGAAATCGAAATTCACTCATCAATGAAAGAGCGCTCTTTAGTGAACTTGCCAGAGGTTTTCTTCAAAATGTCCCATTTTGCAAAAAAAAGATCTCAAATAATAATTTTTTTTTTTCATTAAGAATGCGTCTATATATGTAGAGGTCTATGCAATTTTTTTGGAGTCAACATGTTCTTTAATCGTCTTTGATCAGCAAACTGAGTTATGGTTTTACGACAATCAATGTCCAACCTTGTAATTTTGAACCTAACTCAGACATAGGGAACACCTGATTCAAACATTTGGAAAAACTAGCGTTCGTAGAATACTTTTTGATAGAAGTAACCTACATTTGTGTTACCTGGAGTAATATGTAGAATGAAAAGTAGCATAACGTTTTTTTTTGCGTTTATAATAAATTTTACTAAAATATTGAAACGTTTTGAAATCTGATTTACCATGTGGGGGACAAATGCGATAAACTTAAGGCCCTTTTTTTTTCGTTGTTTCATGGTTATATTTAGCGAGTACTATACAAAAGTAAAAATCTATTTTAAACCAATTTACTATAGAAGTGTAAAATTTTAATCAGTGGATGAACATTAAACTCAGTACAGCATTAGACTAAGAACAATAATTACTAGATTACAGGTTCCTAATGTGAGCGCAATGGCCACCCAAGACTTTTTAGGGAGTGCTAGCAAAATATTTCAAAATTAATTTAAGCATTTCTGACAGCTGGTCTATACGAATTCCACTCCACTGATAATAGTGCTGACTTAAAATATCCTCAGTAGTAGAGAGATCGTGGGTTAGAGTCCCCTTGCCGTCACGCTAACCGTTGGAGGTTTTCGTGGTTTTCCTCTACGCTTGCAGCAAATACTGGTTAGTTTTATCAAAAAGTCCTCCGCATAGGCAAATTTTTTCTAATCCCTGATCCAAGAGTTCCCTTCTCTTCTTGATTGTATTCAAAATTACAAGGTTACAGAGTTGAATATTAGTAGTCGTAAATTCAAAATTATGTCGGCAGATCAACGATGGCTGTAAAAAAATAGTAGAGGGAGTCGCTGTGGCTCGGGGGATTGTTCATTCCCCTCCCAATGAGGTAACCTTTTTTCTTTCTTCCAATGCCCACCTGGATAACGATCTAGGTCACACAGGCACTTGAAGGGCAGATTTGTTGGCGACTCTTACAGGGGCGCCTTATTAGGTGGGCCAACGTTGCTTCCACAGTAAGGACAGATAGTACAGAGAAGGAAAGAACATCCATGCCTTGCCCGGGATTCGAACCCAGAACCTTTCTGATGCAAGGCATGAGGTGACCTAATTCGATACGAAATCTGCACCCGGCTCACGCTGATAACAGTGCTGTTGTAAATTATCCTCAGTGATAGACAAATCATATGTTAGAATCTCCTAGCCGTCAGGCTAAGCACTTGAGGTTTTCGTGGTTTTTCTCGCCAGGGAACGCTAATGCTGGGTTAGTTCCACCTAAAAGTCCTCAAAGATGGCCAGTTTTCACCAATGCTTGATCCTGAAGTTATTTGTCTTATTGGGGCAAGTTCGAAATTTCACGGCTACAGAGTTGGCCGTTGATAGTTATTCACTTCGAATTGAGTTTACTGTTCAACTTCGATTACGAAACGAAACAATAGAAAAATTATTGTTGAATACAAGACAAAATTTATAAATTTTTTTGGCATGGAATCGAATTAAAATTGTCCCAAAAAATTATAAAAAAGAAAATTATTTCTTTAAGAAGACTGTAATACCAACTACATGATTTCATGTTCTGAATTTTGACCTAAATTTGAGAAATGAGCTAAATTTTTAACGTTTAGACCTATGCAGCTCTTGCAACTTACTCAAAAAAGCTGATAATTCTTTAACTAAATTGAATATGCATATAAAATTGAATAAATTAATAAATTTAAATAAATTAAATATGCATAATTCAAGAACTTGAAGATATTTAAAATTTTGTTTGCTTTTTCCTAATTTTTAACTTGTTTTTCAAATACGTTTTTAATATAAAGTAATTTATTAGTATAACGGATTTCTAATCATAAACAATCAGAAATTATCATTTTGTCCTATATATTTTTAATTATTATGAATAAAGCTAATTTTATATTTTTAATTTATTATGAAAGTATTTCTGACATTGATACATTAGCTACAATATTTTTTTCAGTATTATTATTTATTAGTAAAAATTATTTATTTGCTTCCATTTCAAGTGAAAATTGTTTAATCGCTTAAAAAGTAAACTAAGTTATTATTCTTTTTATTTTTATTTACACATATAGCAACAATGTATGAGTTTCTTTCGATGAAGAACATTAACAATATTACATAAAAAATGCAAAATAATGTAAGGAATAATAAAGAAAAAAAAATCATGTAAGGTAGTAGTTAAATGATTTATAAAAGCGCATAAAAAAAGGTTGGGAGTTATACACGACCCAACTGTATACAAATAAATTAATGAAAGTTTTCGTTTAACTTACAAACAGCATAGCTCAGCTATTTGATTTTTTTTTTTAAAATTTCATTAGCAGTTATTTTTTTGAAGCAAAACTTTTTGTGTTAATCATACTTCTTGTGCTTTCAAATTTCTAGAATGCAAATTATTTTTTTCTTGACTAGTCTTAACAATAGAAGGAATTTATTTTTTATTAAACATTCGAATTTTAAAGGTTGAAAACGCATGTTTACCTCGAAAATATATATTGTTTACGACGTAGTTCTTCATTTAAATCTCCAAATAAAAAAAAGAGCATTTCTCTTTTTAGAAAAAAAAGGGCAACATCCTGTAATCCCAAAAAAGTCACTAACACCGAAATTTCTTTCCCTTTCTCCTTTGAGGAAGTAAAAAGAATCCTTTTTCAGGAAACAGGAAAAACCAGGAACAAGGCAGAATGTGTGAATGGATAGGAATTTTACGGACAAAAATCTAAATTGAGTTTTCAGGTATTTGCATTAATCTACAAAAGGAGCTGAAAAGAAAAGAAAAGAAAAAAGAAAAGAAAAGAAAAGAAAAGAAAAGAAAAAAGATTTAGTTCAACAACAGTTCTTTGTGTGATGTCAGTTGTTTTATTTTATCTTTGATTATTAAGCTTGTTCGATAAGAGAAAAATAACTGCTTTGCTTTCAGATCAGAAAAATATATTTGGTAGATTAGGAGAAATAATTTCGATAGATGAACAGCTTTAAAGGTTTAGTATTTATTTTTGAATTCATACCTTTATTTTCCTTTATTACCGGCGTTGAAAAGAAGGCCCAATTTTGACCTTGCGACTACCAAAATTCAACTCCATAGACTTGTAATTTTGAACTCAACCCAGAAGACGAGAAAACTCTTGAAACAGGCATTGGTACAAACTAGCCATCGTGGAGAACTTTTTGATGGAACTAATCCACATTTGCGTTACATGGTGAGGTAAATCACGAAAATCTCCCACACGTCACGGGGATTTTAACCAATGATCCATATCTCGACAAGAAAGTTTTCTCAGTAATGGTTACTGAAGGAATGGTTACTAAATGGTTTCTTAAAATAATAACCAAACAGTAGGTAAATTATTTTTGTTCATTTTGGTAGTTTAGAGATTTTTTTTTGTTTATTTCTGCAATTATAAGGATAACGTAAAATATTTCAAATTATTAAAATAATTGAAAGACTTCCCTTCATATTAAGTTTCTTTTCAACGAAGTTTCTTTAGTAAAAATTCTCACATGTTGCTAACGGACAACTATTTTGCATAACTTCTCAAAGAAATTCAAAAACAAGTTGGAAAAATTCTTTCGTTTTTGTTTTTTAAAATTTTATTCCTTTTTTAATAAAGAAGAAAAGAACCCTTCTTTATACCTTAAAAATTATTCAAATGAAAGGGTTAAAATATTTATTGCCATCGATGACAAGTTTTGAGTCTCCCTTAGTTAGATTTACCGAGTTGCGTCAGTTAAAAAAAAAAAAAAAAAAATGGAAGTGAAAATAGTTATTCATGCTTAAGCTTGCTGAAGTCAGTAACGCGACCTGAATTATAAATTGTTGCCTCCCACAAGAAACCTTTTTTCGAATGATAAAAAATAATTATGCCCAAAAAGTTATGTCAGGCAAATTTATTAAAATAATCAGCAATACGTTGGTTAGTTAGTTATCGTAAAGTCGTTTTTATTATCTTACCATTTTATAAAGATATCAAACTTATAATCTTAAACATGGATTGTCAATATATATTTTTTCTTTTCTACCATTAGTACACCTACGCTCAGTAAAAGAATTAAAGGCAAAACTTGGAGCAAATTTTGTCGCCTATTTAACAGCGAAACACTTAGTATTTAGCTACGATATGAGAAAAAAAAAAGTACCTCAATAAAACTGAACTTCACAGAATTCTGGGAGGTTAGAAAAGGCGGCAACCACCAACTTGGAACTATAAATCATTAACGGATGATTTTTTTTTCTCTCGTAATGCTTTACATATCTACTTTTTAGCCTATTTTTATCGATTTTTTTTCTTCTTTTTACAACATGAGGGCAAAGGATGTTCCCCAAAATAAATAAATAAGAAAATACAAGAAATAAAGATAGAATAAAATAAAATTGAAGAAAAGAAAAAGAACAGCTCTGCGCTTAACTGGGTGTGTACCCGAAAATTGTCAACCTTAAAAATGTGGCAAGCTTTTCTTGGCAAAGCCACCCGCCCAAGAATCTTCCTTTTACCAAACGATTGGAACAATTTTTTTCCCCATTGGAACGTGATCGGATTTCAAAACTACGAGTGGAGTTGAGAGCAAGGATGCCGCTTCTATATGTAATAATTACGGTCTCTAAAAAAGAAAGGGATTTAGTCTCTAATAAATATTTCGACCACATTCCGATGAGAGCTTCAATGGTATCTCTACCTCTCAACCCTTCAATCGAAGAAGTCTTTATTTTATTGGCGCAGGAAGTAAAGTTGATTCTGGCCTGAATTCCAGAAAGTTCTTTATGAGAAGATTCAAAATGGCATTCAAACTAAAAATTATTATACTATGCGAAGATATATATTCAAGACGTAACTCGTACAAGCAATGTACAGAATGATTAAAAATGGAATGGGAATTTTATTTATGGCAGGAGATTTTGCTGAGAGGACTTTGCAGATACTTCCAAATATTAATATTTTACAGTGTTTTCTACAATAATTTTTAATTATCAGATTGCTTATATTCTTATTTTAATAACGCAGGAAGTAAATTTGATTTTGTCTTGAATTTCAAATGGTTCTTTATGGGAAAATTTTAAATGGAGTTCTAACAAAAAATTATTATATCTTGCAAAGACATGTCGTACCTTATAGAAGCTAGAAATTGGAGGATTAAATTGAATAGAGTTTACATATATAATAGGAAATACCATGCTTTGAAGTATCATTATTTTGTTGATACATCCAAACAGAAATTTGCCTATTTGATTTTTAGATTGCATTGGAGAAGTTTTTAGTTTATTATAAGTATGGCTGATCTAGTTTTGAAATTTAGAGAGTTCTTCAAGGAAAAATTCTAAAAAACTAATTAAACTGTGCGAAGATATACATTTGAGACGTAATTTATAGAAGCAAGGCATCGCAGGATTATAATAGAATTTATGATAGGAGATATTTTATTGATATTTCCCAATCTTAGTATTCCAATGCATAGTACTGGTAATAGTATTTAATATTATACTAGGAAATGTGAATAATTGATTTTTAGACTACATTGAAGAATTTAAATACTATTGAAAAAGTTCTTTATCTATTGAAATACTATTGAAAAGTTAAAAGTTCATATTGGGGAAATTCTAAATGATGATCTAACAAAAATTTATAAAATTTTGCTGAGATTTTAGTCGTAATTTTTAGAAAAAAAGACATCACTGAATTACAATATAAAAGAATTCATATTTATAATATGAGTTACCATGCTTGGAAGTATTATTTTGCGTATACTTCCAAATATTAATATTTGTTTCGATTATAAAATTGCGAATTATAATGTTTGATTCGATTATAAAGAAGTTTTATTTCGTTGGCAAAGGAATATAAGTTTATTTTGTCCTGAATTCCAGAGAGTCCTTCATGGAAAGATTTTACATGGCATTCTAACTAAAGATTATTATATTGTGTAAATATATACACATTCAAGACGCACCTTATCGCAAAGCAAGACATTGCAGGATTGCAATGGAATAAAATTTATATTTATGATAGGAGCTATCATATTTAGAAGTATCATTAACTTACTAATGCTTCCGTATACTGATATTTCAAATATATTATTACCAATGCTATGAAATATGAACATTTGGTTTTTATATTGGTTTAAAGAAGCTTTTATTTGATATTTCAGTTTTCTTTTATTTGACGTTAAAATATTATTAAATATAAATAGATAAAAATGAACATACAATTCTTCATTTATTTTAATTTTATGCTCAAGATTTCTTTCCAATTATTCTAGGATTTTCTATTTTAGATTTTAATCCCAACTGTTCTAGCATTCCCATGTCCTTTATTATCCAATTCTCTAAAATATAGAAAAATAGAAATTTAAATATAGAGATTAAAAAAAAAAATGCATTTTATGCTTAACTATTTTCCTATTATCAATTTTAATATCAAAATTTTAACTATCAAAATGTTAGTCTGAACAATTCTTTCATTTTTTCAAAATTTCATTTGTTATTTACTTAATAAATTCTTAAAATCACTACAATTAAATTTGATTCCCAATGTTTTTAGTACTTTCCATTTTAGTTTTACTAATGTCAGAAGATTTATTCTTAAATATTTTAATATTCCCTTTCTCTCGCATTTTTTCGTCTTAACTGAAATTTCGCTCTTTATTTTTCTGGTGATTTTTATTGCTTCCTATTTTATTTATGACGCCCGGTGGCCGAGCGGTAGCGCTTCGCGCTGTCGTGCCACAGGTCCCTGGTTAGAACCTCGGGCCGGGCAAGGTCGACTCAGCCTTTCATCCCTTCAGTGGGTCGATAAATGAGTACCAAGCATCCTTGGGAAATATCCTTGTTTTTTTGTGTTTTTATAAAAAATTTAAAAAGGTATAGAGATTAAAAATATAAAAAAACTTCTGCGAAATATTCTTATTCAAATTTTTTTTAAAAAAATCATCCTTCAAAAGGAAAAAAAAAAAATCCGCCAAAAAAGCTCTGAAATAAGCAGAGACAAGAAATGACACTTGAGTTACATTACAAATGAGTATCCATCCAAACTACATTTTGAAATTCTTTTTCAAACAGCTTCATATTCCCAGTTATTTGATTTTCAGATCTCGCCTTCACGTGAAGCTTTTTTTGTACGTAAAAAAAGAGATGAAATCTATTTACTAGATGTCATATCCATATCCCTCCCCCCTTGTCTGCAAGTGACGCATGAAAACAGAACACGAGATAAAATGCATTCATTGGAAAGATTCTGAAATTATTAAACTTCTCAGAAGCAAAATCAATTTGTCACTTCTAAAAGTATTTTAAATTAACATACTTTAAATGTATTTTAACAAAACTTTAAGAGCATTTCTAACGTATTTTATACTTTATGTACATTTTAAGTCTATATTACTGTATTTTATTTTATTACTGTATTTTATTTTATTACTGTATTTTATTTTATTACTGTATTTTTTTATTACTGTATTTTTGTAAGTCAGCACTGTGCTCAGTGTGAGCCGGATGCTGAACTCGAATCAACCAGCCATCGCTGGGACTCGAGCCTGGATCATTTAAATGGGAGGCGAACGCTCTATCCCCTGAACCAACGCGGGTCACATAAGATGATTTAATTTTATTTTATAACCATCGTAGAACAGCCCAATTGTGACTACCAATGTTCAACTCCGTATCCTTGTTATAATGAACTAAATCTAGAAGACAAGGGAACTTCCGGATCAAGTATTGGGAGAAATTTGCCTTCGTCGAGGACTTTTTGATGAAACTAACCCACATTTGCGCTACATTGAGAGAAAAATCACGAAAACCTTCCACGGTTAGCCTAACTACAGGGGCACTCCAATCCGTGATCCGGCTACCACGGAGGATATTTCACATCAGCACTGGGGTCGATGGGATTTGTATCAACCAGCCATCGCTGAGATTCGAACGTGGATCACCTCATCGGGAGGTGAGTGCTCTACCCCCTGAGCCACCACGGCTCTATATTACTGTATAAAAAATCTGCTGGGTGGATCCTAAAATAGCCCACCCCGTGGTGACTTTTTGAAATTTCGCCAAACTAGGTTTTTGGATGATTATTCGGGGAGACATGTTGCAACATTATTACAAGTTTTTTTATATTTTATTAATACTATTTTAATAAATTTGTAATAATTTAAATTGTTTTTTTTTAATAATAAAAAAACAACATTGATCGAAGTAATAATCGCCAACTTGGCGAGATTTCAAAAGGTCGCCAAGGAGTGGGCTATTCTAGGATTCTAACAATCTGGTTTGAATTAGAGATCATATCGGAAATTGCTGTGTGAAAATTTTGCAAAATTAAAATATATCGCGTGCTCGATATTTCCTACTTCGATATTTTGTCTATGCTGGATTGTCACAGCCTGATTTTTTTTCAGTGCAGCGGTTCCAAATTTTGTTTGGCTACGCAACCCTAAATAATCAATCTTCTGTTTGCCGATTTTATGAATGAAGTTTATGAATGAGGTAGCTGTGAATGTTATAAGCTATTGAAGATCGTTTTTGAAATATTTAATTAAAAAATGAAGATTTTTCATCGTTTTATCATTTATAATTTTAAAATAATTTTAAATAAGATTTGTTACATTAGACAGTTAAATTTGTAGCCCTACAGCTATATCTAGCCTAGTCATGAATCTGCCCTTATGCTATATCTAGTCTAGTGTATACATAAGCTGAAAAGGCTGAAAATAAGCCGAATTATGATTTACTTCGAAATGAATATTTAAAAGAACTGCTATAATGGTTAGTAGGGAAACATATTTCGTTATTAAATAATTTAGTTATTTTATTTGAATTTGAAAATCGCGATAGGAAATACTAATACAATATGTTGTAAATGCTTGTTCTTTTCATAATCTGCTATAGTATAGCAGATTATGTAATATAGCAGCTATACTATAATCTGTTCAATATATTGCTATTAGCTATACTATATTTTCTTTTAAAAAATTTAATTTCTATTTTACTTGAAATAATTTCATCAAGGCAGCCGAAGGAGTTAAATATAATTATAGGTTTGATCCAAATATAATTGGAGGTTTCCAAACGTATACCTGTTTATAAAAAGTACTAACTCGCGGAACCCCTTTGAATCTTCCAAGGAATCCTAGAGCTCCATGAAACACCATTTGGGAACCACTGTTCTAGTTCACGGTTGGTATATGTTACTTTCATGCACAGATGTCTGATAGTGCAATCGGCAAACTTGGTAGTTTTAATGTAGTATAAAAAGTATTGGAAGTGTAAATTTTTTCAGTTATTTTTGAAAACAATTAAATTGAATTGAAACTAAATTAAATCATAACTAAATTGACTAATAAAATAATTTTTTTAAGTTTACAGAAAAAAAAATTAATTAAATTTTGACTTAAATTTTTTTTTTTATTAGCAACTTAAATTTTGGATACGTGTTGCCATTTATTAAACTAGTATTTAAAACTAATTAATCAGGGAATTTACCCCACATCTTTATTTTTAAGAACTATTCTCTAAATCATCGTTAGCCTTTAATGGTTAAAAAAAGAATATCAAGGATTTTATTTATAATTAGTCTCGCGTATCTCTCATAGTCCAATTATTGCTGAAAAATCGTTTGAACAGTTCCTGTAAAATCGAATTTTTTGAAAATAGATATTCGACAGCTTTCACTCAAATTTTGTATTTTGTAATGTAAAATTATATTCTTTAAATGACGTAAAAAATTGTACACTTAGCAATACAAATTGTTTTGGACTGTTATTAAGTAAAACGATAAATATTTACTAAAAGTTATTTTTTTTTCATGGAATTTTCTTAAAATAAATTATTTTTATAATTGTGCGCAAAATGCTTTTCAATTCATTTACAAAGTTCGCGAGATGTTTCGAAATACGTAAAAAAATAAAATGAACATTAAGGAGTCAAAACTTTGGACGGCACTCCTTACCAAACTATTGGGACCATATGTCCCAGATTGCAGCTGTCCCCTATATTTCGGGTGTCAGAAATCCAAATCTGGCAACAAAAAAAACAAAAAAAAACGGTATGTTTATTCAGAGAAAGTACATTTTTGTGTCTGATATCGTAACTTAAAATTTCGTTCGCATTAATTAATTAACATATTTGAAGTCACCCCCTCGAACAATTGAGATGGAGTCCTAAAACGTGAAGATACGATCATTAGTTCGAAAGTTATTCAGGATGGACCGTTTATTTTTGTGTGCACTGTATCTCTCTATTTATAATCAGTCTCCTGTATCTCTTAACTTACACTAACTTCTAATTAAAAATAATCTAAACAACCACTTTTTTCCATGTATTGATCTGTCCGATGCAATACCATTTGTTCAAGGAATTGAGTTTGTGCCAAACGATGTCTTTTTATAACTAAAAATAGTTCTGAAAGAAAAGCAATTACATTAAAAGGAAGATTGTCTTTTGTGCGTAATAAATATACCTGACTGAAAGAAACAATTACCAATGTGTCACACAAATTCTGATGTTGACACCTCTAAGTAAATGAATGCGACTGAACTGGAAGTGTATTGTGCGATAGACAATTAACTGGAATAAGATTCTTTGCTTTGATTTATGATTTTTTTCTCCACTGAATTCGATTAAGAAATATTTATTGCTCTTGTATTGTCACTAACTTTTATTTTGTTTTTAATGTATTATTATCACCGCGCCTCTGCTTTTATATAACTTTTGTTTTATTAGTTTTCATAAGAATTACATAAAGTAGCATATAATCCATTATTTAAAAACATATAATTACTAGAGTTCTTCCACTCCCTGCTCTCTATCTCTCGCCACACTTTTGAAAAATTTTCGAAATTCCTCTGGATCACCTCACAGTTTTATAAAGCTAAAAGAGAAAAAAATTAAAAATTAATAAACAAAACAAAATCAAAAATGAGTGTAAAATGTTAAGGCATGCGGAAAAATTGAATTATCTATTACTAATTTATTAACTATTCTATTACTTACATCATGCTATTTCTTATTCAATTACGCAGAATTAAATCATCAAAAAACATTTTTCATCGAAAAATCTGTTTATATATATATATGAATAAACAGATAAGTCAATCAGAAAAAAAGTAAAAAATTATATATTTCAAATTGGGTGCAAAATGTAGAATTACAAAGGTTAGATACTAACTCAATTTCCATGAAAACAATTTAAAAAACCCTATTTTTAGAATCCAGGTAAGAAGCAAAAATTATATATAGTTTGACGAACAAAAGATCTCCCCTTGTCCTAAAGTCTGAGGCCGCCAGTTGCGTTGGAAACAAGCGCAATTCAGAGAGGAGAGCTCTCTACACCCCGATTCCCCTTTCTCTCGCCAACACGAGCCGAAACCTGCCTTAAATACTGACCAAATACTAGTTGAAAGAAATAGTTAAACCTCGTAACCATAGTCACCGCCATTGCTTCAGATGAATAATATGGAAAGTTCTCAGTATAAACTGACTATATAAATGATTAATGCTGAGTTTAAATTAAATGCGTATAAACTAAAGATATGAAAAATATGTTCAACATTGTGCTGAAAAAAATTGGAGATTAATTTGCACAAAAATACTTATTTAAAGCACTTAAACATCAGGGTATATTTAATATTCCGCATTACTATAGGAACGATTCAACCACATTTCCAAAAGAGTTTTTTTTTAATCGATGAGATTAAGTATAGAAGAAAGTTGGGTAATACCGGGTAGCTAAGATTCGAAGGCTTGTTAAATCTAAACTGTTCGACCTGGAGCTATTATTTGTTAATTATGTAAAATATACATTATTCCTGAAAAGTCATTGACTTACTATATAATATAATAAATGATTTTTTTTTCTGGAAAAAGTCAGACCCACCCCCTAGAAATCGAGTAACTATGTTACTTATATGAGAAATTTAGAAATACTAAAATTGCAATGAAAAAATAGCAGATATTTCTATTCCTTATGAAAATGTAAGAAAGTTAATTAAAATTCCTTACCGAAATTCCCGATTAAAATTGCCTACCAAAAATATAGTGCTTGTTATTTAGCTGAGGAAAACTGCAGAGAAATATTTTAATATGTATATAAAAACAACGATATAGCATAAAGAGTCTAAATTCTACAAAAAGGTTTTTGTGCTTTGAAGAAAAGGCCCGCAATACATTTTTTATTGGACCCCGTAGAACCTTTGTTCAGCCTGGGGTGCAGTTGTCTTCTTCCTCTGCTGCACTGCAGTTTTCGTGAGCCCAACCTAGTCCTACCCCTAGAGCTTTGGTTATCGAAACGTAGTAGAACTGTACTATTATTGGCCGAAAATCTTAATGTTTGTTAGGATATGAGTCTTTAGTAAAGGCAGAATAAGCTGGAATGGAATGACCAATAAATCTTAGGGCCAACAAATAAGGATAGCTTAAATATATGGTAAGTCCCTCCTCTTGACAAATAAAGTGTAATTCAAAGTTTGTCCCATAGAAAAATGGACTTAATTTCCACACAATCAGGACCTTAAGCTGCTTTATTTCTTAAATAACAAAAACGTTTCGGTTAGAGGGTAGTATTAAATTCTTACTGTCGCTGATGAAGCTGTGGTCTGATAATTTAAAATTTAATATTATTAACGCGGGATTGGCTCTCTTTTTGGCTATACTATCTATCGTTAACTCGCCAGCTTCGATCTCTACCTATGCTCTTTCATTAAAAACGCAAATGTACCAAACATTTTATCTATACCAATAATGCCCCTATACTAATATTTTGTATCAAAAGTTGTATTTAATATTTTCCATCATTCTATTTAAACTTTCTTTAAATAGAATGATGGAAAATATGCTGTTCGCTTCCCATGCATGTTCAAACTTTATAGGAAAACACAAAAAGCTATCCTCCGCAATGAATACAGAATATCTATATTTTTATTTGTTGCTGCAATAATAAAGAAAACTCAGTAGACTTAGTAGGTGTGGGGCTTTAAACGGCGTCAAGAGCCGTCAAGTTTTATTGACGCTAAACCTGTCGCAACATTTCTTTGGGGGTGTGAGAAAATTGATAAACGTTAACTCATGAAAAGTCAGTGTTTCGAAAAGAAAATAAAGTTCTCGTAAGTGTCATGATAAAAAAAAATCACGAGAAAGAAAGACATTTTTTTTTTTGCTACACATAAAAATTTTATGACTTTATTTTCTTTCGTTAGTATCTGACAAATCCGCAAGGTTTAAAAAGTTGTCAATTTTTTTTTGTTATAGGTTTAAAAAGTTTGGAGGTGCTGCCTTTTTCTACAGGCACAAGTAATGAATGGAAAAAAATCTTTAAATATTTTACATGCATTTTTAAAAGCCATTCGTAAACACCAAAAACAATATAGTATATTTAAAAATTTTTTTACTAAAAATGAAATGTTTTATTTTCGCTTTAATTTTTATTTTGTTGTTATTGCAAGAGCAGATTTAATTTTGGCCTTATGGGTTTCAGAGCTCAAAACAAATCTATGTTTATTACGATATTTTTTCATGCGTGTTTAAAAAGCCGTAGATTTGTCTTTAATTCTAAATAGCTTTTAAATAAATAATTAAAAAAAATTTTTCACCATGTTAGCGAAATTTTTCAACTGTATTTTCCTATTTTGAATAATCGAGAATAACTCAGAAAATAATTAAATGATGAAAAATACAAAGATTATGAGTGTTTAGCAAAGGTGCCTGCAAAGAGCACTTTGGCAAATTTTGGTGTAACAAGCAAAAATTTGTTTTTGAAAACTTAAGCCATTGCAATTTCGTTGTTGTTACTTATGCCACTTGCCTATACCAGCAGGCTTGTTTGAGATCAAGCAAAACTTTTAAGCAAGAGGAGAAGAATCCGACTAAGAATCCGACTTCAATCACACACACGTCACAGCCCGTTTTGCAGTAAAGACCCAGTCATACTCCATTTATTCATTTCCCGATCGTAATTTTGACCTGAACCAGAGACCGATAAATTTCCATTTCAGTACCCTCAGAGGCCTTGACTTGTATTTAGGCAGTGGCTGATCAATACGAATTTCGAACCCTGCTCGCACAAAACTTGGTATTGACATGAAATATCCTCAGTGGTACACGGATCATAGGTAAAGTCCCCTTACGGTCAGGCTTATTGTGGGAGGTTTTCGTGGTTTTAAACTCTATGTAACGCAATTGCGGGTTAGTTCCTTAAAAAAGTGCTCCACGTTGGCAAATTTCTCTCAATACTTAACCCAGGAGTTCCCTGGTCTCCTGGGTCGGATTAAAAATTACAAGACTACGAAATTGAACATTAGTAGTCGTAAAACCAAAATGGGGTCGGCTTTTCAAAGACGGTACTAAAAGTAATAATAAAAAATACTTCAGCTGTTGGACATGCTAAGCCTTTGTTTCGCTACTGCGGTCCCTAAAATATCGGAGTAAAGTATCAGAGTTCTCTAAAGCAGCGTTTCTCAACCTTTCAGTATTCACGGCCCAATGTTCAATCATAATTTTCATCGCCCCCCTTTACAATAAAATGTATACAACAATAATGTATGTTGAGTATTTTGGATTCTGTCTTAAAATTATTTTTAACTAACTGCCCAAACAAAAGTAAAGGAAAAGCCAGCAGCATTTGAGATTGTAGAAATTATGTTTGGAGATAACTTTTCAAAACAATTGCAGTCCATACCTCTTTCAAATGATACTGTTGCTCGTCGAATTGGTGATATAGCTGAATATGTACAGTGTCAGGTTTTCTCGAAATTCCGTGACAAATTGCTTTCAATACAGCTTGAGGAAGCAACAGATAGTAATAAAGATGCTCATTTAATTGCTTATGTTCGATTTTGGGATAATATGTCTGTAGTAGAAGAACTAATTTTCTGCAATTGATGGTGCTCGCTCATTGTCCGTAAGATTAGAAAGTATACAAGCACTTGTAAAACAAAAATCTCTTCAATGGGTCTGGACAAATTGCATGATCCACAGAGAAGTTTTGGCTTCGAAAGAAATGAGTCCTGGTTTGAATATTGGGTTAACTACGGTTGTAACCGTAATAAATTATATTAAAATGAGATCCCTGAAATCGAGAATCTTTTCCGCACTTTGTAAAGACATGGGTTTAGAACATTCAGTGTTACTATTTAATTGCGAGGCAAGAAGTTTATCACGTGAGAAATTTTTACAACGTGTTTATGAATTAAGAAAAGAAATTTCGATTTCTTTAAGAAAAGAAATTTCGATTTCTTTAAGAAAAGAAATTGCTATTTCTTTAAGAAAAGAAATTGCGAGAAGAAAAAAACAGATCGGAAGCCGAGAATTTTCGTGATGGTTTATTTGTGATGAAATTGAGCTACTTGGTCGCCATATTCCAGAAATTAAATAACTTGAATCTTCAACTTCAAGAAGCAAATTCGCATATGTTGAATAATTTGGATTGGAATTGTGGGGCAGAAATTTAAAGCAAAAAAACCTAACAATGTTTGCAAATGTAGATGATTGTATTAAAACTTATAAGGCTGAAAATGAACATGTAAAAGTTGTTTTTGTAACCATTGAAAATAATTTAGCCATGCTGGCAAAGATTATTAAAAAGTATTTTCTTGCTGACGACAAGCTGATAGCAAGTTACGCGTGGGTTAGGGATTCATTTTATAAGACTCCCGATAGCTCTCAATTGATGAGAAAGAAAAATTCCTAGACTTCACAGCAAGTGGCGAAACCAAAAGACAATTTAGTAATAAATCACTATTTGAATTTTGGGCAGAAGTAGAGGATGATTTTTCTGCACTAAAAACAAGGGCATTTCGCATTCCACTACCATTTTCAACATCCTACCTTTGTGAAACTGGATTTTCTGTTGTGGCTTCTTTGAAGACAAAACATAGATCTCGGCTAAATATAGAAACAGAACTGAGAGAGGCTATTTCTAATGTTAAGCCTTCCTTCGAAAACTTTGCTCTGAAAGATAGGCCAAGGAAATCACTAATAATTATTAAATTTGTCTTTAATTTAATATGTTTTGATTAAGTAAGATGAGTGAGCCAAAAGTGGCCAGTGCTCCTAAGGTAGCCCACCACGCAAAAGTAGAATTAATTTAATTCTGAATCGCAAGATAGCCTTGCTGCATTGTAAATCTTGTATCTGAGGTGCACGTGGCTAAATTGGAATAATACTTTGACGTTCTTTGCATTTTAGTAGACTTTGCGATATTTTCTTGTTTCAAGTTTTTTGTTTTGTTTGCATTTTAAAGTATTTTTTCGGGTATTTCTTGGTATTTTTGTGGTAGTTATAGGTGTTTTTGTGGTAGATTCTGGTATTTTCTTGTAAATTCGAGTATTTTTATATTAGTTATGGGTTAGGTTAGATGGGTTAGTTATGGGTTAGGCCCCACAGATTGAGAATCGCTGCTCTAAAGTTTCATATACATGCTTCACGGCCTTTGTTTCGCGTCACCTATGTATATGAAGCACAGGTCCCTGAAGTATCAGAGTTCCCTGAAGTTTCTTATACATGCTTCAAGGCCTTTGTTTCGCGACACCTATGTATATGAAGCACAGGTCCCTGAAGTATCAAAGTTCCCTGAAGTTCCTTATACATGCTTCAAGGCCTTGGTTTCGCGACAGATATGTATATGAAACACAGGTCCCTAAAGTATCAAAGTTCCCTGAAGTTTCTTATACATGCTTCAAGGCCTTTGTTTCGCGACACCTATGTATATAAAGCACAGGTCCCTGAAGTATCAAAGTTCCCTGAAGTTCCTTATACATGCTTCAAGGTCTTTGTTTCGCGACAGATATGTATATGAAGCACAGGTCCCTGAAGTATCAAAGTTCCCTGAAGTTTCTGATACCTGCTTCAAAGCCTTTGTTTCGCGACAGATATGTATATGAAACACAGATCCCTATAGTATCAGAGTAAAGTATTCTGAGTTCCATAAAGTTTCATATACATACTTCAGAGCCTTTATTTTGCGAAAGCTACCTATATGAAACACAGGTCCCTAAAGCAATACACTAGTCTTTTTGCGACTACAAATAGCTTAGTTGCATAAAACTGAAAAGTGGTTGCAGCAAAGTGGTTCAGTTTAGTAGTAGTTAAAACAATATGACACTCTAAAAAGTTATGTATAAAATTAAATAAAATAAAACATTTCTTAAATAAAATATATATTATAAGCTTGCGGAAGGGGAGAAAAATAGATATAGAGGAGAAAAATAGAATAGAAAATAGAGAAAATAGATAATTTACGGTATAAATACCGTTATTTTTGTTTCAATTTGTTTTTAAATTTATGTTTTCTTCTGTAGGGGCACACTGACGAAAGAATAATGCATTTTTGAGAGTCTACTGTTTTTATTTTCTAGTTTTTATCACAACTTTAATAAAATTAGATTATTTTAAATGAGCCGTTTTATTTCCGAAATGATTTTATTGTTTCTTGTTTTTTTTACGAGTTCTGTTTTACCTGGAGAATTTTTATTAAAAAAAGTAATTTTCCTTCTCAAACACACTTGCAATGAAAGATTTTATATTAAATTTGTTTCAATCAATCTTTATTTACGTTTAATTTCAGTTCTAATAATCTTCTTAAATGATTAAAGAATTAAACCTTTTGAAAAGAAAACTTTTATAAACGTATCAGGTTTTTTTCATTATTTAATTAGGAATTTACGAACAAGTATAATGTGAATCAGTGATAGCTTCGATACTTTTAACTAATCGAATTTTCTGAGAATTTCATTTTCTCTTGCAAAAGAAAAATTCATTGTTATTGTCATAATATGGGTTCAAAATGAAAATCTTGAAACCAAATTTAATTTAGAAATTTAACTTAGTTATTGCCTTTTTTTCACAAAACATATTATGTAATTATAATAATAAAAAATGAAATAAATATTTCTAATTTTTTACATTTCTATATAATGCAATCTAAATAAAGCAATTAAATAAAGCAATTTCTAAATAAAGCAATTAAATTAAAGTTGATATTTTGAAGTAAATAAAATTAAGGATTCTTCAGCGAAAGACCAAATTTTTAAATTATTACCATAATTTGTGCTGTTTGCGTTACAGAATGAATAAAACTATTTAAATAAATAAAAAAAATTATATATAATAGGTCAGTTCCCGGACGAGGAACCTTTGAGTCTGCTCCAAACTGTTCTGACGATGTCGTTTGCAAGCAAACGACCAAACCACAATCAGTAGGAATGTTTCCTATGTTTGAAAAAAATCGTGAATTGTATTTTATTATTCTTTAATATTTCAAAATTTTTATTGTTGCTTTATTTTCTGACAGAAATATTTAAAATTGTTGATAGATAACTACTATCAAATCAGGAATAACTTCTCATAAGTTGAAGAAATTTGGGAGCGGGTTCCAAAAGCTCAGAGTCGTGAAACAGGCTCATTAATGAAAATTATTTTTTGTGATTAAAAGTTTATAAGCAACGCTGTAAGTAGATAATACCAATAACGTTAAAAAGAAAGAGTTGTGTACGTGCTGGGTACCTGAAATTTGGATAGTTTGTGCTATGGATAATTTTAGCTCCAATCTAAAAAGTCGTTAAAACAATTTTAATTTGTGTGTTCGAATATTTCGCATAAGGGTAGAGTTAAGCATTGTTGCAATATACACTGAACTTGATTTTTGTTAAATTAAAAAAAATAACATTTGTGAGGTTTGAGCACACTGCTCCATTTTCTCTAAACGAGTTTGCTTGGAGTTTTATTTCAACTTTCTTTTACAAACATTTATCTTTTGTTTATGTCAAATAACTCCAAGTAAAATCAACGTGTATGGCATGTGGAGCTGACGTCCCTGACTAATATTTTGAAAACTATCTGAAATCATGCATAAAATTTAGTTTAAGAGTTATGCTTTTTAAGCATGTTTCTATACGCCTAAATAATGTAATGCGTAATCCTTATTGGATTCACCTGTCAGAAGAATGAATAATTATTAAAAATTTCAATAAACTCTCAGTGAAACTCACTTTTTATTAAATAGAGCAGCGAATCAGCACAAAAGACTGGTCTTATTTCTTAAATAATTAAGAAAAAATCGTCTGACTTTTAAATTTTGATGAAGTATTCTGTTAAAATCTAGATATTCCAAGATATTTTGCTAAAGTGGTTCAAAGCAGAATATTTTAATGTTGATAGTAACCTTTCGAGTGCTTAAAATTAACAGTATGCCAAATTTCATATCTGCTGGATGAATAGTATAAAAACGCAATCGTGACAAACATTATATATATGTCAACAGAAGATATTTTACAGATTATCTAGTTAATGTGTGGATTAACTCGGATGATCCGTTAAAGTGCTAAAAAAATTGTTTCATTTCTTAAATTACCTTGGTAATCTGCAAATTACCTAAATGGTTTGCATATTACCTAACTAATCACTCGTTGAAATGAAAATAGCGCATTTGATATTACAAAAGCAACGTTTTTGTACAGTAAAAATTTAAATGATGTTATTTATTTTCAGCTGTGTAAAAAATTAAGTTACAACAATCAAACAATCAACACATTAGTTAATAAAATCAATCACTTTAAAAATTATAATACGAAAAGGAGATGGTTTAAAGTATCACATTTAAGGAAATTAACGTTTATTTATTTTGCAATATTTAATGAATCAAGTCAATAAATGCTACCAAACAAACAACAAATAAGGTGGCCAGGTTAGCCTGGTTGGAAGAGCGCTGAACTCACGTTCATGAGAACGGGAGTTCGAATCCAGCAGGCCGAAGACACCCCTTGTAGTAAATGGTGACCGATGCACTTTAAATACACCGGGTCACAAAGTCCTCCATGATCCCATAACAAATTATACCTCTGAGGGTACTGGATTGGAGATTGATCGTTTTCTGGTTCAGGTCAAAATTACGATCTATGGATGAAAGAATGGATGTATGAATGGGTTCATCCTGGTGTGACAGGAGTCGAATTCTTAGCCATAGATGGCGCCACTGAAAAACAAAGACAATCACACCCCCTGACTTAACGGCCTACGACAACAACAACACATAAGTTGAATGAGAGAAACAAACTTTTGATACGATACAGAAACTGTTATTGCGCCTATTGTTTTGGTAACTTGCGAAAATTTTTGATTCCGCACTTAAGCGGATTACTCTAGTTAAACTGCTAATCAACTGGGTACTGTGCATATTAACGGATTTCTATCTTTAGTGGTAACATAGTGGTATGCATTTCGTGGTATGCATTTCGTGGTATGCATTTGTATATATAAAAGGATATGAATTAAAACATTACATTTTTTAATTGCTCAATAATTCTAACAGTTTTTAAAGCTAACATTAAAGCTATTTTTTTTATTTATTTAAAAGACTAATAGTACGTTTATTATGTGATAAACGTTTTTTATTAGGCAAATTGGTGACTTTACAGTGATTATATAAGTTATTTATTTTCAAATCTTGAATAATTTATAATGAAATATGATGGTATATGAAATTATTTATATTAATAACGCAGCTTAGTTTTTCCTATTTTTCTCTCAACAAAATTGTGTTAGATGATGAATAAATTATTACGACAAAAAAAATCACGTTCTTTTCCCACTTTCTGTTATTATTATTTTTATTAAAATAGATCATGTTACTTACTTTCTGGGTAAAAATAAAGTATTTGAATGTCATAAATAAGGCATATAAAGCCTTTTTAGGGTTGAAAAACAATTTTATAGCAATTTTTTGGAAGTTGCAAAAAATTGAGTACTGAATTTATTATATTTCTTATTGAAAAAATGAATAAAAGTTTTTGTTATATTTTTAAACTAGTAGAAGCAGACTTAATTGTTTCCCTAAAGGAGTTTAAATATTTTATATTTTATTCAAAAATAAATGTTTCATGCTTAATAATGAGTATAAATACCAAAGCCTCTTAAGGTTTCACAAAAAATGCTATTTCATTTCCACCTTTAATTGTAATTTTATTTCATTTTTTTAATTTTAATAGTGCATAGTGCTTATAAGTCCCTCTCTGAATGTAAATAAAGTATTGAAATGTCATTTAATATGACACAATATTGCCTTAAAAATATTTTATAGCAATTATTTGAAAGTTGTAAAAAAACAGAAAGCTGAATTCATCATATCTCGAATCTGAAAGCAAAGCTTAATTAAAAGATAGCAGATTTAACACACATATTTCCCAAAGGATTTAAAAATTTTCGGATTTTATTTTATAATAAGATCTGTATTTGATTAGGAATAAAAAAAAAGAACTTATAGTTTTATGATAATATTGTATACTTTATTCAAATTTTAAAAGTTAATTCGTATTTCAATTGAGCACAATAAATAACGTAATAATTTTACGAATAAATAACGTAATAATTTTAAATTAAATATGAGTTGAGTTTTAACAAACGCAAATCAGTGTAAATATAATTATATAAGATTTAATTATATAAAATACAATTATATAAAATATAATTACGTAAAATATAATTAAATATAATATAATTATAGATAATACACTAGTTGAATATCCGTTTCTTGTACGGGATGAAGAAAAAATCAATGAATCAGTACTGAATAACATTGTAGAAAGCTAAAATATTACCAATGTTTTTTATTTATTACTATTTGCCGCTGTTCTCGGTGACTTTACGTTATTAGAATAAGCAAAAAACGTATTTAGTCGTTAATCCCATTAAGACAAAATAAACAGTATTCAGTATTATCTGGTAACTCACATTTAAAATTACTACAATCAAACAACTTTCTCCTTTACTTATATCTTAAAAATAGTCGTAAAAAACCTATTTCCGCAGTATTATATTAGTATTATAAAGGTATATTTTTACTGCAGCTGTAATAGGCACCAGATTTACTCATAAAAGAGTATATTTTGTACCTATTAAAACTGCACCAATTACCATGATGTTAATGGTACCCATTACCAAAATTAAGCATCACTCGTGGCAATAGTAGTATGGCGACTTTTTACGGTCTTTTAAGCGAATTAGTACCATTCCTCCATTAATTTTCTTTTTTTGTACACAACTTATTATTTTTTTTAATTTCGATTTGTAACGATAACCAAAATTATTATTGACGTCAATAATAATATTGGCGTTTTATGAAATTTTTTATCAATGAATTAATACTATTTCTCCATTAATTTTGCTTTTTAGTACAAATTTCTTTTTTAATTTCAATTACTGTTGATTTTAAATTATTTAGTTTTATAGTAACACAATTTAAAAGTATAACTTAAAAATGAAATAAACGCGTGGTTTCAGAAAAACTTAAGAATATTAGTCTGGTGACGTAGTTTGTTTATGCTATAACGATCACGTTGATCATTCAGATAACAGGGCATAACCAATTAAACCCCATTTATAGTAAAATAAAATCTGTCAATAAATTAACATTAGCATTTAAATCTAACACTTGATAGTATAATATTATGCGATAGCTGAGTGGTTAAGGAACTGAGCTTTCAATGTGGAGATCTGGGGGTTCGATCCCCAATGCCGGCTAAGGACCTCCTAGATTTATATCAGTGATTCTCAACCTTTTTTTTTTTGTCGCGGCACAATTTTAACGATTTCAAAATTTGGCGGCACACAAAGAAAAGGATAAGTTGTTTACTTACCTATAATACACTGTGTAAAATAGTTTATGATAATAATTCGGAATGTAAAATAAAATAATATAATATTTACTACAAAAACAACGTTTTTCAAGGAATTAATTACAAATGAATAATATACTTTTAATGATAAATTTGACGTTTTTTGATAATTTCATTTATATTTGCTCGTAAAAATGACTCTCATATCGTCTTCTACATTTAACAGTTTCGATCTTTTTTTCGTTTTTCTGTTGGTTAATACTGAAAATCCGAATTCACACAAATAAGATGTAGAAAATTAATTAAAAACTTGAGTAAAAATGGGTCAAAAACGAGACACAGAGAAATATGTAACGAAGCGGTGAAAGTGTAAAATCTTCATTACAATACTCATATATATATAAGTACTTTTCTTTAATTTAAACTTTACTCGTATTAAAAAAAGCATTATAATTTTTACTACATACATTTCTGAAATTTGGTGGCACACAAAAGAGCCGCGGCACAGTGGTTGAGAATCACTGATTTAGATCGATGCTTGCCTAGGATGTAAAGCGGACAGTGCACAATGCTGACCACATTAGGGCCGGGATAGCCTGGTCGGTAGGGCGCTGGGCACATGTCCAAGAGGTCGTGGGTTCGATTCTCGCCGGCCGAAGACTCCCCGTGTAGTAAATGGTGACTGATGCACGTTAAATCTGTCGAGTCTCAAAGTCCTCCATGTTCCCATAACAAATCAATACCTCTGGGGGTACTGATTCAGGAGTTTCCTTGTCTTCTGGATTGGTTCAAAATTACAAGGCTACGGAGTTGAACATCAGTAGTCGTAAACCCATGAAATTGGGTCGGCTGTTCAACGACGGTTATAAAATAAAATAAAATGCTGACCACATTTCCATTATAATAGTCAGGAAATTGTGACGCTTAAAACTTCAAGATTCACCTGGCCAGCTACAAGCTGTTTTGGGAATGCTTCACTTTTAGTTAAATACTAAGCCTGAATTATTTTTTTTTTAAAAAAATTGAAGATATAAAGTAATTAATAAAGTGTTATATCTTAAAATTTTACAAAGTATATTACAAGAATAGTGTGAAAGTTATGAAAATTTTTCAAATTAGCAATGCGTCATTTTTAAGGACAACATATATTTATTCTTATGCATTACGAAAAATAAAGCTAGATATCCGATTTCATTTTGATTGAAATCTTAAAATATATCAATGAACAATATATCTCAATAACAAAATTAGATTGGCGGCAAAATATATTGCACCAGTCACGCAAGGAATTCAGCTTAAGCGTGAAATAATATGTATGGCAGTAAATTTGCATATCTGAGAAGAGTGATTGTCGTCATAATCGATTTGCATGATGTGTTTTGGCGGTATCAAGGAGCGATTTTGGCGGAGTAGATGCTGAAAGTAATGAGGATTGTAAAATATGGAGAGGATTAATGTCGATATCAAGGTCATAGAATTCATTAAGTCATCCCTCTTATAAACATATTTGCAATCTGCAGAGCTCATGCTGCTTATGCAGAAGGCGGAACTGTTTAATTTAATAAGCACTTACGGAAGGGAAAGTAAAATTGAAATTTATATTTTCGCTTTAAAAATTAAAAGATAGATTGTTGCGGGAAAAAAAATATATTTATACAAAATAAATTAGAATAAGTAAGGTCTTGTAGTTGATGTGTGTATTATCTAAGTTTGACTTAAATGCATTTTAATCTTACAATGCGTATTTATTACGCGGCATTGTTTAGTAAATCTTTTCATATATTCTTGCCATATTCAATCACGCATATTTTGAGGGCCAGGAGTCTAAATTCGCCGGAAAAAAAAATGTATGTTCAATCAGAGAAAGTACGCGTTTGTGCCCGATTTCATAGTTTAAAATATCATTACTTCTCTAATTAATTTGCATATCTTAGGTTAGGCTTTCGAACCATTAAGATTGAATCCTAATCATAGAGAAACATAACAGAGCGTGAACATAACGATAATTTTTGTCCTCATAACAAAACCATATGATTGTAGGGTGAATCGAGTATTTTCACTCTTCCGTTTCTCCTTGTTATTTCATTGGAAGAATATCGACGCGGGAATTTTAAAGTCATAAATCTTAAAATAAAGTGGGTTACTGTACTGCATTTGGTTTTACAGAAAAAAAAATGTTAGATGAGGCATTTTACATTTCATAGGTAAGTTAATTTGTTTTTGTTTGGAATTGCAATTGTTTTATTTATTATGCAAATAAACTTTGAGAATGTTCTTCTTTTCCATAAACGAATAAAAAACACAGCTAAACCATAAAGTAATGATTAAATAAAATTTATTATTAATACATCATTTTTTAAAATGAGTTGAGCTAAAATGAAGTAGGCGAAGTTTTGGTGACATTGTTGTTTCTTTCCATCTTCGATTATTTATGTTGTCTATTTTTACCCTCTAAACTGCTTTCGAAAGTAAAAAGATTTCTCTCTGTTTCTTATTTTATTTCAATAGCTTGCTTTTGGTTAGTTTTGTTTATTACATTTGCTCATACGAAAGAGGGGTTATGAAAGATTACAAAAAACGATTTGATAAATAGATAAAAAAAAAATTGAACACTAAATTTTTAGTGTTATTATTCTAGTGTTATTATTATTCTAAATTTAATAATATCATCAGATCCTTCTCAATTGAAATCACATCTTTTTTAGTTGCTATAACTCATGAAATTTCTTTAACTCATTTCATTTAAATAACTCATGAAACTAAACACGACTCAACCAAAAAAGCGAAATCAACTGTCACACAACGCCTCTTTTTCTTCGCCAACATCGCCGAGAGATAGGAAGCATATGGTTGTTGGTTTGAAATGAAGAGAGATGTGGAAATATAGCAGACTTGATCTACTTGTATTACAGCTCTGTGGTCCTAATACATTAAAATGCGATTATTAGATCAAACTTATTTAGAATGTTCTTTTTCTATTTTTCTTCTATTTTTCCGAGCAATGCACAAAATAAGAAACATCATTTTTATTTTCTTATGCTCCAATCTTAATTTTAAGAAGAGGGCCTTGTATTAAGAACATTACCCTCAATTGGAAACAAACTGTAATAATAGAAATCGTTTATACTCGCACACTAAAATTTCATTAAAGAATTATTTAATAATGGAATTAAGATTTGAATTTTGAATGTTTGTTCATTTACAATGGAATTCTGAAAATATTTAAATAGCATCAGACATCTGAATTATAAATGCTCCATTATTGAATTAAAACAGTAAATAACGAAATTAAGTGGGAACTAAACGGCTACTCTTTGCTCATTAATAATGGAAAGTCACAAATATTTACACTGCGTCGACGTCTGATTACTAAACAGTTTGACGGCTTACTTCAAAGTGTTTTAAAGAAAGATCAAACAATTTATTTGAATTTCTGCTATTAAATATAATATTTTCTGCTACGTTAATTGATTTTCCGGATTCAACTTAATTAATTGAGAAATTTTAAGATAACTTACAAGAAAAAGATAAAATTCTAAGTAACTTTTACCTTGATAATCAAACATCACAGGCATTCGAATTTATTGAATGAAGGATTTCCATTATATCTACTCGTTAAAAGTATAATATAAAAAAAATATTAAATGAATAAATTCTTTTCAAAATAAATAGTTAAATCAACAAAATTGAATTAAAGTTTTAGAACGTAGCATTTTTTGAGGAAATTCGCCAAAAAAATATATCACTGAAAAATATATGGATGTCACCAATGAAAAATATAAATAATTGAACTTTGACGCCCCGTGGCTATGCGGAAGCGCTTCGCGCTGTCATGCCACAGGTCCCTGGTTCGATCCTCGGGCCGGGCAAGGCTGACTCAGCCCTTCATCCCTTCAGTGGGTCGATAAATGAATACCAAGCATGCTTGGGAACTAAACACTGGGGGTTCCGCGTTTGGCTGACCACCTGCTCCTGCACCCCAGAGTCCAAGGTCAAGAAAACTGAGATGGGAACAGTAGGCCTTGGCCCTCTATGGGCTGTCGAGCCACTGAGTTTTAGTTTTTTAATTAAACTTTTGTCGTTATTAAGGAGAGATGCGATCAGTATTAAGACCTCTTATTTTATTACGACATTTGTGTTATCTTGCTTTAGTGGCTTGTAAAGTCGGAACTTTTGTATAAAAAATTTGACAACTTCCCGACAAGCCAAAGAACTAAAATCTCTACAGGAACTCTTTTTCCAATGAAAATGCAAGTTTCAATGGTTTGACAGTTTTGAGCAGATTTTATTAATATATTAACGAAAAAGTTAATTAGTCTCAGTCAAAATTGTGATCATTTTAAGATGTATCAGAGCATTGAAATTTTAACTGAAGTTATGAGCTGGATAATAGAATCCAACCATTTTCCAACATCAACAAGTAGAACTTATCGTGATGTTATAGTCAATCAAACCTCTGGCCACCTGTAGACTAGATAAATTACTAAAACTTAAATTTTGTGCTAGTACTAACAGTACTAACTTCAATCGTTATCTGACCACAAAAATCAGAATTTATCGCTATATTTTTTTCTAATTGCAGTTTCAATCGTCATTCAAAATTTCATACATTTCCCGATTAGTTAAAATGCTCTAATTTTAATCTGAGCACTGCATTTTAGTACAATATATTAAATCAAAATTTCAATAGATCGCTAGAAGTTATCGTCCTATTATCGCCAATCAAAATTTTAGCACTTTCGAATTAGTGTATAAATAAATAAAAAGGAAATTAATGTATTTAAACTTTTGTCTAGTTTTCTGAATAAACTATTGGGGAGAGAATTTCAATAGTACTCAAGTATCATTAGATACTTCTCAAAAATGAATTTCATTTGTTAGAAAAAGTAGGAAAAGTAAGAAAAAGTATTAGAAAAAGTAAGTTTTTGTAAATGATTTTGAAACTTAAAACTTAGGCTGCACTATTTAATTGACTTATTTTAAGATATGCTATGCGAAGTATTAGAATGCCATTATCAAAAGTTAATGTATCCAAGTGTTTTTAGTTAGAGTACAACATATGACTTCTGAAAATATTAAAGATTCTTGAAAGCCACGTTCCTTTTTAAAGTTTAAAAATCATGCTTATATATTTCAAAAAACTAAAATGGATGTAGTTTTTTTTATACCATATATTTTACCATCATCATATATCATACCATCTATATGAAATAAATAAAATTCTTGTCACGTTTTTTGTTTATTTTTTTCTTTTGAAAAGTGTTGTTTGGTTACCACCATTTCTGAACCTTTTTATTTTTAATACTTCCACAGAATGGATATTATTTATAATATATCAGAGGTCTGAAGTTTTCGCACATTTAATAAAGTTAAGAATTTTGAAAGCTGACAGATAGGACCGTTAATGTAAACTTCAGTATTTCTCATAAATATGAAATCAGTGTACTAAAGTGATTCTATGAAAAAAACTTGTTTCTATAGATCAACATTTTTGTAGCTGGGAACAATTCGCAACTAAGATTCTCAATTGTTTTTTCCATTACAAGACAATTGTCTCTCTTCCTCTTTCTTGGTTTAAAATATTTTAATCGTCTAATTTTTGAAAGAATATTTTCTAGAATAATATATAAAAACATGCATTAATTACATGCATAGAATGAGATAATAAATAAACCCTACTTTATTATCATAAAATTCATTTTAATTTAATCTTGTAAGATATTTAAAAATTGTTAAGAAAGAAAAAAAGATATACTCTTCTGAAAATATGCCACCAGGCAGGTAAAATGTAGGTTAAGTGAGATGATTAAATGGCTATTAAGCTATCTCAATTAAGTATTTACGATATGTTTACGACCTTTCAAAAGCATTTTAACATCCCCTGTGAACTAGCATTCTAAGCAACTTAAAAAAGACAAAAAACAAAATGGGCATTTAAACACGCAATAAAAACAATGGTAAGGTCATTTTTCCGCAACCTTCTCCATAGGGGGTAAACTTTATCGATAAAATGATGTCCTTATACTTTTTAAAAAACAATTTTTGATTTTTTTTTAGTTTGCTTTTTATTGCAGTCATAGAACAAGGAATACTCTATGCAAGTACCTTTTAACTTCATATTTTATGAAAACTGTGCCAGCTTGGCGTAGCTGATGACATCTCGTTTCAAAGCCCGCCAGGTAAGTTTTTTGGATTTATGAAATATGTTATGGTTCTGATAAATTATGAGACAGACTTAAGTAAAGGAAATATTGCACTGAATAAATTTGAATAACATTGTATGCCTCATAAAAGTGAGGTTCTATTTTTTAAATGCAATTTATTTAAATAAAAAACGATTTTTCTCAAACAAATAAATATGGATTAATGACAAGAAAGCGTTTTGTTTTGAGAAAAGCACATTCACCTTTTCTAAAATTTTTTAAATGTTTTTACTGAAATCACTGCAATATATGCTCTTATAACATAATAACCACTATGGTCAAAAACAGTTTCTCATTGTAGTAGGCTGTATGGTTACTTAATTGACTAAGAAATTATAAAGGTATTTTTTACCTCTAAATTACTTCTTTATCCCCAGTTAAATCATTCACCTGCAAATAAATAAATAAATTAATTAATTAAACATATTAAAAAAACATAATAAAGTATCATCTACATCTTAAAACGAAAAAATAACTTTTTTGGACAAAAAGCAAAAAAATACAGAAATTTCCAAAAATGGATTCGATAGCGAGCTTAAATCAGTTGAAATTTTTGAATACACCGTTAGAACTAACTAAGCTATGAATCAAGAAGCGGATTAAATTGTCTGACTAAGAATGTTTCAACTAAAAATCCTACGTTGGTTGAATTTTCAATAAATCACCCTTTCTATTTTTAAATTATTTAAAACGATATTTATCTTTTCATAATTTGGCGGTAAAGAGAAGCTATTAACTTGTCATTGAGGTTCAGAATCGTCTTCTAAATAGGTTTACCACCATTTTGCTACCCGAGTCTCTTTTTAACCGACATGTTAGGCTTAGTAAAGCTCAAGGGTAATGTCAAAGTTAAGAACGAACGATTTTTCTCAGGTTAGAATTAGATCACAGCATCTTTCAAATTATAGTTGTTAAATGTTTGGATAAAGAGAATTAATTTATTTAGTGATTTTAATCCTTGTTGTTAGATAAATTTGTTTTTAAAATATAGAACTAAGAGTCAATAAAGTGTTAGGTGTTAATCGGAGAAAAGGAGTTAACGCTTTCTTTTAATAATACGGTAGATTAAATGTATTATTAAGCTAAATTTTTTGTCTAGAAAGTTAAAAATATATATATTTTTTTTTTTTTTATTTTTTTTTTTTTTTTTAGTTTTTATTTTTTTTTTTGTAAACTCGAGGGACTAAATTACTCTAATAAAAGTATTTGCCGTTAAACGTAATTTGAAACTTATAAATTCTTGAATTAAATTGAATTCTGGAACTGAATGAAAGCAACGTTGAATCAGAAAATAGTTCAAATTTAATGCATTCTTAATACGATACTAATTTTAACCAGTTGATAATAATAATGGATCAGTAAGTTAATAGTATCACGAAAAGCAATTTTGTTTACTAATCGAAATAAATAACTTTAAGAAACTGAAGCAGAAACTTGATAATGTAAAAACTTTTTTCGCTTAAAAAATGATGTAAAGTGGAAACAGTCGAAACGTTTCGAGTGATCGAAAATAGGCGCTTATTCTCAAAATTCATCTTTTTTTCATCTTATAAGTTTCAACTCATCTTTTTCAAGAAGGTTTGAAAAAGATAAAGCCAAGTTACCAACGATAAAAAGGAAAATAAAATATAGATACAAACAGAACTGAAACAGATAGATTCAAGTCAGGGATAATTTGAATTTATAGATTCGAACTGAAACAGATAGATTTAAGTCAGGGATAATTTGCATTTATGGATTCCAATGATTTCGATTGGAATAAAATTGTTTCCACTCTTGTCATATAAACTCATTTTGATTCTCTGTAATTTTATTTCATTCAAAAATGACAATTCCCTAGTTCATGGCATGATTTCCTAATCAGCCCTCTATAGCGCTTAGAAATGCATTCCACTCTGATTTACTTCTCTCGGTTACGGCGGTTTTTCCAATTTTGCTTCCTTATTTTATTTTGCTTTCCATTTCTTCAATGGCAAATTTGTGTTTTCCATTTCAAAGTTGTTTAGTTTTTCACATTCAGGTTTGGTGAGTTTTGAGAATGAATGACGACTTTCAAGTGCTCAAAACTCGCTGACTTTTTCCACCTTCATAATTTTTGAAGCAAATGAAGTCTTAACATTTTCAAGCACATAAATTCTATCAATAAATGTGAATAGATCAACGGTACCAAGTTTAACAGGTGCATGGTAATAATAGTTTAATCAGAAAAAAGTGTCATGAAAAGCAATCTTTCGAGAATTTGAATATATGATTTCATGGTTCAATTTGAGTGGAAGTATGGTACTAATTTTAAACTTTAAACCGTTTTATTAATTTAGTCAGTTAATAACATAGTGAAAAGTACTTTTTTGTTTGAATTTGAATGCATGATACTAAAATTCAATTTGAGCAGAAATTCGGTACCAAGTTTAACCGGTAATAATAAGCAGTACCTAGTTAACAGTAATAATAGCACCGTGACACCTTATTAAAATTTCCGCAAATTTACATAACGTATGGTTCAAGATAACGATAATATGTTACGATATAGCGAACTGATTTCTCTGATAGTACCCGCCAAGAAGTCATAAGTTGGCGAAGTAATTGCATGTCCAATCTGTATATTTAGATAAATTTCTAGACTATATAGACTACAGAATTCATGTAGATTTTTAACTTAATTATGCTTCTCAGTTGTTTCTCATTAGTGTAATCAGTTTAAGTCAAATTTTAACGTTGTTACAAGACTATAGTTAAATAATTTAATCAAACACAAAGTTGGACATGTTCTGAAATAAATTTGAAGAAAATATAAAGTGCTAGTGACTGTATTTTTTGGAGTCGAAAGTTTCGACTAACATCAAAGATAAATAATTAGATTTTCAAAAATATATTGCAGAAGTCGTACAACATTTCAAATCTTACAATATTTTTGCAATATGATAGAGAAATTTAATTTAGCAGCGTTTCAAATTTAAAATCATAAAAAATATCAGCGACATTTCCAACAGGTTCTAGAATGGATTAAAATTATTAAATAGGTCTCTGTTAAAGTAGAATTTTAATGATTTGCAATAAAAATAAATTTTCGAATAGTGATATTAAGAATATTAATTTTAGGGAGGTTTCAACTAAAAAATAGCTACTATACATTGTTCTGAAGAATATTAGAAAATATATAATAGAACTTCAAAGTTAATTATGTTTTAATAACTGCAATAAGGCATAGAAAGCATATTCGCAATAAATTGTTGCATAAACTGAAGCGTTGAAAAGTGATTTAAGACTTTTCATCTTTTTCCATAACTCCAATTGTATATTCAGAATATTTTTTAATTTTTTTCATGAATTAAAATAAAGTAATATAGAAATCCTGACCTGGAGTAGACAGGTTTTTTTTCCCATTCTTGAACTAAAACTACTTCTTTAACAGTCAAATATAAAATTAAAAAATATTTTTTATTTAATAAAATGTTCAGTTGAATGCTAGAATCTTACACAATACAATTTTTGTTTATTTTTGTAATTCGGTTCCTATTATTTCTTTGTTTTTGTTTTTACTTTATTCTGAAGAATCGAATGAATTTTGAATATTCTTCTTTGTATATTAAATAATCGTAAGGGCTGTCTTGGATGTCCAGCTTAATTACATTTCGTTTTGCTGCTCAAAAACTACTAGACTTAGAAACTTGCAAATGATTGTAGTACAATATTGCAAGTACATTATTGAATATTTAAGTAAAAAATTAAACATTCAATAATTAGTTCGAGAAGTAATAACTGTTAGGCTTAATAACTATTTACTATAGACTTAGAAGCTTGCAAATGATTGTGGTACAATGAAGTAAAAAAATAAACATTCAATAATTAGTTCGAGAATTATTAACTGTTAGACTTAATAACTATTAGACTAATAGTCCGCAGGAATGCAACTGAATAAATAAAATTTGGTATGATGAACGGGTATATTTGTTTCTGAATTTAACAGAGGTTTTTTTTCGAAATTATTGAAATTATTATTTGTTTGAAAGTTATAGCAATTTTAAGTGCTTTTTTAGTCAAATTTTAAAAAAAACAGTTTTTTGCTATACGTTATATTTTGTTTAACTGCATAAAATCTATAAGACATAGAAACTTGAAAATTATGAAGAAAAAAGTACAGAAAGTAGTACGACGAAGAAAAAAAATAAAGATTCGACAATTAGTTTGAGAATTATGAATTGTTAAACTTGTAGGAAAAAATACCATGTTTGGTGGGTCTATAGCCCGTAAAAATGCAACTACGAAGTTAAAATTTGGTGTGCTGAGAGAAAGCCCGTTATATTTGTGAACTTAAAGTGAATTTTGTTTCGAAATTTCAATTTGTTCGAAAGTTAATTCAAATTTTAGTTCTTTATCGTGATTGTTTTTTAGCTTGTTTGCTTTTATTGTTAACTTCTTATCAATTGTTGTGGAGAAATTTTTTATTTTTTCTTCACGGGATCTTTATTTCTTTATCTTATAAGCTCACATTAGAGTAAAAGTAGCGTAAAAGAGAGAGAGAAAGAAAGAAAGAGAGAGAGAGAGAAAGAAAGAAAGAGAGAGAGAGAATGAAAGAGAGAGAGAAATAAAGAGAGAGAAAGAGAGAGTACATGTTGCCAGATATAAATCCAAACAAATAATATGAAATTTTTAAAAATTAAAAAATTACTTAATAAAGACTGATGAGAACCGTTCTATATTTGAATTGTTATAAGTCTCGTCAACAAGTAAAATAACTTAGTGTTTATTTCTTCTTTTTGAGTCTCATAATTTGTATTCCTTACGTAACACGAATTTTAACACGATTTTTTTTAAAGTCCAGGTAATCGTTATTTTGTTTTATTTTATTTTATTTTTATTTGTTTTATTTTTATTTGTTTTATTTTAACACAGTTACAAAAAATCTTAGAAAAGGCAATAATGGTTTATTTTTAGACAAAATATTCTTTGATTTTGGAAAAAAATATTGTATGCAATAGAAAACAATGATGAAGGAAAAGCAATTACGGGGGTTGGCTCTGGAGTTTCGTATTTATGTGATTAATTTTCTTTAGATTACTGAAGTAATCAGGCGGAATCAGACTTGTTACATTCTCTACAGGAGTTCGATTCGGCTGTGCCAGTAGGATCCTGCGCCTCCTCTCCTGAGGGGCCTATCGTGACTGCGAGTCAAATTATTCCGTGTGCCACTATTTTAGCCTGGCCGGGGTACAACTTCTTATTGCCTTTGCTCTTTCCTGTGACAATACGAATTTTCAATCTGGTTAAGAATCCCTGGGCACTTAACATACTTCAGGAGACTTGATAAAGACTGAGCAACAATTATTACACCAGCAAACGACCTCGCTCCTTTATCCCAGAAAAGGCAACTGTAGGGGAAAATACACTAACGGAGAAAAATTCCAACACAAATAAGGATTTGTGCTAGATAAACTAAATTTGATTGGATTGTTTATACAACTGAAAGATGATGTCTATTTAAATTCCGCGCTTGACATATAAGTTTGGCACTAGTAGCGCCACTGTGAACATGCAAATCAGGGCTGCTTTAAGTACGTGTTCTACAGTTCGTAAGCGTTATTTTTCGTTAAATTCTGACATAGTGAGTTGCTGTTAGTCAAGAATACCTTTAAGAAGACGAAGAAACCATTATCAACAGCTCACTGACTTTGAACGTGGTCGTGTAACAGGGTTGCGAGAAGGTGGAATTTCTTTACTCGATATTGCAGAAAGACTGGAGAGAGAATTGTATCTACTGTGCATGATTGGACAGTGGTCAAGGGAAGGTACTGCTTCAAGAAGACAGGGTTCTGGGCGACCATGCGGCACTACTCAGAGGGAAGGCTGCCGTGTACGGTGTATGGCTGTGGAGCACTGTACTGAGTCTACAGCTGAAATTCGAGCTGCAGTTGGCATTGCAGTAACACAACGAACTGATACAAATTGACTCTGAGTGAGAGGCCATATAGCTTGCATTCCACTTACTCCAAACCACTGCCGTTTACGACGTGAGTGGTATCGAATTAGAGTGCACTGGAGGACAGAATGGAAGTGCATTGTGTTTTCTGATGAAAGTCGGTTCTGCCTTGGTGCCAGTGATAGCCGTATATTGGATAGAAGGAAGCCAGGTAAGTGCCTGCTACCGACCTGTCTCCGGCTTAGATAAACAGGACCTGCACCTGAAGTTATGGTCAGGAGAGCAATTTTATATGACAGCGGGAGCATTCTTGTGGTTATTCCACGCACCTTGACTGCATATTTGTACGTCAACCTGATGATTCAACATATTTTTTGTCATTCATGAGGACCATTCAATGGAGTTCTTTCCAACAGGATAACTCTCGCCCTCCTACTGTTGTTGTAACCCAACATGCTCGTCAGAATGTTGCCTTGGCCTGTGATCTTGATACTTATATTAATTAAATATGTTACTCAGACAAACGCATTGCCAAAATTTCCTTGCTATACAATAATTTTTTCTTTGTGATTTTTTTATTTATTTTTAATAAAATTAGCGTAAAAAGAATGAGCATGATATTTGATATCCAATGCACGAAATGTGTTGAAAATGCAATACCAATTAAATTATTCTATCCAACTAATTATTGAATTCAATGGGAGAAAATCATATTTATTTAAAGAGATTTAACTATGCATGAGGAGTTGTTCACTGCTTCAGAAATAGTTAACGCATCTTTTCATGAAACATTAAAGTTATAATGAATACAATATTTATTAAAACATTAATATTTGAAACATCAAACTTGTTTTACAATACCATGTTTAACAAAATATCCCGTCCTCCCCCTGTTCCCACAATTCAAATTTAATTATCAGTCTTGTGTCGTAAATTTCGAGACATTTTGAAATTCAAATGATTTACTCTGAAAGTCACAGAATTAATTGTATAGTTAACGAGTTTAGCATCCATGTACTACCAATACTGATTATTGAAAAATTAGTTAGGGTGAAATTTGAAATTTAAATTATGCAAGCAAGTTTATATGAAATAAAAGGAATATTGAAATCCAATATCATTTTTCATGCAAAGATTTATGTTAAGTGAATAATATTGTCTCGCAATAATAAATAGATATTGTCAAATTTCCTTTTGTTAAATAGTTTCTTCGTTCCTATTTATCTTTTTTTTTTTTAAGTATGGCATGATTTTTATACCATTTGATTTTGGTACTTTGAATGCACATTGTTCGATTTTCTATGAATTTGGCGCAGTATAACTGCATCCAGTTCCTGTGTCCTTAAACCATATACAATATATATATGGGCGAATCTCAGGAATAATTAACTTGTCTTCAAACTTTTCTTATAAACGTCAAACCGTAACCATCGAAAATTGAAAAAAAAAAAAGGTATACAATCCAATTCTGCGAGTTTTATGTTAGTGATATTCCATAAGCTCATTTAAAGTAGAACAAACTTGTATCATTAGTTTAACTTGTAACTCGCAGAATTGGATTGTATACCTTTTCTTTTTTTCAATTTTCGATGGTTACGGTTTGACGTGCCAAAATTTGGCGACAAACTTTAAGTGTTTGCAAACGTCGAAATTCACGAAAAATATCACTCAAGAAAATATGATAGTACAGCTGAGCTACTAAATTATGTTTTTAGTGATTTTCAGTTTTTTTTAAACAGAATACATATTGGAAAAAAATATAAGAAGTATGTTAAACACTCTAAGCGACACTCATGAAAAGTTGTCAAATGTAGGATTGAAGTAAGAAATGAAAGCCAAAAGCAAGTTACTCGCGATCAAAACTGTACGTATCTTAAAGTTAGTAATGCATAGTTATTCCTGTAATTTTATTAGAATTAATTTTCGCTTATTATGTTATATATTTATAAGAAAAGTTTGAAGACATATAGGTTAATGATTCCTGTAGATTCGCCCATATACCGTATACAATATATACCATATACAAACTTAACAGTCACTGCTGCACAGGAAGACTAAATATAACAAATAGCGATTAAACGGTTGTCACGTTAAAGGTTCCATCAAAAACGAAACCTGTGTGCATTTTATTAATATTTTTAAAAAAAAAAACGAAGAAATTAATATGAATATTTCATAACATTCTAGAAATTACTTTATTTCGAAGTTATTTCTTAAAATCTTTCTTTATTTCAGAAATAAACATTGTAATGTTTGAAAAAAGGCACAAAATAAATGTTTTACGTTAATAACGTCATTTTGTAATAATTTAAAAACTCCAATTTTTGAAAATGTGGCAAAATGTCTCAAAAAGTGATCACTTTTAAAAATGCTACAAATGACCAGTTACAAAATCTCATAATTCAGGCCCTAGAACAGGCAATTTTTTCACAAACTACATAAAATATGAGAAAATCGCAAATTATTGATTATAAAGCTGCTTTTCGAAGTCTGTGTTTGTATGAAATAAAGCTTTTTAGCGAATAATATGCTAGTTATATAATTGCTGTGAGTTTTTAATGCATAACAATTGGGACAGTTTTTGCTTATCTTCAGCCTGGGATCTTTTATATCAACTATGAAAATATCGCAATGCTATGAAAATAGCGCAAAACATCAATATGAAAAAATAGCCACATTTTTGAAAAAACTGAAAAATGTTTGTTATCTAATTTGTTAATATTCAAAAAGTTTCTAATCCGTTACATAATTTGGGTTCATAAAAATTTGCAAAATATGAGAATTTTAATTTTTACTGATTTTAATAGCTGTTAAAACATTTAAACTATTTGTCCGTTTTAAAGATGTAACACTTAAACTGTGGCTTTTTACTTTCCTATAAGAAAAATATTCGAAAAACGCCTTATAATTCTTCTCTTTTTTTGGTTTTGGAGTGCAGAAAAGGAACGAATTTATTTTTATTAAATCAAAAATGTAGCTTACGTAAAAGTAAAGGGTATTAAACGCACATTCACATACATCAGTTTGATTAATTTGAAAAACCGACCGAGTCGACACAAAGGTTGTTTTGTACTTTATTCGAATATTTCACGTTTCCGTTTTTGCCCTCGCCATTTCAAGGTAAACTTGGCGAGAAATATCGACTAGTTTTGCATTATTTCATCTCTTTGTTCTGAAGGATGGGTATGCCATCTTGCTATCACTATCATGCGGTGCTTGTTCACAAACTTTACAACAGTTTTGACTTATGTAGTGATGCATCATTTGCCAAAAAAACAATTGTGAGAATCTTTCTCAGAAAAGCCAATTTGCGTTGGGGTGATTTGTAGCTCTTTTGCATTAATACATCTTCTAAAATGTCTCTAAAATACCCTTTTAATGTTCTTTGTTAAAATTCTGTTGAGGAGTATTTCTTGACAAGACCACCTTGTTAACTCCTGATTTATCTAGTTACAACACGAGATGGAACTTACTTAACCCTAGATAACTGGATAGCAGACATGTCCTGGTAATTTAATTTAAATATTCTTTTTTTTTCCAGTTTTTTTTTTACACAATTTTTTGTTATTATTTTCATTTTTTATCACAGATAAAGGCTTTGATACTTTTAATTGTTAATGTGGAGAAAACAATTACATTTTATTTTGTGCTACCGTTAGATAACCGCGAATCTAATTTAATGATTTTTAAAATACAACACGATGCTATGACGAAACGCTATAAACATTAAAAAGACGACTGTCGCTATTTTGGTCTCTCACTTTTTTTATTGCTCTGTAATTCAAAACATAACTTACTGAAATTTTTGAGTATTTCCGACTTTTCATGGTTTGATCTAATTTAAATGATAATTTAAATTGGATTAAACATGTGTTAGCTGTATAGTAACGTATTCATAGAAATTCACATGCTAGCTGTATAGGAATTTATATGTTTATTCGGATCTCGACCCGCTCTATATTTTAGGGCAAACGAGAGTTGAAAAATACATTATACATACATAAAACTCTAAAAACAACAAGTATAAAAATCATAATAGGACGTGGAAACAAAAACAGAATTAAAAAAATTCAGTAAAAAAATTTAAACCAGTGCTTATGTAATATAGTTGTGACACATCCAACTGATACCAAAAATAAAGCAGAAGGTAATGACAAATCAGGCCAACTGGCCCTTATAAAAATAATAAAGCAAAAAAGAACGACAATATAGCAGAAAGCAAGTAAAATAACACAAGTTAAGAGAGAGGTATAGTGCTGTAAAACGTTACCAACCTCAAGAAAAAGTATAAAATGGTAAATTGATAAAACAAGGAGAATAGGTAAAATCTAAGAGCAAAAGTACATAAAAACCCAAAGATAGGAACAAAGAAAAATAAATAAAAGGTCAAAATGTAAAAACCGACAGAACAACCTAAAATAGGTATAATCAAAAAACTAAAAGTCAAAAAAGATAAAAGAGAATAAACTACAACATGTAGAAGACATGAGTCTCAGGTCCAGATCGGGGCCTAGAGGTCTGACATCAAGTCCTCCAGGGTGGTTTTTATAATAGTTTTGATAATATTTCTACAGGCCAGTTTGGAAAAGCATTGGTGTTGATTTAGATTAATAAAGTGCCTTTGGCGAAGTGTTTACAAGTGGGGAAAAATTTAATAAGGTGATCAATTGTCTGGATTTCCCTACAGTATCTACAATTTGAATTTTTCCTAAACATATTTTTGTTGAAAAACACCAAACATTCCGTGCCCGGTTAAAAATTGATTGAGGTGAAAACTGGCATGTAGTACTTGGAGATTTAAATAATTGAAATGTTTGTCGACCCCTCTCTGAACCATGCCACTCAGATCTCCAGCTCTTCATAATTATCTCCCTAATGATTGTCTTAATTTGTTTTTTGGAGCTCGGGACCTCAAAATCAATCTGACGGAGATCGATGGCCGATTTTGCAGCTTGATCCGCCTCCTCGTTACCTGTAATGCCGATATGTGCTTTCACCTAAAAACAGTGGATGTTAGGCCGCCATAATCTTTTTATGTATTCAACGGCGTCATATTTTGGTTTGGGATCACCTAAGGCTTGTAACGAGGAGAGTGAATCAGTGAATACAGCCGCATCCGAGTAATTATTATTGGCAAGCCATGTAAATGAGTCACGAATAGCCATCAACTCCGCCAGGAAGACACCAGCATTATCAGAAATTCTAGTGGAGGCCGTCAACACTGTGGTACCGTCTTTTTTGACCACAAGCCCGTACCAAGTCCTGCTATTTGCATGTTGACACTGAGATGTTTCATCGGCGACCTCTATTTTTGAACCATCTGTAAATATCTCAATGCCCTTATTATTCGGCAAACGTCTACCCCAGGGCACAATGACATGCTCGATATAGGAATTTATATATAAAATTTTTATACCTAAAATAATGAGAGAGGCCTAAGGTATTTTGGTAGGTACCCCCTAACTCCAGGTGGGTTTGGGTGTAAGGTAACCCTTTAGTAGTTATAAGGTACCCTAGTTTAAAGGAACAAGAGTAAGCCAACTATTCTTGGCAAAGAAACTAATGAAAATTTGAAATGCTAGTGCTCTGTTTCATAAAACATTTTCTTTAATCAAATAGAATGAATAAATAAAATGCCATAGAATTTTGATGACCAAGTCCTTAATATACTTTTTATTAAATTAATTATGGTCAAATTTTAGAATTTTGAATATCTAATTTATCTACTCGCAAACAATTTGTGATAGGCTAGACTGGCTCCTTTGGTCTTTCTAAGTACAAAGTCATGTTCCAGTTTCTCTAGGGTTAAAAATGATTCTCGATTATAGCTCGTGAATAAAGAAAAATAAGGATGAGAGAAGAAATAGAGGCGAATAGGTGAATAAGGGAATTGGTTAATCAATGATTTGGCTAATCATTGAATGGGTGAATCAGTAAATTGGTGAATCAATGAATGGACATATTAGTTTGTAAATAAATAATCTAAGTCTAAGCTAATCATTAATTTGTACTACAAAAGTCAGCAACTACAGTTTTTTACACTATACATTATGCATTTTAAATTTGTAAGTTGATTTAGTTTGAGACCTACGATTTAAATAATGGAAGAGAATGCAATTTTTACTTAGAAATATATAGCTCAGAAAAAAGTAAATTTATAAATACGATAAAATTTATTTTAAAAAATTCAATCATGTAAACTTAATTGAATTTTAAGTGATTTATATAGATGCTTTTTACCAATTTTTAAGTATTACGTCCTATAATGTAAAGATCCGATCATTCGATCAAATGTTATTCAGGGCAGTCTGTTTTTCTTTCTTTTTTTACGCGCTTTGTTCATTCGAGTGAATAGAAAACCATAGCCTATAGGCAAAGAGTTAAGATAAAATTTTTAAATAACATTTCTCCGAGCGGTTTAACTATTATTATTCGAACAAAAATATGCCAACTTTTTGAATTTACTTACGTTATAAATTTTACTTAATTGGCCGCATAATGAACTTTGAAGCTAGAGATTTACTGTATTATGTTAAGAGAATTTTTTTTAAAAACATTAACTAGCAATTGCAACACACATTTGCTAAATTAATTTATTGCTAATAGTCTGGCTGATAGTTACGATGCTTAATCGATTTTAAGTAATTAGATCATCGTTAGTGAGTTCTTTATGAATGTCCCTTATTTCCATAATTACGAATAAAATTAGTTTACAAAACAAAAATGGTTAGCTACATGCTTCTGAAAATTGAAGAAGATTATTTTTAATGCCTCTAAGTACCTTTGATACATGAATTTAATGTTTAATTACCTTCAGTTTAGCGTTACTTAGACCATAATTAGGAAAAATTAATTTTAAATAATTTCACAAATTAAAACAACTTGAATTTTGACAAGGTATCGTACTAAAATTTAGGAAATCAAATTTGGGTTAAGTGAAAGAACTTATAAAGAAATTATTATATTTTAAGGGGACACGGGACCTTTAAAATGAATTTTAAAAAAAGAAAAAAAATTGGACTTTAAATTAATGTTTTTAACATGTTTACACCTCTCTTTGCTAAATATTTAAATAAATATTGTCAAAAGGGATTTTTTTTTCATAAAATCCCTAAAAATAGGGAAAATATAAGAAGTATCGAAAGACACAAAAATTGAGGTTCGCGTCTCAAAAATCCTCCAAACAACTCAATTTTTTTTTTTTAGATAGTTGGCAGTATTATAAATATTCATAAGGATCAGTTAGTATTTAACTGTAGTAGATTTTTGTAAAAAAAAAAAAAATCACTTTTTTACAAGCTTTTTTCTAAAAAACGAGCATTTAGGAGTTTTCAAAGTACAATAAAAAATTGAAAAAGTAATATTTCACAAAACTAATCCTTGAGTACCTTTATAATACAGATATGAAGCACAGGGAGAAATATTTTTCAAATAACTAAAAAATTGAGACGCGTACCACAAAACGAAACTGGAAAATTTACAAAAAAACTAACTGGAGAAAAAGGTATATTCTTGTAAAAATCTACTCTAAACTTATAATTTTCATAAATGTTTACATAAAATCAAATTTAAACTTTATAAATGATTTTATAGTTGTAAAACGTTCTTTGTTTATTTATATATCGTATAATTGTTTGATATTTATACGCAAAAAAATTTTTGCGTAAATATTGAAAAATGCAAAAAAAAGGAAAAAAAATAAATAAATAAACACACAACAAATACTTCATGCTTTCTAAAACTACCCATATTACCTAAAACTTCAATTACATATATATATATTATGATATTATAATTGCTTACAATTAATACTTATAATTAAATTTTATCAGTTTTTTTATTTACTTTTCACATTTTTTTCATAAATATGCTGATATTTTTTTGACACTTGAATCAAATTTATAATCTCCTATAAAAAAGTAACAACTAAGTGATCTTGTAGTAAATAAAAAATAACTCTTGAATCAAAACTAAGAAATCATAATTTATTTTGCCAAAATATAGTTTTGCGATACTAGCCGTGCACATAAAATATACATAAAGCATGTGAATCGTGTCATCAACCAAAATTTTCATAACCATCATCAAATTACTTATATTGAGTACAATATATTTTGTTTATTTTATACATATAAATATTTATCAATTATGTATGAAGAGAAAGTGCACACAAATGACAAGCAGTATAAACCAAATAATAAAAAAAGAAGCACAAAAATTCAAAATTTAGTTTTTGTAAAAATATTGTTGATAGAAAAAAAAATATTTTAGAACCAAGCACTATAGTTCAAAATGCACCAGCACCATATGTGTTGCCCTCAATGGCTTTTATTTTTTTGTCTGCTTTCTTATCACAAAATTTTTTTTCTTTTGCTGCCTTTCTATAGGTAGCTGTGTGTCGCCTTTGGCTTTGCTTTATACGTCGCTCATCAATACGGCGAGCTACATTATTCGAGCCCTTGTCATTTTTTAGAACAGTTGTCGCAACACTACCCATGTTAAAGTTGCTCACTGCTGTTGTAGCTGCCATCTCCAACCGCCTCTTTGAAACGAAAACATTTTTGGAGCACATACTCCAAATTACACTATGCAGGCTTTCGTTTGCATTTTGAGTTTTCGCAGAAGTGCAACGTTTCAAAAGTTCATCACAAGCGAGTCTCTGATAGACAGGAAGCACTTTTGCGACAATAGCATCACTTATGGTAACTTTCATAGTCGTGTGACTTGGTACTTTTCTACCAAGTGCCTTGGCGCGATTGTGAAAGCACCAAGAATCACCCCCTATAGGACACTTGAAATGCTTAGGGTGGGCATCTGTTGAAGAACAGTGGTAAAGTGATGCAAATATTGCTGTCTTCATTGCGGTTAGATCTGGAGCATTTTTGACAATGGCATTTCTGTAGTAATTTTGGAGCCTAGTTATAATACCATTCGTCAAATGTCCCTTCTTTTTGCCACCGATGCGATCCCCTTTCACTTTGAACTCGTTTACCTTGTTACGAAGGGCTGTGCCAAGCCTCTTCGCAACGTGATTAACACACTCCTCTTTGTGTAAATCCACATCTTTATAAACTTTTAAATTTTGTAAATGAATGAATGTTTTTGAATCTCCATCTGAAAGAAGTACAGTATACCGCATTTGGCACTGTTCAACGGAACGCTGCCACAAAATGCTGGCAGCGAACACTTCCATAGCATTTGAAGATCCGTCATAGTTCTTTTCACACATGCCGGAACTTCTATGACCCTCGTGCCATATGTGAAATTCAGGTGAGGAAGTGCCAAGTTCTTTTGCCGTAACTTCACATAAGTGGCAATATTTTGACACTATAGTAAAGTCCACGACAATGCCAGTGAAAATGTCAATAACACAGCCAATTCCATATAAAGAGCAATGGCCACGTTTCATCCACGTTCCGTCATATGACACTCCAATATTCAAAATCCCTTCGTCATCTTCACAGGAACAGTTATACTTTCTATATTCTTCCCTCACTTTCATTCTGCACTTTTGGAGAACTTCATTCTTGACCGCCTTATTTTCTTCTGCAAGGTGAAGAACATATTTGTCAAATGTTTTTCTATACATCGGTTTCAGTCCCATTGTCGCAGAGAATTTTTCCAAAGCAAAATAGCCTTTGCCTACATTCAGAAAGGCTGCAACCACATCTTTGTTTACGACAAACTTTTTACTGTCAGGCATTCTGGGACTTGAAAAAGTACTGCTAAAAGCATTATTGCAAGCCTGGCAATAGATTTGCAATTTAGCTGAAAGACCATATTCAGTTGATTTTCTGACATCAAGGCAGTGCTGTTCACAACTAGAGCATTTTAACTCTTTCAGAAGAGAAGGCCAAACCTCATCAGCAATAATTGTGCTTGATGACACTGGCAAATCAGTATCATTACAATATTCATCTGAGAAAAGTTGTAATTTTTTTTCACTTCTAGATGTATTAGGATCATCTGGAACAGGCTCAGCAGAAGAAACATTTTCAATGTTTTTATTCCATCTAACTTTATTTCTAGCTTCAGCTAGTCGGCGTTTTTTAGATGGATGTGATTTTGGAGCATGCCATCTGGAGTTAATTTTATGCATTTTTAGCAAAAAATAAATGTAAAAAAGTAATAATAAACGTAACGAAGCAAAAAATAAACGTAATAAGTAACAAAAAATCAATAAATAACAATCAAAATAAGTAGTTTTAGACGTGTTCAAAATGATAACAAACGACGCCAAAAAAACATAAACAAATGCAAGAATGTAAACAAACCCACAGTTAAAGTTAATATTATGTGTTGCCAGATTTGTTTCATTATATTATTAATTATTATAATCATCAATAATTATAAAATTAAATAAAAACATAAAAATATTTTTGACATCTGTTGCAAAACGGAATTTGACAGCTATCACGTAATGTAAACAAACTCTGGAGGCCACGCCCACTTTTTTTAAAATCGCCATAAAATCTTAAATATTTGACGGATCAAAAAAATTTTTTCGGCAAATGATAAAGACTCATTTATTACATATTTTTAGCCAAAAAATTTTTTTTCACAAATTTGAACATTTTAAGGTCCCATGTCCCCTTAAGAGCCTTTCACTAAAATTCAAGAAAATTGTTTTGGACAAAATTAGTCAAAAAGTTTGATAAAGGGACTGTAAAATTTGTGCAAAATTAAAGCAATTGGACTATTGAAAGGGTTCCCTAGTAAAATTAAGAAAATTAAATTTAAGTGAAATCAGCTAGAAATTAATGAAAATTGTCTACATTATGCAAATTGTCTACATTAACAAATACTATTCAAGTGGCCTCTTACTAAATTACTGAAATTAAGTTTCGATGGTATTCGCTATAAATTTAAAATACATAAAAGGATACGTTTTATTTTAGAGCTGGCGTTAAACAACTGACCTGATTCTGAGTTTACATGTACAACGTTTAACTTCTTGTAATTTTGAACCTATTCCAGAAGACAAAGTTTATTCCTGGATCAAGCATTTAGACAATATAGCTTTCGATGAGGACTTTTTGATGGTTCATACCCGTATATGAGTTGCATGGAAAGGAAAACCTCCCACGGTTAGCTTAACGGCAAGGGGATTCCAATCCATGATCAGTTTACCACTGAGGATGTTACGTCAGCACAGTGCGAGCCGGGAGCGGAATTCGAATCAGCCAGCTGTGGCTGGGATTCGAACCTGGAACACCTAAATGCGAAACCAACGCTCTATCTTCTGAACCAACGCGGCTTACGCATGAGGATTTCATTTATTTTATAACCGTCGTTGAACAGTCGACCCAAATTTTGTGTTTACGTCTACTAATGTTCAACTCCGTAGCCTTGTAATTTTGAACCCAATCCAGAAAACAAGAGAACTTCTGTATTAAGTATTGGGCGAAATTTGCTTTCGTGGAGGACTTTTTAATGGAACTAACCCGCATTTGTGTTATATGGAGTGGAAAACCGCGAAAACTCTCCGTGGTTAACCTGACGTCAAGGGGACTCGCCTGCCACTGAGAATATTTTACGCCGGAATCGTGGTCTATATGAACCGCATGTGAAATTCGTATCAACCAGCCATCGCTGGGATTCGAACCCGGGTCACATCAGTGGGATGCGAGCGCTCTGTCTCCTGGACAACCACGGTTTTCACTTTAGAGGATTGTATAATTTAGACTAAATAAAAAATCGAACGATTTAAAGAGATCCGTACTAAAATTAAAATTAAACAAAAAATTAAGTTCAATGGAAATAAAAAGAATTTTCGACTATGTGAAAACCATTTAAAGGGCATCGCTCTAAAATGAAGGAAATTCGAAGGAATCGGCTAGAAGTTCGGACTTAATAAAGGAATCATAAAATTTTTAACTAAATAAAAACAGTTGAAAGAGATTTATGCTAAAATTAAGAAAAATAAATTTTAAAATAATTTGTTAGACATCTGGGCCATGTAAATTGACTCAGTTAAAAAGAAACTTACTATTCAACCGTTTGAGCATTAGTTTCTACTTTTTCATTCTTTCATAAAAACAGGCTTTTCTGCATCGAAAAATCAGATTAACAATTTTATTCAATGATAAGTAAGCGAAGGGAGAAAATTTTTACGTGCAATTTTATCCATAAACCCAACATTTCGAGACTAAAATTACGAAAAACGAATTTCAAAAGAATTTGCCACTCATCTGGGCTATGTAAGTAAGCTCCATTAAAGAATGATACTCTATTTAACTTAGTATTGTACGGCTTCATGCTATAAGTACAGAGACTGAATGCCGATAAAATTTATCAATCAACTGTAATGTTGTTTTCGTTAAATTTTCTAAAGCATTTCCTCGTGTAAAATGACCAAAAATAAGAGAAAAACAAATTAAGAGTCACATTCAGATGGGAGTACTTACTCCATGTTGATATATCGCACTCAGAATGTTCTTATTTATTCAGTAACTAATAAAGATTTTGATGAAATTTTGTTTCTGATCATTTATGGAAATATATTCTTATGGAATGGATCATTTATGGAAATACATAATTAATCACTGAATTTAAAATAGTAAAGATGTAAGCATTTTAATAACGAGAATTTTGGAATTTTTTTTTTGTTGTGGGGTATTAATTAGTAATTTATTATAATAATCTAAAAATAACAAAAAGATAAATATTTTAAAAACTAACGGAACAAAGTGGCTGGAAAAAAAATATTTTATATAATAAAAATCAATTGATTCTAAAAGAAAAACGTTTTTTATCATTTATGTTATATGCGCACCTACTATTTTTGCTTAAATGGAAAGTTATATATAGAAATTTAGATTGATGTTTGATTTTATCACAATTGAGAACAAATCTAAACGTAAAATAGACTTATACAATTGTTGCATATTTTTAAATGTCCTGTTTGAATAAAATGATTCTGAATGAACATTTACAAAATTCAGCTTGATAAAAGTCAAATCTTGTAACTCTGAAAATCTCAGTATTAGAATTTTCGGGATCTAATCGCATCAAAGACTTTCTATTTGGGATTTACTTATTTCCTTTCTTTAGACAAAATATCCCGGAGTTCATTCAACTGCAAAATAAATACTTTGTACCAGGCTTCGAATCTTTTTATGAAGTTTTCCTTTAATATAAGATTTATCTGCATTGCGTAACTATTTCCTTTGAACAACATTCATCTGGAACTTCATGTATTTACAAGAAAAATAAATAAGAATTATTAAAAAAAAATTTTTTTTAACCCAAAAATTTTTTAATAACAAAAATATTTTTTAAGAAATATTTAAAAAATATCATTGAATGCATTACAAAACTTTTATTTAATAGGATAAGATGTATTTCCAATGCAAAAATATTTTCATTAACTAGCATTCATCTGGAACTTTATATTATTTACAAATAAAAATAAATTAATATAAGTTATTTGAAAAAATGTTTAATTAACGTTTAAATATTTTAATCCAGAAATTGTTTCATAACTGTGTCAAGCACTACTGGTATAGAAATAAACTAAAGTGAAAAGTCCATAATAACTGCAACAAAAACATTATTAACATTTAAAAACAAAAATAAAGATATATTAACAAAATAAATGTCCCTCAGCTGCCGAAATACTAAGTTCAATTACTCAATCGTGTTTTAGTGGTTCTAAATCCACCACAATGTAAAACTACTTGGTAATATCAGAGTTTAAAAGTCCATTGAAGTGTAAGTCATAGTGTGGAGGCTATGTGATTACTAATCATTATTAAGTGACTAATTACTATTTTTTAAATATATTTAATTTAATGAAATATATTTAGTCGTTTGAGTTTCATTAACAAATTTTAAATCTTAAGTGTATTTACAAGTTTTTCCATGTTCAAGTTTTAAAAATACTTAAAACTTTAAAATTCCAAATTTAGTAACTAGGTTTAATAGAACACATTTTAAGGAATAAAATGAAATACAAAATATTAAAAAAATATATACTAATCGGTTATTTAATAAATTGTTTTCAGATAATTCTTAGTAGAAAATTAAGGGAGTAATATGTATTCCGTCTTTTATCCCCTTTTATATCTAAAAGGTGATCTTTAAATATTCATCAAACAAAATATAACTTAATAATCGGGTTATGGTAATCACTGATATGTTTCTGCAATCACTCATAAGATTATTACAATAAATTCTTATAATGACTAATGAGAAGTTTACATTTGATTTATTTTGAATTAATGCAATGTTTCATGGTAGAAAACATTCTTTACAATTAATATTCTGGGGAAAGCTCATTAGTACATATTTTCTTAATGTCTTAATTTATAGTTTCAGACATTTGACAACCGAAAAAATATTACAGTGGTTGGCACATATCTTTTGCTTGGCGATAAATCAGGCAGTATTTTTTAAACGTTCTTTACATAAGTTGTAACCGTCACATGGCAGCAGAAAAATAATAAATATACAGACAGTTTTTCTTTCTCAAACGCAAATAAAAAATGTAATTAGAAATTTATTGGCGCCAACGACGGAAGAATTTTAAATCTTTTTCTTAATTACTATTCCGCAAAGTTGCCCGTATTCTTGAAAAAGTATGAAACGGACTACTTCGAAAGGCTTTTCAAAAACTGCTTAACAAAGTGTTTAAGAGGAGAAAAAAAAACAAGTTTCAAGGGAAAAAATTATCTTCGGAGACGCATAGTCTGCGTAAGCAATAGAATAACAACATAAAAGTTTGTTTATCTTTGCGAATCTCAAGTTTTTTATTGTTTTTCACTTACTCTGTTTCACCTGATGTTGTAAAAACTTCCACTTCAAGTAAACGCCAAAAGAAATGTTTTTTTTCTTAGTGCCAGCAATAAAAAAAAAAAAAATAGACGTGTCGAAAAATAAGATTTTGGCTATTACTTTTTGTACAAAAGAAACATAAATACATGTTCACTGAATCATTTTGGACTAGAACAAAAACATTGCATCACGCCAAAACAGAAGTCGGACAAGAAAAAAAGACAATTTCTATAAAAGTACCCTCATTTTTCTGTTATTTAGAGCTTGTTCAATTTCTAGCAATTAGTACCTTAATAATTTAGTAACACATCCAATGTTGAGTGGTTTCTGCCCCGGGGCACAAGCCTAAGAGCATCTACGTTATTTATGGTATGATTCTTATCATAACTATTTACCTTAGCGTGTTGGACTAAGCCATTTTACCTTGTTTTCAAATCTCTCAGACTTAGATTTGTTATAACTTATAGATAATTATCTAATACTTTTACTGACATTCGAGTAATTCGTCGACATTCTTTCATTTTTCTTATTCGTTTTTAAGTATTTTTGTGCTAATTTTGATAGATGAATACTCTTTGTAAATGTAAGGTCTTGTAATTTGGTTTGGGATCGATTTAATTCATTTGATGATTAGAATTCATCAGAAATTTATTTCCTTGTTTTTCACTTATTTTGTATCACTTGAGGTTGCAGAAACTTCCGCTTCAAATAAGCACAGGAATTCTTTTTTATTTTTTTGTGTCCAGCAATAAAAAAAAAAAAGGAAAAATAGACGCGGCAAAAAATGAGATTTTGGCTATTACTTTTTGGACAAAAGAAACACAAATATATGTTCACAAAATCATTTGTGTTGGAACGAAAACATTGCATTACTCCGAAACAGAAGTTAAATAAGAAAAGACCATTTCTAAAAACGTACAACCATTTTCTATTATTTAGAATTTGTTCTACTTCCAGTAACACATCTAGGGTTTCTTGTGTAGTTTATATTCCGGGGATCAACCTTAGAGCTGCTACGTTATTTATGGTACGATTTTTATCATAACTATATTTTTTTTTACCTTTACATGTCGGATTAAACCATTTTACTTTGTTTTCAAATCTCCTAGGCATATATTTGTTATAACTTACCCATAATTACAACATATTTTTTGTTGAAACTATACAAATATTTTATCTTGTCTGATTCGAGTGAGGGGATTTTGAATCTGAAATTAGTTTGGCTCTTACACCTACAGATTTCATTTTTAAAATGGCGTTTTTAATCAATTTTTTGTCGAAATGTAAAAATTTAAAAATGATATGTTCACAAGGGGACGTACAAGGGGACGTACAAATGTTGTGACAAACTTTTAATGGATTTAGGGCATATCATAAGGATTTAAATTGCATAGGAATCCTTGCCAGGAAATGTCGTCCAACGCAATTCTTTGAACTGTTCAGAATCACACGAAGAAACAGTTCTTAACAGGAAAGCGCTTCTAGAGGCAAAAGAAGACATACCGGGTATAGTATCCAATGCAATTAATTTTAATCGTGATGATATATGCTCTATTAGAAGTTTGTCGCAACATTTACACGACCCCTTGCTATATGTAAGATTTTTTAAACTAGTATACTGCGGCAAAAAATAGACTAAAAATGTCATTTATGAAATAACTGTAGCTTAGAGGGGGAAACTAATTGCAGATTTGAAATCAACGATACAAAAGTATTTAAGATGTGTTAAATAAATCTCACACCATAGAAATAAAATCTCCATTATATCTAATGGTTTTACTGACATTCGGATAATCCATTGATAATTTTTTCCAGCCTTTCTGTGGTACTTTTGATACTGTGATAATTACACTGTCCGAAGACTCTATATAGTAAATGGTGACTGGTGATCGTTTAAATCTGTCAAGTCACAAACTCCTACATGTTCCCATTACAAATCAAGCCTCTGGGGGTACTGAATTGTAGATTGACCATTCTCGGGTTTAGGTCAAAAGTACGATCTGTGGATGAATGAATGGGCCCTCCCTATCAGTTTGTGACGTGTATCTGGTTGAAGTCACCCTCTTGGCCATAGATTGCGCCACTGAAAAACAAGAAACGCACCATTTGCCTTAAGTTAGCCTAGTTTAAGCAAGCAGGTTTGCAGGATTTGAAAGTGGCATTAAAAGCAACAACAACAATTTGAGTTATATTTAATTTGGTGATTATAATTTGCACTTATAACAAATATATTTTCCTGCCTCCCAAAAAACTAGTTTATCACAATGTGATTAAATTTAATCATTTTTTTGATGAATATTTCAGCATTAAAAATAATACAGATAAGAAAATTATTACTAGTAATAATGAGAGTTGATTTAAGCATAAAAAAATATTTTCGAACATTAAAAGGGGAAATTTTTTATTTAGAGTACATTAAAAACAAAGTCAAATCTATTTTATTTATAATAACAGGCGAAACAATTGTTTCTAAGGGGTTACGCAAACTATATTTAAACAAATTTTTTGAGGAAATATTTTTCGATAGTTATATTCAGCATATTTTTTTTTCGAGAAACCCTATTCCCTATTCTTTGTTGAATTTGTTTTCTTTTCGAAATGAATGCAAATTTAAGCACATTGTTTTCTAAATTATAATATAGTATATTATGTAAAAATGGTACTAATACAAGAATATATATTGCTTTTATGTTTAAATGATAAAGGATCTTATAAAATGAGTCAGATGTAAATTTAGAAAACATTGGATGAGGAACAGTAACATGGAAATGAGAATTTGTTTTCCACTAGCGCCATTATGGCCAAGAATTCAACTTTAGTCACACACATACATCGCAGCCCGTTTATAAGGTGGACCCAGCCATACATACCTTCTTTCATTCATTCACATATCGTTATTTTGTCCTGAACCAGAGAACAATCAATCTATAATTCAGTACCACCAGAGGTATGAGAACTTGGAGGACTTTGTGACAAGACAGATTTAACGTGCACCAGTCACAATTTACTACAGAGGAGTTTTCGGGAGGCAGGGATCGAACTCACGACTTCTTTGACATGGGCCCAACAAGCTATAGACCCGACTCCATCTTATTTCGTGTTTAATTTAAAGGAAACTGAAAATACTCAAGAAAAATATTAATTAATAATAAAGAAGAAGAATAATTAATTTTTCTATTACAAAATAACATAATTGAATCAATGAACTCGAAAACTGGTCATTTCTAACAAAACTAATTTTACAGGAAAGACAAACAAAAAACTGAATAATTAAGCATCAGCTTGATATATAGAGCTTTTATAATTTTTTTAAATTTTAAAACATAACTTGTTACAGAATATTTTATTACAATTGCTATAACATTGTGCGATAACATCACTTGATAATTTAAAAAATAATTTCAACTTGGAGATGACCAATTTTCAGACAAAACTTAAAACGAATACCTTGCATTATATACTAAAAGCGAAAATTTATCATTTAGAAATGAAATAAAGACTTTAAATCTTAAGCTACATATTCATGGAAAAATTCAAAATTTTTTGATTATAACCATCTGTGCTGAGCCACTTACAAATCTCTTCAAAGAAAGACAAAAACTCATTTGGTTTATATTTGAAAACTGTTTTGATGTCCGAAATTTCCTTGTGGTTTACGGCAACTTTCCCAAAAAATGATTCCTTAACTATCCTCACCAAGATTAGTGCCTTTATAAATAAAAATTCTATTATGTGGCATCTGAAGCTGTTGTTTCTTCCTTTATTGCTTTTTTAATGGAATATTTTGATAACCCATTATGCTTCTAATGCTCCGGCGACCAGCTTTTGAAATCAAGTATCATATTCTTTGTCATCGACTCCTTTACAGTTCATAGCTACTTTTATCCCTCTTTATTTGCTTACATTACCACCAGAGGAATTACCCTTTGAAACACTGATTGTGTGAAAAAGGATAAACAAAATAGAAAGCTTAAACTAAATAATCGTTCGTTTATGCTGGCAAATTTATAAGCAACAACAGCATCTTTCTTGTGGTATATTTCCCAGTTAATTCCGAGAATAGATCATCTCCAAGATCTGGCAATGTTTGTCGAGTTTTACCACGTACTTTCTGATTCTCCAAACATTATTTATCTTTATTGTCTCGAAAAAGGAATGAAGAATTTTACTTTTAAATGTTTGTACTTTAGTTTATAACCAGTATTATATGGTGCTGCGGAGAACTAGGGGATAGAGCATTTGCCTTCTAAGGAGGCCCCCAGGTTCGAATCCCAGCAATGTCTGGTTAATACGAATTCTGTTACCAGCTCACACCCACCACAGTGCTGACGTAAAATATCCTCAGTGGTAGGCGGATCATGGGTTCGAGTCTTGTCGTCGGGCTGACCATGGGAGGCTATCGTGGTTTTCCTCTTTATGTACTATCGCAAATGCGGCTTAGTTTTAGTACAAAGTCCTCAATGAAGTATAATTTGTCCCAATGCTTGATACTGTAGTTCCCTCGTCTTCTTGGGTTGGATTCAAAATTACGAGGCTACGGTGTTGAACATTTCTAGTCGTAAATTCAGAATCAGGTCAGCTGTACAACACCGGTTATAAAATAAAATGGAATAAAATAAAAAAATCAGCATTAAATATAAATTTTTAACAGGTACAAAATGTATTTTTGAAATTTATATTTCACTTCTATGTACCATTTAAAACAATAAAGAGTGGAAGCTCTTTCTGAAAACAGTTCCAAAACGTTAACCTTATTGAATTAATTATTGTAGAATAAAAAGTTTCAGCTATTTTCGAAACTATTAATAAATATACAGTTTCGTATCTCGAAAACTAGAAATATTTTTTTTTTTTTTTTTTTTTTTTTTTTTTTTATACAAAAATAGCACATTTGAGAAGAAAAAAAATTGTACATTTGAATTATTACTTGCCAGGGAAAACGGATTTTAAAGAAACGTACTTAAATTTATTCTCAATGTTCAATTTTTATGAAAATCAGAAGCTGACCTACTTTTAAAACACAATTACGAAAAAAACTATTTTAAAATTTAAAAAAAGGCCTATTATGTGAAGCATTTGAATCAGTTCAAACGCATAAATTAAGATATAAAATTTTCTCCATGTTGCAAAACCTTAATCTAGATTTTAATGATTAATTTATGCATTAAACCTAATTCCGATATTTGTATAAGTTATTAGTATTATTGTTGAATGTGCATTGTAATGTAAGTTAATAACAAAATAAGAAAAATTATGATAAACCCACCCTTAAGAGCAAAGTTTTTATTATTGAGAAATGCTTATAATTTCCATGAGTTACTGCCACAAAACAAAATATTACTGTAAATAAATCATTATTTTCTTCGCCAAGTGATAAGAAAACTGCCAACCCATGACTCATTGTTTTCATTCAAGTTCTCGTGAAACTGCTTTAAAAAGAGAAAGCGACATTTTACTAAAATTTATGTTTGAACTTTTCACTAGTAAAAAGTCAAACTACATTCCAGACATTTCTGACCACGTTTTATATTTCTCCATTTTCACTTTTATTAATTAAAAATTTAGTAGGCTACTTGCACAAATAAAAGCAAAAATTATGTCTTATAGCAATAATATTTATGCAATAAATTTAATTTTTATATTTTTTTAAGTTTAGTGTAACATTACTAAATTTGCATTATAATTTAAGTTAATAACAAAATATGAAAAATTAAGATTTACTCAAAAACAAAATATTACTGCAAATAAATCATTATTTTCTTCAACAGTTGATAAGAAAACTGCAAACTCTTGATCTATTGTTTTGACTCAAGTTTTCGTGAAACTGCTGCAAAAAGCTGTAGAGTAAGCGACATTCTACTAAAATTTATGATTGAACTTTTCAGAAGTGTAAAATCAAACTACATACCCGACATTTCTAACCACGTTTTATATTTCCCATTTTCACTTTCATTAATTTAAAATTCAGTTGGCTACTTAAACAAGTAAAAGTAAAAATTATATTTTACGGCAATAATATTTATCAGTAATTTCTTTCAAATTTTATGCATTATTAGCAGCGATAAAATTCTCGAAAGTATTTGAAATCAATAACAGTCCCTTTAGAAGGATGTAGTGCGTTTTTGAAAACTAAAACACATTTGGGTAATTACAATTTATTTTAAATATTTTAAAATTTTTATAGTTTTTCTTGTCCTTATATTTATTTCAATTTTGAATATAATATGTAGTGCCATGGATGACATCCACTATTAATCCTTTTTAATAGAATAAGCACCAGCAAGTTTTATTAATGTTGATTATTTTTCTGTGTTTGTAGTAAAATTTATTTTTTGACAGAATAGAATAGATAAGAGTATATAAAAATATAAAAGAAACACTTTTTCGCTATAATAGAACAAAAATCTAAAATAAAGGATTTGGAATTGATTAGAAAAATTTTATGTTTCAACATCAATGCATAATACGAAAAAAATTTCAAAATAATAGCATAAATTTTATAATTTTTAATCCAATCCTAATTCAATATTTCTTATTGAAATGAAGCATAGAATCTCTACTTTAAAACAACAAGTAATTGCAAAGAATTATTATTCTTTCAAACTACAAATATAATCTTACAGAAGTAAATAAAAATATGACAGAGATATTGCATAATATATATTAAAGTGTCAACTGTTCAATTCTACTGCATCAAGTAACCGTTTCCTTTAAGAGTGGCAAGAGGGCGCGGGAGCCCACATGCCCCGAAAAAACTTTACGAAAAGCGTTCAGATGACGTCAAAAGGGATCGTCTTTAAGTATCATCATTGATGTTAACAAATAAGCATTTTTGAAGCTTAAAAATTTGAAGGTTACTTGTGTTACAAAGTTACATGCATTTATTAAATAAAATAGAGGTCATCAAATTGAATATATCTTTATTATTTTAAATTATTGAATTGTTAAAATTATCGAATTTCGTGGTGAAGTTATCTAATTTTACTAATCTACAACCACAGAGCATGATTTTAAAACCATATCTTCTTTGTAATATCATCAAAATTATTACCAAAACCTGCGGTAAAAATTATCGTACTTTTTAATGTTCCCGTCAGAAGAGATAACAGGGTTTATTTTACCATATTTTGGTAGTTTTGATCTTAAGTGTTTTCTCCGAGCTGAATCAGGAAATTAATGACTGAATTATTAAGTCCCTAAATCACAAAATGAATTATTAAATTTTAAATTGACAGAATAAGTCAATAACAAAAACGTTAAGTAGCTAATTTAATTGCCGAATTATTAATTAAATCAATCAATTTCTAAAATTATAAATAATTGATTGAATCAATTACTAAATAAATAACTGTAACACTGAGAGGATCTCCAATTAATGAACCTGTAACTACTGTTATTTTTCATGGTTCCTATAAATAAATATATAATTTTTAAACCAAAATATTAGAATTCTTTAACTTTAATTCACATTTTCCTCAAGTTGATAATATTTCACGAAATAATATTTTTTTAAAATGACTTTTATGGCCTGCAACAAGTAAAATTTATTTTCTTTTTTAAATATTGAAGAGTTCTGGAAAATGGTTTGAAACATTAACGCAGTTTTTTTTTCTTCCCTCTAAGGATATGATAATGCAAGGAATTTAACAGAACTCTTAAAAAAAAAATCCAATAATCGCTTTAAAAAGTAATTCAAAGTAACTACGTTGATGGTTATGACTTTTCACCTGAAGGCTTTGCTTAATATATATATTTATTTTAATCTTTACTTACTATAAAGCATTTTTCGAATAAAAAGAAGACCTTCGTAGATGATTTGACTTTCCATTTATTAAAATGCACGAAAACATATTTACTGCGGAAAATCTTGAGAGCTAAGTTAAAATGTAAACTATTTTAATTAACAGATTTAAGTATCAAGTGTCCACAAAACTACCAAAAATTCGTCAATTTGTTAAAAAAGGAGGGAAAAGGCTGATGAGTACGATTTACTGCATTCTTCTTAAGAAACCATTCTTTATTTTTCACTAAGTTTCAGAATTAGTTGCAGCGTTCGTCAATAGAGGGCATTTTTAACTGAGAAAATTCTAAAACACTGTTTCAAAACAAGCTGTTTTAGCCAAAACATTGCCACGTCTGAGGACAAATAAATGGACGTTCCTGCAAATATTTTATTTAAGACAGATTAACGTTTTGAAGAGCACTTCGTATTATAGTGTTGCCAGTATGTAGCGCCATCTGTTGTGAATCACGTAGCCTATCTTATATCATTGGTTTTCTAAACATGCATTATTCATTCGTCATTTTTATTTTTGGGATATTTCGTAAGTGTTAAAGTCGGTCGACGACATTTAGAGTTGTGGACAGTAAAATTTTAAAATTTGGCTGCATTTATTTCAATAAAAAAAATAATACGAAAGGAATTTAAGTTTATGTTATTCATTTGTAACTTTTTGAGCATATCTTTGTTAATTAAAAAAACTAATATATTAACTTTTCTAAAATTAAAACAATTAGCAAAAATGCAAAAAGAATGCACCTTTGTGTATAGCCATAAATTCGACAAAAAAAAAAAAAAAAAAAAAAAAAAAAAAAAAAAAACATTGAAAAGGACATTATGTTCTGCAGTGTTGAAAGATACGAAAATTTTTTTGTCATACTTTAAAAGAAATTTTACTGTAAACTCAAAAAGTATAAAAGAAACTCAAAATAAAAAAGTTAAAAAAATATTTGAAGTTTTGATATCATATGTTTCCACAGTTTCCTAATTTGTTTATAGAAATATAACTAAAAAAGATTTCACTTCGTAAAGTAAAATAATGTTACAAATTTTGCAAAAATGAGTTCTATTTTGTAAGAAATATTTAATTTAAATATATACAGGGAGTAAAAAAAAGTTTAATTTAAGATTTCAAAGTTGCCACCAACCCTGCCCGCAGGGGGTGGGGCAATATCAACTTTGATATCATCGGATAGCTTTTAAATATATTGAATGTGAATATTTTTACTTTTTCCATCCGATGTCTGGAGATATTTGATCGTTTCCAAACTTTTTTTTTTGCCCTCCGTTTTTAAAAAAACAAAAATAGATTTAATGATACATTTCTTTTTCAGATATTTTAAATTATGAACTTCAAGGTTAATCAATGGTAATCAACATCGAACATAAAGGTAAATAAAAACAAATAAATAAATAATCATGCATAACAATGAATCGATATAAAACAATTTAAAGATTGGTCGAATTTAAACCATTGCTTTAAACATTTAAATAATCGTAGGGAAACTATGCATATCGATTAGAGAAGTATTTATCCAATTACTGTCAACTTTTCAACTTGAGAAAACGATACGTCATTAGATATGACTACAAATCCTCTGGAAGTTCTATTTTCGTTTGCAGTATTGGAGTGTATAAAGATGCACAATTTGAGAAATACCAGCACTGTATTCAGTTTATATTACATTTCAAATTTAAAATTCCATTGTTCGGTAATGTTTGCGAAGGGAAGTATTCGAACGTAATAAGATTTTATTTCGGGACAGAATTCCACTTTCGAATTTATCGGATCATTTTTGATTCATAAGTTGAGACGAAACTAACTTTTAAAAAGGATAGAATTATTTTGAGATGATGTTTAATAAAAACGCTCTTTCAATTTCTTTTCTCAATTTTTCTCAATTTCAGGTTGTAAAAAGTTTTATTTATGAAAGTAATAACATATTCTTGAAGACTTGGAGGCATTGTAACCTGCTAAGAACCTGCTAAGAACTCACTAACAATTTGCAGACAAGAATTATTATTTAATATTATTACATAATTAAAAAAATATTATTAAATATTATTATATAAGAAAAAATTATTATTACATATGATATTTTTACACTTTAAAATTAATGTGAGGAGTGTATATTAATTTTCAGAACTCATCTGATAAATCCTGAAAATTTGGATTTATTATGTTATAAAATCAACTTCACCTGCCTTGATGTGCACGATGCAATAAAAAGAGTAAACATTCTGAATAATTTTTGACCAAATGATCCTATTTTGACGTGTCAGGACTCAGTTTTAAAGGTTCGAGACCTGACCTCAAATGTGCGAATCGATTACTGCAGACGACAATTTAAGAAAAGAAATTAGATACCAAAACGTATTTTTACTGAATAAACATTCCTTTTTTTCGGCGGAATTAGATTCTTGACTTTCAAAATGTGAAGGGTAGACGCAAACTGGGAAAAATTGTCGATCAAGAGATTAGTCGAAAAGCTGGACCCCTTAATGATTATTATTATTATTTGCGCATTTCTACATATTACGAACACTTTTTTTTAAAGAATCGCAAAAATTTCTGAACACAATGATCAGTTGTCAAATTAGTTTATCTAATTTGATCATTTATTCTTTTATTTTGAATTGTAAGATATACAAATTTTTGCACCATTTTAAAGAATGTAATTTTAAAGGGCAAAATACAACATTTAAGGACACTTGACTTATTCAGTTAATAATAGTCTGATTTTGAAAATTTTAAAAAAGTCGTAGAGTGAGTCCTCGTGCATGTAAATCCGATCATTAGTTCAAAAGTTATTCAGAGTGCTATTTTGGACACTATACTTCCTTACTTTGTTGTAAAAGTTTCTGAATCAAATTTTAAAATCCTCGTTTGGAATGCTCTTTAATTCTACCGTTGGGTTTTTAATTAATTAGGCGTCTGTCTGGGAAACATCCCCTGGTGATGATCTTAAGACATGTCATAATTTTGATCCTCTGTAGAGGGTAGGGCTTCACGGATTTGGTAGTCTTGTAAGTGAAATCGAGGACTAAATGTTTATCGCGCTCACTTGGTACTTTATTAGATTGATCAAAGTAGTCAACAGCTTTCTCACTGACTGCTGTCACACTGAGACAAAATACTAGTTTATAATGTAACTTGAAATATAAATAAACAATGTTTTTTTTTAAATAAATTAATAAATAAATAAAAACTAGACAAGTAAAATTTTTTCCTATCAATAAACAAATTAAACAAATATTTAGCTACAGAAGTTTAATAAAAACTCTTATTTCCGCTCCCTACAGCAATATTTTTTATTTTTCTTCATTCTAATTTTTATGTAATAAAATATATTTTTCTTCATTCAAATTTTTATGTAACTTTCTATATAAACCTGTAAACTTTTACATGCATCTTGTACTCACATATTGTTTGTAGGCTGACTAATGTATTTTTAAAAATATTTCGACACATATCTTTAAGCAGAAAAAAAAATCTACCTATCAAATATCTAAAATAAATCTTTAAAAGACAAACTTTATTTACTAAATTGTTTCCAAGATATCCTGCTGACATAATCAGCAACAAAAATATATTAAACAGGCCACTAAGCACTATGTCCAAAAAAATATAACTAAGTTATTAAATATTGGACTTTATTATCGTAGGAAACTGAAAATATAAATGGTTATATTAAAAGTGGCATAAGTTCTTTTAAAAAAATAGTTTGTTCTTTTTACTATGTTTTAATTTTTTCACTTAAAAAATTATAATATAATTTAAAAATAAATGCTTATTTAGTTAAAAGCGAAAATTGAGCGAATCATTATAATTTAAGATATTTAAAAAAAAATTTCTTGATTTAAAAATAGATGGTCTTACGCCATTATCAAACTTAAGACTATAAATATATTCGCATGACCGGAGAATAAACTAAGTAAACATATATCCTGTCCTTAAATTGTTATATATGAGTGCTAGACTAATTACGCATTCCTAAGAGAATTTCTTATTAACAAACTTTCCAGAGATTAACGCCAACTTTCTAATTATTCCAGATAATGAAAAAAAGAGAAAGATTTTTTTACCGAAAAAAAAAAAAAAAAAAAAAGAAAATGGCGAAAAACATGTTTTAATCGTTTTCAGTGAGATAGCCAAGTATTGAATTTTTCTGGACTCATGGATATAATTACAACGCTTAAGTCGCTTGAAAGTGGAGTAACTGAAAAGTTTCATTAAACTTCAGTCGCTAAAGTGTGAAATTTGCTTATTTAATAAGGGAGAGTCTTATTCGTGATTTTTAATTAATTTCTTGTATCTTTTATTAATTTTTAAAATCTCCTTCTATTTCGGCTTAGTTTTTAAATAATGAAATAATTGGTACTACGTCTCCGTATTGTTAAAAGAAAGTACGATTTTTTCGCGTAAGTTTCAAATAATTTGTTTTTAAGGAACCCAATTTTCAGTATGAAACTTTTAGTTGACGTATAAAGAAAGTCAAATTTATTTAAAGAACTTAAGATAGCTAGTTCAAAAAAATCATATCTAAAAATATTTTAAACCTAAACTCATCATAAGTATGTTTTATCTTTAATAATTTCTTTATTTTTTGATATAAATTTTCTCAATTATCTTTTTTCGGGGGTATATTTTGAATTATATCGGTATATTTAAGAAATAATAATACCTCAATAAATAATTTTAACTTAAAAAAATAGGGGAAAATAATGACACAAAGTTTATTGTATTGTAAAATATTGTCATTATTGTCTTGATTTTGAAACTTTATTACATATACAGTTGTGAAAAGGTAATTTATTTAGAAATGAAGTGTTTTATTCAATTTCGCTCAACAAATCCTATCTTTTATCAAATTCCAAATATCTTTCTGTGTTGGCTTAATTTTTAAATAATGAATAAGATATATAGAGGAATGAAGAAAGAGATAGAGAGCGGAGTTGCAATCGACGCTTGGCAAATTTAATTTTCAACTGTCTCACTGTGGGCCAAAATAATGTCAACTGTATAAAATGCTATCAAGTATTTATTTTAATATGAAAATTATATACTTAAATATCACCTTAAATGAAAAATGTTCTATACTGAAATTTTTTTATAAAGTTTTAATTCAGTTTAGACGCTGTAAGCAAATATATAAAACGAACCAAATCTAGTGCTTATGAACTTAAGACGAGCGACAAGTTCACGGTATTTCTTAAGTTGTAACCTTTAAAATAAACATTGAATTTAAAAATCAAAATATCAATAAAATTATTGGAAGTTTCGTGTTGCTATAACATTTAATTTTTGAGCAATCAAATGTAAGATTTTAACATTTAACTCTAAATCCCTTTTTTTTTTGCGTTGAAAAATTCCTCACTGGCTTTTAAATTATATTTTTAAACTAAAATATCAATGTGAACATTTAAAGAAAAAATAAAGCAAAGATCACTAAGTAGGGAAAACATGGGAACATTCCAATGCAAATCTTCAATCGAAAAGTAAAACAAAGATCATTAAGTAGTAGAAACATAGAGGAGTATCACTGTGAATCTTCAATTGGAGAGTAAGACAAAAATTGCGAAGTAGGGGAAACATAGGAAAATATCAATGTCAATTTTTAATCGAGTAGTAAAACAAAGATTGCGAAGTAGTAGAAATATAAGGAAATATCAATCTGAATCTTTGATTACAAAGTAAGATGAAGATCAGCAATTAGGGGCAATAAGGGATGTTTGGCAAACTTTAAAATTTTTTCTCTCTATCATTTATTCAGCTGATGAGCTCCAGATTGCCGCATGGTTTCAAGCAACGAATCACATGTGACTGGTGCCTTGAAAAACTATGGCGCTAGGAATAAAGGTATTGGAGTAACAGGCACTCAATATTTTTAGCAAAACTTCTTACTAATATTTTAGCAACATAAAAACAAAATGCTGTTACGCTATATTTTCCATTTATTGACCTAAAAACTGGTCTTTCTCAAGGACTTTCGTAATTTTGTGTTGAACACTGCATGTGATGCAGTTTCTCCCCAAAATATATTTTTTGCAGCATATTTTCTTCATATTGTGCCATATTATTCATTAACAGATATAGAAAAAAGTTTAACTCTTCATGCACTTTCTAGGGATTTAAGATGGAGAAAATAATTTTGATTTTTGTCAGATCTAAAACGAAAAAAGTATAAACAAATTTTTTAAAAAAACGGGGAGGGATGAATGAAAGGTTAGCAAAAATGATTCAGGTAGGTTTGCATTTTTGGCATGAAAAAGTAAATTTGTTTTGTTTTCTTAGTTTTAAAATGGTATAATTATTTTCTTCATATTAGTTTTGTGATTGTTAATTTGCATCTTCCTTTAAAGATAGACTACAGTTATTGGTACAAACTAAAGAGGAAGAAATTTCGAACAGCAAAAAATTCTGTTAGTGACAACAGGCAGAGAATTCCAGTTGAAATGTGAGTTTCCCAGATAATCAGTTAATGGTCAAAACTTAAACCTTCCCACCTTCCCACACACGAAAGCTAGTTACAAAAATTGTGTAATAAGTTTGTTAGTTTGTATATTTCATGCAAAACACACCAAAATGAAAAGTCATCAGCACAAACTAAAGTAGTCGAAATTTTGATTCGAAGTGTCATTCGACATAAAATTCCAGGTGAAATCGCCCTCCACCCTGTCGGTTAATTATTTAAACATTAATTGAAATAGTTCATTCTCACGCACTCAAAAGCCAGTTACGTTAAACCTGTTGATAAAATCCCTAACAATAATATTCCGCTGAACTGCAGACCCACCTTTCAACTAAGGTTTAAAATTTCCCCATCAGGGAATTTAAGCTTCAACAGAATTTCAAACTCAAATTTTGTTATTTTCTTTTTTCCTCTGTAAGTTTAAGCACCCCTTTAAGACTTAACTAAAGCCATTGGCACAAATTAAAGTGGTCGAAATATTTCAATTAGCGAGAAATTCTGCAAGAACACAACTCATTAGTCACAGAACTCCAGCTAGTCTGTAAATGGTCAAACTTTAACTGCAGTATTCCACCCTCACACACAGCAAAGAGGGTTAGGGGAAACCTGATAATAAAATCAATAATAACGCACGACTGAACTGAAAACCTAAACTTCCACAATGTTTCTTCAAGGCATTTCAACTTCGAGAGATTCTTAAGCTCAAATTAACAACCTCCCAAAGCGTGAAAACTTTAATCCCTCTCGCAGACAGCCAATACACTTTTATGGCTTTCATAAAGCAAGTTCATGGTTACAGTCTAATTTGCTGGGGCCAACGTGATTACTGGATGATAAAAGCAAGGTATACCAAGAAAAAAAATGATCTCGCCAAAAGTTCTATAAAATGCATTTACAATTATTACATTTTCTTCGCTGAAAGATTAAGGTTATTTATCACATTGGCTCTCCCCGTATTATAAAACAACAAAATGGCATTTTGAAAGCAATGCAAATGTTGTGCGTCAAAAAGGTGCGGCGTTTTTTGGTGTAACTCAAGCTTAGCTGATTATGAGAGCAATGAAATTGAGATTTAAATCAGTGCCTTATTAAGGACGTCGCAGTATTTCCTCACATTGAATGGTTTACGACGCATTAAAGCCAGTTTGTATCTTAGTGCCTCAGATTCAAGACGGCTCGGCCACTCCGACTCTTAAAATAAAGTGGTGATTATTGTTGGTGATGTTGGGAACGCGGTTCGTGTGATTTACGTTAGGTGTCAGGTCTGTTTAATGTATAGGTGGTTTTAGTACCACAAGTTTATTAATTTTTAAATAATAGTTGCAATACCCAAAATGTAAAGTGTGTCATAAAAACGCTAGGAGGAGTTTCTTATCATTGACTGTGTCTGATAACAGGCTTCAGCAGTCAGTATAGCAACTATAAAATGATCTGCATTACAGAGTACAAATAGATAATCGGATTTTAAACATTAATATTTTCGAAATTATTAAACATATTACAATAAATAATGCACGAAATAAAAGAAAAATATACCTTTTTTTTCTCTTTATAGACATTTTGTGACATGACTAACATTTAACTTTTAAACAAGTTTATTCGATACATCTTGTAGCTTCAAACTGGCATTGTTACTAATACTATAGAAATGCGTTCTCCAAGAATCTATATTTCAGAAAAAAGAGAGAATTTAGTTCCCCTTTGTTAACTTAATAAGGATTGTATGTTCAGAATTTCCTTATTTATTCATCAACTAGTTAATATTTTTGAACAAATTCTGTTTAAATTTATTCACTGAAATGTGTTTGATAGAACTTACTTAACCGAATTAGAAGTTTAAAGGTTGTAAGCACATTTTAAACTTGAACTTTAAAAACTTTAAACTTCGAAAAAGTTTTAAACATACTTACAAAATTGAAATTTAAAACTTCATCACTAAGTTCAATAGAATGTATTTCAACGAATAAAATGAAACAAAATTTGTACAAAAACATTCATTAGTTATCACTGAAGAAATACGGACATTCCGTTCTTATAATTTTCGTAGGTTAATATTGATTAAACGCAGATGCCATTAAAACACTGCAAGAATTTAAAGAATGAATTTATATCCTTAGGAATCATCGGCAATATTTAACTTCCACATGTGAGGCATGCCTTTGACTACAGGCTAAACATTTGCAGTGTATAAATTAAATCGAAAAAAGAATTTAGCACATATTTCTTCAATTGCATGCATCCTTTACTGTAATATGGTTAATAGTTTTGAAAAAATAAGTCGAATTTAAAGTCCGGCCATTTGTTTTTGCTTATCCTATGTATGCCCATGAAAATAAATTTCAGTAATAGTGATCACTTTCCTCAGAAAATCGAAAGTGATTTATGTCTAGTAAAAAAATACACGACTCAAAATGAAATGACTCTGAAAGATTCGGCAATAAAATTATGATATAAACGGTATATTGACATCAAAAGTCGAAAGAATCTTATAGATAATTTTTCGGAATTAATTACAACTTAGGTTGAATAGTTTAAAACGTTGCTGTAGTCGCAACACGGCATTCCTCTAAAGAATGATCTAAAGCCTACAGCGATCAAATTTCCTGTTAAAAAAAGGAGCTAGAAGGAGAAATGGGTAAAGGGTCCTCGGGCGCAGCTTTAGAGGGGTGTCAAATTCGTGTTACATAAAAAAATATTTAGAAAAAATATATTTAATTTTGCTTCGATGACAACTCCAAACTTATACATTACATTGATTCCAATGCCCTCTTTTTTTTTATAATGTTATACTTTCATATTTACCTATGCTTAATACATATTCACTTACGCAATACATATTAGCTCTCAATTTAATATTTGTCATAAATGATAGGTGTATGAAAATACTTTTCTGATATTTTATGGCATTTTCTGAGTTTTGAAAGTGAATTCATATTAACAATTTTGATTATCGCTTGCATTATTTGAAATTCTAATTAAAATTTACATAAATTTATTAAAATTTTTTTTAAACAAATATTAATTAGGTGTATTTTACACAAAAATAACTTGTTTTCACAACAATCTGAAGAAAGTTTCTTTGATATTCACAACAATCTGAAGCTAATTCCATCAAAAAGTCCTCCATGAAGGCAAATTTCTCCCAATACTTGATTCAGGAGTTCCCTTGTCTTCTGGATTGGGTTCTAAATTACAAGGATACGGTGTTGAACATTAGTGGTCGTAAACCCAAAAACTGGGTCGGCTGTTTCACGACGGTTATAAAATAACTTCATAAAAGTCGCGATGATGCGGGGGATAGAGCGTTCGCCTTCCAATGAGGTGAAACGGGTATGAATCCCAGCAATGACTGTTCGATACGAATCTGCATCCGTCTTGCACCAACCACAGCGCTGACGTAAAATATCCTCAGTGGTAAACGGAACATGGGCTAGAGTACCCTTGCTGACAGGCGAACAGCGGGAGGTTTTCGCGGTTTTCCACTCCATGTAACGCAAATGCGAGTTAGTATAATTAAGACATAATATAAGACAATTTGTTGATATGGATCAATCGTTTTTAAGCTTTCAATGTTTCCCAACTTATAGCTCAGCTCGTTTCAGCTCCACTTGTCCACTAGATGCAAGAATTTTCCTTTCAGAAATTTGTAAACATTTCTTCTTTCTTGCTTAGAACAGCTCGCTCGCTTGATATTTCAATTCTTTGTTGTCAACGAGAAAAAGAAACTGAGACATTCTGTGTCGACGTGTAAGAAAAATATGAATATATATAGATCAGTCTATTGGTTAGCTAGATATCATAGAATATTTTTTCTAATTGCTCAAAATTTATAAAAAATGAATTGAAACATGAATACACGTAGCTTGAGTTTTTTTTCTCTCCAGTTTGATGATTTTACTTTAAAATAAGTTTTTAACTATGTTTTTTTTTAAAAAATTTTCTTTCATATTTTAAGTTGTTCAAATATATCTTCTAAGTATAAATGCCTTCATTATTTACTTGTTTTACTGTCAAAAAGCAATCTTCTCTATTCAGTTTTTAGATAACCATAACCTATAACTCAATAACATAATAGCCATATTGCGAGAAGGCACGAATACTAAATCTGTCCCCTGGCCCTGTCCCAGCAACGCTTCTGAAGACATCACGATAAAAAGGAAGTCATTTATCCAGTGATATGTCTAGTTTTGGTTTTAGAAATCACAGTACATCAGTAGGATTACATTATTTCGCCAAGGAAAATAAAGCAATAAAGTACCATAAACTATAAGTTCTATCTGTTTACATCATTATTTTAGATCTGAGCTACGGATTATATATTTTTTCGAAATCGAAATTTTTTTTGGAAATTTTACAAAAGGTATTAAATTTTTTTTTCAAAAATCAACATTTGGAATCCTGATGCATAAATCTTAGTTTTTGAAACTTTTTATGAACCCAAACAATACAACATCATAGTAACTTTTCCAACTTTAAAACAAATTAGATTAACAAAAAATTTTAATTACGCAAAAATGGTAAACTTTTCTCCATATTGATATTTTGCATCATTTTTTATAATTAGTATAGAGGGCGTTGAATAAAGATAGGAAATGCCTAAGGTGGTTTCTAGTGGTCTGAATTGAGCCTCATTTTGAACATTCCACAGATTTCTTGCTGGAGGAAGACGCGCGGGAGATCTGCGTTGCGTCTTTTTGTAACCCTCGTTGAATAATCAACCCAATTTTTTTGATTAAAGACTTCTAATGTTTAAGTCCGTAGCTTTGTAATTTTGAAACGATCCAGAAGACAATGAAACTCATGGATCAGTAACCCCAGAGGTATTGATTTGTTATTGGAACATGGAGGACTTTGCGACTCGACAAATGTAACGGGCATAAGTCACCATTTACTACACCGGTCTTCGGCCTGCCTGGGATCGAAACCACAAACTCTTGGACATGGGACCAGTGCCCTACCTACAAGGCGTTGCTTCTTTCGTAAAAGTCGAATGCTGTATTGCAAAATATGAATACCCTCGACTTGCTGGTAATACTGTCATTGAAGATCACGGTAGCCAAAATAATTGTCAATTTAAGTCACATCTTTATCGGGAAAGATGTGCTTCGGTGAAAACTTCCAAATAAGCGAATCGACAGTTCGTACATCTTTCCAGTAAATTGTCATCTGACAGGCCTTCGTATATAAGAATGTTTGCTTCTTGCACTGATTTTTATTTTATTTTATAACCGTCGTTGAATAATCAACCCAATTTTTTTGATTAACGACTACCAATGTTCAACTCGGTAGCCTTGTAATTTTGAACCCAATTCAGAAGACAAGGGAACTCCTGGATCATGTAGTGGGACAAATGTGCCCTCTTGGAGGACTTTTTGATGAAACTGACCGCATTTGCGTTACATGGAGAGGAAAACTACGAAGAGCTCCCATGGTTAACCAGACGGCAAAACGACTCTAACCCATGATCCGTCTACAACTGAGGATATTTTACGTCAGCACTGTGGTCGGTGCAAGCCGGATACGAAATTCGTATGGACCAGCCTCCGCTGGGATTCGAAACCGGTTCACCGCATTGGAAGGCGAATACTCTATCCCCTGAGCTATCACGGGTCTTCTTGCACTGATTGCCACCCGCGCTGTCCGTGAGCACTCGAGGACGCGAAACGGTAAGTTCGATGATCGCGTTTTTCAACTACATCAAATAGTTTCTGGCCAAAACAGTTTCGTCTACTCCATAGCATAAGGTATTAAAATATGCAACACGAGGATTTCTTTAAAAATGTCTTGATCTGAAAATCTCTTTAGTCTATAAATCCCGAATAATTTTTTTTAAGACTGCAACAGAAACAATACACAACTACACAGATAATACTTTCTTAAAATCTTTTTATTACATGACTTGAAACTCTTCGATCCTAATGATAGCCCAAAGATCAATTTCAAATTACTGTCATTAAGTACATAATTTCATACGAAGTATTATAGTCAAATAAGAAGAGATTTAAAACTGCAAAATCTTCTAAAAAGTGAAGTTATTTCCTTGCGGCAGAGAAAATCAATGGCAACTTTATTTTTCCTTTTAAACTTTTTTTACTTAAAACCCCTTTAAAAGTAGCCTGAGGAAGTAAACTTTAAACAGAACTTTTTCAACACTTGAGTAAATCTAACTTAAACTGCTATTAGTTAATTTTTTTTTTTAATTTTCAAATTTTCATTAGTCGAAGTTTATTCTTCCTACAGTTAGTCCAGTAAAAAATATATACAAATCTTATAAATAAGACATACTTTATATCTTTTAAAAAATTTAGACATTTCTAAAATAAGAATATCAGTTAGAAATATATAAAACAGTAGTTGTATATAACTATAAATAAAATGCTAGAGGGTTGTTTGAAAAGTTTCTATTTTATTTTTACTACTACTTTTCGGAAATAAATTTTGCAGTATGTTGAAGATACGTTTGCTTTCTCCAGCCTAATAATTATAACTGTTCTCCTTTTTAACCATTGACAACTTTTCATTGTAATTCACAAACTCCTTTTTTTTTGTAGTTTAAATTTGATAAATACTCATCACATACAATTTTCAAAAAGATTAGTGTACTACGTTTCATGAAAAAAAAATTAATACTGCACAAAAAAAATTAGGTCATAATTTTATTACAGATGACTCAATTGAAAATGAATGTACGAAGCAGAAAATAATTAATTCACACAGTAAAATATGCTTAGACATATATAATTTAAAAGTGTATTTGATAATTAAATACATTTTAAGAAAAAGGTTACAATGCTGTAAAATGTTACTTACTCTCTTGTATATAGAAAAAAATGCTCTTTTCAGAGGAATTAAAGTGGCAGTACAGTCCAGGAAGATAATAACTACAGATAGATCTACAAATCCACCATGCCTGGCCACCATAATGCCTAATATTTCAGGAAACTTAAACTTATAACTAACATCTACCAACCTTAAAAATATGAATAAATGCGTATTTGTAAATACACAAATCTTTCGTTGAGCTTTTTCTCAAACTTGTGTTTATTTATTTATTGATACTTGTACATGCAGACTTGTGCACTGAATTACATAAGTACGGTTTATAAGTCTTTGTCAAGTACGAAGGTGGATAGTACAATTCAGAGCAGGGCAGCACGAAGATAGATTCAGGTTTACGGTGGGATTCGAACCCTCTACCTCCACGCTTTGCACAGTGTTTGGCGGGTAACACCGCTCGGGCAGGGAGACCCCCTTCTAACTTGTGTCATCTGTTATCCAAATAAACGAGGCGGAACTAGATCAATAATTTAACTATTATGTATCAGGCTGCCCCGACATCATAAAAAGGAAGCGTAGGAAGCAGCAGGTAAGAATACCGCCGAAAATCTAGATGCATTTATTTATTTAATGTCTCACACATGTATGCAGGCTAGTGTTTTTGGTACAAAGTATGGATTATATGCCTTTATCAAGTTGAAGAACAGATAACACAAGATAAAGAGAGATGTCATAAAGATGCATAAAGGGTAAAGGAGGCATTTGAACTCACTATCTTTACGCTACAGTGAATGTGTATGTTTATAATGTCCTTGTTTAATTTATGTTGTTTTTCAACTTGATAAGCTTATAAACATTTCTTAGGAATCAAGCTTATAAACATTTCTTAGGAATGAGTACACAAGCCTGTTCATGTTTGCATAACAATAAATAAATATGTTTTCCACATGTATGCAGGCTAGTGTGCTCAATATAGGGAATGGCTCGTAAGGTTTTTGTCAAATTGAAAAAGAGATATCACACATTTGCCGTCTGGACTGTGTAGGAGTCAGGGAACTGGCCTTGTATGAGAAGGGTTCTGGGTTCGAATCCCGGAAAAGGCATGAATGTTCTTTTCTTCTTTGTACTATCCGTCCTTACTGTGGGAACAACGTTGACCCACCTAAAATGGTGCCCCTGAAAGAATTGCCAACAAATCTGCCCTGTAAATGCCTGAATTGACGAAATGTTAACACAGGGGGGGGGGGGGGATATTGGAAATTTTTAAAAAAATCACACATTTGGGAAAGACTCCTCAAAAATTAATCTTCGGATGTCTCGTAGTATATCGTTAAGATACAGTTCCTAATAGACCACCGAATCAACGAATCAAGCATCACATGTAGCGGTTAGTGTGCGAGTCAGCGACTTATTTGATCAGCTTGCAAAAGGAATTGGGAAGGTATTGGAAATTTTAAAAAAAATCACACATTTGGGAAAAACGCCTCAAAAATTAATCTTCGGATGTCTCGTAGTATCGTTAAGATACAGTTCCTAATGGACCACCGAATCAAGCATCACATGTAGCGGGTGAGCGACTTATTTGATCAGCTTGCAAAAGGAATTGGGAAGGTATTGGAAATTGGAAATTGGAATATTGGAATGGGATATTGGAAATTTTTTAAAAATCACACATTTGGGAAAGACTCCTCAAAAATTAATCTTCGGATGTCTCGTAGTATATCGTTAAGATACAGTTCCTAATAGACCACCGAATCAACGAATCAAGCATCACATGTAGCGGTTAGTGTTCGGGTCAGCGACTTATTTGATCAGCTTGCAAAAGGAATTGGGAAGGTATTGGAAATTTTAAAAAAATCACACATTTGGGAAAGACTCCTCAAAAATTAATCTTCGGATGTCTCGTAGTATATCATTAAGATACAGTTCCTAATAGACCACCGAATCAAGCATCACATGTAGCGGTTAGTGTGCGGGTGAGCGACTTATTTGATCAGCTTGCAAAAGGATCGCGGATGTGTGGTATAGGTCTTTGTTCATATGTTCTTCAGTAAAATGCTAGATTTCGCATGCAGGTCATCGGGCTAACAATGCGGGAAAACCATCTCCTCCACAGAGGGTCAAAATTGTGATCACATGTTATCGTATCATTCTCAGGAATATTTTTCAGACCATTGCCAATAGCCCCATATGCAGCTCTAGTGTGACGTAAATGAAATACTGCTACTAGTACATCACCGGATACAGCAGGATTTGAACCTGCTACCTCAACGCTTCAGAGCGTTTATCAGAAAGATAACAGTTCCTAAGGACTCAGTTACAAAGGCCTTATTAATGTGTTGTTTACTTGCAATGGATCCCAACCGTCTCCCAGATCAAGTGTTCCACTAAACGCTCTGAAGTGGGGAAATTTCTACGCACCCTTTGCATCCTAAAATAAATGGTTGAAATACTAAATATTTTGGTGCTCATAAACAGAGTTCTCTTTTTTTATTATTAGAAGAATTTTGACCACTCAGATATGGTTTTTTTAACCTGATTTTTTTTCTCTGCAAATTAGGTTTTAAAATCATGAAATTATTAAACAAATATAACGAAAGATAAAAAGTTGGAGATGTGTGGCGAGGAAGGCTGAGATCCTTCACGAAGAAAAAAAATCTGATTTTTGGTCCGGTCGAAAATTTATTGTGCCTGAAGTTGCAAATCCCTTCGACACAGATGGGACACCGTAGTCCCTTTCATATACTTTATTTCTTACATTCTAATTACAAGTAAAAATACATTTAGGTATTTTTTAATTATTCGAAAACCATCTAATATCCTATTTCCACTAACAGGTTAAGACAGCTTAAGATACGATTTTTAGTTTGATGTTTAGTTTCTTGAAGAACATTCTTTAGTTTTGAAATTCGTTATTTTTCCAATATGGCTGCTGCAGGAGAAAATGGCTATGAATGAAAAACGAATAAAACTGAAGAAACAGTTTTAATAAAACAATATTTATTTATAGCATCAACGACACATCAACAAAGCAAAAATTAATAACAATTCCCGTAACGGAATTCCTGCTTAAAATAAAACAAAATATTTTTTTTTCTTGAATTAACTCATTGCTCTGTTTTTCTATTAATGCTCGTATTAGCCGGATATTTTTAGGCTATCTTAAGCTATTTTAGAAGACGTCCATTCACTCATCACTTTTAGTGATACAGTATTAACTATAGTGATACTGTTCTATTTCTGTACTATTTACTATTACTGTTATATTGCTTTTAATTATATAGTTGAATAGTAATTGATAATAATTGTCATTTTTTTAATATTTTCAGAAATAAACAAATATTCAAATCTTATTTTGGCCTGCAGGATAACTGTTGTCTATAAAAAGTTCGCTACATATTTATGGTTGTTTATTATAATGTTTTACCATGACTACCGCTATTAATCCTCGAGACGTAAGATTGATTTATTCAAATTATCAAGAATCGACAAAAAGTAATAATTTTTTATGTTTGCACCAACTATGAAATCTGTGTTTCAAAAGTGAAAAGAATTTAAGTCTGAAAAATCTTTGCTGAGTTTTTGCTTTTGGAAATACCTTTTTTTAAAGCTGCTTCGAAATTCCTTTAAACAAAAACAGACGAAAGCAGTTCTCAAACTTAGTCTCTTCGTTTTCACGGTCTCTATGTTCGATGTTGCAAGAAAGGAACGTTGAAATAAATTCGACTCAAAACATTAAGAAGAAAATAAAGAATATTTTAGAATGGCAACATATGTTAGCATATTTGTTTTGGCAACGGATATGGAATCCAGAATGAAATTTCTCATTGTGTTCGAAACGCCATATGAGAAATCTGTAAACATTTTTCCTCGTTCCTTAGAGAAAAAGAACACAACTTTTATCTCCCACGTCTTCAAGAAACTGAAATACAGATATGCAAACTTTTTTTTGTAGTTATTTGATTTCTAAATCTAGCCGTTTATTTACGAGTGTTGTAAATACTGCTGTATGTTTGATAGAGTTAGACTTAAAAATCTTCAAAAACGTTTGAAAAAGTAAATAAAATATGTAAAATAAATAAAATATGTATAAAAAAATAAAATAAAAACTTTTATGCTTTTATCAGTAAAATTATATAATGCTGTACCTAGTAATTATCCCAAGTATTTAAATCTCTTTAAAATTTTTCATATATATAAATAGTTTTTTTTTTTAAGTGCATTGGTGTGATTAAATAAATGTAGGTAGATTGATGGGTATAATACCATAATTACAATAAAAAGCAGGTAATGTAGAGTTAAAGAAAAAGTATATTAATTAATATTTTGAGAGAACAGTTTTAATCTGAAATTTCCTGTTTTACGAATTTCGCTCAAAAAAGTAGCAGATTGTTATTTTCTGTAATAAAGAAATATTCAGATTAATTCATTTTAGTATTTTCAATGTGTGGATATATCTAGCCAAAATATCAAAATGAAAAGACGAAATACAAAGAAAGAGAATGGATTATTAAAATTTTAAAGTTGGTTCATTACACTGCTCAACATAAAAAATGTCCTTTGGATACAAATGTGCTATTTTTTTTATATTTTTGGCCTAAGAACTCGTGAACGTGAATAATGAACTGTATTTATTTTGCGAATGTGAATAACACTGATAATAATGAACCTGTATTTATTTTGTGTTAACCACTCACTATTTTTTCGAAAATCCACATTATAATAAACTACTTAACGCCTTTCAACAACAAAGAGTAACAACTTACAGGCAAAGGAAAAGAGTTCTCATTGGAAGTGGGTCTGTCGCCAACTTAGAGATCTTGCCGAATTTTACGACCTTTTTGGCGTCATGAGCCTCATATACCACCCCAAAGTCATGAGGCCGAATAATCTACAGCCTCAAAGCTTCGCCCTCCAATGAGGTGAACCGGGGTTCGATCCCGGCGATGGTTGGTCGATACGAATTCCGCATCCGGCTTGCACCGACCACAGTGCTGACGTGAAATATCCTCAGTGGTAGACGGATCGTGGGTTAGAGTCCCCTTGCGGTCAGGCTAACCGTGGGAGGTTCTCGTGGTCTTCTTGTCCATGTAACGCAAATGCGGATTAGTTCTATCAAAAAAGTCCTCCACGAAGGCAAATTTCTCCCAATACTTGATCCAGGAGTTTCCTTGTTTTCTGGATTGGATTCAAAATTACAAGGCTACGGAGTTGAACATTAGTAGTCGCAAACCCAAAAAATTGGGTCGGCTGTTCAACGACGGCTATAATATAAAATATAGTAATACTACTGATGAGAGCCGTGGTGGCTCAGGGGATAGAGCGCTCGCCTACCTGTAAGTGACCCGGGTTCGATTCCAGTAATGGCTGGAATTTGAATTCCACACCCGGCTCACACCGACCACATTGCTGACGCAAGATATCCTCAGTGGTAGACGTTTCATGGTTTAGAGCCCCCTTGCAGTCAGACTAACTGAGTGAGGTTTTTATGATTTTTTCTCTCCATGTAACGCAAATACCAGTTAGTTCCAACAAAATGTCCTCCACGAAGGCTAGTTTGTCCTAATGCTTAATTCAGGAATTATCTAGTCTCCTGGATCAGGTTCAAAATTACAAGACTCCGGAATTTACTCAAAATTGGGTCAACTGCTCAACAACGGTTATAAAATAAGATGAAATACTATTGATAAGTAGCATCAGCATTAGTATCAGCTGTATACTCCAATAATACTACTGATTAGAAGTCCGTTAAAAACAGCTTTACCCACACTCAATATAGCAAGCTGGCAAAGCAAGCTGGGACTGATTGGTAGATCAAGCTGGGGCTAATTCAAAGAGGATAGCATCTGATCTTTCATATAAATCCCTCAATCCTGTTTTGGTTTTTGGTTGGAAAGAGGGGTTAACTTAACTATGGTTACCAAATGGTACCAGTGGTTACTAAAGTGCGTGCTGCGGAATCCGAAGATTCCGTGAAAGGGTTGCACGGGTTCAGAGGGTTAGGAATGTTTTTAAACAGCTAAAATTGTCGAGTCCCGTAATAAAATTTTTATAAATAATTATTTAATTGAAATGCTTGGGAAGAAAGAAATTTCAAAATGGTGTTTTTCTAATAACAATTTAATGAATGAATTATGAAAAGGATGACGCATTTATGAAAAATTTTATTATTATTTCGCATTGAATAAAAATAACGAAATTTAGCTATGAAGAAGTATGTTTTTGTTTAAACGGAAACCATAAAGTTTATTAGTTATCAGTTTATTGCATGCAGTAAAATCAAATTAATAGCTAAAACTAGATGCCACTCCAGAACAATGAATTCAACTGTCTAAGGTTAAAATCCAAAAATTTGAACTAAATTTGAAACTAAAGTGGAGAGACTTACGGTGAAAATGATATGATGAAAAAATTTCATTCTTCATTCACTCACTAAATATTTTCAAAATAATTCATAAAATTTAGATCATCACATATTTTCAAAATGATTAAAAGTGTTTTGTTAATTTATATGTTTACAATTGATAAAGAAATATTCATTCTCGGAGTCCACGAAAAAAAGTTCGATCTCATAAGGTTTCACAGCAAAAAAAAAAAAGAAAAGGAACTGCTATTTTGGACCAATAAGAATTTGTTAAGATAACTTGAGACTATCAAAAACAAACTTCGAAAGATTCCTGTTTATTCTTTCGATCGTCTACCTCTAACCTTAATTCGATTGTACTATAAGTCTTATTTTTAATTTTAAATCGTGTTTTGTTGCTGTTAAAAAGTAAATCAGAATTTTATAGGATAGAATTTGTTCGGTAAAAAATCTCAAAAAAACTTACATTTTTAATTATCATGAAATCATCTAGGTATAGTTCGTTCACCAGGAGTTGGCACATGGCTCCATCTCCTCAGGCGCAGAGTTCATTTCAGCGCAGCAGTAAGAAGAGAAACATCTCCGCGCTTGAAATTGAGACAACCCTTAATGCGCGCTGAGCGCCAATCACAAACAGTGAATTTTTTTTCAGTCACTTACTTCGCCTTATCATCTGCAATTATACCTTTCGTTTCTCTAGCTAATTAAATATATTTTAAATTTAAACAAAAAAAATTCACATAAAGTTTGCAAAATTAATATTTTTGCCTTACGATCGCCAAATAGCAACCTTGTTCAGGATTGCTCATAATCTTCTCCCAAAAATAGCGAAATAGTATTGTTGCATGCCACGTGATGAAGGCGGAGCCAACTGCCAACTCCTGGTGAACGGTGAATGAGCTATACTCCCCTTCTAACATACACGATGAGCCAAACTAGCTTTCAGATTGATAGGAAATTTCATATGGTGTTAAATTTAACAGCATTCCCGTTTAAGTCAAAAATCTGACTGATAATTATGGCAGGACTTGTATTCTTACTTATTTTGCATTAACGTAAATCTGAAGATATATTAAGAAAAAACAATCTATAAGAGGGCATAAAAATTCCTTACGTAACGTAACTTAAAATAACAATTTTTTTTTTTTTTTTTACATTAAAATAATGCATTTTTTTTATAAACAGAAAAGAAATTGATTTATAAATGTTCTTCAGTTAAGAAAGAAACAGTTTTTTTTTTTAAATGTTTGATTGAATACGTGTAAATGTTATGATTGAATGCTATGTGCATGTAAATTTTTTTTATGTTTTCGTTCAGTTTAACCTAAAATTAAAACAAGAAAAAAAAATCGTAATTTTCAAATATCTTAATATATTAATTTTTTGCTTAAAACTTTTTGAAAAATAAATAACATTATAATCTATTTCCCCCTTCACTTTATATCATTTGTACCTCCTCACTTGACTTTGTTGCATAGTCATGTTCTTCTTTTGTTGTTTTTAATGTCACTTGCCAAATACCAGCAAACCTGCTATGTGAAACTAAGTGAATTTAAGACCAAGGGTGCGTTTCTTGTTTCTCAGTGGCACCATCTTCAGCCACACACACACGTCACAACCCGTTTTAAGGGGCGGACACATTCATACATCAATTCATTCATCCACAGATCGTAATTTTGGTCTGAAGCAGAGAACGATCAATTTCATATTCAGTACCCCCAGAGGTATAATTTGTTTTGGGTACTTGGAGGACTTTGTGACCCCGGAAAATCTGACGTGCACCAGTCACCATTTACTACACGAGGAGTCTATGGCAGGCTGGGATCGAATTCCCACCCACTTAGACATGGGCCCAATGCCCTACCAACCAGGCTATCCCGGCTCCGTCATGATATTCTATTATATCATACTAGTAGCCAATGGCTCAATATCGTTATGTGATTTCTATTATATTTTTATCACTTTAAAAAAATTTTCTTGCTTTAAATAAACGTTTCATGATTTGTATTAGATTTTTATCACTTTAAAGTGTTTCCTGCTACGAATAAATTAGGTTTACGATACTTGCTTATATGCCTCTTGTTATTAGTGCTGACAAAACTGAGCAATAACTCTATTGTATTTTAAAATGAATTGGATAATAAAAGTTTGAGAAGACTATAGAAAGTTTACTTCCTTACTTCAAAAACTAATATCAATATAAATTACTTTTCGAGTTTATAATCTTCGCTGAAATTACTTACGGGAAGAGAATTACCATGCTTTTTAGTTTACATTCATCGATTTAATGTAAAAAGGGCAATCGTCTATTGAAAACTATTATTTTCAGTAAAGGATAGCTATAAAATTTTAAATTTAATGATAAGGGAGCGATTGCTTTCTTCAAATATCAACACAGATGAGGAGGTGGCTCATATTGATTGAGTGTTTGATATAGTAGCCCACCTTGTAAATTATTCTAGTTACTATTACATTCTTTTCAATTTCGGTCGCTCGGATTTGAATTTTTATGTTCGGAAATTCATTTATGTATAATTATTTATTCAAAGATAGCACCGTTACCAGATTGCAACAAAAATGCGGCAGTCAGGGAGACTCATTTGAGACTACTGCGACGTCGATGCGTGGATCTTTAAAGGTTATTATGTCACCTTTGGTGACGTCACATTCTGATATTTCCCAGAGGTGAACATGAAACCACAATGAGACATATAATTGCCGCAGTGAGGCAAGAAATTGACCAATTCACTTCGCAGCTTAGTTACACGGTGACCCTAATCAGATGTAAATGTCACAATTTCATAACATCTTGACTCAGTTGAGATGTGAATAAGTCACATCTTCGTCACACCGTGACCCAATTGAAACGTGAATATGTCACATTTTCGTCATACAGTGATGTCTCTGTGACAAGTAAATGGATCAATGTGATCTCATGTTGACGTCTAGACGACGTCAAAAGGTGATGTTTCCAAAGGTGGACATAGTAACCTTTTAAGATCCACGCATCGACGTCGCAGAAGTCACAGGTGACTTTACAAAGAAGTTTCCGTGACTGTCGCATTTTTGTTGTAATCTGATAACGGTGCTATCTGGGGAAAAATAGCTATGCAATGAAAAGGTGACATTTCCTGAATAATATATATATATATATATATATATATATATATATATATATATATATATATATATATATATATATATATATTATCATCTTCATGCACTATTAAATATTTTTTACCATCATTTCCTTTGCGTTACAGAAATTTGATTCAGTATAGAACATTAAAACGTTAAAAACGTACAGACACAATACTCTGAATTATTAAAATATGTCTAAAATTCTGACACAAAAGCCTGTATTATCGCTTCTAAAAATACTCAAATGTTATTTCTATGAATCTAATAATGTAAAACCTTTAACTCTTACCTTTCATTGAAAATTGATGTGATCTCGACTGATATGTTATCATTGAAAGCTTGTTAAGAACAAATAATATCGATAAAAAAATATAAAAAAGCATTTATTCTAGATGGCGAAATCAGAAAATTTTCTTAATTAAAATTTTAATTTTTGTAATCATAAGAAAAATAAGCGAATTAACCTTTATTTTATATATAAAATATAACGTATAGAGCCGTGATGGCACAGGGGATAGAGCGTTCGCCTCCCTATGAGGTGAACCGAGTTCAAATCTCAGCGATGGCAGGTCCATACGAATCCTCATCCAACTTGCGTCGACTACATTGCTGACTTGAAATATACTCAGTGGTAGACGGATCTTGGGTTAAAGTCCCTTTGCCGTCAGGTTAACCGTGGTAGGTTCTCATGGTCTTCCTCTTCATATAGTGCAAATGCGGCTCCAACAAAAAGTCCTCCACGAAGGGAAATTTCTATCAATACTTGATCCCGGAGCTCCCTTTTTTTCTGGATTGGGTTCAAAATTACAAGGTTATGATGTTGAACATTAGTAGTCGTAAACCCAAAAATTGGGTCCCCTGTTCAACGAAAGTTATAAAATAAAATAAAATATAACTTATAGAGCCTTGGTGGCTCAGGAGATAGAGCGTTTGCCTCCCAATGAGGTAGGTGACCAGGGTTCGAATCCCCAGGATGGCTGGTGAATAGAGATTACGCGCATCCGGCTCGTATGGTCCACCTTCTAAAACTTTCTCGTATGGTTCAAACTAAAATACCTTCTGCGGTAAATGGATCATGGGTCAGAATTCCTTTGCTGCCATGCTAACCGATGATTATTTGTGGTTTTCCTCTCAATATAGCGGAAATCCAGATTAGTTCCATCAAAAACAGAGTTTAAAATTGATGGTCGTAAATTCAGAATTGGGTCGGCTGTTCATGAAATAAAATATAACACATGAAAAAACTAGAAAAAAAATCACAAGAAAAGCGAAAAATTAATGTTGCGTTTTTTTATTTAAATAATGAACAAATTTCATTATTTAAATTATTATTAATATAATATTTATTATTAACTATTGCATTAATAATAATTAAAATTAATAATAATTATAATAATTATATTAATAATAATTATTGTATTAATACAATAATTATTAATTATTAATATAATAATTATTATTAAATTATTATTAATACAAAATAAACCTTTTTGAAGTACAAAATTTCTTTTGTACTTCAAAAAATTCTTTTTGTATTTAAATTATATTTATTACTTAGCAGAATCATAAGTGTATCAGAAACCATGAATTTTAAATGTATGTAGTGGAAAAATAATGATACCGAAGATGGAAAAATGTTATTGTTTTTCAATACATTCCCGTTCCTATACCAGATTCAGAATCCATAAAATATTTATGTTCCATCAATACATTTTTAAAAATTGTGAGTTGCTTTTTTTTTTTTTTTTTAAAAAGAAGCAGTATGTAGTTTTCGTCGAGACAAAAGAATGATGAGTTCGAATCGTACGTTGCTGTGAAACATTATACATTGTATTGTGTGCACGGAATATCAAAGAATAAAAACAAGTTGTCAAAATTGATATAAAAGGAATAATATATATTCTTGTAAGATATTTTTATGAAATGATTTCGGTAATATTTCAAGTGACATTTATGCATACATTTATAGCATTGCTTTTTTAATATGTTAAGTATTAAACAGAGAAAACTATTAATAATAATAGATTTCAATAAATACTATAAACAATTTTGATATTTTAAATATTTATATGCAGCTATACAAACATTACTTTTGCTTGAAATTGTTTAAATTCTAAAGCATGAGCTGAATTTATATACATTTGTATTTTAGTTCATTTGTTGTGATTGAAATAATTTGATGCCTTAATAACAATTTAATTTCATTTTCAGTCAAAAAAAAAAAAAAAAAAAAAACAACTCAAGATAATAAAATATTGGAACCATAGAAAAACTACCAAAAATCAGTAGAACTGATTTATATTACTGTCGGTAAACCGTAAGATATATATTTTCTTACTTTTTTTATTTCCTTCATTAAGCATGTGCTCTGATTGGTTATTGAATGTACAGGGTGTTCCAAAGAAACCGCTCTTAATGTTTGTTTTTAGAACGATTATTAAATATAAAAACAATGAAAGCAATGCATATTAAGGGACGCAAATTAATATAAGACCAAGCAGAAAAAAAAATAGCTATTGAAATCTGACTGGTTTGCGTACTTGTGGAAACAGTGAGGAGTTAAAGAGAGGTTAGTCCTACGTCCCTTTACGACGTCACTTACCTTCAAGTGTTAACCTCAAATTAAACCTGTTTTGAAGTTTATTACATTAATTTCCCTCTACTGTTATTTTCCTTTAGCGTTTTGTTTCTTCCTCGTTTAAATATTAATTTGCGACCTTAATTGTGTTCATTTTTGATAAAGATTCTAAAACTATATATTAAGGGTGGCCTTTACAAAGCACCTTGCATACATATAAATATGAGACAGGTTTCTTGTGTTGTATAAGAGAGACTTTGGTGATTTAATATTATTTCTTGCTTAAATAAAAAAATTTGTTAATTAAATAATGACTTTTTAATATTTTTCTCATTTTTCTCGATTTGCGTATGTCTTAATAGAGTTATTTTGATTTATTCTCTGGTTAATAAATCGCAGAACTTTCTATAAAAAAATATTTGTTTAGAGAATGTTAAAATTGTGCAGATGTGGAAAACCTACGTTAAAAATATTATTTTGCTTCTAAATTTCGACAACTGAAGTAATGGTAGATAAATTCTTTCGATTTCTCAGCTTTTTATAGTGTGGAAAAAAAGAAAATTCGATAAGTAGAGTGAAAAATATTCTTTGAAAGTGAAAATCCTGATGCTAAAATTCCTGAAAAAAAAAAAAAAAAAAGAGATTTCACCAACTATGCTTCCTCGAAGTTTTTTGTTTTTTTTTGTTCTAATATCTTTTTATTCTGCGTAAGATCACTGAGAACTCATAGTTTACGAATTTTTCTTTGTTTTTGAGGAAACTATTTCTTGTGTAATTTTACGAGCAAATATTTCAGCAATTCGAAGAATTATTTTTCTTAACTTGTATGAAGACAATGATTTCGTCAAAAGCATTAGGCTAAATGCTACATTTTAATTACACAATTAATTAGGAAATATAAGAAAAAGGGTATAGAGTTATTGAGTGCTCTTTCAGCAACATCGATGAATCTTTTGAAACCTCCTACTTGAAAAGTGAGAGCACTAACCCCTGTACCTTGCAGTTATACTGAGTAAACGGTTTTAAATTTAGATAAAAAAAAATATTGGTAAACTCCTAAAATACATTTAAATAAGTTTTGGTAAATATTTGTGATTTCGAATTTCTCAAACCACGTGATTTAATGATCATTGCAAAAAGGAACGAAACGAAGCTAAGATTCGTTGTCTAAAATGAGGTTTAAAATGATATTGTCAAAAATGAGATTTAACATGGCTAAAATGAGATTTGTTTCTGAAAGAAATTTGAAAAATGATAGTCTAAATTTTATGACGAAATAGAAACTCAGCGTTTAAATAAGAAATTTTGAGCGAAATGACATGATTAAACGGAAAAAAGTTGGTAAAGTTTTTTGTTCAATTAGTCCTTTTTTTTTATAAACAGCTTACTCTTGGGGCCGGGAAAGCCTGGTCGGTAGGGCGTTGGGCTCATGTCCAAGAGGTCGTGGGTTCGATCCTCGCCGACCGAAGACTCCCCGTGTATTAAATGGTGACTGATGCACGTTAAATCTATCGAGTCTCAAAGTCCTCCATGTTCCCATAACAAATCAATACCTCTGGGGGTACTGATCCAGGAGTTTCCTTGTCTTCTGGATTGGTTCAAAATTACAAGGCTATGGAGTTGAACATTAATAGTCGTAAACCTATGAAATTGGGTCGGCTGTTCAACGACGGTTATAAAATAAAATAAAAACAGCTTACTCGATATTATTTATAAATTATTTTTAACTCGAATTATTTTCAAATTATTAAACTGACAAATTATTGCAGACAAATTAATTAAGTTTTTTTTAAACAGACAAATTATTATAGAAAATAGTGTAAAAAAAGCATATGTTTTGAGATTTTTAAAGGCCCTGCTTTAAAACTATTAATTAAATAATTAAACCATCAATTACAAATTTAACTGTTAATAAATTATCTAACAATTAACTAAGTACTTAACAGTTAATAAATTAACAAATTTTCAAAAGTCTCTTAAAATACATTTTATTAAGAATGTTTTAGTTGAACATGGGAAAAGAAACTATAATTTAAGAGCGTAGACAAAAAAATACCAATGTTTGAAGTTATTAAAAAGGCTAAGAAACTCAAAGATTAGTTTTTGAAAAATAAAACTTAACTTAATAAACATAAAACTAGTTGCTGAAACGAGAGTTAAATTTTAAAAAAAATATTGCAAAATCATATTTTCCGAAACTATTAATCTCTATTAACAAAAACATTCATAGCAGATCATTTATAACAATGTAGAAAAATGATTTAAAAAAGTACAAATTTTGAGTCAATTCATACTTAAAAAAGTTCTGCCTTAATGCTATTTATTATAAATATTTACTTGTGAATTAAATAGAAATCTGTATAGGAAGTTTTAAAAAGTCAACTCAGTCACGAATTTTGCATACGTGAAAAAACTTTTACATGTCTAAAAACCTTTCTCAAGTATTTTAAAATAATTTTATGTGTCAGTAAAATATAAAAGGAAGAAACTTTAATTTAGATCGATATGAAATAAGAAGGGTAAGAAATAAAAAGGAGTCTAAGAATGAAAGCAACAAATTGTGAAAACTAGTAACGATTTGCGATAGTTTTATTTTATTATTTTGTTTCTTTTTTTTTTAACTTCAAAGCGCTTGTCAAATTCTTAAAAAGCATTTCAAAGCATTCGTAAAAAAAAAAAAAAAACACGTTATTTCGTTTCAATATTTTTCTCAAATATAACAAATTTTTATAAACAATATAAACCAGAGTCTTATTACAAAACAAAATGCTGTTGAAATATAAAATTTTAAAAATAAATTTCAATGTTCGCACATTTATTGTCTATTTATAGTTGTCATATAGTCGCACATGACAACTATATAGTTGTCATATTGTCGCATATTTATTGTCACATTTATAGTTGTTAAAATATTCTATTGAATATTTTAACAACTATATTTTAAACCATCTATAAATATTTTAAAAAGTACATGATTTGGGGAGTTCCTAAATTTAAAAGCTTTTCTTTAAAAAAATTATTAAATATTTAATTGTTAACAAACAATGTAACTATCAATTTCGTCTTTAATGTTTCTTTTCAAATTTTTTTCAAGCATTTTATGCATTTTGTTTCTAAGGAAAACAAAAAGAAAAGAGAATAATCTAAAAAGGTAGACGCAAAAAAGAGGTGTAGAAAATAACAGTGTGCTGCCAAAAAAAAAAAAATAAAAGTTACAATTTGAAACAAAATGGTTAAGATAGTTTAAGTTTTTTTTTTCTCTACTTCAAAGCATTTCAACTAAAGTGCTATAACTTCCTTAACACACCAGAAAGCTTGTATTAAATTGTATGAAATCTTATATGGTCTTAATCTTTAAAAAAAAAAGTGAGGAAATTCTGAAAAGTACATTATAAATTTAAAAAGGTGGCTCTGATTTCGATTTATTATTCCTTAGGTACTTGAAAAAAATCTAGAAAGTGTTCTTTAGTATAAGAGAACAAGGAGCAATAGAGACTAGAAAATTCTATTCTGAAATTTCGATTTTGAAGAAAACAAATAAGTGGTAACATTCCATTTAGTATGTAGTATTAAGAAGAACTAGAACAGGAATGTGTTTTGAATTTTTGACACAAGAAATTATAAATGTTACAAATATTGATAAAATTCAATGTCTCATATTATTTCTTAAAAAATTCGATAAAATTCAATATCTTATATTAATAAAAATACTATTCTGAAATTACGATTGTGAAGAAAACAAATAAGTAGTAACATTCTATTTTGTATGTAATATTAAGAACTAGACCAGGAATTTTTTTTTAATTTTTGACACAAGAAATTATAAATATTAAAAATATTGATAAAATTCAATATCTTATATTATTTTCTTAAAAAGGCGATAAAATTTGATAAAATTCAATATCTTATAATATAGAAAATTCTCTTCTGAAATTTCTATTTTGAAGAAAACGAATAAGTGGTAACATTCTATTTAGTATGTAATATTAAGACGAACTAGAACAGGAACGTTTTTAGAATTTTTGACATAAGAAATTTTAAATGTTACAAATATAGATGAAATTCAATATCTTATATTATTTTAAATGATTAACTTAATTTGGAAAAGTTTTGTATTGTTTATTGATGAATATATTTAGTTATAAAAGAAACAATCATTTAAATTATTTTATAAATATAGAAATGGAATTTATTGTGTAAATATAGATAATTAGGCTAATACAATCTAGTCTGTCTTTAAACAAAGAATTTATGTGTTAGATTATGTTAAGTTAATACATATGACTATGAAAATGCAAAATGTATTGCAAACTTGCATAAATTTCTAGTCAGTGTAAAAAGCATTGGCAATAAAAAAAAAATTGAATTCCAGATATACGCCGAGAAAAGAAAAAAAATATATCCCGAACTTCATTTATTACACTGGGGAACATAGCTTTTGACTATATATCTGAATAGCTATTGGCGCATGAAGTTTGGTGCTGTTTCCAAAACTTGTTGCAAACTTTTCTTCTGGCCAAAATTATTTTTATTTCGTTTTATGTGGTATTTTTTATTTATTTATTTATTTTTTTAAAGAAAGCACTTTTTACGTAGAGAGTAAAAGATAGAAATCTAATTTACTTAAATACACTTTTGCCAAACATATCGAAAAATATGTATATAAAATTTTTTATTCTATTTTTTAATGTAATAAGTTCTTTGAAGTTTCAGTTTTTTGAAAAACTGTGTCTTCGTAAATGCTATTCCTTTTCAAACTATTGGGATGTACAACAATTTTGAAAATCTAATTTTCTTAACTATTTCAAATAGTTTAAAGGGGCCATTATAATGTGAAATTTTTTAAATTTTTTATTCCTAGCTGATATAAATTGGTATTTTTGATACATTTTTTTAATTGTTTCACTTAGTTTTGAAATATATGACAATGTTAAGGAATTAACATTGATAAATTCTGCAAAATTAAATGTAAGAAATATGTAACACTGAAAATACAAAAAAAAAGGTTTTGTGTCTCAAATGTCAAAAGAAAACGCTTATATTCTACTTTCAGATGCACAAAATTAAAACACAAATACTCACAAGAATCAAATTTTGTTAAATTTTAGCAATTTTTCAAAAAAATTGCAATTTTTAAAAATAAATTTTTTTTTAATGAATTTTTTTTTGAAGAATTTTGCTTTTGGATGAACTTTAAACTACAAATAAAGTTTTAAAAAAATAATTTATTATTAATAAATTTTATTATTTATTTATTGTTATTAATTAAGTTTTAAAAAAATTATTTAATCAAAGCTATCCTTAGCATTCTTTTAAATCACATTAAAGGATTATATTATTAAATAAACATTAGTAGTAACTAAATGTAATAATTAATACATTAAATAATAATAATTAAAATTAATATAATGGATTATATTACTATGTATTTTACATTATATTGGATTACATATAAAGATTACCATATGTATCCGTGTATAAGTCGGCTTTTTTAACCCACAAAATGTTACGAAAATCAGGAGTCTATACATACATCGGTAAAGTGGAACATTCGTTAATCTTGAAATATCGATGCACCATAAACAACAAGAATTATAGAACAACAAGAATATATCAATTTACCCCTTTTAAAACAATGACTATTTTCAATACAGTTCATTTTGCATTTTCTCTCATCATATCTCCGTTCCGTTTAAAGGTTTTGGAAACAGTATTTTAAATTACGTTCAGAAAAAAATTAAGACAAAGAAAAGTAACATAATTTATTCAAGAGTATTTCAAAACTATAACGAGATGAAAGCATTTAAAGAATAGCTTAAATCTACAAATTAAGTCCCACGAAAGATCTTCTCCAATATCTTCTTCCAAGGGATTCTTAATTTCACATTTATAAAAGATTTTACAATAACATTATTTGAGGGCTAATGTGTCATATCCATAGTGAACAATGCGAAATATTTTTAATTAGAGAAAATTTAATAATAATTTTTTTTCAGCTTTCTTATGGGTTTTTTTAGTGGTTGAGTTATGCACCCGACATATCAAAAGTTAGCAAGCACGTAATCAAAAATAGAGTGTTGACTTAAATGCCGATGTAACTGTATGTCAAACTTAGTATGTCATGAATAAAAAGTGAGAAACGAGAAGTGAAATGATAGAAGAATAAATGTTTTATAAGTTGAAAATTTAAATTATGTCAATACAATTGCTACGTTGGGTTCTTCTTCTAATGAAATATTCATGATAAAAGTCTGATTTATTATACAATAACGAGTTATATGAAATACGAAAACATACTTTGGAAATAGCAATAAATTTCCTAAAAAAATCTAAGTAAGGTCAATATATATATAAATTTCAAAACACAAGATAAGTAAAAGGTGGGTAAGCAAATATTATTAAATATTAAATCACGAGATTTATTTATAAAATTGAATATGGAGCTTCAGCCTAGTAGGAAACAGAATTAAAATTATCTCCATTTCTTAAGTGCGATAAGATAAAAAAAAAATTCATTCTTATTCTCCATTATATATACTTTCTCACTCACCGCTGGAGCCATATCTCAATAGTTGTATAATGTATTCGTGCTATTGTTCGAAAAAAAACAAGCTCTGTCACTCATTGGTTTGACAGTACACGACACCATAGCAGCCTCATTCACCTTTAAAATTTCTACAGCCTTTTTAAAAAGCATCAAAAATAAAACTAAATAATTACTCCGTAACTAAGATTTCATTTCTAGAAAAATACAAAATGAATACAAAAAAATACTTAATAACTAGTTTTCTTTTCTACTACTTAAATTTTTACTCAAGATAACATAACAAAAAAGAAAAATAACTATAGTTTTGGACAATGAAAAACACATTTAAAACTACCCGGCGTAAGAATATGCAGCAGGCTCTTAAGTCAAACAGAATGTTTTGAATGCATGGAATAGTCCCCCGCTCCTACTAAAAGTCATTGTAAAGAAATCTCTGCCTTGTATGGGGGATTTTTGACCTTCTATCCACTCTGATCTACCTCTAGGGCTATAGCTACTTCTAATGCCTGGCACTATGGTCTAAGATCGAAAGTTTTAAAAATCTGTTTGGAACTTACTTATCTTTTTCAAAAAAAAATTTCTGAGGATTATTATCACTTTATCTACCCATTCTTTTCAGAAAACTAACTTTCTGACACTTTTTAAAATGTTCATTCAACATAGTCAGCGGAAAATTTTCGCCAAACCTCATGAGAGATTCACGATAAACGTCCGCGCCAATTATGTCTCTTTTTGGACATAGTAATAGTAAAGCGATCGATCATTTTAATGTTTGAGCCAGTTGCGTTACATTGTCAGACTTACGCCATTAAAAAAATATATATAACCATTTTAGTATTTCCCAAGTTAAGAGAGAATAAATTCCACGAGCCAAGCCTCTTCGATTTTTCATCAAAATTTCATTTAAAAGCGATGATTCAAATTTTGCTTGCTTCCGATTTTCGCGATTAAAGTGCGCAAAACCTCTGATCGTATATCAAGATCAGCCCATTCATCATCCTCCAACCAATTCATTGAAAAGAATTCACTGATACTCTCATTTTACACCCTTCTTTTCCAATTATTTGGGTATCAAAAACCCATTTTCTTCCGAACATCAAAGGAGTGTCCTCAAGTTCTTTAAATAAACTTTTTTTCCCCTTGCTTCCGCTGTTGGGGACAAAGCCTGGCACCGCGTGTCTAATTCTCTTGCATCAAATTGCCATGGCCGGCCATTTTGACAAGCAATTACCAGCAACACCGTCTCCCCGCCGCTCAACATTCAATCAATTCCACTAAAATGTGACTTCTTTGGCAACATTAAACGGGCCATTCGGAGTTAAACGATACGCCCTTACAGAACATTTCATCGGCCGCTTCTTCTTTTTCGTGTCTTCGGGGAGCCTTTTCATTACCTGTTATTGGAATGCATTTACTTTATACGGCACACGCCCTTTATAAGCGATCAATTGAGCCTAATATTTACTACTGTGAGGCCACAAGACTCCGAGGTTAGGTTTCGATGAGTAGCCACAATTTGTTTGATAGAAATGGCATGCTGTAGGAAAATTGATTCTATATGACCCCCACAATGCACAAAATCCGGCATTCTTAAAATATAGATAACTGACCCGATGATTTCGGTGAAATGAACTGAAATGCTTTTTCACATTGCCTAGGAATTCTATACAATGCTAATTGAAAAGCCTTTAAAATATTAAATATGATTATTTACTTTTGATCAGCATAAATATTTGATTCATTAATATTTTTTGAATGTAATTTCTCGGTACATAATATGTTTGAAAGAAAGTCTATCAAGCGATGCTAATAGTCATTCTATATATGAAATATACACTGAAGAACCAGAAAAGCTGGTATACCGGCCTAATATCGTGTAGGGCCCCCGCGAGCACTCAGAAGTGCCGCAACAAGACGTGGCATGGATTCGATCAATGTGTGAAGTACTGCTGGAGATAATTGACACCATGAATCCTGCAGGGCTGACCATAAACCAGTGGGAGTAAGAGGGGGTGGGGATATCTTCTGAACATCACGTTGCAAGGCATCCCAAATATGTTCAATAATGTTCATGTCTGGGGATTTTGGCGGCCAGCGGAAGTGTCTCAATTCAGAAGAGTGCTCTTGGATCCACTCTGTAGCAATTCTGGACGTGTGGGATGCCTTGCAACGTGATGTTCAGAAGATATCTTCACCCCCTCTTACTCCCACTGGTTTATGGACAGCCCTGCAGGATTCATGGTGTCAATTATCTCCAGCACTACTTCACACATTGATCGAATCCATGCCACGTCGTGTTGCGGCACTTCTGAGTGCCCGCGGGGGCCCTACACGATATTAGGCAGGTATACCAGCTTTTTTGGCTCTTCAGTGTATATTTCATATATAGAATGACTATTAGCATCCCTTGAAATTAATTTCCAAGAGCAACAATTTGTTTCATATTTCAAAAGGTTTTTTTTAATATAATTTATTTTGTGCAGCTTTTAAATTTTTTTAATGTATTTTGAATAAATGTTTTTTTAAGGTATAAGATTATTGTCCGGTGTTACTAACACTGATGTTTAGTTTAAAGACTATTGCCCAGTATTCCATGCTTTATTTTTTTAAAAGAAATTTTAAAGGCAACTGCCCAGTGTTCTACTTCCGCTTTTCTTAATCGATGTTATTAAAATTATATATAATTAATGGTTTTCTTGGAAGTAATGGCCTTTATTTATTTTTCCTATGATTTAAATCAAACCAGTTCTAATTTGTTTTCTTGAAATAGTCTTTTAAATAAAAGTCTAACCTTAACAGAATGTCTAGGCATTCGATATCATGCCTAGGCATTCTGTACATACATAGGTAAAGTATGTTTCTTTCTATTCCTATATCGTGGTAAAAAGTACAATGTTTGAATTATCCAATCATATAAATTTACAGAAATTTTTTCCAAAGAATTAAGTTCGTTACAATTTTTTTTTAATAATGCACATCCTTTTATAAGCAAGCAATCTGTTGGATGAAAATATCTTGTTTTAGCAAAACTAATCAGATTTATTTAATTATCTAACTTTAAAAGTTTACTGACAATTTTGTAAGAATCTAGCTTGATACAAATTTCCAATTGTTAAGAAATTGATTATGCTTTCACTAAATATTTGTTAAAGCTCAAGAAAACTAATTATATTTTAAGGGTCAATGTTTAAAAATTGAGCAAATTTGATAAAACAAAACAAAACTTAATCCTGACAAAATAAAACTTAATCCAAAGATAAAGCTTGTTAATGGGGATAACAAATTAAATATATGCTTAAGCTTAACTCCGGTTCTTACCAATTATCGTATTTCGCTGATTAAAGTAAACGAAAAACCTGTTATATAATACACAATTAATGTATAAAATTTTTAAGAATGTAATACCTTATTGGCGTATAATATAACAGAAAATACGATATTTATATTAAACTATTATACTTAGAAATAAATTAAATGAATAATACTTATATTTATGACATTAAAATGCAATTTTTTTGTTGTTGCGGGAAATGTAATATTTTGCAATACACGTTTTACATGATTAATAATTGTAAAGGAATTTTTTGTTGATATTTAATTTTATCAATTCAGAATAGTCCCAATTAAAAATAAATCATTAATAAATATTTTTTAATCAATCTCTTTAATTTACGCGTACTATTTGCTCGTATAAAAATGTTATTTAATTAAATAATAAAACAGTTATGAGATTTTTAAACTTTTATTTTGACCTTGAAATGATATTTTTTGTTTTTCAATGCATGTTTTTTATGGGATTAATAATCGAAAGGAAATATTTTTGTAGACTTTGAAGAGTGGCTCCAATTTGAAATAAACATTAAAAAATACATGATTTTTAGTCTATAATTTTAATTTATTAATAATTTATTGTGAATATTTTAGACTAAAAAATTTGTTTCATTTTTAAATAATTAAACCTTTAATTTTGACCCAGAAAATATGATATTTTAAAATACACGCTTTACATCACAAGTCAATATAATAGTGAGTTAGTAATCGTAATTCAATATTTTGCTGAATTTTAATTTAATATAATTAAATAGCAGTCCCAATAAGAATTAAACACTTAATAACACTTTTTTGTCAATATTTCTGACTGAAAAAAAAGTCTTCTTTAATTTTTGAATAACTAAAAAGTTATGGAAATACTTCGACTTTTATTTAAAATTTTATAAAGCCTTAGCCTTATTTGTTTTAGAAAACTCCTTTTCCAGTCTATCTGTCTCTATTTTACAGTTGCTGAACATAAGCAATTTTTATTCTGAATTTACTTTGAAAATTTTATTAGATGAAAAAGAAAAAAAAAATCATTCTTTCAAACGGAATAAACATTTCTTTTGAATAGTGATCCTACTTCATATATTAAAAGTTTTTACATACATGGCGATGTAAATTATTATTTTCTTATTTTATAACTAGTTCACTATTAAATTTTTCTGAACAGAGAACAACAGAAATCATACGAGAAAGGAAACAAGCACTTATTAAACATTAAGGGTTTAGATCTGAAAATTTTAAAAATAAAGGATAGTTGTCCCAATATTTAAATAAAGGCTGAACATCTACTTTGGAAAAGAGGATTACCAGATTATTTGAGTCACATTATTCTCACTAGTCAATTCAAAATTACTATTGCGAATTGCATTGAAAAGTAGATAATGTAATGCATTTTATTTAAAATAAGCCGATTGATATTTTTCTGCTATTTATTCTTTGTATAGTTAGGTTTTAAACGAAATTTCAACTAAACTCAATCTACTTTGTTTTACACAGTATGAAAATTTTCAGATTGAATTGCAAGTGGAATTTTTTAATATCGTAAACCCTTTCAAATGAATTTTTAATGTTTCTTTTGTTTCGAGTTTAAAGTACTTCTAAATTTTCATGCAGTTTCAAAAATGACTAAGAAAAATGACATTTTTAAATAATTTTATTTTAAAATGCACTGTTGTACGTACTTTGAGTAAATATCAGTAACTTTTAATCTAATGATTGAATTTTCACCTATTAAGGTAATGAGTGTATTTGATTATAGCTTAATGGTTTGAATGACATAAAATGAAAATTAGTCTGTGCGGATGATATTTTAAGTCGTACATCCGGGAACAAAAATGCATTCTGTAAATTAACATACATTTTTATTTTCGATGGATGCAGATTATTGATTCTTAAAATAGGAGAGAGTTTCGGTACTTTTTACCGTAATTTGATCCAGAATTTTTTACACTGTTCTTATAAAGAAAACACGAAATAATTAAAAAAAATTATGAATGAAAAATATTTGTCCATATTTAACTTGTTGATATTTCTAAATTAAATAGCAGATTTGATTAAAAAAAATAAGAAAATTACCGTCAGCCAAAATCATGTACGCCAGACCTCGGAATTAACTTTTATTTTAAAGTGTGAACACCGCAGAAGTATACTAAATTCTTATTCACCAAGGCTTATCTAGAATTGAATTTCTCGAGTCCTTCCTAACTCCTTGTTGCATTAAATATCACCATTATTGCTGGACATCTAACCAAGTACGCTTTCTCTTTACACACCAAGTTGACTCAGTTTAATAGGTATTTGTTCGTAATTTTATGGGACTGGGATTTGATTTGAATTGCACTTGCGTCAATTAAAGAGATTTAAAGATCAACTAATAGGAAACTATATATCAGTTACAAGAGTAGGAAACAGTCTTCCAGAATGACTCAAGAGATTATGAGAAATGACCATAAAAAAACCATAAAATTAGAGTCGCCAGACCTTATACTACGAAACGTCATTTTTCATTAATTAAAGACTTTGTTTATATGATGTACACTTAATCTCTGAAAGAGATTAATTAAATGGATTTTGAGGTATATCAAATCAATTAAGTTATAAATTATTCCATATTTTTGTTTACTGCGTTAGTTTTACGTTTATGAAGATAGAATCTTGAAATCAAATTTTGGACCATATTCGACTAGCTAGAGGGCTAAATTCTTAACTGAACTTCTGAATAAAATATATTTAGACTTATCTAAATATTATTTTAGAAAATATTATTTTAGACTTATCTAAAACGAAAAATAAATGGGCGCATAACTTTTTATAATAAACTTTTATAACTTTTAAAATCTTTCTCTTCTTTGAAAAGTAATGGGGCGAACGTAGTTTCTTCATTTTAATAAAAATTTCCTTCCGGTTAGTTTTTTTTATGAGAAACGCAATTTAAAAATTTGTTTCAATTTACGTAATTTATCTTGATATAAGTATATAATTACATTATGAAACATAAAATTTCAACAAATTTTTTTTTTATTTACTTTGGAGAGAATTTTGATGCGTAAATAGTTTACACAAAATATATTATAAATTTCTATTCGGTTTTTGTTTTGTGTCTAAGAAAAAAATTTTGGTAACGATGTTAAAAGAATAAATTAAACTTGATTTTTTTTCAGAATAGCAATCGATTAGTTAAACGAGAAAATATGAAAAGATTATTTTCCTTTTTTTTATGTATGCCTCAGGCGTTAACATAGATTTATATTCGTTAAGAGGAAAACAATAAATTTCTCTAGCAAATTTGATTGCTTTATAATGTTAATATTTCGGAAACTTGATATATTTACTTTATAAGTTATCGTTCAAAATTGAGTTTAGGCGTTTTGCTTTCTAAATCTTATTTTTTGCAGTCTAGAAAACAAATCGAGAATATTTTCAGAAGTAGACAAAATAAATAAATAAATAACTAGAAATTTTTAAAAAACAATTAAAAAAAAGGGAAAAAGAAGTTGAATTTTTTTCTAAGCTTAACTTAACAATTTTTTAATACTAGTAGCAAAAAAAGAAAAAGGAAGTAATTTTTAATATCTGGTTAACACTGTATACCCAAGTCAAAATTCTTGATAGTTCCATCAAAATGTTTGATGGTTTATGTTGGTTTCAGTGCTATTCATGATGGTCCAGCATCATTTGATGGCCCCATCATCCGACATTTTACATTATGCGTTCATGGATTTTGAAATGCCAACAAATTTCCATTATTCCATGATGGAAAATACTATCTAAATAAAATGATGGTTAACCATCAAGAGAAGTTTGATTCTCATGAACCAAAAATCCATGATTATCCATGATGGTTCCAACTATACATTTACATAATGGTTTAATAGGAATTCTCATTGGTTCTCAGGACAATTTGGTTTTTCTAAGTTGGACTATCATAAATTAGTCTGAATTCCTACATTTGGGTGATGGTGATTCAAAATCATTCCAACATTTGATTTCTAGCTAACTATTATGGAAATTTCTGATGATTCAACATAGACAAACCATCAAAACAAGTTGTTATTCTTATGTTGGAGCATCATAAATCAGCCCGAAATCTTACATTGGGATGATGTTACTTATGCTGGTTATCATCAAAAAATATAATGGTTTATAATGGAATAATTGATGTTTAAAATCAAGGTTATGTTGGTCCATCAATGGGAAACCATCAAAAATTTTGACTTGGGTAAGCAAGGATATTATCTACCTTCTATGGCTCCAACCAATGATAAACGAATACGAGCTAAATATAAGTCACACAATTAATGGATACAACTGTAAAGGATGATATAACATCTAAAAATAAATTCACCCCGACAATCTTGGCTCGGAAAGCTAAGGGTGAGACGAGAGTGGTAAAATAAAATTCTGACGAATAATAAAGATCAAAAGATCTTTATTATTAAAAACTTTACAACTAATAAATTAAATGCGAAATCACGATCTTCCGTAAAAGCTTCACATTGTGTAGTGCAGGTGTTTACGGGTTTCATAATGTAGAATACGCGCAATGTGTACATACATTGCTGTAAATCAAGCAAACGCAAGAAGATTCCTAGCATTTTATTAACATTTGAAACTGTGGAGTTGGAGTATCGTAAGCAATGATTGACTGATTAGAGAATCGTAAACAAAGTTCTTAAAATGGAACAGAAAAACAAATCTACGGCGAGCAAATCAGGAAATCTGCTTGGCCAAGCGCCGACCCACTTTAGCCTATCGAGCATCCCTTATATTGTGACTACAAGTTTTGATATACCCGGTAGGAAAAGTATTGAACCATTCTTAGGATTTGTAATAGGATGAAATATGTATCTAATTGTAGGATGTAACAATTATTAAATAAAAAATGAAAATTACTTAGTTTAGTTTTCAAACTATTTTAATTTATTTTTTATATTCTCTATAATTATAAAAATAAGAAGAAAATTTTTTTTTTCAAATATGTTTCAAAGAAACAACGAAATTACGTAGTTTTCCGATATAATTTTGAATAATTTGTATTGTTCATTTTTTCCCAATGATTATTTTTTGTTACACTATATATATGCCCATAGCCATATGAGCCCATCGCGCATGAAAAGGTGATGCTAGTGGTTCATATTCTGAAAGCAGATGCATTGCTGATTCAGTTAAATGATTAAACTTGAGAGTCGTGGTTGCTCAGGGAATAGAGCACTCGCCTCTCAATCTGGTGATCCATGTTCGAATCCCATGATGGTTATTTGATACGAATTCCGCTCTTGGCTCGCACCAACCACAGTGCTTACGTAAAATATCCTCTGTTTTAAACGGATTATGGATTAGAATTCCCCTCACCGTCGGGCTGACTGTGGAAAGTTTTCGTGGCTTTTCTTTCCAATAACGCAAATGCGGGTTAGTTCCATTAAAAAGTCCTCCACGAAAGCTAATTTATCTTAATTGTACTTGATGTAGGAGTTAACTTTTCTAGGTGTTGCTCAAACTTACAAGACTTTGGAATTGAGTATTGATAGATTGATAGCCGTAAATCCAAAAATTGGACAACTTTTTTACTCCGGTTACAAAATATAAAATGATTATTCTCAAGATGATAAGGCAAAGAACTTTCTGTTCGCTTTAACGTTAGTATATCATCGCATCGCTTTAGTATCCTACATGTTTTTTTGTAGGAATAAAATGAATGAAAAATAATTAAAAAATTAATTTACTTGGAGACACACCTCATCCAAACTTTATGCTTTTTCTTAAAGAGATCTGATTGTATTATTCGATTTATAGTACTAATTTTGATATAGCTGTTCGAATTTCAAGCAAGATGCCTGAGTTTTAACCTGGAAATATTCATTGAACTTCTACAAAATTTGATCTGCTTAATCTAATAACGTAAAGCCACCGGAAATAATAAATAAAAAATTTAAATTATTTTAGCTTTAATAATTCGATATATAAACTAGTGCTCATTCATTAAGAATACTTTAACACATATGCCCGGTGTAAAGTATGCTTAATTTTTGTACAGAAGTATATGTCTTTCAGTTTTGTGAATAATTTATACTCTTGACCAATACTGATTAGCTGATTTTTTATTTTTTTCACACGTACAAAGATCGAGTATTCAGCTATATGAAAAATAAAATACAAACACAATGCCATGGCATTTTAAACAAAGAGTAGTTAATAAGACTGACGAGAGATTTGGTCTGTATTAGAATTAACCGTTAAAAAAAATACAAAAAATTAGCATCGCTAAAACAACGTATGCAAGTTTTTTTTAAAGTAATTTCATGATTGTTTTTGGCATCATCAAGATTATTTTTATTGAACTAAATCTCAAGTATATATTTAGCAAATTTTTTAAAACTATATAATTCCAAATGAATCGATCAAAGACACTTTTCTTGCAAACAACTTTTTTGAATGGTTCCATAATTATTAACGCGTTTAATTACAAACCCTCCAGCTGAAATTTATCACCACAGTTTCGTGAGAAAATCCGCAAGTACTGTTACAAAATGTCATTTCAAGAAACAGTTTTATGGCAATTCATCACAGATAATTAACCACGCAGCCCCGAAGTCACAAAAAAATATCACCACGCCAAGAAGAATTCTGGCTGAAAATATTTCATACTTTTTCTCATACTTTCCGAATTTCTATGTGAATCATTGCTTACCCTCCTTATCGAAAATCTGAAGGCTAAATTCTCAAGTGACTTAGAGGAATCGCCTTCTAATTACCCAGAAAGCCGACGATGCAGCATTCAGGAATAACAAGGAAAAATAAAATAATAAATGAAGCCTGATGAAGAATCCACGCGAGAAATTAGTTTCATCGCCCAAAGGCCAAAACAGATCTCTTATCACCTCCAATCCTTGCTTGATGAGCCATCCTCTCTCTAAGCGTTGACATGCCACTTTGAAGAACTGGCCGTAGCCGCTAAAAATCTACGAAGGAACCACGCCTCATCGTTTAAGACCCACTTAATGATTGTTATTATCAGTCTGGTTTAGTGTTTTTAGTTGTAATCCTAGCAGCACCTTAGGAAATGTCGGAATTAACTGCAAAATGTCACATGTCGCCTATGTACTGGCTACTGGAACAATTTTTTATTCTTTACAACTCATAAGTTGGCGTAAAGCCGGATAATAAATCACGATATTACTATGCTATGAGTCAATTCCCATCCAAATATCATTACTTTTATGAATAATGGAGTGTATACACATACCCTAAGAGTAATGCATATTAAATGCAATGAATTAGGATCAACATGACAAGAAATAGAAATTGAAGTTCTGAAGTTGAATTTAAGTTAAGTTAAGCATTCAGGATTAAAAGAAAATGATTCGTTTAACTACACTGTTGAAATTTTTTATAATAAAGGTTATAGAATATAGTTCAAATTTGGTTAATCCTTTAATATGCCGCTAAATTTAACAATATTATCATACTCTTTGACACTAGATTGCCCGAGAAAGTCATTTTGACTGCTTTTTAACTTCAATTAGAAAAACAATGGTGTATATAATGACGCAATTTTTTAGAATTTTGTGACTTTTTGCCCAACATGTAATTTTTTTTTATTGTTGATATTTACTAATAACTTGTTATATAACTGAAAATAATATAAAAAATATTAAAAATTAATTTTAAACAAATTTCCTTATTCTTTCACAATCCAGTCATTTTGACTACTTTTGGGGCAATATAGGTATATACTAAGTTTCAGTCTTTGTAGTGTTAATCCGGAATGCATAGCTTAGTTTCAATTAAACTTTAGACTTTAAATTTTTATTTCAAGTCATGTTAATTCTTATTCACGGCATAAAATATGCGGTATTCTTAGGGCATATGTATATACTTCATTATTCCTGAAAAGCGTGATATTTAAACCATGGGGACATGATTAAAAGTGAACCATAATGTCGTGTAATCAAGTTTCACACTATAAAGACTGAAACTTAGTGTATACCTATATTGCTCAAAAGCAGTCAAAATGACTAAAACAACTAAATGACTAATGAAGTAAGATTAAAACAACGAGAAATAGAAATTGAAGATCTACAATCGAAAGGAAATTGTTATACATTGAGAATGAAAAGATACTGATTCGTTAAATTACGCTTCATAGCTTATGGTACTAGTTGAACTAGTATCGTTCAACGTTGTTGAACCTCTAAAGTGGTCTTTCGTCTGAAACTGAATTATATTATTGTACTTTTTAAACCGATCTATACACTATTTCAGCTTAGATGGAAGCTCAAATAAATTTAATAGCGTAATAAAGTTACTGAAAATTTGCACCTTATTATGGTTTAAAGTTGACCCGATATTTTGTTTTAAGTGTAAAATAAAAAAGAAATAATATTTAGTTCAAGTGAAAATTAATAGATTTTCAAGTAAATGAAAAGATGGAATGACAAAATGAACCAATTTCCATGTAAACTATGAGTTTTTTTTTTTTTTGTTTTAGGTTGTTATACAGTTGAAATACTAAAAAAAGTTTTGAAATACCTATCTAAAATCTTTGCGGCTGAAAACCTTGCCGATCCATAAATTCGCGTGAGTAAAACTTCGCCGATCCATAACTCCACGGGCGTAAGACTTCGCCGATCTATGGTTTCACAGGTACAAAACTTCGCTGATCTAAAACTTTACTAATATTGAACTTAGCAAGTAAAGCTGTTGCTAATTTTTTTTTTTTTTGCTGGGGGAGGGGGGCTGTTACTTTTCAGCAATTTCCTGGAAAGAAAAAGAAAAAAAAATTATAAAAAAATTTAATAATTATTTAAACGAATCAAACTAAAAGCAAAAATTACTTCACAATGTAAATTTCAGATGCGTATAAAAAAAATTATTTGAACTTCAATTGCTAGTTAAAAACAAAATCAAAATCAATGTTTCATTATTGGAATATACACGGTAAAATTAAAATAATAAAATATAAAAAAAAGTTTTTATTTTATTAAAATGAAATTAGTTATGAATTTAAAACTTTAAGACAGACATTTAAATTTTTCTAAATTTACATCATTAAGCGTTCCTTATTCTAGTTTCTAAATTAAACTAAAAGGTGTAATAAATTATTAAAATTATATTTTTACATTTATTAAAATTAAATGATTTAAAGGTTAAAAGCTTTTGACTTCTATTCTAAATTAACATTAAGCGTTTATATTCCATTTTTCAAATAAAAATAATAAAATGTGAAAAAATACTTACTATTTTTACTTTTATTAAAAATAAGTTAATTATGAATTTGAATTTATTAAAATTATAATTTATGTATAATATTTTTTATTATAATTAATTTTTCATAACTATATTTTTATAAAATTAATTACAATTTAATGCTAGTTAATTATAATTAATTTTATTAATTTTAGAATTTGTACACGCGAAGTTTAGTGTACGCAAAGTCGTGTCCGCAGAGTTTCGGCCGCAAAGATTTGACTCATTAAGGAGCAGTTAGATGGAAAAATGTCATCTTTGGTAAAAGTGTGGTTCAGAACTAAATTGCTTCGAACTGTTCAAGTGTAAAAGGAAAGTTTTGCCATCAATAATCATGTTTCCATCATGTTTAATTTAGATTTACTTTTTAAAAAAATCCATTACCAAGCAGAACTAAAAATATGTGAATGCTAATTTATATTATAAATTTAAATTAATTTATATTATTTAATTTAATTGCAATAATTTATTTTTTTCTTCTAAAATAATGGTTGGATAATTTTATAATTTTAAATTTTATCATTCCATCTGTTTGAATCGATACTTTAGCAGATAATTAGATTGTTTTATATTAAACATGATATATTTTTTATATTTATTTTGTGCTGAATATATTGTTATAACATTTCATAAAAAAAGTAAACTAAAATAGTTTGTCTAATATTTACATAAGTTCTCGAAAAAAGTAAACGTTATTTTTTAAAAAAATTTATTCCGTTATTTGATATATCACTAATAATTAGACATTGGGTTCGAAATGTTTCGCTTCGAATCATTATTTTTAACAATGCTAAAGGGAAAAAAATACTAAGTTAAAACAAAAGGTAAATACATTCTAAATAAGATGAAATTCGATATATTTGTGCTTCATGATTTCAATGAAAATTTGTCATATCGGGCGGAGAATTTCAAATTATTTTCCCAAAAGTGAATCTAAGAAAAAGTTAAAATTTTTGATAAAATTTTATTAAGCATATTTATATAGTTTTAAAAACAAGGCTTCAGGGACATTTTATTCTCAGTGAAAAAATTTTTCAATAGAAAATAAGAAAATATCATCAAAATTGTTTTTGAAAGTATTATAAGAGAAAAAATGTTTTGAATCTAGGGATTTAACTTCACTTAAATTTTCGTCCTAAAGCATAATCTGCTTTATATATTTTAATCTCTATCTAGACTTTAGTTTTAAACTTAAATGAAAGGATTAATTGCATCAAATAGGAAAGGTTAAGGCGTAGTTTAAATTATTATTTTTTTCACAATTTTTAAGTAAATATGTATAATTATAAAAATTAGTTGTTTAATTTGTATGTTTGAAATGCTACTATTAGTCTTATTTTGATTCCACTAAAAACAAGAAATTGAAAATGGTAACTATGTTACGAAAAAACTGTTAAAAATGTAAAAAATATAAACCGTGTTAAAAGCGAAACATTAAGGCAGCAATCTTCGCTCAATTTCCATGAAGTCTTAAGAAAACGAGTTAAGAGCTTTATGTTTAAAATATTAAATTAGTTTGAATTTGTATGAATATTTCATACGAACTTGTATATTTGAAACACTACTGTTACTGAGACTACTGTTAGTCTTATTTAGATTTCTAAATAGAAATTATAAATTATTCATCAAAAAAATGCCAAACATGTCAAAAATATTAACCATGTTAAGCGACATTTTACTTTTGGAAGCTCGTAAGAAATTTAGTTAAAATATAAAATTATATTCAATTTCAATGAATATTGAATATGAGTAAAGCTTATGCTTTATTATTTAGATTTTATTTTATAAAATAGAGTTAATAAATAATAAATATTAAAGCAATAATATTTTATTAATAGTCACAATTAATAATAAAGTTTCTAAAAAAGTGGTCCTCATTTATTAACTGTTACATTTTTTAGTGCAATTTCTTATGTCTTCAGTTGGAAAGATTCTTTTTAAAAAAAATAAATATTACATGTAAAATATTTTCAATACTTCAATTGCTTGTTTTCTTTCGTAATTTTTCATCAATAGGGTACAAAATCAATAGCGTTCAAAACAAACTACTTCAGTACAATATTCACGTAATTTCTGTTCGTAAAATTGCTTTTATGCATCTTTGTATCGAACATTGTTCATGAAAATGGATAAAAAAATATTTTTATCTCTTCGGACAAAGATGAAAATGTTAGAGAAAATTGTTGATTACCCTTTAAGTTTCTGAAGTGGAGCACAATACACGTGACGATAGGTGAATCAATTGGACAAATGCATCAGATCTTCAATTAGTACGAGTCAAAATCAGTTAAGGGTGGAAATTCAATGAAATTTGCATGACATTGTATCCAAAACCTTAAACAAACTAATCAATAAAAACTAACTAACCGTCCTACAATTTGTGGGACGTTGATAAGAGTTAATCATAACAACTGGAGTATATTGAACAGTTGATAATTTTTCAAAACCAAGTTATCATTCAGTTTGTTATAATAAATATATTCATAAATTTTTTTACACAAAATTATAATAATTATATATTATGTCAAAAGAATTTTTTTTCTTCTTTTTTTTAAAAATTGTCTTTTAAGGAACAAAAATAAAGAGAAACGAGAGTCAGCCACGGGGATTGAAAAGCGGAACTTCATAGAGTTCATAAAAATTAAATTAAAATATTTTGTTTAAAATTCAAGTATGTTATCGGAAAAGCAAAAGTTGATTTATTCCGTTGTTTGGTATATCTCTATTATAATTAAGCATTGGTGGTGAAACGTTTCACTTCAAATGATAAATTTTTTTCTAAGCGAATAGAGAAAAGTTGAATTTAGAAAAAAAATGTAAATTTATTTTAAAGAAGATGAAAAAATCAATATTTCTGTGCTTTAAGGTTTAAAAAAATGTCATAACTGAACAAAGAATTTAAAATTATTTTAGCAGATGATAATCTATAAGAAATACTGAATTACTGATAAAATTTAAAAAAAAAAAAAACATATTTATATAGTCTTAAAAACAAGGTTTAGGTATTTAATTTGCAATAAAAAAATCTTTCAAGAAAGTATTTTTAAAAAGCATGGCTTTGAAAATATTTTAAAGAAAAAAACTATTTGGAATCTACCTAATTCAATTTAACGTCTCACAAGTTTTCATTTTAAAATAAAATAATATAATTCTTATGTATTTTTTGAATTTCTTTAAATTGTGATTTTTAAGTTAATCTAAAATAAGAACGACTGTGTCAAATATGAACGACTAAGGTGTAGTTTAAATTTCAAAATTTCTGAAATATTAAGCTGAAAATGAAATGTTAAGCTTATATATGTGGTATAAAAAAGATTTTTGAACGACTAATAATCGGTTTAGTTCGTTTTTAGTTCTAGTATTATGTTTAGTTCCTAATAAATAACACAGTATTGTTAAATTTAGTGCAAAAATGCAGCAACAGATCAGCCATTAATAAAAAGAGAAAACATTCCTTCTCCTCAACTCTAGCACTGATTAGTTAAGAAGTGGGTTTAAACCCGTTTAAGGAAGAACTTCTTTTGCTGTGCTCCTGAATACTGCTTTTTTTTCTTTATACTTAAGTGACCATACTAAACCTAGGGGGATCGGTTCCCATTACGTCTATGGAAGCTAGCCTTCTTCCCCTATGCATATCCTTTGACAGAACCCAGTTCTTCACTATGGTAGCTCAAAACCTTAATTATTGTGCATTTGAGAATAAATCTTTAATTATAAAGCTCTGAGCCACAGGGAATCAGGCGATAAAGCGCTGACCTCCCAACGACGTCATCCAGGTTCGAGTTCGATTGATGATTAGTCGATTCAAATTCTATCCTCTTTTTGCCCCCAGTCGCAGTGCTGATGCAAAATACCCTCTGTGGTATACTGATAATGGGTTAGACTCCCCTTAAGGTCGGGTTTACCATGAGAGATTTTTGAGGTTTTCCTCATCATGTAACACAAAAGTGAATTAGCTCCACGAACACGTTCTTTACGAAGGAAAGTTTGTCTCAATTCTTGATCCACAGGTTCTCTTGTTTTTTTGGGTTTTGTTCATAATTACAAGTTTAGGCAGTTAGATATTGATAATGAGCGCCGGATATAGATTAAAATAAATTTATAAATGCCTAAACAATTTATTTGTAAAACAATTATAAATACAGGGCTATAAGAGAAGCATAAAATTAAAATATTATAAATACGAAGATTACAGCATCCACTCTAAGTATAAAATATTAAATAAGTTCAATATTTTTCCGCCATTGTGTTCCTGAAAAAAAAAAACAATTGACAAAACGTTATGGCGATAAGCACCTAACCCACAATTTATATTTTGAAAAGCGATAATGTGTATTAGAAAAAATCTTATTTGGAAGCAATTTTTGAAGGAACTATTGAGCGCGTTTCACTACATCAATCTCAAGAATCTATTCTTATTAGATTTCGAAATGGATATTTTATACGAAATCCTTTTATATTCCATTGAATAACTTGAGGGTATCTTGGAAGGAGAATTTGACTTAGCAATCGAAATCGATTACATTTAACCCAAAAGAGAGATTTCGGTCAGACCTAGACTTCACATTCAGTGTTTAAAATGTTTTAGGAATTTGATACAAAATTGATTTAAAACATATTTTAGCATGAAATTCCGAGTTTCAAGTTTTGATTGATTGCGAGAATTTATTTGATGTCGAAAAGAATAAACGTTTTAGATATGAATTTCGTATATTGAATTTTATTTTGCAGAGCAACATTTTGAGAATGGTTTTTAGAATTATAACTATTGAATTAAAATAAAAGATTTCTTTAAGTTATATTCGATTGCAATTTTATAGGGAACTAGTCAAATAAAAAATGATTTCATAAAAAAAAGAAGAAAGAAAGAAAGGAACGATTCTAAAAATCTGTTCAATTCCTTTTTACTTTAATTCATCTAGTTTATTTCAATAAATTAGGATTTATAGTCTTTTTTGATACTTTAAAAAAAAAAAGATTATTTAAAATAAGTTTAATTATGAAAAATACTGCTTTACATTTTTCAATCTTTTTTTTTTTTTTTTTCACTAAACTGCACATTACTATTACTTCTTAATAACAAATGAGAAAGTCAAAAGGTAAGAAATATTAACTTTTTAAACTTATTTAATATTTTTCACTTCCTAAAAAATGAGCTAAGCAAATGTAACTTTAATTTTATAGTACTACTTTTTCGAAAAATTACTGCTCTGCAGCATGTAAAAGTAATAGGGGAAAAATTCAGCGTATTCAATTTTTAACCCTCTGAGCGTTAATTGAGGCTTTTTCCGATGCAGACTTTACTGCAACAAAAACATGTTTCTCCATGTTATTGAATAAAATAGTGTATAAAAGGAAAATATCTGTAGAAATTTACCCAAAAGGTCAATACTTGGAGAGGTATAACTTATTTTTGATTATTCACTTCATAGGGAAGCGAACAAAGTATGTACTGTGCTCAAAAAAATAAAACGGACCACCCTGAATAACTTTTGATTTAATGGACGGATCTTAACGTTCTTAGAGTCAATCTCATTGGTTGGATTACCGTTGATTTTAAACAAATTAATTTTTAGGAACACGTTTTAAAAGGAATGGTATAAATAAAAAAATGTGCGTGGTAACTTTAAAAACATAAATTTGGTGACGTAGACCACGCGTGTTATGATGCAATTTTTTTCATTGAATTATTCTGCCAGATTGAATATAAAATAATTAAACATTTAAATACGCTCAATATACTTTCGTGCTCAAACAGAGCTATAAGTTAAAAATTATCACTAATGTTATCTTGAAAAATATGCGAAAAATTAAATCGTCTATAGTTAAATTTAAAACAATGGCTAATGTTTTACCAACCAGAAAATTCCATTTCGATTTTCGCTCATTATGCTCAAATGGTTCGTCGAAGAATATTCTAATGTCGTCAGTGACCTTCCTCGCGCATCAAACTATCTGTATGCCAATCCAATCAAAGTATGAAATTGATTTGAATCAGATTTTAAGACAAAATTTTTTAGGATAAATCTTTAAAATAATAAGTCAAAATAGAAAAGTGCTAAAAGAGCTGAAACCAAATTCGTATTATGTAAACAATTTGAATAAAAAGTTAGAAACCAAAAATAATCAAAACGGAATTTCAAAGATATGTATGTTAGCAAAAACAACACTTCATCAGGGGATACACTATCTGCTAGTCAGTGTGTTAGCAGACTGTATAACCTATAATGAAGTGCTGTTTTTGCTAACATACATATCTTTAAAATTTCGTTTTGATTATTTTTAGTTTATATATATATATATTATATATATATATAGTTTATATATATATTTAGTTTATATATATATATATATATATATATATATATATATATATATATATATATATATATATATATAATATTCACAAATATTTTTAAAACAAATATGTTTGGAAAATTTTATTTTTGTACAGTCCCTCTTTTCGACTGCCTCCCCAAAGATTGAGAAAAAGTCATAAGGAAAGAAAGCCATTTAATTGAGTTCGACAGTTCTGTGATATGTCCCTTACTGCTAACTAACTACAGGTGACAATTGGGCGCCTGAACAGGTATCAGTTGTCGTGAGTCTTTCTCGTCATTTGAATGGACCTCCCTGCTTTTACGATCCACTTTCATTGCTTATTCCATCTTTTATCAGCACTTTAAATGCGGGCAGCTTTTCATTTGATATCGAAACACCCATAATCTTGACATCTGTTATCTTTAAAGGAAAAGTTTGGCCATAACATACGACAGAAATTTAAATAATTATTGATGAAATTTAGACAATGTATCGTGACACATTTAATTATAATTGTTAATGAAGATAAAATAACTCATTAAAATATGTCAGAATATTCTGCGTATGCCAATCTAATCTAAAGATTCATTTTTGTACATGTTTTTAATGCAGTATGTGCAATGATATCTATATGATTAGAAGAATATTTATCAAATATAATGTAAAAATGAAGAGAAATAATATTAGGTTATGGGGCAAATATAGTGGTTATGGGGTATAATATAGTGGTTATGGGGCAAAATTAAGAAATTTTGCTGCTGGATAGTGGCTAGTTGCAGCATTTTTAACAGTAGCTTATTTAAACACAAGGTAACAAACAAAAATTTAAAATTTTAAACGGTTAAAAAAGTTGATATTCATAATGTAATACATTTTTTGAAAAATATGGCGAAAATTACAAGAATTTTCAGAACATTATAAGACATTCATTCAGAATATTATAAAACATTCTTATTCATAAATAATAATAATAAATTTAGTATGGAATACATTTTCGATGAAAAAAGTGGCGATCGGGTGACGATTGGCAGGATATTTTTAGACCACCATTTGTTATAGTTCATAAATTTTTACGCATGGACCTTAAAGGTCAAATAGTGTTATTTAAACCGAAAATAAATTTTGGAAATTTCAACGTGATCCGAAATATTTTCAACCATTTTCCAATTAATTAATCAAAATATTAAATAAACATTTACATTGGTTAGGATTATCTTTACAAAACTGAGTTTTATAATTAGGGTATGTATTCTTTATTATTATATTATTTATATATTCTTTAATTTACTCAATAAATAGTTTCAGGTTACGGTTTTAACTTTTATTGCAGAAAATTTTCTTAAGCCCTTGCAAGGAGAGGAAATTTTTTTCTGTTGATAAAATAGTGTTTTCCCATTACACTGCATAAACTGAACGAATGTCCAGTTTAATGTGTTAATCGTTATCAACGTTATCTCGCAATTTATTTAAACAATAAGATCATTCATTGTGCAGATTCGTTATTTAAGCAAAACTTCCTTCTTTTATCTCAATAATACTGAAACTTAATTATTCAGAAGATAATAATGAAACTTTAAATGTTTTTTAGTCACCTTCATTTTTAAAGTGATGCGATACTGGATAGTGGACATTTATATATTTATTGTTGTGCTTACTTATATATTCTTAAATTTACTGAATAAGTAGTTTCGGGTTGAGTTGTAATTTTTAACATAGAAAATTTTCTTAAACTCTTGCCAGGAGAGGTAATGTTTTCTGTAGATAAAATAATATTTTCCTATTACATTGCATAAACTGAACGAATGCCCTGTTTAATGCATGAAAATATGTCTCTCAATTTATTTAAACAATAAGAACATTCATTGTTCAGGCTCGCTATTTAATCAAAACTTTTTTTATCTCAACAATACTGAAACTTAATTATTAAGAAGGTAATAATGCAAATATAAATGATCTGCCATTTTTAGTTTGACAGTAGTGCGTTAAGCGAGTTGTAATTAAGCTTTTTTCAAAATCGTTTAAAGTATCCATGGGCATTAAGAAGTGGTTCAGAAAGATATGCGAGTTCTTTCCAGTTGCAGTTCAGCTACCATCGATTAACGGGATGAATCTTATTCATCTGCAGCATCGGACTTCGTACAGGCTCAGTCTGCAGACTCGGTCAGAGGAAAAGATGTCCAGGAGATCAGTCTGCTAATCAAAGTGAATATTCAGCAGTAATTTATAGATCAGCAGTAATTTATCGAGAAGAAAATTTAAAAATTACAACCAAAAAAGAAAATTATCAATCACATTGCCAATACCAGGAATTAGATACATTTCTGTTACTGAAAATGAAATAGGGTTTACATTTGATTTGATTTCTAATCCATTATTCATAGATCATCAAATAAAAATATGTTAAGCACGTCCTCCCCTATGTTATTGAAGAACGGTATTATTAATAGGTAGTTTCGAGTACAATACATCAAAGTAACGCTGGAGTCTTTACCGTCATCAAGTATTGACACATATGTTGACCACTCCCAATTTAGTAACGCCAACTAGCTTGAATGAAATAATTTGTTCTTTATATTTCACCTGCACGGCAATGAACAGGCCCTTTTTTTTAAAGAACATTGTCGGCTATATTTTTGCTTTATTCGACATTTGTTGACAGCTACTATTGGCGGTTAATACTTACTTGTATTACTAAAGCGAGCGAAGGAAGTTGGTCAAGTTAGTGTAATTGCTTTATCATATCGCCAGAACGTGTTATATGAAACCACCATTTCAATTCAAAGGGCTATCAATTTTGGAATTTTTTTATGTCTGAGTTGAGTTACATTATTTTCGAAGTGGGTTTGGCGGCTACTTTTCATAACCTATGATTGATTTACGAATAGGCTGAACAGATTATTTTTGTGTAAGACATGTAATCGATTTTTGAAAACCCTTTATTCTATTTTTTGAGATTGGATATATTCTCGATAGAATTAGGCAATATTTCATTGATGTCGAATAAAGTTTAGATTTATTTTGTGACGGAAGGCTTGTTATCTCTAAGGCCGCCAAGTAAAAAGTAGTGGTCGGAAATATATAGAGTCAATTTTTCTCTAAGAAAAAAAAAATACTATCCCCTTAATTACTTTAGATGCGGATAGTATTAGTTTTTAAATATGCAGAAAACGTTGCATTCGTTAAAGGTATCGCTCGTTTAAAAAGTCTATGGTTATTGGCTACATTCTAATTAGGGGTGTTGAAATTTATTAACTTCTCTTGAATATCATATAACTCTTTTTTGCATTCTCTCATGTTGAGGAGGCAAATCCAAGTAGCAGTAATTGTTAAGTAACTCCATTTTAATATCACGTACGAACACTATTTAGTTTTAGTACTTTAGAAAAATCAGTGCAAGATTGACTCATCTTATCTGTACTATAAACCATATTATCTCTTCCTCGAACCCCAAATACAGCTAGAATTTCATACGACCTAGATTATGGTTTTAAATTGCACCATGATATAACGGTGCAATTAAGTAATTACGATAATATGGTTCGACTTACGATTATATGGCACCATATAAAATGATGCAGCAAATTTGAGCCCTATTAATGGTTAAATACGCTCCAAAGTTTTCTCACAGTGTAAGACACATTCATCTTTCATGAACTTAGAGAATGAACTTAGAGAATCTACTTATTAATGCAAGGATGCAGCAAATTTGAGCCATATTAATGGTTAAATACGCTCCTAAGTTTTCTCGCAGTGTAAGACACATTCATCTTTCATGAACTTAGAGAATCTACTTATTAATGCAAGGATGCAGCAAATTTGAGCCATATTAATGGTTAAATACGCTCCAAAGTTTTCTCGCAGTGTAAGACACATTCATCTTTCATGAACTTAGAGAATCTACTTATTAATGCAAGGATGCAGCAAATTTGAGCCATATTAATGGTTAAATACGCTCCAAAGTTTTCTCGCAGTGTTAGATACATTCATCTTTCATGAACTTAGAGAATCTACTTATTAATCAAAGGATTTTACTTAAAATATTAAAATATATAGCGTTTAAAACTCTCAGGTTGGATTAGAAGGCATTTAATTTTCCTTTTTTACTTTTACACCTACTCGATTGTCCTCTATTTTTCTGGTATGTTTTCTCAATGCAGTTTGATTTCTGAAAAGTTGAAAAATAAAAAAATATTTGATAACTTTTTTTAACGGTTGTTTTTTTAGAAGGTAAACAAGGCTGAATTGATTCTACGATGAATCATACATGCAAAGGCTCAACACTGTAAAAAATTTTCCGGATCAAATTACGGTATAAAGCATTGGCACTTCGGGTGAATTATCCGAAAAATTCATTTTACCGTAAAATCAATTTTTATCTTAATTATAAAAGAAAAATTTATTTACTTTGAGCGATTTAGTGATTTTACAATAATTATTACTGTAAAAAATATGGTGTATCAGATTTTTTTACTGTAACATTTCCGGTAGAAATGGCACCCAGAGTGCTGATATTTTCTACCTTAATTTTATCCATGATTTTTTTTTCTCTGTGCAGCTTCATTAGAGTGAATAAAAGAGCCTCGTTTCTATTTAAGGTGAATTATAATATACTGCTATTAAAATAAGGGATAATTTGCTTGATAATATGGCTCAATCTGCTTAACATTAAGTTTTGAAGTAAATTTGAAAAATATTCAGCGCGTTTACGAATTATTGACATCGTTCTTGAACTCCAAATCAAATATTATTTTTAGAAGTTTATTGTAAAGGGGCACAACAACTTGAATCACGTAAAAAGAGTGCTAAAGAACAGTATGGATAAAGAAGCATCTGGAGAAAAAGTACCAGAAAAAAATATCAAAAGAAAAGCCGTGAGATAAAATAGAATATAGTTATAAAACGACATAAATTGAACAAACGATTAAATTTTTTTTTTTTTTTTAATAATCGTCGTTGAACAGCCGACCCAATTATTGGGTTTACGACTATTAATGTTCAACTCCGTAGCCTTACAAATTTGAACCCAATACAGAAGACAAGGGAACTCCTGGATCAAGTATTAGGAGAAATTTGCCTTCGTGGAGGACTTTTTATGAACTAACCAGCATTTGCGTCACATGGAGAGGAAAACCATGAAAACCTCCCACGGTGGGCCAGGCGGCAAGGGGACTCTAACCCATGATCCGTCTACCTCTGAGAATATTTCACGTCAGCACTGTAGTTGGTTCAAGTCGGATGCGGATTAATCGGAGGAATCGTTGGGATTCGAACCCGGTTCACCTCATTGGAAGCCGAACGCTCTATCCCCTGAGCTATCGCGGCTAAAATAAGATTACATTTAGGCTGATGAGCCTAAATTTAAAGGATCTAGGTCATTTTGATTTCATCGAGAGAGCATCAATGTACAGTTCGCAAAAAAAAGAACGACCTGAATAACTTTTGATCTAATGATTGGATCTTCACGTTCTGGGACTCAATCGTAATGGTTCGAGGGGATGATCTCAAATATGCTAATTAATTAGTGCAAACGATATTTTAAGTTATGAAATCGGACATAAAACGTACTTTCTCTGAATAAACATGCCTTTTTTTTTAAGGGTTTGAAATTATGACCCCTAAAATATAGGGATAGCCGTTAACTGGGGAACATGGTCCCAATAGTTTGGTCAGGAGAGCGGTCCAAAGTGCGGACTTCTTATTGTTAATTTTACTTTATCTCGTGAACTTTCGAAGTGAATTGAAAAATTTTTGCACACAATTATAAAATTAGTTTATTCAAAAATACTTCCATGCAAAAAAATAAAAATAAATAAATTTTACTAAATATCTATTATTTTTTATTATTTTATTTAATAATAGTCGAAAACGTTTTGAATTATATAGCAAACAATTTTTTTCATTATTTTAAAGTACGCATATTTAAATGACAAAATACAAAATTTGTGCTAAATCGGTGGAATAGTTCCTGAGAAATCAAATTTTAAATATAAAACATTTTTTAACATTTGATTTCTCAGGAACTATTTAACCGATATCGCTCAAGTTTTGTGCTTTGTCATTTAAAATCACATTCGCGAAAAGTACGTAAAAACTTTTACGCCTTACAGAAGTAAATTTTTAAGTAAAAGTATTATTAAGTAAAATTATAAAAAATATTTACTAAAAGTTATTTTTTGCATGGAATTGTCTTTGAACAAACGAATTTTAAAATTGCGAATAAAATTTTTCAATTCCCTTAAAAACTTCTCAAAATACAGTGATATACGCTAAAAATAAAATTAACATTACGGTGTTCAAAATTTAAACCGCTCTTCTGGGCAAACTATGGCGACCCTATATCCCAGATTGTGGCTACTTCCTATATTTTTGGCATGAGAAATATGAATCCGTCGAAAAAAAGGTAATTTATTCAGAGAAAGTACGTTTAAGTGTATGATTTCGTAATTTAAAATATCGTCTGCAGCAATTAATTAGCCTATTTGAAGTCAAGATCTTGAACCATTAAGATTGAGTAATAAAACGTGAAGATGCGATCATTATATCAAAATTTATTTAGGACGGTCCGTTTATTTTTTTAGGCAGTGAACAATATTCTTTTTTTATTTTCTATAAATTTTTTAAAATTTAACTTTAGATTCTGAATTTTTTCACAGGAGTTTATTTTAAACAGTAACACTATTTGAAAGCAGACATTTTTGTGAAACAAAAATACTTACATAGCTAGGTCAATATGGATTTTAAGTAACTTGATGCAGAATACTGATTTTCCAGACGATTGCTATTTAGAAAAAAGTAGTATGTTATTTGGTTTTCAGTGAGTGGGCATAACAATTGTAGCTTTGGATGTTTCTTTAGTTACATTTCCTACTTGCTGTCAAATTATTCAGAATAAGGCAGTTCATAAATTTTTTTTTTGTCAAACAGTTATTGCAGTTATTACAAAATTTTATTGCAAGAAACCGAATGTAATTAAATATTTTTTCAGATGTAATATGATGACAACAATGGTAGTGATAATATTTATTCTGATAAATTTTTTTTCAATTCAAAGCAAGTTTAGTAAAATACTCTTTTATGCCCATGACAGTGACTGCAAAATTAAATACGATGATAAAAAAGGAGAGTTCTCAAAAAAGACAATGAAAATGATTAACTATATGCAAATATGAAACATAAAGATGAAAATCAGGATTAACAGGCTTCGCACAATTTGTAAACATTTATAATAACGTACTTTTATTTAAAGATTAATTAGTACGCAATTGAATTTAATCAAAAAGAAAGTTAAACATTTTATGCTTTTAATTTGGTGAAAAGTTAACAATTACAATATTAACACTTAATAATTAAAGTTAATAATTGCTTAAGAATAACAATTAATCGTTTCTTTTAAAGTAATTAAAAAAATACTAATTAAAAAGATGTTTTTGTTATTTGACAATGACAAAAAAAAATTTCATTAAAGTTTTTTAAAGCATTTCTGAAGAGTCCTAGTTATTTCATTGCCTAAAATGAAATGTCTTAAGTTGCATCCTTTAAGCTTCAATTAATGCTTAAAAATTAATTAATTTTATAAAATAATATTTAATTACCTTTAAATTTAAATAACATCAATTCCGAGCTCAATTTTACACGGAGATCGTTAAGTTTTCATTTTTTTTACAGCTCCTTTTTTTTTGCAAAGGCTCTTTTTTTGGTCGTTTATTAAACTACCTCTTCCTCAAAATGCGGGAGTGAAGCAATTAAAAAAAAATAAACATTTTTGTATAATTTACTTCCATATATATTGAAAACAAAAGTGTTTTGAATATTAAAAATTTAGTTTTGATAAATTTAGGAATTTTCCTTATTCCATTAATTGAATAATATTGAATAACTAACTGAATAATACTGTTTAATTTCCCCGCTTTAATTATGGTCTATGTGTAACTAGCATAAACAACAATAAAACAATATGGAATGAGTTTAGAGTTTTTTTTTCTTTGATGATGCTCGAAATCTTGTTAAAAAAAATACGATTCTCCCATTAACTAAATTATTCATTTGATTAACTTAACGCCAGAATAAACTTTTTTCTTCTTCTTATTTTATTTAATAACCCGCGTTGAAAAGCTAACTTTATTCTGAGTTAAAGACTATCGATGTTCAACTCCGTAACATTGTAATTTTGAACCCAACCCAGATGACAAGGGAACTCTTGGATCAAGTATGACATCAACCAGCCTTCGTAGAGGACTTTTTGATGGAACTAACCCGTAATTGTGTAACATGGAGGGGAAAACCACGAAAACCCGCACAATTAGCCCGGCAACAAGAGTAGTCTCATCCATGATCTGTCTATCACTGAGGGTATTTTGCTGGTGAACTAGGAGAGCAGGGAGCGGAATTCGTATCAAGTAGTCCTCTCTGGGACTCGAGCCTAGTTCATTTCATTGCAAAGCAAGCGCTCTATACCCTGAGCTACCACGACTCCTTGATTTGTATACAACGCTGGCTTACATACATACATTGTTTGATTTGCATACAGTGCCGATTTGCATATAAATTGCATGATTTGCATAATATGCCGATTTACATACATATATGTAGAGCACGATTTGCATATAATACTTATTTACATGCATACATTGCATGATAAGCATGATAAAATGCATTGTAGACAATGCACTACATAAGGAAATACATTTAAATGCATTTTTTTTTCTTTATACTTGCTGTTTCTAAAATCCTTATTTTGAAAAAATTTAAGTATTTCGATTCTTCCATTAATCAAATAATATGCTTAATAAACTTTGCTCCTTAATAAAGATCTGCATACAATGCTGATTTATATAGATACTTTGTACGATTTGTACACAAAGCCGATTCAAATACATGCGTTGAACAATTAGCATACTACAACGATTGATATGCATACCTACATTGTAAATACATAATTACAAAGTACACCATGTATGGTATACAATTATTCAATACGGAATGAGATAAATTTAAAAATAATCCACTTGCAACTAAACATTTTTCTTAAGTATATCTGGACATTTTGTTTTCACCATTAAAAGAATAATATATTCGGTTAACTTAGCTCCATAATAATGATTTTCTATTATATGCAACATTACATACAATGCTGATTTATATATATACGTTGCATGATTTGTATAAAATGCCGATTCACATACATAAATTGAATGATTTGCATACAACTAGGATTTAGATACATACAAACATATTATAAAAATAAAATGCACAGAAATCTATAAATTTTAAATAACTAAAAGAAATAATATTTAAATAAAGTACACAGTACACTATGCATCGTATGGAAATAAAATAATCTATAAGTAATAATATTTTTTTTCCTTTTAAGCAACTTATATTTTTTTCTTCAATATACCTGGGAATTTTGATTTTTCCATTAAAAGAATAATATGCTTGGTTAACCCAGCTTCATTAATGATTTTAAAAGATTCATTCATCTTTTTTAATCACAGAAAATATTTAACTTAAGAAGAAAAACGAAAAAATATCTTTCTTATCCTTCATTTAAGGATCATAAAATCTTCACAAAATGAGTACATAATTGTCGTGTCTTTAGAGTATTAAATAACTAAAAGAATTAAAACTTCCCTGGAGTAACTAAAAAATTCTTATCAGAAGAGACATTTTGATCCAGGAGTTCTTAAATTTAATCTATGTTAGGTAATTATTTCAAGATTTAATTGATTCCGTTGAAAAAATATATAAAATAACGTTCTTTTTGCATTAGAATAATTTTTTTTATTCATAACTTTCGTTTAAATAACTAATCGCACACCTAAAATTTCATTTTTTTAGTTAAAAAAGTTAAATAATTTTTGATGAGGGATAAGTTTAGCTTAATGTCCTGTTTAAAAAAAAAAATGTGAGTTAATAAATAAATACTTTTAAAAAATAATTAAATTTTTTAACAGCAGAATATAATTTTACCTAATAATACGTAGTCCTAGGAAGAAAAAGTATGTACTTATAAATTAAACTTTAAAAATACTGTCAAGAAAGACTGGTATATATAGGATTATTAATTAGGAAAATGACATTAACTAAAAACAGGCAGTAAGCATTTAGTAAGGAATTAATTAACTTTTTTTGCATTTCATATTAAATTCGTTCGAAAATTTCGTTTAGAGCACATGTTTCTCTTTAAGATTTTAAAATTACACAACAATAAAAATTTCATTAAGTCTGTTTAATTTATATTTCCATAAATTTTCTTATAAAACATGGAAAATAATTCTTTTAATATAGAAGTAAGTAGCCGTACATTTTTCAATTTGCTAAATTAATTATTATTATAATTTAAATTTATTTTTTACTTATTTTGATTGAGATGGTATTGAAGAAAAAACTATTTGTCCCAATTAGGGAATTTTTAGTTGTCAATAAGAAAATTATGAGCAATAATGAATTTGATAGTAAAAACAATATAATTAAATGAACATTTAATTATAATTCAATTACAATGTTTGCTACCAATAAAGCAGTAGCCATAGAAAGCCGAATAGTCTTAAAAAAAAAAAGAAAGGTTTCGAGCTCTAAAAATAAAAATAAGTGTTTTATATCTTTTGTGTACGATGATTATATTCTTTCTACTTTTCCAATACTTAAGAAATGCTTTCGTCTTCGTATTTTTAAAACCTTTAAGACATAAATTAATTAATTCACTTGATCGTATTAAAAAAACTTTTTGAGGGTGAAAATTACATTCAATTAATTCCAGTACTAAGATACAGAAAATAAAAAATTAATATGCGCGACTAAAATGAAAATATAAAAAAAATGCTCCTTGTAATATATTTTATTTTTATTACCGACGTTGAACGGCTGACCAAATTTTTTGTTTACGGCTACTAATGTTCAACTCCACAGCCTTGAACGTAATCCAGAAGACGAGGTAACTCCTGGACATAGTATTGGGAGAAATTTGCCATCGTGAATGTCTTTTTGATGAAACTAACCCGCATTTTCATTACCTAGCGAGGAAACCACGTAAACCTCCCATGGTTAGCCTGATGGCAAGGGGACTCTAACCCATGATCTGCCAACCACTATGGATATTTTACGTCAGCACTGTGGTCTGTGCGAGCCGTGTGCGGAATTCGTATTGAACAGCCATCGCTTGGATTATAACCAGAGTTACCTCGTTTATCAATAATACTTAAAATCAATCAACGTTGAACCATATAATTAGTAACTGGAACCATAAGATCATGAAAATGAGAAGAATGTCCTGAAATGATTAAATGAGGTTTTATTTTGTTTTGAAAGCATGTTTAAATTAAATTACATGGAAACTATTAAATCAAAACCATCTAAAATTTAAACAATCAACTTACGCCTTTTCCTCAGAGGGCAGCATAAAAATTATCAAACGTAGACAGGTCGGCGGAAAGAAAAAAGTTGAGGAGTACTGCTTTAAGGTATCATGATAAAATTGCCCAATTTTATCACGTCCACATAATTTTCTCACGTATTTTAAAACCCATTTTTATTGTTATTTTTACCAAAGTCATTACCAAGACGCTTCGGTAAAAAATTACCAACCCACAGAGCCAGAAAAACAGAAAATTTTACCATATTCTGGTAGTTTTGACTATACTTTTTTCTCAGTATAGTTATTCTGTTTCTGCTCCTTTTGAAAACACCCAAATGACATTATGGATAATGAAAGGTGGTGACATGACTATTTAGTTTAAACTCTATGAAAGTTACAAGCACTTGATTGATTAATATTTTCGGTTTCGAACTTCAGTTATATTTCTTTTATGCTTGCATTCCTTCGAACAAAAAACATGCTATCAATGCGAATAAAATTTGGTGACTGACCTTATCGTGACTCTGAACACCTGCAAAGAACACTTATACTGATTCATTTTAAACTATACTATAATTATAATTATACAACTCAGAAAACTCGGTTCAATGCGAAATCTCAATTCCGATACCTTGAATCATGATATACGATGCAAATTTGCCACAATTTCTAGAATGTGAAGCGTATTTGCCTCTAAGTTGAATCACATATCCGTTTATTTAAGTTGAATGAGTACAACAACTAAACACCATTTTTTTTTGTCGTGTGCCTGTTTCTAGGCAAAGGAGGTGCGATTGTTCTTGTTTTCTCAGTGGCGCCATCTATGGCCAAGAATTCGACTTCTGCCACACCACACTGCCACTAACCTGTTCATAGGGTGGGCCACATTCACGCAATCGCAAAAAGGATAAGGACATAGAGAGAGAAAAAAACATTCATGCCTTGCGTGGGATTCAAACCCAGAACCTTTCTGATGCAAGGACAGTTCCCTGCCCTCTACACTGGCCGGTCGGCAAACACCATATTAAAATTATAAAGTAAATTTAAACAACCAGGTGAAAATTAATCTTTTTTTTTTGTTGATGAAACCAGTTGAATTTCGGTATAATATTTTCAAGAGTCTTATGAGATCCGTGGTGGCTCAGAAGATAGAGCGCTCGCTTGGGTAACCCGGGTTCGAATCTCAGCGTCGTTTGGTTGATACGAACTCGCACCCAGCTAGCATCGACCGCAGTGCTGACGCTGACGTAAAATATCCTCAATGGTAGACGGGTCATGGGTTAGCCCTTGCCGTCAGGCTAACCATGGAAGGTTATCGTGGTTTTGGTCTCCGTGTAACGCAAATGCGGGTTAGTTCCATCAAAAAGTTCACCAATAAAGCAAATTCCCACCAATGCTTGATCTTGATTCCCTTTGTCTTTTGGATTGGGTTCAAAATTACAAGGCTGCGGAGTTAAACATTGGCAGTCGCAAGCTCAAAATTGGGTCGGCTGTTCAATGACTGTTATAAAAGTAGTGTCTAATTGAATAGGACTGGAAAATTACTTTTAAGAACTATCTATTAACAACAGCTTCAGAATTATAAATTGTATTTACTTTTTAATTACTAAACCAAAATTGAAAGTAATAAATGTTATTTAAAAAATAAGTTTTAAGATAGAGTGTTAATTTTTCTTTGACAAATAACCCAGATTGTAAAGTGGAAAAAAAATAAAGTTAATGAATTCTAAAAGTTTTTTTTTAACTTAGAGTATGAAAAATTAAATTTACATACAAATTTGTCTCTATTTTTTTTTCTAAATCGTGTCCTCTCTAATACGACTAATATAATATGCTTTTTACTTTTAAAAATCTATTTATTCTGTATTATTGTAATGTCGTTACAGGCATTACATAATTCCTAGCTTTTAAATTTCCTTTTATCTCATTAGTTTATAATTATTTTTAATTACTCCAATCCCATTCTAGTTAAATTAAATCAATGCTTTTTTAAGTTTATATTTCATTTCATTAAAAGCGAATACAAATATTTCAATTCTTTTATTTTAACTCTTAATGCAACGGCTAACTTTTCCTTTTAAAATAAATGTATAACTAATTATAAATTCAATGCCGTGACAACGAAATTCAAAATCTATTTTTTTTAAATCTTACTATCTTTAGCTGCTTTACTTTTTAACCACAAAAATGCTTCGATTACTGGGTTTTATTAAATTCTCCCATTCTTTCTGGAGATTAATTTATATGGCAGATTATTTATAATAAAATGTTAGGAATGTGTTGTTGGCGTTATTTTTGGCAGTATTATCTCTCGATAACTCGCCAGTAATTGTTTCCAAATTCTAAGTGTCGTTTTGGAACTACAAATACTCTAGGATCTTATATGTTTGCGCTAGGACATTCGGAATTTCGATGTCCCATGGCCCCTCAGTCCAACCGTTTGAAAAACTATTTATATAACTGATTTTTTGAATCTGACTTGCTGGTAATAAAGGTACAACTGATTACGATTGAAACAGTTATACTCGATCTGTTAAATTTGAAGTTACGAAAAATTGGTATGGGCAAAGTGTTTCTTTATGATGGCGCCATTAATGAATTTCTTTTTACAATAAAATTTTTTTTTTCACTTAACTGCAACTACTAAACACACTTTTCTTTACAACCAAAGAGGACTGGTACATTCCTATATTGGACATGACTCAAAAATTATATAGAAATACAAAAATATCACATTAAGCAAGACTAAGAACTTAACATCATTTAAGGCGTCACCTGTTGAAGAACATTATTAGCTACATCCTTTATGTTTGGGCCATAACTTGCCATCTTCAATAATGCTTAAGATTCATTTTAAGGCGATATCTTATACATTCTTTTATATATTTTTATTTAATTTTATTGTATAAAGTAGCTGTGAATGAACCGAAGCAACTTCAATAAAGCACAAATGAAGGCACAGAAATGGTCATACCAATTATTCTATAGTTTCAGTTCTATAAACAAGAGCCTTTTTTACAGCAGAAACACTAAATGATGTCTTCTGTGAAACATTGTGTTATGATTTTTGTTTACAGATCCGAAACTATAGTATGTCCATTTTTGTGTCTTATTTCTGCTTTATTTACGTAGTTTTGCTTCATTCATACGCAACTAAGTATGCCTTATCTTCATTTGAAAAGTTATTATAATTATACCCGTCACGAGCCAGATTTAAAGAGACACTTGGGACATATGTTTAACATCTTTGGTTGCTTACTATGAAATTTTTTATGCTTTTTTTATGTATTTTAAGGTTGGGCACGGAAATTTAGACACTCGAGCAATTTGACTGGTACCAGTTTTGAACTTCAATTTTTATATTATTTATAATATTAAACTATGGAAGTCTAATAACTTCAAAATATAATCTATAAGATCAGTAACTAATAGAAGGCATAATCAAAAATATCAGTATCCAATAAAAGGTATAATCATTTTATCTAATCTTTTTTCGCACAAACAAAGAACTTGTAATCCATTTACACCCGACATTATTCTACGATAAAAAATGGCGCTTCTACACGAAAAGGAACAACCGCAAGAGGACAACACTTTCAAATTTATTGAAACAGAAAGCAAAGGTCAGCAGTAGCAGATGAACTACAACGCCAAAAAAGTAATAAGAGAATGATACTCATTTCCAAAACCACCAGGAGATCAGGTATGAAATAGAATGTAAAGAAACATTTTTTACTTCCTTTTACAAGTAAACCATTGCAAAAGAATAAAATCCAATGACTCTGAATGATTATACAAAGTGAAATAAAAATATGAAAGGGGTTACATGGGTTAAAAGGGATCTTTGTATTATAGTACTTGAACATTGTTCAAATCGTGAGCATTAAAGCTGAATAATTTGCGGTTACATTGTTTAACTGCGATGTAACATTATGTCGTAAAATTTATGTTTTTTTTTTAAATGCATTTTACAGGAATTGTTTTTTGTTATTTATAAAAAAAAATATTTGCTTATATGTAAACCACGTGAGCTTAACGTGCTAACATTACCCGAAAAGTCAGTTTTTAAATATAAACTAGGAGGTTTCGCCCCCCTGCTCGCTGGCGCTCGCCAACCCCCGGAACTGCTTTTGCAGTTCATTTCGGATTGCTTCGCAATCCAATGCTCGCTTTGCTCACTCATTGGATACGTTCTTAATGTCTAGCGTTTGTATACTTTTTTCAATACTGAAGTTCCGAAAACTTTTCACTGTAGCAAATTCTAAACCTGTACATTTCAATATTAATTTGAAATTGCAAACAGTTCACATATTTTTCTTAATCACACTATTCTAAATTTCAGTTGTTGAGAAAAGTAACTGTTGTAAGTTTTGTTTTAAAGTCTTTCCCACCAGAGTGTTAAAGCCATGTGTTGTAAAACAATATGAAATAGTAGTCTGCCACTGAACGCCGGATGTAAAGCATCGGCATCGATGAAAAAGATTTTGTACTTTTAATTCTCTGAAGGGCGCTACCCTAATAATATGGATATTGTAAAATAAATGTATATATTTTTGATTGTTGATGAAGCTCATCATTTTGTGTTTTCATCAGGATTTGTTACGATTGAAGGATTACAATTGAAGGATTTTTTACGTCAAGCGCTCAGGTATTTTAATTTTGATCTAGTTGCGCTTCTATGTCATTTTGATTTATGTTGCCAAGTTATCTTTCAAAAAATTCTATGGCTGGCAACAGCATTTTTATTTTTTAAGTTGTTTATTTTTATTTCTTTTAGAATTCGTTCTTTTTTTAGCAAAATGTTTTTTAACCTAACAGAATTCTCTGCCGATGGTTCTCTCTATAAATGAAGAAAATAAAGTAAATATTTAAGTGTTGTGAAAAGAATCTTATTTAGTTGTACTAAGTACTTCGTTAAAAATGAAAACTGTTGCCAACGCGAGAAAAGAAATATCATCGGTTTTATTGATACATACGTATTAGCGCTTTATATAATATAGATTGTATAACTCTCAAACTATTCGAACGGTTTTTTCTCTCCAAGTTTTCAGTTCTGTTATTTAAAGTCACATATTTTAAAATGATGTCAAAATTTGTATTAATTACAATTAAAAATGTATTTAAATAAATTATTAAACAATTTAGTAAAAAAAAATTTGAAAATTATTTTTTATATGAAAATATCTTTAGCAAAAGGAATTTTTTTAATGGTGTGCAAAATGTTTTTGATTCGCTTGAAAAAAGTTTTTAATTTATGGTGAAATATGCAAAAAAGAGAAATTAACATTAGGAGGTCCAAAATTTTCAACAGATCTTCCGCCTAAAATATGGAAACCCTTTTTCCCAGATTGCTGGTATCGCCCCATATTTTGAGGGTCATGAATCCAGATCTGTCGAGAAAAAGGTATGTTTATTCAGAGAAAGAAAATTTTTGTGTTTGATTTCAAAGCTTAAAATATTGTCCGCATTTGATTACCAGATTTAAGGTTAAGTTCTCGAATCATTAAGATTAAGTATGTGGAAATCCAATTATTATATCAAAAGTTGTTCAAGGTATCCACTTCTTTGGGTGCATTGTACATCATAAAGTATTAAGACACCTTTTAAGGAAAGAAAAAAAAACGATCTTTCCGAAACCTTAAGGTAAATATATTACCTCTTAAACATTTGGATTGTTTTAATTTTTAAACCTTAAAATAAAATAAATCGAGTTAAGTAAAATGTCAAAAAAAAATTTTAAAAAGTTAAAAAAAAATATATGGAATAACTGCTGCTGTTGAATAGAATCAGACAATGTTGACAAGCATAGGGTAAAAATGGCTTTAAAAAAAATGGATTTGAATCTAAAAACCACATTTCTATGTTGCTTCCTTTTTGCCACCTTCCCGTCCCCATCATTTTTTTCCCTAACCTAGTCTGTTTCTACGCGATACGTAAATTCACTTTCTTGTTCGAAGGGTTCTTTTTCTTCATTTTTTCGCTGACAGATTGGCTCGGCCTTTCTAATATATATATTTTTTTCGATTTTTATGCTTATATGCTAATAAATAAAACTTCTTTTTAGAGAGATTGTCATTCGGTAAGGGACAAAAAAAATTAGATTTTGTATTCTTTTTACTTTTTATTATCCTGGTTTGGCATTTTTATAAATTGAGAAAAAAAAAATGAGAAAGTTATAAAATGGCTTATAAAATTAAATTTAATTATGACAAACATTAAATATAAAAAAAATACTCGAAAAGAAAATTAAAAAAGAAAAAACTAGAAAGAGATTAAACGTCAAGTTGACATAAATAAAAAAAAGGAAAAAGTTTATTTTTTCTCTTTAAAAAAAAAGCAGTTCACACACGAAAGATTCAAAAGCTTCAGTTTGTCCACATTAATTTCAATGCAAACGCAGAACAATTAAATCATCGTTTGAATAAGCATTTTGAATTGCCAATGAATGCAATAATCCAAGTTAATGGCAAAGTCAGTTACTTTGTTTTTCTTTGCCGATAGACAAAAATAATAGAAGAAAAAAAAAAACCCAGGTTTGAAATAGATACCTATTAGTCTTGCTTAAAACCCGACGCCGTCAAACCAACCATTAATTTTTCCACAATAATCCAAAATCCCTTTTTCTGCACGCGACGAAATTCAAGCCATTTTTCAATGAAAGAATTCTTCAAAGACAATTCAACACACAGGCGTTATTTGTATGAGGATCGTTGCCACCAATGCTTTCAGAAAAATGAAGACAATTGACAAAAAGTCTTAGCTAAAAAAGGTCTGGGCATCATTCAGACGACAAACAGCGGGATTCTTTTTAGTCGCCAGTCATTTATTTCGATGAAGCAGCACTTAATCTTCGAAAAGAGAAAAAAGGGTTCTTTTTCCTCGAATAATGTTCGATAGAGCGATTTTCGGTTGGAGACCAAACTCATTAAGGTGTCGCCTCTGTAAGTCGTTGTCACTCCGCAGGACGTGTTCAGAATTTTAAGATAATAAGCACCATTTTTGTTATTTTTTTGAAAAAGAGTAATTTATTTTACTTTTAAGGAGGTTAAAGTTAAGTGTTGAAGTATGTTTTAGGGATAAAGGTACAGAAACACACCTTAAAGGATTCTTTGGCATATAATTTAGAATTTAAAGTAATATTTTCTTAAAAAACTTGTGCGTTTCTAGAAAAACCAGGTAACGTTTTAGAACAACTTATATTTTAAAAACTCTACTTTATTAAAGCTTTGAAATAGTTTTAGATTTGGTTGTTTTAAAGAAATATAATGAAATCGGTCAAAATTTCTGAAATACAACAGAAAAAATAAGGAAAATTAATGTATTTATTGAAGCTTCGATTTCTATGCGTTCCCTCAAAGGTGAATGCAATTTTTCGAACGCTAAATTTTTAATTCATACAGCACAAAACAAACATTACATGCTTTAATGTAAACAAAAAAAATATAACATCGTTTCAAAGTATCTCAGAAAGTTATTATTTAATTCAAAAAATATATTAAATGTTTAACAATTTAATGTTTTAAAGTTTATTTTTTTCTTCAGGTTTTATAGAAATTACTGGAAAATATTTATTTTGAGGATAACATCCCGGAAATATTTCATAATCGAACCAAAATACGAGATCAACCAAATAATACATCAACCAAATTTCATTAACCATTATTACCAGAAATCTTTATCAACCAAAATAATACATTCTACAAGATTACATTTCAAAAATATTTCTGTTATTTTTATTATATTTTTTTTGCTCTTAAATGCAAATGCGATGCTATTTAGGAATGATAGGAAATAAACTATTGGCTGTTTTGCACTCGCATATTTATTTGAAAAATACATCTAAAAAAATAATACTAAAAACAAAAAGATCAACAGAATTTTCACGTTTGTAAAATAGCACGAAATTTTCATGAAAGTGAACGACTAATATTTTTTCACTCGCATATTTAGTAAAAAATATCTCCCAAGAAATACTAATAAAAAAGAAAATATCAATAGAATTTTCAAGTATGTAAGTTAGTACGTAGTTTTCATAGAAAAAAATATCGAAATCGGAAGATATTTTAAGCAAAATAAAAATGAAAAAGCTAATTGTTAATTGCTAATTTAAAACATAATTGCAATGATAAGTATTGTTTGGGAATAAAAAATAAACATTCGATTTTTTTTTTTTTGCACTTCCTTATTGAAAAATAAATCTCAAGCTATTATCAAATCATTAGCTAATAATCAGGGAAATTTTAAGTAAAATGCAATTCACTACGTACTTTTCATAAATGAAATAGAAGGAAAATTTAAACGAAAAAAATACAAGTAAATGTTTTTTATTCAAAATTTAAGTCATATTAATACCATTATCATGCAAAAAAAAAAAAAAAAAAAAAAAAAAAAAACACGTCGAGATAGGTAAATTTAATAAATCAATTGCGAAATTAAATGATTCGATGCTTTCATAAATTAGAATCTGTTAGTTTTAGAAATTAGTAAAAAAAATTTTTTCATCTGAAAAATGGCTCTTATTTTTCGAAACAATTACTCTTTTCTTGTAACGCTTTCAATAAATTGCGCGTCTTTTTTATCAATAGCAAATAGCACTTTTGCAAAAGAGTAGTACAGTGTTCACTGCTTTAACTAGGAGAATACAAAATTTAATTTAAAAAAAAAAGGTGGAAATCGGGAAAGTTTTATTTAAAAAGGTGCCGAAGCAATAGTAAAATAAGTATTATAAATTGTGGGAATTGATTTTAGAATGCATTCACCAAATTTAAAATTTCAATACTCTATTAATGTCTATATGTTACAATGGACAAAATACGCCAATTCACTGCCTTTGATATTGATATTTTTAAAATATCTATATTATAAATCACATGGATAACTTATCATGATGTATGTCATTAAAAAATAATCAAGCTAATATTTTTTATTCATTTTTGTTTATTTATTCATTTTAATTTACTTACATTTTTTATTTTTTTTATTTGATTTTTTTATTGCTTTCATTTTATTTATTTTATTATTTATTTAATACTTATTTGTTTTTTTAATCTTATTTCATTTGTTTATTTTCATTTATTTTATTTTACGTATTTATTTATTTATATTTTATTTATTTTTAATTTTTATTTATTTCTTTTCATTTATATTATTTCATATATATATTTTTGTTTTCTTTATTTATTTACTCACTTCAAATTCAACTTAATTCTACATTGAAATTTATTCTTTATTACTTCTGTTTCTGAACTGGATTTTTTAAAACATAACTTTAAAAACATATAAGTGAAACCTATTTCTATTTTTAATGTACAATAACACGTATTGCTTTTAATAGCCAATGTTAATTATTTTTGTTACATTAAAAAAATCAATCAATAAATAAGAGGCATTTAGTAGAATTTTTTTTGTTTTAGAAAAATCAATTTTTATTATTACTTCATGTAAAGTAGTAGAAGATAGCTATAGTTTAAATTATCTTTCATTCATCCTAAGTAATAACTTCCATTATGATTTAAACTATCCATCATCTCCTTTAATGGCATCTAGTTTATAACCTTCATCCATGGACACGACAGCAACTTCCATGAAAGTGGAAATTTTTTCCTTGCGCTTAAGTATTTAAACGTAATTTTTTTAAAAATTTAAATTCCTTTTAAAGAAAAAAAATATCGATTTATAATTTTTTTAAAAAAAAATTCTTATATACATATACAGCATTTAACACCTGCTAATCAATATTTATTAATTTTATTTCTCATGACAACACTCCTGCCCCTATAGTCAAATCAATTTCATTAATAATATTTATATATATAAATGATAGCTGTAAATAACTATAATTTAAGTAATCTTTCATTCCAATTGGTTTGAATCAATTTAGTGAAGAGATATATTCGTTCATGAAATTTCAGCTTAGAGCAACTGTCGCCTTATTCAAATATTTGAATCTCAAGCAAGAACGTCCAGCTTGACTGATGACCGCCATGGGAGTGAAATAAAAAAAATGTTTTGCAATTCGTCCCTGTTTTCTAGCGTCCCCATAGCATGCGAGTTGATGGATCTAAGTTTACAAGCCACGCGACATCTTCTGCATGATCAGGCACTCTAATCGGCGAACATCAAAGGCAATTCAGGAGGTCAAGACTTCTGTATGTCTCATCAATCAATCTTCCACAACATTACGAGACGTAGAGTTAACATAGAAGTCTTAGTTAAGAGGCTTGTTAAAACATTTTGCGACAGGGGAGGGGGTCGATTCGAGGTGTTCTAAATGTTTCGCATTGTTTGAGATGTGAAAACACGTCTGGTATTGGATTTGAAAATGATGTGATATTACCTGGAGGTCTTTCGAATGATGTGATAGGGGTTGTTAATTGGAGAGAATAATGAATTAGTTTAATTGGCAAACAATTGGCATTGTTTGAGATGTGGAAAAATACCTGGTATTAGTTTTGAAAACGATATGACATTTCTTGGAGGTCGTGCGATGTGATGTGACAGGGGATAATGGAATTCGGGGAACAGTGATTTAGTTTAATGAAGACTTAGAGTCTTTGTAAAAATAACATAGCAGAGGAATTTGAAAGATGCTGATTTTGTAAACTTGATTGCTTATGAAGGACAAGGTTGGTTACTACTTCACATTCAACATAATTGAAACAAATTTTAATAATTTTACAATTATCAGGTTTCAATATTGCTAATTATTTATCTCCACAATAAGCTATAGGGTCGCCTCCCTCCAAAATTTAGAAAAATAGTATATATCTAATACACTAATTATGAGAGCTGAATATAAATTTAAGAACTCGGTATTATTCATTTATAATCATGCATTTAATAATTACTAATGAATTTTTTCATGGATCCAGTTAAATATTGGGAGTACAAATTAGTTCGGTCCGTTTTTTTTGTGGTCAAAAATGCATTTATTTCAGAACAAAATGAATGAACAGATTAAACAAAGTATTGTCCATCGATGGCTACTATGTTTCCCACGTCTCAGTCAATTTTCGAATTCCATCTCGAAAAAATGTCTCGTCTCTTGAGGCGATCCAAGTTAGGAGCCAATTTTCGATTTCTGCGAAAGAAATGAACAGGTGATCTGCCAAATCGTGCTGCATCCATCGGAACAACCAGTAATCTGTCAGAAGGAGCAATGTCTAGCGCATACAGCGGGTGCGGTAAAATATCCCACTTGTAGGTTTCCAAATAATTTTTTACGACTTTTGCGACACCAGGCCGAGCGATATAAACTGAATATTATTGACAGATGTTTAACCTCTCTGACACCACCGAAACCAGCTGTCACTATGAAACATTCATAACAGCAGAGCCATCTTTTAAAAACGGACCGAACTAATTTGTACTCCCAATATATTACTTCAGGAATTATTGTACACAAAGCAAAGAGATCTTCAATAATATGTTAAAATACAAAATATAATTTCATTCGCTGTAGCTGAACTCTTATTCAATAATATTTTAGATAAGCTTTTATCTATTGTTAGATACAATGTTAGACATTTGATAAATAAGTATTATAATGTGTAATGGTAGACATTTTAGACAGCTTTTCATTACAACGCATGTTTTTTAACAGTTAATACACTTTTGTATTCTTCAATATAGAATCCATAAGTTTTGTGTTAATTTCTAATAACAAACATAATACAAAAGTTGTTTTTTGAATGAATCAAACGTTTTTAGACTTTCTGGTATTCAAAAAGGAACCAATCCAAATAATAATTAATCCAATATAAAATATTATCGTAAAAATTATGTTCAGTATTATTTCGATTAAAATATTCAAATATTTTATGAATTGTTTCTCTAATCATACGTCTTAATATAGATTTCGAAATTATTATTAAAAATGATTTGGGGATGAAAAAAACTAGTAAAAAAACTGTGAGAATGAATTTAAAAGAAAGAAATATAAAAAAAAAACCCCATCAAAACCTTTTATATTTCTAGATATATTTGAATCGTTGAATTCAAATGACAGTCTCAATTAAGTTTATTTTTGAAATAATTGAGAACGAAGGGACGGCACGGCGTTTGCAATTAATAGATTTCCAACTTCATGCTCAGTTCCAGTCCAATTAAACATAAGTGCAATTTGAAAATTTGAATAGAAAATGTGAATTTCACGCTTAAATATTCATTTGAAGCTAAAAACTAAATAGATTATTCATTTTATTCGTTTCAAAAACTGACATTTCATGACGGGTAAAAAGTGGATTTAAATATTATTGTAAAATGTTTTTAAAAAATGTGAAATTTCGAATTGTTTGGATGAAAGTGAAGACGATTTTTTTTGACACTCAGCTCAGCAGGTGATGATGAAGTAGAATCCATTACATCACGATAAAATAAACTTTTATTTTTATTTTTTTAAAACGTAATTTAAAGTATTGTTTCTGAAAAACCTTAATATAAGTTTTTTTTCCAATGCCCACCTGTGTTAACACTTGTCAATTCAATCATTAACAGGACATATTTGTTGTGCCTCTCTTTCAGCGGCACCATATTAGGTGGGTCAACGTTGCTCCCACAGTATGGACAGATAGTACAGAGAAGGAAAGAACATCCATGCCTTGCCCGGGATTCGAACCCAGAACCCTTCTGATGCAAGGGCAGTTCCCTAACCCCTACACAGACCGGTCGGCATATATGAAGAAAGTACGATGAGAGAAAATACAAAATTAATTGCGTATAGCTCATTAAAAATAGTTTTTAAGGGGATAATTTGTAAAGGTAAACTGATTCAGGGTTATTCATATTTATCATGCATCATATGTAATGAATCGAACTTTCCCGATAAACGAATGTCGGATTTCATCACCGGTGTAGAAGTTATCCCCTGTTTTTCGAAACATTTTGGGGGTTCGAAAAGTCTATTTATACAAAGGTGTATAGGTTATTGATGTTTTTTATTCTCTTAAATATTAATTTGAGAACCTGAATTGTGATAAAATTTTGATTTCAATAATGACAAGGATTCTAAAAATATGTATCAAACACAGTGATTACCAAATTCATAATTATCAATGACTTGGCTAGGTTCCGTTCACGTGCATAAAAATTCAAAATAACGATAAATAACACAAGAAATGGCAACACTAACTTCGTCCGTTCGCGTACGTTGTAAACTTAGTGTCCTTTAATGGATTATACGGATTATTAAAAGAGTATTACTTTCCGTTTTTTCAGTATTGGGCGGGACGGATTAACAAATCCTATCATTTGATTGCTGTACTGTGAGGAAATACTGTTCTTACATCGATAGCAAAATGAAGATTTTGGATAATTGAAAGGATACTTTTAAGAAAAAAATATTTACATGAAAAAAATGTAATGCACTTGTATAATGAAGTAATTATCTAGCTTAGAATCAAATTTCATCCAATTTCATTCACAGTGTTGCCGAAAACTACCGTTGACACCGGTACTTTTTCTTTTCGAAAACGATCATACGTCATACCTCCATACTTGTAGCAAAAGCCAACGTTATCACATTTTAATCTCGGAACGAAATCTAAAGTGCTGCACTTCTTAAGTTTCAACTTGTTAAGACATATGGACAGGTTTAAGATACAGCTTCTAGTTTAAAAGCCTTCTCGGCGGTGATTTTTATCTAAATCTTTACCTGTCATCCGAAAATCTACCTTTCAATATGTACTTAAGAAACAAGGTGACGGTTACGAATAAGGTTCTATATTCTAAAAGGCCCAAGCAATTATCCCCATCAACTCCCACCTATTTTGTGAGAGGACAAGCAATTCAATATTTTATAACAACCAGCTCAAAATATTGATATTCATCTCTCACTTGGTTAATTAGATTCCATTTTGTAACGAGTTCAAGTTAGGCGCCATCGAGTTTAGAAACATAAGCGCTGGTGCTTTTGTCTTGTTAACTTCGTGACGAGGGATTCTCAATGGTTTAGAAAAAAAGAAGAAGGGAAAAAAATCCTTCATTGGCGTCGATTTTTTAACGTCTTATTTTCACCTTTACTGTTTTAAGAGATTTAAGTTTTTTTTTTTTCGAAGTCGTGATTGGTGTTTTTTTGAGAACTTTAAGTGAAGACGCGAGCCAAGGCTGATGTGGGGTGCAAAGGTTAACTTAATCCCTGTGTGGCCTCATAGATTGCCACAAAATGATTAATATATGAGGTGAAAAGGATAGACTTATTAAGTACCGACGTGTCAAATAGTCAAACAGTTTGATGAATTCATAGTTGATTTGTGATGAGAGTTAAGTTCGCCTTTAATTTTTCTACACTAAAAACTTGAAACTAATTACTCAATGTGATATAGGATATTAAAAATAACTATATTTAAAGTAAGAAGTAATTTTGCTGCTAATAATAGGTTTAAAAAAAGTAGAAAATAGTGAAGCTTTATCTAATATATCAACTAGTATTAAGTTATATTTTAAAATAGTAATGCTTGTAAAATTTTAGATTTCGCTGTGAAATAATTTTAATTGCAAAATAGTCAATAGTCAAAATTTTCAAATAGTCAAACAGTTTGATGAGTTCATAGTTGATTTGTGATGAGAGTGAAGGTCTACTTTAATTTTTCTACACCAAAAACTAGAAACTAATTACTCAATGTGATATAGGAAATTGAAAATAACTATATTTAAAATAAAAAGTAATTTTGCTACTATTAATAGGTTTAAAAGAAGAGTAATGCTTGTAAAGCTTTCGGTTTCGCTGTGAAATACTTTTAATTGCCAAATACTCAATAGTCAAAATTGAAAAATAGTCAAACAGTTTGATAAATTCATAGTTGATTTGGGGTGTGAGATAAGCTCGCCTTTAATTTTTCTACACCAAAAACTTGAAACTAATCACTCAATGTGATATGGGAAATTAAAAATAACTATACTTAAAATAAAAAGTAATTTTGCTTCTATAATAGATTTAAAAAAGTAAAAAAGCATTGAAGCTTAATCTGATATATCAACTAGTATTAAGTTATATTTTAAAATAGTAATGCTTGTAAAGTTTTCGACTTCGCTGTGAAATACTTTTAATTGCCAAATAGTCAACAGTCAGAATTGCCAAATAGTCAAACAGTTTTATGAATTCATAGTTGATTCATGATGGGAGTTAAGCTCGCCTTTAATTTTTCTACACCAAAAACTTGAAACTAATCACTCAATGTGATATGGGAAATTAAAAATAACTATACTTAAAATAAAAAGTAATTTTGCTTCTATAATAGATTTAAAAAAGTAAAAAAAGCATTGAAGCTTTATCTGATATATCAACTAGTATTAAGTTATATTTTAAAAGAGCAATGCTTGTCAAGTTTTCGATTTTGCTGTGAAATATTTTTAATGTTTCCTTATACAATTACTGCGGTGTTGGACTAGAATATAGTTTTACTTTAGACGAATTCGAAAACAATTTTATTAGCTCTGAGTATAAGATATGATAATTGGAAAAACAAATTAACTTATGTAGTATTATATAAGTTAATAGTGCTAATATACAATTAAATTAAAGGTCGACGCACCACTTGTTTGCTTAGTCTTGTATCTCAAAACGTATTTTCTTGTTATTTCAAATAGTTAAAAGTTTGACGCAGTAGAAAAGAAGAAGTATGTGATCATACAAAAAATTATTTAGTTAAAATTTCGGTTCAAGTAAGTAAAAAGAAGTAAATTATTTAGGCAAATATTTATAGTTATGTGAACAAAAATAACATATGAATAAACATTATAACTATTAACAATTTATGGCACGTAAATTTAATCATGTTCTGCTACAAAATGTAATTCTAACTGAAATACTTTTAATTCTAATCGTACATTAAAAATTAAAGTGAATAGGATAGACTTACTAAACACCGATTCCTCAAATAATCAAATTATTCGATGAATTCATAGTTGTCGTGAGGTGGGAATCACGTCAAAGATGGAAATAAATTTAATATTTATGCTGCTTGCTATGATGAGGTACCCAGAGGTATTGTGCTTTGTGTAATTTAATGAATGTCTGAGCGTTTTTAAAATTATTACTAAAATTCAATACACAGAGAACTTTGACAAAATCATTGACATTCCTAGAAATAGTTAAAATTGAAATCAAAGTACATCTCTGTAGGAAAAAGTTAGATGTAATTAAAAATTAAAAGTAATTTTTTGTTTATTAGTGAAGGAAAAAGTGAAAAAAAAAATTGAAGTTTTATCTGATTTTCTAAGTTGTATTTTGAGTAACCATGCTTAAATCATTTTTGATTTCTCTGTTAAGTATTTTTAATTTAATCATAATTTTTTAGGTACCCGAATATCAAGACTGTAGTATTGCAGTCAAAGTAAATTTTGCAGGAGTTGGCGTGAAAAAAAAAATTGTTGGACGCTAAATGTAAATTATGACAAAGTAAATTAAAACACTATCAACTTACATAGAATGATGTCTAGCACGTATTTCAAAAAATAGTTCTGATTATTTCCTTCATTTAAATGCTTAGGTACAATAGGTTAAAAGTAAATAATAATTTTTAGAAAAACTATTTAGACAAATATTTATAATAATATAAATTAAAAAAGAATATTTAGATGAACATTATGATAATGATTTATAATTTTTTGTTAGCGATTTAATTATGATACAGGGTAAATCTAACTTAAATTAATATCTTTTAATTCTAATCGTACATAAATGGAAATATATAACTTAAAATTTTCATTTACTTAGTTAAAATATTTTAATTCTGTACTGGAATTGGATGAAAATTTTAATTGAGCAAAGGTTAGAGTAGGAGTCGGGCTCCGAAAATTTTGAACTCGGAGTAGAATAATTCAACCATTGGCTCCTCAACTTTGCGGAATACCTTTTTTGATACCAATTCTGACAAACCATCAAATTTAAGGCCGGGATAGCCTGGTTGGTAGGGCACTGGGTCCAAGAGTTCGTGGGATCGATCCCAGGCCGGCCGAAGACTCCCCGTGTAGTAACTGGTGACTGGTGCACATTAAATCTGTCGAGTCGCAAAGTCCTCCATGTTCCCATTACAAATTAATACCTCTGGGGATACTGATCGAGAAGTTTCCTTGTCTTCTGGATTGTTTCAAAATTACAAGGCTACGGAGTTGAACATTAGTTGTCGTAAACACAAAATCGGGTCGGACGGCTGTTCAAGGACGGATCTAAGATCTAAAAAAAATCACATTTGACAAACCATATGTTTACAGAAAATAAAAAAATATATAATTATTTTGTTTCTATTTTAGCATTCCTATTCTAATAGATTAGAAATAATAATAATATATAAAAAAAAAAAAAAAACATCAACCTATAGGCAAACATATCATGACCTATGGATATAGTTTTGATATTAAAACTTTTTTTCTTCTAAATTCTATTTTTAAATGCGTTTGAGAAATCGAAATAATCTTACAATGTTGCCTACATATACGCTTAGAGAAAAGATTATGTGATAAATAAACAAACAATTATTTTAAATTTTGCAGAAAAAGAGAATGATAAGTTAAATTTTTACATTTTGCCTAAATTAGAAATGAATTATTTAACCATTAAGGTATCCATCTCATGTTCGCTGCGCTTTCTAACCATCGAAAATGCTTACATAGTTAGTCCATTTGGAATATTTCGCAATTCAAGCTCACTTCGCCGTTATTTTAAGTGTGTTTTAAGTTTAGTTTTGTTCTAATGCTGATACTAATTTCAATCAATTTATAAATATTAAATTCAATTTATTGCGATTTTATAAATACAGAAATTTAGATGAAAACTGTTCTTATGTAACTCATTACACTTTCAGTTTAACGTAAATCCACTAAATAATTAATAAAAAAAAATCAAGGGAAATATAAGAAAATTAAAAAAAGAATTTAGGTGAGCGATCTCCTTTTATCAAATGCACCTCTCTCCCTCGGTATTTATGAAGGATCATTTAAACTAAAATATTGCTTTAATTTACTATAAAGCCTTCTCAAGTTCAAAAGTATAATTTAAACAAAAATATAGAACAGTGGTATGAACTGCTTGCTAGTAATTGTACTCCCCTCAACTTATAGCTCAGTTTGTTTCAGTTTCTGCTGTAAAACAAATATTTCAATTGAACTTCAAAATATCTTACATTGTCTACGAGAAAAAAAAGAATTCACCTTTAGAAAATTACAAATATTTATGTTCAAGCATTCATACTCATGACTGATCACTTGCTGACAGTTCTTTGTTGCCAACGCAAGATAATAATGACTGCCTGCACTCATTTAATACTAATACTACTACTACTACTCATAATATATATATATATATAATATCAGGGTAACAAACCCCGATATTTTGTTATTGTTTTTAATTTACATTTGTAGAAATAATAAGCCGATAGACTTTAACAGGCTTTATTTACTGGAGTATGAGGTAAACATAAGTCTCACCCACTCTCCAACTGGAGGGGGAGAGACACAGATTTGCCGTCAAAACAGACGGAGTTTATTTAGAAAGTTTAAAACATAAAAAGCCACGCAAAAATCATCAGTCTCGCGTTTTATACATGGGTAAAAGGGCAGTCATATTGCATTCCTTGTATTTCTAAGCCTCATCACAAATCATTTAATACTCATAGAAAATCGTTTAATCTTTCCTTATATGGAAGTGAAAGATCTTAAAATAACTCTTCTTTTGAAACATTAATCTAATTATAATTTATTGGCATGTTTACAGCCTTGAATTCCCAAAATGGAATATCTGTACTCTAATTTTTAACTAAGACATTTTATGAAAATGAATATGTTTCAATGCTTTTATTAATACAAAAGTAATTTTAGAACTTTTGTATTACATATATATATATATATATATATATATATATATATATATATATATATATATATATATATGTAAACACAGAGAAGAATTAAAAAATAAAATAAAACAGAATTTCTTTTTAATGGGAAATCGTAAAGGCTTTCATCAGGAAGCATTCGTTTACAATGGTAAATGCGATATTTCTAAATAAAGAATAATTATCCTAAGACAAAAATTACTCTTTATAATGCGTCTATATAGCTAAAAAATAAAAATGCAATTGAAAATGAGTTTGAGATAAAAGAGAGCAGAAAACAAGCTTACCGAATTGGAGCAAAAGTAAAAAATGCCATATAAAATAGATATACTAATTTAACTGTTACCGAAAATTGCTAAGAATCAAAAAAATCAAAAACAGTGCTCATGATATATATATATATATATATATATATATATATATATATATATATATATATATATATATATATATATACATATGCTTATTATATTTACAAAAATTTCAAAAAAAAATAATATATAAAAATTCACAAGAAAAAGTTATACGATTTTTTTCAAAAGAAGATTATTTTTTTAAGATTACTTTTGACCTCTTCTCAATCATAATTTTCGTAAGTTTCAATGTATCATTATCATGTTTCAGTATATAATAAATAAATCAAAAATCAAAATTAAAAAAAATTGACGACCAAGAGCGACTAGATGTCAAGTTAATTTTCTTCGTTCTATCATCTGAGGCAGTTATGACCAGAGCAATTAATTTCCCTGGCGATGCCATGTCACTTAGCAATTCGGAAAATAAAATTTTATAAAACATTAAGCGCATAATGTTTACTAAAAAGTGTCGGAATAATTAGCACGTGGCATTGATCAGGGTCGAATTGTTAATTTTCATTTATTTATTGATCAACAGACAAAATCATTAGTATAATGCTTTGCACTAAATTATAATTTCTGATGCTTACCAAATGTCAAAATCTTGAGCACTAGATAATTTATGATTAGGATTAGCTTTCTTGATGGAAAAGTAATTAAAAAAATGAATAAAAATGCATTTTTTTGGTAAGTTTATTTTATGTTTATGTTTATCTTAATTATCATTAAACTCAGATTAAAAATGAAAAAAAAAAAAAAACTGAATTAAAGATGTTAAATTAATACATAATAAACATAAAAACACACATAATAAAAACATATATATTATTGATTTTATTCTCGATCGCGTTTTGTAATCTCAGTGGTAGGGCGCAGTATTTTTAGAGATTGTTACTATTTCCGTTAGAAGTTTGGTTTGAAATTATTTTTTACACCATCTTTCAACTTATTTTTTAATATAATTGTTAGTTTTCGAAGACGAAAATTTCGTTTGAAAATAGCAGCAGTTGTTTTGCTTTTGAGTCGAAGCACTAATATGTAATCTAAAACAAAGATGTTTAAATTCGCTGAAGATGATGAATATAAAACACTAATACGTATGTTGCTAATCGATAAAATTTCTTTTCCACACTGGCAACAAAGAACTGAAATATCAAACACGTGGGCAGGCTCAAGCAGGAAACACGAAACAACATCGAATGAAAAAGATATCTATAAAATAAAATCTACTAAACTTCGAATTATTTCCGTTTAGGTCTTTCAAATGCCATAATTGAATTCCTTTTCAAATGCCATAATTGAAGTTTTAAGACATGTTTTTCTAAGGTGATATCTTTTAATACATTATTTAATTCCTATTGTATCTTTAAACTGATTTAAAATTTTCTTTTGTGTATCTACACTCCACAAAAATAAACGAAACACCTTGAATAACTTTTGATCTAATGATTGTACTTTAACGTATTAGGACTCAATCATAATGGCTTGAGGAGCTGACCTCAAACAGGCTATTTAATTAGTGAGACGATATTTTAAGGTACGAAATCAGACACTAAAACGCACTTTCTCTGGATAAATAATTATTTCGACGAATAATGATTACCGACCCCCAAAATATAGGGTGTTGCCGCAATATTGGAAATATACTTCTAATAGTTTGGTCGAAAGAGTGGTGCAAAGTTTGGACCCCATACAGATAATTTTGTTTTTGGCAAATTTTTCCATATCTCGTGCGAAACAAAGCGAATTGAAAAATTGTTTATCCAGAGATAATTCCTTGCGAAAATGACTTGTAATAATTATTTATTACTTTTAACATAGATTTGAAATTTTGCACAGTTTATTTTAATTTAAGTCTTCAAAAAAGTATATAAAGCGAGACGGTAGAAGCATTTTCAATGATCGAAAGTAAGGCGAGCTCGTAATGTCGGAGCAATCCGAAGGATGCGTTAGCAAGCTTGGAGTGGAGCCTCCTAGGTATGTATTTAAACTTGTGTGACTCATATTTGTCATCGTATCATCAGTTATTATTTATACGAGGAATAGAGCATTCGTCAAACAATGACGTAACTTACGTTCGAATTCCAGTAATGGCTGGTTGATACAAATTTTAGTACCGGCTAGCACTGATCACAGAGCTGAGGTTAAATATCCTCAGTGGTTGTTAGTACATGGGTTAGAATCCCCTTGCCGTCAGGCTAACCGTAGGAGGTTTCCGTAGTTTTCCTTACCATTTAACGCAAATGCGTGTTAGTTCCATCAAAAAGTCTACTATGAAGACTAATTTTTCCCAATGCTTCACCCAGAAGTTCCCTGGGGTTTACTGGTTTGGGTTAAAAATTACAAGACTACGGAGCATTGATAACCCTAAATTCAGAATTCGGTCAGCAGTTCAACGCCCGTAATAAAATGAAAAGCTTAAAATAATATTGGTTTTGTTTTCATCAATGTTATTTATTACCGCATAATTTCTATAAAATTTATTGTGAATTGCCGCAAAACGAAGAATCATAAATACTTATTCCTTTCTCAGTTTTCCTGATTAACAAATGTTCCTCCAATAGAAAAATATGTGTTTAGTTATTGCTAAAAAAAATAGTTGTTTCTAACGGAGACACTTAAACACAACTGTGGATTTATTATTTCTATTTGCACACTAGAGAATTACATATAGAGATAATTTACAGATTTTGATAACTTTAAAATTGTCCATATTTAAGAACAGTCTTTGTGCTAAAGGAATTGGTAAAAAAAAAGTTGTTGCCAATTGAGACTCTGATATAAAGTTCAATTTATAATACCACACCAGAAAATTTTATGTAAAAATAATTTATTTTGGAATAATTTTTGTGTCAAATCAGTGCTTTTTTATTACAAAATTACACTAATTCTTGAAACAATTTTGAAATATTTATCCTTTCTAAAGGCTAATTCATTTTTTTTTCAGCAAGACATTACATATACAAAGATTAATTCTTTGCTCCCGAGCTTTAGACTCTCAAACAGCCCTTTTTTTATTTTCCTTGAACAAAAAGCTTCAAAAAACATTAAAAAAATTTTTAAGTATCAATACAAAGACTGGATTCTAAAACATCTATTGCCACACATAATTAGCAATTCCATAATTAGTAAAGGTTACAGGTGAAAAATGAAGATGCATCCCCAACAATATACAGCGTTGAAACTATTAAACACATCACGCATTTCATTATTTCTTAATTATTTCTTTCCTCAATTAAGTTGGGAAGTGCTAAACTCTTACCTTTCCCCCAAAATAATAGCTCCCCCACCATCCCACAAGTTGATTACCGTTAATACATTCCTCGAGACGCAGATTTTTTTTTTTTTTTTTAAATATCAGACATTCAGTACGGGAAGTCTTTAGCTAATTTTTATCACGATTATAACTTATTAATTTAAGCGGACAAAGTAATTTTGGCGGCAGACCGCAACATTAGAATTTCCGGCTTAGTTGTGCGGAAAATCTAATATCAGTGGGATGTGTTGATCAATATGGGATTTTCTCGCTTCATTTTATATCAACGGTATTCTAATAAACATAATTACATCTTTTACACCCACGTGGGTAAAACGGTGCTTTTAATTTCACGCCTGTAATTAATGGATCACACACATTGATAGACTTAGAAATGTGGGTTTGTTTTCGTGGCTCGAGTTTTGTATTTCGCACTGATTTAAAAAAATATTTAATGCATAAATTATACTGGGGAACAATAAATTTTTTTGTTTTATGTTCTATGAGATTTTCGAATGGGTATTAGATATTTTAACGTCACTGATTTCGAGTCTGTAATTGGTTTATCTCTTCATGCTACAGTTTTGATGTAATTTAATAATACAAGGATTTTTTAAAATTTTCTCGAGAGCTCCCACTTTTTTGCTACGTAGGAACTGGTAGAAAGAACCGAAGAATCCACTTCATTTCGTGATACGACTTTAAGGTCATGTGAATTTAGTCTTAAATGTTATTTTTTTAAAAAGGAACAAGTGTGTATTCATATATACGTTCGTCATAAACTTGTATATCCAAATAAAAATAGAAAAAACTAAAGCATTTTTTAAAAAAAAAAAATCTGTTGCTTTCCGAACAAAACTAGTTTCCGTTTTTAAATCCCACAACAGAATTTTATTTTATATTTTATAACCGTTGTTCAACAGCCGACCCAACGTTATGGGTTTACGACTACTAATGTTCAACTCCGTAGCCTTGTAATTTTGAACCCAATCCAGAAGATAAGGGAACTCCTGGATCGAGTACTGGGCAAAATTTGCCTTCGTGGAAGACTTTTTGATGGAACTAACCCGCATTTGCGTGACATGGAGAGGAAGACCACGAGAACCTCTCAATGATAGGCTGACGGCAAGAGGACTCTAACCCATGATCCGTCTACCACTGAGGATATTTCACGTCAGCACTGTGGTCGGTGTAAGACGAATGCGGAATTCGTATAGACTGGGATTCGAACCCGGTTCGCCTCATTGGAAGGCGAACGCTCTATCCCTTGAATCATCGCGGCTCCAAAACTGAATTAGGTAAGATCATGCACTTGTTTAAATACAGCGAAAAATTTCTTCCCCAATGCTATATCGATTATTTAAAGTTAGTTTTTCTGACTTGTCGCTGTTAAATGTTTAATGTTAGTGTAGGCTAAACCAACTCTATGAGTTTGCGCACATCGGAAAAATCTAAAAAAATTTGTCAAACTTTCCTTTCAATTTCCAGGCAAGGGAGCGTGATGAATTCGAGCCTTGCATTTTCCAAAGATGAGGAGGATTTTTTTATTCTTGTCAAATCTAAAGCACTTTTAATGGCCCATTTGATAGTCTTGATAGTTCAGTCAGAAGTTCGCATCTACCCTCAAACTCCAGGTTCATTGTCACTGCAACAATCGCTATAATAAATATAACAAGTAGGCGCCTAATATTTTTTTTTTTTTTTAAAAAGATAATCTTGAAATCCTCTGTGTTTTCCTCATTTAAATAATTTTTATTACTTTTGTTATTTTTTGAAAAAAAAAAGGATTAGAATATATTTTTTTATTCTTAAAAATAGTATTTATCAGAACAAGGAAAATATAAAAGAATATCAGAAACAAGGGGGTGCATTTTCTGCTCACCCATTATAAGTATGAGTGTTTGGAGACTCAACATATTCTTTATTCTTACATAAACTCATAATACCTTTATTACGAAATTAACTCGGAAAAAAAAAACGGAAGAAAAGCTTGCGGGTCTTCTTTGATAAAAGAAAGCTAATCATGAAGCATCATTGAAAGCAAAATAAACTTCCATATTATTATTGTACCTGCCTAAATTTGATAAGTATAGTTAAAAAAAAGTGTAGAATAGTTTGTTGACATAAATTATTTGCGGCTAATCTTTCTTTTAAATTTAAACTCAGTTTTATTCAGTTTTTCATTGTCTATAGGAGAAAATTATTTTTAATCAAAAATTTGCAAACAAGTACTTTTAAGCATTCTTACTTATGATTGCTCACTCGCTTGGTATTTTCTTTCTTTGTTGCCAAAGCGAAAAAGAAGTAAAAACTTTTCGGGTGCCTTGCAGAAGAAGTATGAGAAATATATACATATATAACAATCTTAACAAATATCTTCCGCTTCATGAAATTCAGAAAAGAGACTTTTCATCAAGCATTGTTTGAGTTCTAAGCTTATATGGAATGCATTACATTAGAATAAAAATAATCTTACAATAAAGAGCCGGAGTTGTGAGTGTCATAACATTCAATTCCGTTATTTTTTTTTTTCGTTGAAGTCATTTGATTTCGTTCAACATTCTCATAACATATTCTTTTGGCTATATTTTCTGACATGTCTTTAAAAATTCAAAAATCTTCCTGAAATCTCCTATATCCAAATATTGTAAATGGAACACATTCACTGAAGCTTTCATAATGTAATACCAAAATTTTTATCAAATCAGCAAGAGTGAAATAATATTTTATTTTCTATAAAGCATAATATTCATCAATATAAAATGAAAATTTTCGGTTTCATTCTTGACTTTTTAAGATTAAAGTTATTATGAAAAGATATTGTAGGATTAAGATTTTAAGAAAAAGCAAAAATGTGTGTTTCGCCCAACATATTAAACAATCGTAAATTATTCATATTTGTTTCTTGGCAATAAATAAATTGTTGTATTAAAATTAAACCCCTCTATTCGAGATTATTATGAGATATTTTACTATATATTTTACCCTAATAATTTTGCTCCTCCGACTTTTTCCTCAAATTTTTTTTTTAAATTGGGTATTACAACTTGAAAAGAAGTGAAGTGATTATGATTAACTACGTGATTTATATAAGATCCAATTGGATATCTATAGTCGACATCGTATCGAACCTGATTGGTTCCTGATCCGACAAATGCTATGGTTTAAATACGATGATGCCACTAGAACGTATCCAATTCTCATTTAATTTCAGGCTAAAAAACCTTAAAATGTTTGCTGGCAAAGAGATTATTTAACAATAGTGCAAAAAGGAAATATATTTACAGTTTTAAATAGTTATTTTGCATTCAGTATTTTCGATAGGTGATATTTTTGATATAAAATTCACTGAAAAATAACTGCAACATTTTAGGAAGTAAATAAGAATTACTCTCCGCTTTATATAACATTTAGCGCTCCAGTGCCACAGGTCCTGGGTTCGATCCTCGGACCGGGCAAGGTTGACTCAGCCTTTCATCCCTTCAGTGGGTCGATAAATGAGTACCAAGCATGCTTGGGAACTAAACATTGGGGGTTTTGCGTTCGGTTGACCACCTAACCGAAACATCTGCTCCTGTACCCCAGAGCCCATGGTCAAGAAAACTGAGATGGGCACAGTAGGCCGTGGCCCTCTATGGACTGTCGCGCCGCGGAGTTTAGTTTAGTTTTATATAACATTTAAGATATAGTAATGGTAACATTTTTGGATATATAGTATAACTAAATGTGTACATCATAAAATGTTGCGCAATAAGATAATATTAGATAGTGTATTTTCTACACTGTTCCCCGCATTCGTTTATCTTTTGCTTACGTATTAGTTTGATTTTGTTACGATTTGCTTACGTATTTCTTTTCAAATTAATTCGTACTCACTTTAGATACTTGTGATTTTTACTACAGCTTTGTTTCTATATTGTCTTATTGAAATGAATTACAAAAACATAGAAACCTTGTTGATCCTTCCTAATAAACATTTTATTTCATTAATGTACATAACTGTTTAATTTATATCTGTTTTAAAGCTACTTGGAAATTACATTTTGAGCAAATAGCTCATTAGTAATAACAATAGTTCTATAGCCTTATATGCACAATATAAATTTCAGCGTTGTAGACATGACGATTTTAAGTTCCTTGTTAGTTAGAGAGCAGCTTGCCACGCCCACCACCCGAGTTTGTTTTCACAAATTGTAAAACAATTAGTAATTTTCAGTCATGACAATCTAATTTTTGTTATTGATCACAATCTGATCTATCACTCTATACAGATTAATAAGTATTACTTTCAAAACTAAAATATATTTCCTAATTTTTTTTCTTCTTTTTGTTGCCTTTTACCTTAAATTTCTTGAGACTTCGGGTTGTAAATTTAACCTAATTTTTACAAAATCTGAACGTTTGTGCGCTAATGTAAAAAGTTATAATAACTTTATAAAGGGGACAGATCGTTCCCCTTCCAATGAGGTGAACCGGGTTCGAATCCCAGCACTGGCTGGTCGATACGAATCCGCATCCGGCTTGCATTGACCACAGTGCTGACGTGAAATATCCTCAGGACGGATGATGGACTAGAGTCCCCTTGCCGTCAGGCTAACTGTGGGATGTTTACGATGGTCTTCCTCTCCATGTAACGCAAGTACGGGTTAGTTCCATCAAAAAGTCCTCCACGAAGGCAAATTTCTCCCAATACTTCATCCAGGAATTCCCTTATCATCTAGATTGGCTTCAAAATTACAAGGCTACGTTGTTAAACATTAGTAGTCGTAAGCTCAAAAATTGGATCGGCTGTTTAACGACGGTTATAAAATTTAAAAAATAAATAAAAATAAAAGCATATATTCAAGTCGAATAAAATATGATAATAAATATTTTTCAAATTTTACTCTTTTTTGCCTTATTACTGAGTGTTTCATCAGAGAAATATAACACACAAAAAAATCCCATTTAAACATACATATTTGCTTTTCTGAATAAAATAAAATAAATACACAGAAAAAGGAAAGTTTTAATGATAATTTTGGGAACTTGTTTTCAATATTTATTCAATTAGTATGAACATTTTTTTTAAAAAAAATAAATAGAATTGCCCAAGGAGAGTAAAGTTGCTACAAAAAATGTTGATAAGGTATCATTTTGAGAAAACATTATGAGCAGAAAATGCGAGGAAGAGAAGTTTCGATTAGTTGTCACTTTTTATAAAGATTGGAAAAAAACTTAGTTTGTTTTAATGACGTATGGCCTAAAATTAAAATGTAAACTCTTGCTTCAGAAAATATGTTTGTTTCGTTTTTTTTTTTGAATTGATATTCGCTTTGCGTTAGGCAAAATCATGCTTGAGGCAAATTTTGAAGCGAAATCATGTTTGCCTCAAAATTATATACACGTTTACACGTTTTATTATATAAATATTTACATACCTTTTTCTTTAATTCTATAAAACAAGTTTTTATTTTTTAAATTCCATTATTCCTTTTTTTATTTTGAAAGAATTTCATTTCTCATGCCCTTGGAGAAAGAATCGATAACTTCATTTGAATCAAAGAATCGTTTTTTTTTATTAATTCTTAGGAGAGAATTTGAAAAAAGTAAAACATCTTAATACCACAACTTATAAATTAATATATATTTAAGCCATAGAGTACTAGGGGCGTAACCAAAGTACCAGAGGAGTATAAATGTACCAAGTACCAGAGCAACAAGAGGGATGCAAGATCATGAAATCCTCTGTTGTTGGAGAAAATCAGGCCAGTGACCAGTTGTAGAATTTTTAGCAGAGGCATATCATTAAATCATTTGACCACTTTTTCAATAATGAAAAACTTTAAGTGATTAAAAATCTTTTGATATTAATAATGTAAGACATTTTTTAGAAGCATTTTGAATAACATGGCAAATATTATAAGATTCATTTCTAAAACGAAAAGTTCCAAGAAACAAACGTGAAATAAAGTTCTTTTTAGAATATAATAGAATATTCATGAAAATTTCATATTTTTTAAAACAAGTAATGCACATGTGGCTCATTTTCGACGAAAAAAAAGGTGGCTATATGAATGGCAGACAATTTTTAATCGCCAATTGTTTTATTTAGAGTCACTGGCCACCGTTGGCTACCGTTAATTTTGCCCTATGCTCTCTGTATACTTAAAAAAAATATAGGAAATTTTAGCAAATAATTTTTAATAAAATTAAAGTTATTTAAGAGTTTTCTTAAATTAATGTAAGTATTAATTCATGTATGACTAACAAGTATTTTCTTTTGCTGTGATGATGGCAAAAAAAGTTATTCATGAACTTTCCCCTTAACTATTGCAAATTAATAATTCTTACGTTATGATGTATTTTTATTAAGATTTTTTATGTGAGGAATCGTCTATTGGTCTTTTGTACTGCACGGCAGTTTCTCATTATTTCAGCAAATAAATAAATAAATAATATGAATGTTGAAAAGAAGATTTGTTTTCATAACTACTCTGCCATTTTTGTAGCAGCAAAGTGAAAAATACCAGTGAAAATTAAAAAGGCATAAAAGTTTTTGGTTATAACCTTAAAAAACATGAAGCAGTTTAGAAAATATTAATAAGTCTGTATTAAGTTTGCTTGGCGTATTGTAAAAAGCTTGCGGCTTTTGCAAAGGGCCGGAATTTCCAATTAGATACAACTTATACAGCGTCTCATTATTTCTGATATTATGTCAAGGTACATAAGCAACAATACTCTCTTGGCAAATGTAATTTTTATTTTCCAGTGCTTAAATATTTTTAACTAAACTTTTATAGTTTCTGGTTATTTTCCTTGTATCACTCAAAATGATGGTTTTTATCACCTGTGGGTTTCTGTGGATTCAAAATGTGGTCATCAGTTTTAGCACTAATATCTTTAACTATAAATTCTTTTATAATAAATTTTCAACAATTAAATCATGCTATCATTTAAGTAAAAAAGAAATATTTTTTTAAGTACAAAAATGAAGTTTTTTAAAGCATATTAATAATGTTTTTTAAAGCTTTTTCACAAAATAAAAGTGCCAGTTTGAAAACCTTCAACTCAAAGCAAAAGTTCGAATTAACTATACTTTATTGCTGAAAAAACTGTTTAGACATGAAAGCAGATAAATATTTTAATATATTTAAAAAATTCTTGAACATTTAAACAATTTTTTAAAAAATAATTATTGATTGCGTTTTTCCTTCCTTTCTAAATGAAAAATCATTCAATTCAAATATTTCTGAATTTTTTAATACTTTTATGAGGTTTTAAGTTACTTTCCCAATTATGTTTCGTTTCTCAATTAATATTTACATACAGATCACAACCCTTTTTATTTCCATAACGTAACCTTCGGCTTTTATTTGTACATTATTTTACCCCATTTTCAAAATAAGTAGAAAACGATAGTTATTAAAAACGCCTAATGTAACGATAATAAATATCTGCTTTGAAGTTTCAAAAGTTAACGAGTTGTAAAAGTTAGAATATAATAATTTCTAAAAATCATTAGTTCACACGACAACAAAAACTGCAAGGAATAACCTCAACATGTAAGCGTTTTCTTCTTTTTTTTAAAAAAAAAATAAGTGTCTTCTAATCTTTTTACAATTATTCTCAAATTTTCGTAATATATTTGATGTCAACAGTTTTTATTACATTTCTTACTCTAATGGGAACCATTAGCTGAATATGAGAGCAATAATGACGTAATTTCAAGAGAAAGATCAGGCAGTTACCCGAAATCCTCTCCAATAGCGTAGTCGCAAATTACAATTTCAATTAAGCTTTAATGAACACATGAGTCTTAAGAATTTGCTGAAAAATTCTATTACGTTTCGGACTTTAGACTCATTTACGGGACTCCAAATTGTGGTACAGGCTTAAAGAAATTTCTAACGAATGCACATATTGCATATATGAGTTAATTGCAATTAGTGTTACAGTTTTCAACTGGATTTTACAACATCAATTTTGTACGAAAAAAATGTGATAAGTAGGAATTATTAATGATATTTTAAAGGCACCAGGCTCAAAGTATCGATTAAATTATCAAAAATATGTCTTATTGCAAGAGAGAAAGTTTTCTTTACCGATTGATGAAAATGAATATGGGTTTTAGAAATTAATTTGAATTAATCTTATGAAAGTACATGTTACATAGTTCTCACACAGAAAAAAAAATTCTGGTAAAATTATCATACTGTGTGGTAATGCTGGTAAAAAAAATCAGAATTTTATTGTAAATAATATTTGTTATTTAAACTATTCATTTGGTAAATTTTACATTTATATGGTAATGTTTTATCGGAAATTCTGGTTTTCAAAATTATAGTTCTTATTAATACACATTTAGAAAAAAAGAGTGCAAAACAAAAAAGTAAATATATCCGAGTAAGATTCGGTAATAAAATTACCTCCCCCAATTGGTATTATTTTGGGGATATATGGGTAATATATGAGGAAACCAATTTGGTAATCACCCATTTACCTAATCTAATCTCAAACTATAAAACTATATTCTATTGTTAATTTTACCAAAATTATAACCTAAATATAATAACCTTTATATTATAATATAAAAATTAAAATTCTTTATAATTTTGTCTAAGGTTTCTTACAAAATTAATCATTTTTAAATTGACTCTGAGTATGAAAGAACAAAAAAGTTGTGCTGTGAGTTTTAGATCAAAAGTGTCAACCAATATTCTCAGAAGAGGAAGAAATACATTGTGTGGAAAGTTCTATTTCGTGTGTTATTTTATGTCTTGATCACCGGGATAATGAGTAGTTGCAAAGATCAATTAAAATTGCTCTTTTGAAATGTGTTCTGGAATTCGGTCAAAACCGTGGTAGAATTTACCATCTTTTGGGCTCGAGGGGAGCATCAAAAAGCACGGTAATTTTTACAGAAGCGCTTAATTTACCTTTTGGTAAAATCAACAATAAAATATGGTTCCATGATTTGTAATACATAAATAATAATGTATGATATGTAATGGTTGCATGATATCTTGTAACAGGCATGAAAACTATTTATGTTTCCTCGTTTATATGATAATGGGTTACCGGACGTTCTTGTTTTCAAAATTATAGGTATTACCGCACATTTAGTAAAAAAAAATACAAAACTGAAAAGTAAATTTAACCGAATCAATGGTTTTTATACCATGCTCTAAGGTAACATGATGGAATCGAAGAATTTTATTGCAATATCACAGATTATAAAACCATATTTTTATAGTTAATTTTACCAAACCCATTACTTTGATAAAAATAACCAAGCTTTTTTGGTTTTTCCTTGAAAGATGTGATACCAGTATTACCCAATCTTAGGGATTTAAATTGCATTTTGAACTTAGTACTCCACTGGAAAATTTGCGTAAAAAACTATTTTTTGTAGAAAAATTTATCCTTTCACAAGAGATTCAAAATTTTGAGGTCATGTCTTTGGATCATCCTCAGGTATGTTTTCCAGAAGTCGCCAACAGCCCATTCTGTAGCTCTAGTGTGACTTAGTACTTACCTGTTTGTAGAGAATTTGAATTATTTAAAATTGGAATCTTTATCTTGAAAGCTCAACTTAGCATAACTATATTTCAAGCTTTTATTTTGCGATCGCGTAAGAATAAAACAAAAGTTATCCTGACTTTACGTGTATTTCTTTTCAATTTCTTAAAACTTCTTTTGTCATATAAAGGAAAATGTTATCGATTTATTTACAACCTAACTGTCCTGCGAGTATCGATTTGAAAATTGGATAAAGAAAAATCCAAGTTTCCTTACAAAAAGAGAAAACTAGCAGTCGGTGAATCTGTATTTTTTTTCTTTCGTGAATCTTAAAAACAAATAAAAGTTCCTGATAAGATTTTCAATACATTTTTTATTAAATCTACATTCAATATTTGAGATATAAAAAGATTTTATTTTAAGTTGCGTATTAACTTTGAAGCAAATGAAATTTAATCACTAAGATTAGTTTTTTTTTTAATAATTAAAATTTAGTTTTTACTGAAATATCACAAAAATCTCCTGATATCTTACGCAGAATATAGGTTTTATGGTCAAAATATATTAAAATTTCTGGGAAAAAATTATTTTGTAATATAGAAAAAATGATATTTTGGTTCTGAAAACACACCTGTTATTTATTTGAAAATGCTTTTTTTTATTGCAAAAGTATTTATTTACTATATCTTTTTTTTTGTAAATTTATCTAAAGATGACACTAAAATAATAATAAATATTGAAAAATTCATATCCGCGTTCTGATTAAAACAGCACCTCTAAATACAATATGCTGGATTCATGAGGATAAAAAAGACTTTTTATAAAATATAAGATAAAATTTTATAAAATAAAAAGAATTGTAGTATTCACTACATTTATATTTTTTTTCTTCACATTATTTCGTAAAAGTTTTCACTGATACATAAACGCACTTTTAACTCTAGAGTTACGGTAGATTTAAATAGCACGGCTCATGCCGCAGATTTATTTTGAACTTGCAGATAAAAATAAATAAAACCTTAAAATAGTGAAGAAAAAATGACTAGCATTATGAATTAACAAATTAACTGGTAGAAAAAAGTAAAAAGTTTTCTCTATCGTATTATCAATCTATCGTATCTTATTATTCAAGCTCTCTCTTAATCGTATTCGGTTTCTCTAATCATTTAATCAGCTTAAATCAATTGATTTTAAGTACTTTCTTTTAGTAGTGGATTTAATTTATTACATTTTGTAGTAGTGGAGAATTTTGACTTTTAGAATTTGCGAACCTACGGAGTGTAACATTTGAATATAAATATTTTATCGCCCACTTTGCAGAGGCATTTTCGAATATTTCTTTGCATATCATTTCTGAGGTTTCTGTTAATATGCATACAGGTAAAATCATGATAATTTTGAAATTATTACATTCCAAAATTATTTTTGAAAGTTTTATGAAAACAAATTAAATAGCTTGATTAAAAAAGTTCATTGGTTTCAAAAATGTGCAAATAAAAATAAAAGCAGACATGTTTCAAGCGCTCAAAAATAAGCTCCCATTCTCAAGACTTGCCAGGTGTGATTGAGAGGAAATGAAAGAGATTTGAAATAAAAAACAAAGTTGCGAATGAAAAATAAAGGTGAGAAACAAAACCAGAAAAACCACTGTAGCCAAGGGAGAAAAACGATAAAAAAATCAGAGCCAGAGAAACATCTGTGAACGTGTGAGGCTAATCAGTGCAGAATTGTATTTCCACGTGCTATGGAGAGGTAGTAGTGAACTAATGTTTTTAACAAAGGAGTCACCATTCATTCGAATGAAACAAGATTCCAGGGCATCAAGATGAGCTGATGTGACTGTGGGATGAAAATGATGTTGGTATTGTCAAAATTGAATTTATGCCAAATAATGTTTTTTCTTTTTTACAAACGTCGTTGATCAGCTGACCAAATTCTTTTGGTTTATGACTTCTAATGTTTAACTCAGAAGCCTTGTAATTTTGAACCCGATCCAGAAGACAAGGAAACTCCAAGATCAAGTATTGGAAGAAGTTAGACTTCGTGGAGGACTTTTTGGGTGTAACTAACACGCATTTGCGTTACATGGAGAGGAAAACCATGAAAATCTCCCATGGTTAGCTTGTCAGCAAGGGGACTCTAGCCCATGATCCGTCTATCAATGTGGATATTTTACGTCAGCACTGTGGTGAGTGCAAGCCCGATGCGCAATTCGTATCGACCAGACATCGCTGGGATTCAAACCCGGTTCACCTCATTCGAAGGCGAATGCTGTATCCCCTGATTCATTACTGCTCTATGACCAAGATTAACAATAATATGCAGCAGTGGATAATTTATCGTATATCTATAACGATAGAAAAGATACCGAAAATTTATCTATCGTGTTCCTTAAGTTATTCTAAAGTGAGTCTGTGGTTTGCCCGATGTAGCCAAAGTCGCAGTATCAAGTAATGAGGTAATTGCCTCCTCCCAGCGATTTTCAAAACTGATAGGATCTTTTAGATACCTTAATTTTGTTTTCAAAATTAAATAGCTACTTCCATACGAAGAAGCGCTTTTTGCGCCAAGAGTAAACAAATACTTTTTAGAAAAACGATTTTTTACTTAGTTTAAAATGTAATAAATATTTTTTTTCGTTGATGTTACTGATATTAAGATTAAAAGAAAAGCATGAATGTTTCCCAATTTTATAATTTTAAACAGCTGTTTTCTTATAACTAGACAAATACAATATTATAATTTTCAAAATCGTTTGTTAAAATTTTTTTCATTGTTATGAAAATTCATTTTTATGTGGAAAATTATCCACTCACATTACATATTTTATCCACTCACGTGACATATTTTAATTAAGATAATTTCTAAAGTTAATGTTATGTAAACAGTATAAATATTTAATCATTTAAAAGTGTTGGTATTACCTAACGCATCACGATAAAATATTAATTTAACAACTTTTAAATTGAATTGTTCACTCCATTCAAGTTCATTTAAGTAATTATAACAATTTACCGTGTTTCTGTCTCTATTGGGAACACTAAAGAGCGCGGTAATTTTTAGCAAAGAGCTTTGGTAATGAATTATGGTAAAATCAACAATGAGTAATTTAATTATGATACTTTAGAGGGTGACATTTGTTCGTTTAAATTTACTTTTAAGTTTTGAATTTTTTAAAATGTCTGATAATAAGAACTGAAATTTTTAAAACCAGTATTTCCAGTTAGTCGCCTTTATACAAAATAAAAAATTACTATATGATGGTTTTAAATAAACTGAAATCCAAACAAAAGAATCGAAATAACTCACACAAAAGAATACTAATAAATTTTCTAATTTCATAACAAAATTACAAAAATATACTGACGAGCTGAAAACATAAAGTAGTTTCAAATCTATAAATTTATTTTCCATTTCTAGAATTTTTATTGCATAAAATTGTTAGAAAGCAAATAAGTACTCGTTAATATAATGTTAAAAAGCCCCAAAAATAACACAACGTAACACTTTATTTTGCATTACAAGAAATCGAGCATTCATATTCAGTTTGAAATATGTTATTTAAATAGAAACACTTAAAACTGAATAATATTGCACCAAATATTAAGCTTTCACATCATACAAAAATTATTTTCCTTTCCAAAATCACCAATGTTGGTGCGCTTTGAATATCAAAAATTGAAGAAACGCTAAGTAGAATATTGCGAGTAGTTCGTTTACAATTTGGAATGAACTTGCTAGAATTAAAGCCAAGGTAATAGGTATACTTTCTACAATTATAATGATGTAGCAATGCGTACATATTTTCATATTAATTGAACCATAATATCAAGTTAGTATGGTTCAATTTTCAGTATACAAAAAAAGTCACTCCCGAATATATTTATTAATTCCATTATATAAAAATATTTTATGTTTGACTTAATAATTTTTTTTTCAACTATTTTTTTAACTCAGTTTATTTAAATTATAGATTTATTTAAAAAAAAATTCAATATTGATTTAAATCAACGCATCTATATTATGAAAGGGATAATATAGTAATTTCAATACCTTTTAATATTTCCCAGCAAAAAAATTGCTCCATTAAAAAAAGTTCATTATCAACAAAATAAGACTTTTAAAAAAATTACACTTTTAAGAATGTTTTATTTAGTTATATTGTATGAAAATATTTTATACTAAAATAATTAAGGGAAAACAAACAAATCACCATATATTATTGTCACTGATAATGCTTAATTAATTATGATAATTAGATCTACTGGTATTATGGCAATTGGTACTATTTTTATTAGGTACTACTGTACTGTGGAATTAAGTTTTTCATAGTTCATAGAAACGGATAAGTACCAGAGCAGAATTACTTGATTGTGACTATCATGAGATGGCCTTGAACAGTAGTATCATGCCAAATGACAGTGATTTCACATAATTTCTGTTCTCATTAGATGAACTCTGAAAAAAAGTTTTATACTTATTCTAATAACGTAAAGCTATTTTCAAGGGCTATAAAAAAATGGAAACATTTAATCTTCATTAACTGTTTTGGTACATGTTTTGTACTTGATTTAGGTACATTGATTAGACCTGTGAGTTCCCAATTTTAATTACAAAACCCTGATCACGGCATTAATACAAAATAATGCGCTTAAACGTGTCCTAATTAAACAATTTTATTCACGATAAATCAAAGTTGAAAAAATTATCTTAACGCTCTCAAAGTTCATCCATTCTTTCATTCTAAAATTTATAATTCATCACATTTGCAAAATTCGATTACCCATAACGATAATTAAAATGTAATGATAAATTAAATTGTATCAGTAAATTCATTACATTCTAGTTGTAAATCTAATTCTGACTGCAATATCTCTAATTTAATCCCGTCATTTTTTTGGCATAATATATTTCTATATATTATCCTTAGCCAGGTAGAAGTTCATCGCCAAGATAGTGGTTGATTTTTATAAAATGCACCCCACACATTACAAAGAGGTGAGAAACCTTCTTAGACTAAAAACAAATAGGCGTACTGTTAGTTGTGGGGTTCATAATTAAGGTATTTACTGACCACAGTCCACTACTGACCCCCCTAAGACATGCTTATTTTTAATTAAATTGTTTCGCTATCTCTGTGCATAAGACGATAATTAATATAAAAATTTATTACATCGTCGTAAAGTAATATGTTGAACACTTGCAGATAGCACTTAATAACTCCGACAGTATCATGTTTTTGTAAATTATAAAATTCTGCAATGAATCCTCCATCAATCCATATTCGTGCTTAATAGCACCTGTTAATAATACAGAATAATTCATTGTTAACACGTTGAATGCCACGCTAATTTTACATGACTTGCCCGTCTGACCAAAATGATTTTTGTGTGTATATTGCATTAATTTCTTCAAACCATTTTAGTAATGATAATAATATAAAAAAATTTAAAACATAAAAAATTTAATCGAATTATGTGTTTATAATAATCTTGGCTTCACCGGTCACCGGTGACCCTCGTGGCGCTACGAGCACTCAGTGCCGGTCACCGGTGACCCCAATGACATTCAACGTGTTAAGAAAGCACTTTTGATTTATATTGTGTTGATATACTTTGTATAATGTTGTGTATAATATATTTTGTATAATGTTGTGTATAATATACTTTGTATAATGTTGTTACTGCTCTACTGTTTATAACGCTGATAATATCAATATTTCAAAAAGATAATCGGGCAGATAAAAGTTTCATTCGAGCTTGTAACATGCACACAATAACAGACATGTAAAAATTTTGAGATTTTTCGAAAACTATATTTTTTTAAATATATTTTTTAAATATATATTTTTTAAGTAACAAAATAAAAATAAAGTGATATTCCTTACTAAAAGCAACTAGGCGCTATTTATGAATAGATCTAAGAATAAAAAACCCACCATATGCTTAGCAACCTAAGTATTGAAAGCAGTGTTTATTTGCTCATTAAACCTAATCATCTCCAAACAGCTTTCTCGGAAGGAGCATAAAACAATACTGAAATAACCCATACCACCTCTTAGTTAATTGCTGGACAGAGATATGGATGATGGACATTGCCCACCCGCCTAAACTCGGAAGTCCTCCGCACCTTTCATATCCCCAAGCAGCAAATATTAATTCTTTTTCCATGGAATGGTAAGTGGAAATTTTTTTTTTATTAAAGAAAATAGAGATGAAACAACCACGTGTCTACCACCCACGAGGGCATGGCGAGTTTTATTTGATTTTCCTTCTGTTTTATTTTCTCCCCAATTTTATGGGCTTCTCTATTGAAAGATAAAAAAGTAAGTTAACAAAGAAAAAGAAATAAATGTTAGGTCAAAAGAGGAGGGAAGTTGCTTAAGGTAAGGTAGGGCGCAGCCAATGTGGCGACTCACCTCTGTTGACTCATGAGTTACTTTTTTTGTATTAAGGAGTGAAGAATACATATGCTTTATCGCCTGATCCAGATTTGACCAACCAGAATTCCAGCCATGCAGAAAAATAGAAAAATAATAGGTAGGGGAATTTTGAAGATAAACGTGAAGGATATAAAACATAAAAGTTAAAATCTTAAAAACTATTTTATAATTTCATTTTTTTAAATACTTACGATATACTATATATTTTTTTTAAAAAATGGGAGTTTTATTAAGTTTTGCTTTAGAGCAGTGGCGTGTACAGATAGATGGGAGAGCAAAGTAGTTTATGACTAAGGAAACCAAATGTTCTCAAATCTCAAAATATGGTCTCAAATGTCCTCTAATTTAACAGCAAACATTCTATCTTTTTTATAAACAGAAAAATAACAAAAAAAAAAAAAAAAAAAAAAAAAAAAAGAAACCGAAAATGTATGATTTTTAAATTGTTTTAAGATTATTTTATATTTCAGAGAATACAAGCGAAAAGCAAAAAATTCCCATGCAAAAATGAAAATTCGATACTCGCCTGAATATAATTTCATCAAACATTTAACAACTTATCGAGAAAATTATCATTTATCATGTCCTCACTCATTTTACATTTACTAAATAAATGCGGAATATCATAAAATAAGTCAAAACTGCTTATTAATGAAATCAAGTTGGATGACGATTGTTCTGCTCCGGGAAATTAGTTATCAATTAAAAATAATTCTGCGTTGCAGATGTGAATTAATATTTTCCATAAATATATGGGTGTCCTGGAATCGCAAAATATTTCGAGGATGCGCAGATGATTTGTCCTCAAAATCCCCGTTTAGAAATCTGGTCACCTCGTCTATTACCCATGACAGCTAGTTGAAAGGGGTATGCAATGAACAACTTCTCTTTTTATTATGATATTTGATATTTTTAAAGGGTAAATTTTTGAAAAAGATAAATTGAATAGTGAGGATTTAGCTCATTAAAATTTAAATACACTTCACTTTTCTAAAAAAAAGGGACATATATTTTACCACATAATAATTTAATAGAAAAAAGTAATTTATTTGGATTTTTATTTTCAATGTATTCTTTACTTACATTGTCTTCCTTTCAACAATAATTGCTATTCTCGTTCTAGAGTGGTCTAACATAAACTCCAATCGAGGAGTTAATGAATATGCCTCTTGCTTCTACTCGTCACTCAACTAGTGATTAGTCTTTAATGTACTAAGATATCTGCGTAAAATTTTTAGAAGCACAGTAAAAAATAAAATGACATATGGAATGATTTCTATTTATTGTCTGTTCTTATTACACGCAATAAGTAGGCAATGATCTTAATTATCTTAATAGGCAATACTCTTTTTATTTGACTGCCTGCCCTTACAAAACTTTAAGGTGTTTTCGAGGTGTTTTTGAGATGTTAAGTTTGATTTCAGATTTATCTGAAGTTGACTTCAAAAGCAACCTTAAACGATCAATCACCCAAGGTGCAGCACAATCAAGGTGTATGAAGTTGTTTTATTCACACTTGAGGCTGTTTTTAGGTTGATGGAAATCAACTGTTGAGCATCCAGCTAAGAGAGGTTATTTTTGATGTATACGGGTTATTTTTTATACGTTTCCATCAAATAAGTTTATTTGAGGTGTGAACAATTTACCCTATCTCAACTAAAAGTATTGCTGCGTTTTATATGGTTGATTTGAGGTTGTTATGAGGTTGATTTTATGAGGTGTAAATGAAGTTGAAATTGAGGTTTATTAATAGGGATTTTTTGGTGCAAAACACAATCTTATTTTCAACCTCAGGTGTATTTTTTTTTTACATGTGTCAACCTCAAAAACACCTTATTTTTTGTAAGGTTGAGTTGCCCTTTAATTTTGGCCGCCGTTTTTGAGACACCCTGTATATTGCAATAAATTAAATTATTGCTCTATATAGAACAATAAAATCAATTTTAAACTTTAAAAATTTTGAAAAGTAACTATTAGTTTATACTTGAAATAATATTTTAATTATAACGATTAGTTATCGTTTGGGACTTTCATGACAAATATAATTAAAGATGCACCGGTTAACCGGGCAACTGCAATTACCAGGTATCCTGCCTACTTTGCTAGATTTTCACTACCAGAACCTGGCCAACTTCACTGGGTATCAATTGCCGGGTAACTCAAATTCTAGTTCGATATAACTATATTCGATATAACTATAGTCAGAATTTTAGCAAATTTGAAACTATTCGTATTAGTTGTTTTGGAAATTAATATATTCCACCTGTTTCTCAAAAAAGAAGCCGAAGTAAGACACGTCATATTTTACTTTTGTACGGAATTTCAACTGTGTAGAATCTTAATTTGATAACTTTGTAAAATGAACACTTTCGGAACAGAGGTTCACTAAAGATGTCCTCTTAGGAGTAGGACATGAAAATTAGAAATCTAAAGTTAAAAACGATTTTACCTTAATATGATTGCTAAATAGATACAAACTTAGAAATAAGGAAATTGATATTTTTCTAAGTCAATAAAATCACAACTCTAAAGCGAAAGATTGGGGCCTGCTTGTTCTCTCACGTTTTTTGTTAGTCTGTCGTACAAAAAATAACTTTGTGAAAATATTGATTATTTCAGACTTTTCATTATTTGATCCAGTTTAAGCAGTTATTTAATCATTCATACGTTAGCTTTTATAAAGGGATAGATAGAACCCTATACCTAGAAGGGCAGAAGAGGCAAGAGTGGCCCCTAAGGTATTTTGGTCGGTATCCCGTAACTCCAAATAGGATAGGGTATGAGGTATCCCCTTAGTAGGTATTAGGTACCCCCAGTTTTATTAAAAAAACATGAGTACTACAACATATCTATAATTATTCATAGCTGCTTACCCGGAAGTCGTAGCTTCTCAGAATATTCAAAGCGGTAGCTAGGAAACAATTTAAGTAAAACTTAATTTATTTAATTTCACACTCTAAACTCAGTGGCATGACAGCCCATAGAGGGCCATGGCCTACTGTGCCAATCTCAGTTTTTTTGACCTTGAGTTCTAGGGTGCTGGAGCAGATGTTCTTGTCAGGTGGTCAGCCGAACGTGGAACCCCCAGTGTTTAGTTCCTAAGTATGATTGGTACTTATTTATCGACCCACTGAAGGGATGGAAGGCTGAGTCAACCTTGCCCGACCCGTGTTGAACCCAGGACCTGTGGCACGGGAGCGCGAAGCCCTACCACCCAGCGGCTTTAGTTTCACACGCCCGTACTTAAAATCTTCTCTGCACAATTAATAGGTTTCATATATATGTTTGTTTAAGTTGTTTTTATGCAGTGTTGGAAAAGTATCATTCTGAATTTTATTTATTAAATCAGTAATAAATTATCTTTTTATTGACTTTAAATCAGTCTACGATAGTGTCAATCGTGATTTACTACTCAGAGCTCTTAATGACCTAGGCATTCCAGAAAAACTTGTTTATTTGCTTTCCAGAAAAACTATATATACTTGCATATATTCTTTCAAGATATCACTGCTATCTCCTTCAAACTAACCAGTTTAGTAAACTAGGCCGGGATAGCCTGGTTTGTAGGACGTTACACTCGTGTTCGTGAGAGCGGAAGTTCGAATCCAGAAGGACGAAAATTCCCTGTGTATTGTATGGAGACTGATGCACATTAAATCTGTCGGTGTCACAAAGCCCCCCAAGTTCCCATAACAAATCAAAACCTACTGAATTGGAAATTGGTCATTCTCTGGTTCAATTCAAAATTGCGATCTCTGGATGAATAGAGTATGATTGAGTCCTCCTTGTGAAACGGGTTGTGTCGTATGTGTGTGGCTGAAATCATATTCTTGGCCGTAAATGGCACATCTGAAAAACAAAATCCACGTCCTCCGCCTTAAAAATTGCTTGCTTTTGTAAGAACTAGTATAACGTTCTCATATATGAGGGAACCAAAGACAGCATGATTAAAATCAGAGAATAAAAATAAAAGATTTATTTTCCGGTTAAGAGACGGTCACAAAACTGACTTAAAATAAATTAAATTACAAAAGTGCATAACACACTGAGTAGTAGTAAATACTTTGTGATTTCACAGAGTTATATATGAACAAGCAGGCTTGTTGTTTCGTGTTTGTCGTAAACCAATTTATAGTAAAATTACTTATTATTATAAAACAACAATTGTAAACTTATTTATTCATACATTTTCGTCGCTCTTGAAATTAACATTACAATAAAAATGATATTTTATTTCGGATTAAAGGATCTAATCATAGTTGTAAAACTTAATATAATACTATAAATTTCGAAAATCTGAATGACATTCCTTTTCCAAAGAATTCTGTTCCGAAGGAATGTTAAGCTCTTTCCGGAATTTCTGGGAAGCTGAATTGCCTTTTTGAGAGGAACGTCACAAGGAGGGCATTTTCAGAAAAACTTTCTAACTTCTCGATTTTCAGAACGATTGATGAATTATTTGCTTGAAGGATTAAGAATTATGTTCATAATTGAAGGAATTAATTGGTCTGTTCGAATTCCCGAATTATCAGTTATGCGAGTCTGAATTAAAGTTGAATCAATCTTTTCTGGGAAAAAGTTTTTTTCCCCTCCAGAACAAGTATAAACTAAATAACCTATAAACGGATGTATTTCGAAAGAATTTTTTGCATGCTTCTTACTTACATATATCTCTTATATTCATCTGTCGAATAGCATGGATGTTTAAGATAACCTGTACCAAATTAAACAAAAAATATTAAGCTCAGACTGTTTTGTTTTATTTTATTATGAGCATAGAGAAAAAACTCAATTTTTTACCTAAAGTTGAAGGACAACTGTTTCTCTTGGATAAACAAATACAAATTTTAAAAAAAAATATTGTCTATAAGTGTAAAATTTTTGACACATTTTATCTTTAACGCAGGAAAAAAAACACCTGTGCTTTATGCTGTATTTCATGATAAATATGATATTTTTCACTTATTTTAACCTAAATTATGACTAAATAATGAAAAAAAGTATTAAATTATGCGTCAAACTTTGGAGGAAACAAACTTTTACCTGGTCTGAAACTCATTTTTAGAGTTCATATAAATGTTAACGTCACCTGTATAGTTGACAATAATTGATGTTCTTAGTAATTGGTTTGTTTCGTGGCAGATATAAATTATTCATTCTGATTTTTGTTGTTGTTATGGATTTCTTTTATTATGGAGTAGCAAAACACAATGTGACTTCGCAGATAGGCAAATAAGTAATTATAATGGTTAATCTAAAGAAGAAAGAAAAACATCTTTGTCAGAACTATTTTTATGATTCCTACTTAACGAACTCTGAGAGCTAACAAAGAAACAAATTACACTTATCGATATCAGCCGTCAAGATTCAGGTGACGTCGATCCTGATAACGTCACTTCAAGTAGGTTTGATTACAAATCTGGAATACCTTGATTCTTTTTTTTTTCTTCTTTTGTATTTTCTAATACGTGAAAGCCGATATTTATTAGGTGTACACCTGTTACACTTTTACTGCTCTATCTGGGTTTCATAGCTATAAACGATAAGAAAAAAATTAAAATAATACAAAATGAATCTGATAGTACGTGAAGTGCGTTTTCACTTTATATGAGTGGAAGTAACAGCTTATATTTTCAAATGTATTACGTGAAATTTATAGGATTAGATATATTCCTGTAACTGTCTTTCTAAGAAAATTTTTAATGAAAAAAATTCTAAGAACAAATATTTAATGCATTTTAGGATATAATTTAAAAATAAAATTAAGTATAAACTGTTTCAAAAATATTCCAATTTATTTAGAAAATTTTCGTTTTTTACAATAATGAATTACTCTTTTAAAATGCATAACACATAATTTTTTATAAGATTAAAATATGAGAAAAAAATATTCCACTTTTAAAAAAAATTTCAATTTTAACTGTTTTTGATGGAAAGTGATCACTATATTGATTACTATTTAAAAATATATTACACGTAATTCATATTATTAAATTTTCTTATAAAATGCTTAATGGAGAGATATTTCTTTAAAAATATTATTACAAAAAAATCTTACTGCTATGTCTCGGCTTTTTCAGGATGTAGTTTGAAATTAAAATTAAATATAAACTGTAAAAACTATTTCATTTTTTTTTTTAAGTAGGTTTTCACTTTTTATGATCGAAAGTGATTGAAACAATTATTACGAAAAAAAAACTTACTGTTTGTTATAAGTTATATTTTACGGATGTAGTTTGAAATTAAAATTAAATATAAACTGTGCAAAATGTTTCATTTTATTTTGTACGTTTTCACTCTTTATGATCGAAAGCGATTACTATATTGATTACTATTTTCAAATTTATTGCATGCAATTTATATTATCAAATATTCTTATATCATGGTTTTTGGGAAGATTTTTCTTCAAAAACTTATTATAAACAAAAACCTGAGACTATTTCTGATTTTTCCTAATTGTAACTTGAATTTTAAATTAAATATAAAATTTAAAAAAATATTCCAATTTTGGAATGTTTTCACTCTTGAAAGCGATTACTATATGGATTTCAATTTTCAAATATACGCACAATTAATAGCATTAAATATTCCGAAAACATGTCTTTATGGGAAGATTTTTCCTTAAAAAATGTTGAAACAAAAACTTGCAATTGCGTCTCATTTTTTTTCAGGAAGTAGTTAAAAAGCAAAATTAAATATTAACTTCCAAAATGCATAATATATATTTAATTAAGAATAAAAATTTAAATTTAAATCCTAATGATATATATGTAAGATTCTTCATTGTTTTCATTCAAATGTATTTTATACATTCTTTCTTTAGAATCGAAAATGCTCTGAATATACTAAAGAGCTTCCTATCATCTTTATATTGCGTTGAAAGAGCAATTTTTCTTCAGCTCTACCCCACCATCTATTCCTTCTATATTTCATCAGAAGATTATTTTGATGAATTTGTTTATTCTTCTTTGAAGTGGAGTAAAAATGGTTCGAGTTTTCCACAAACTTAATATATTTCTCGAAAAATATTTTAAAGGAACGAGAGGAAGGCTATGAATCGTTTGATGTACAGTGTGTTGGGTTATTGAATTTAGTTTTTGTTTAAGCTAAATAAAATAAAATAAATTGAAGTGGAATAATGAATTGTATTTTCCCATTTTCTCTGAACATTAATTTTTATTTTTTTGTTCTTAACTTTTATTTTAAAACTCCATTTATTGAAATAATATTTTATCACAGGAATAGTATTTACCGATGAAATGAACTCAAAATATGAAGCCCGGTGGTTGAGTGGTAGTGCTTCGCGCTCCCGTGCCACAGGTCCTGGGTTCGATCCTCAGGCCGGGTAAGGTTGACTCAGCCTTTCATCCCTTCAGTGGGTCGATAAATGAGTACCAAGCATGCTTGGGAACTAAACACTGGGGGTTTCGCGTTCGGCTGACCACCTAACCGGAACATCTGCTCCTGCACCCCAAGGTCAAGAATACTGAGATGGGCACAGTAGGCCTTGACCCTCTGTGGGCTGTCGCGTCGCTGAGTCTGAAAGGGAACTCAAAATATAGCACGTGTTATTGGGTTTTAAACTCAATTTATGTCAAAATGTTTTTTAAAAAAACTACATAAACTACACTACCTATAATGTAATATTTTTAATACTCTTCTTTATTTCAATTCGAGTGCTGTTCTTAAAGAAGGAATTTTACAATTTAAATTTCAAACAATTTTCGACATACTTGACTGCTCGAATTTCAACTGCACCTCTATGTTCTTTAACCACTACAATAAGAATTTATCGTCATTCCAAAAAATTAAAGGACTGAAACTTCAATTCCTATCCATGTCGAACGACAATACAAGGTTCAATTTTATCAACTAGCAGAATTAATCTCAATTTTATCATCAAATTAAATTTATCCTCACTAAAATTCACAATCATTTTTCTGAATGAATAGAGGGTACAGTTTATAACTGCTTCTTTGTATCTGACATTACTAAGTTTAAATGATCCAGAAAAGTAGAAGTCATCATCATTTTATCGCCAAATTGAATTTATCATCAATTTATAATCATTAATCAAAATTGTAACCATTTTCCGGATAGTTATAGACCTCTAAATGTTCGATCGCACCACTTTGTCTAATGACAATATAAAGTTCAATATATGAAGCCTTAACCGCTTCAAGTAAAATTTATTCTTATTGAATTACCTGTTAAAATTGGAAGCCAATCAAAATACCTGCTTGGCGGCTTTAGGTTCAATCTTCTTTTGTAGAATTTTTCGCTAAAAGGAAATTTATCGTCAATCGAAATTTTGACTCCTTTTAAAGAAATAGAGAGATTACATCGATATCGGTCTCCAAATTTGTTACAAATGGATTCCTTCTCTTCATTTTTTTATTTTTTTTTATTTTGCAGATTATAAGTAGATGCCATTTGTTTCCGTGTTAGTGTGCGTTAAAATGTTTGTGCATGTGCATGGTTATCTAGCATCTTGAACCCTATGTTTTGGACTATTACGCAATTTTTACTTCAGCTATTATGTTCCACTCATATAAAATTTCACTCAATTTAAAAAACATTGTGCTTAGAATGTAAATATTAATAAAATACAATGTAAAAAATAATTGCTGTCTTTTTGTAATTTCTCCTTATATTTAAAAATAAAAAGCTATTTTGTTGACAAAATAGTTTTTCTCCGTTTTTCACTCTAAATCACAAATGGTTTAAAACCATCATTTGAAATTCTAGCTTTAGCCATGCAGTTTTACATTCTGTAATATAACTTTATATTTTCTCCAATCATTTTTATGATTAATTTCTATATTTGGTTTTACTTTTCAGCAAATACTTTATGGTTATGAACATCGTATAAATAAAGCTGAAATTCAAGTTTATGGTCAAATTGATATTTGAAGCGTAATTCTCTCTATCACAATTTCTTCATAACAAAATATTCAAGTGGCAGTGACTCAGGGGACAGAGCATGCCCCCCCTCCGGTGAAGTGACCCAGGTTCAAATCCCATTGCTGATTGGTCGTAACAAGTTCTGCCGACATAAAGTATTTGAATTTGACGTGAGTACGGAATTACTTCTTAACTTTCACAGCGAAAACTTGTTCCCATGTGGTAAAAGTCTACTGAAACAGCAAATTTATTTTTGTTGTAAAAGCTTGTTTTGTTACGGCAAAAAAATTGCGTATGATCGCGGATTTTTCGTAATTTTACGGCAATAACATGTTCTTTTGAGGTCAAAAGCAGTTGAGGCCACGAATTAACTTTGTAAATTTTTCTGTTTTGAGCAATCAATACAGCTGTCGGTTTTAAATTGTAAATTTTATGGGATTTGTTTTTTTTTTTTTTTAAGGTGTAAACGTAAAACTTTAAGTAAATAAAACTAATATTACCAATCATGTTAAAAACGAAGCCTGCTCTTTAAACTGTACCGCATTTTCTGCAGTTTTTTTTCTTGCTCTAAGCGGAAAGATTATATTCTCGTGAATAATAATATACGTGGAAGTAGCTAACAGCCAAGTAACAGTAGCAATTAAATTGTTCCGCTCTCAGAGATAAAATATCAACATAATTTCTGAAGATTATTCACCCTCAATCAATATGTATGTATTGAATGCGAAATGAAATTCAATAATGCTACCTATTGGATGATTTCCAATTTCTCAAATTTCACTGTTGCGAAATTTACTATATTTTACTCAAATTCCCATTAAGAATTATTGGCTGTCACATGGTGAGAATGTATTAAGGGATGATAACAAACAAATTATAGGTATTTTCATTAACGAAATTATTAACCTTTAAGCCTGTAGGAAATAAATCTCTAGTCTCATTAATTTTAAAATATATGTAATTTTCCACAACTCTAGAATGGTTTGATTTAATATTGTTTATGTTGTTAAAAGAGAATTAATATTGTTAAAGGAGGTGGCAACAAATAAAAATCATATTATATAAATAGGCAACAGGGGCAATATTTTAAAATTCTTTTGGCTGTTCCCATCTAGTAGTAAAGATTTCCCCGTTGTTGATACAAAATATAGGGTAAACCAACCAGTGAAGGAACACTACCCAGTGAAGGAACATTTCATATATATATATTGATTAAAAATAGGAATTTTGAAATTTTTCTTTAGATTGATTGGTAACAATAGCTTACTGCTAAACAATAGGATGTCATCTAGCAATGTTTTGGATTACCTGGTTCAATAGACTTCTCTGGAAAAAATTTTTAATTTGTTATTATCTCTACAACACCTTGTTTCTTTGAAAAAATTATAAGGTGAGTGTTTGTATTTATATGTTTGAAGTGGAATTAATTGCATATAATTGTTTTATTTTTCTCACTGTGAAAAAGAGAATTCAAAATATAGTTATTGAAGTTACGTTTTTTTTTTTTTAAGCATCATAGCATAATAAAGTATTGAGATAAGGGGGTGTTTATTCACTGGATCACCAAACGATGTAAGACCAGTGAAGGAACAAGTGTAAAATAAAAGATAAACTTTAACTTTCTTGTACCTTTAGTGATATTCCGAATCAAAAGTATGTAAAAAATACGAAAAACAACTTCTAACCAGTGAGGGAACCTGCATGTTCCTTTACTGGGCATAGATTCCCCAGTAGTGAACAGTATGTGTTAATACGTTGACACTTTAATTTTCAATTCATGATTACAAAAAAAAAAGTTAGCATTTTCCATTTTTATAATTTCAAGAATAGGCTTGTTTTTAAATATGTGTATGGCTTATAAATTCATAAAGAGCATTAGAAAATAACCAAAATTAAGTGTTCCTTTACTGGGTGTTCATTCACTGGTAAGAGCTGTTCCTTCACTTGGTCTTCTTACTACTTGTTATTTGAACCTCCAAAACTTTAAAACAATAATATGTAAGTTCCCTTCAATTTTTTTAGATAATTTGCAATTAGTAGCAAATATGTTGACACTGTCATTTAACTAAAATTACGAATTTTGAAATTAATATGAATTTTTAAAAGGCAAGCGAAGCTTAGGTGTTCCTTCACTGGTTAGTTTACCCTACTTGTCTAAAAATAAATTTTCAATAAGCATGGTTGAGCGTGCAATGTGCCCTTGTAAATTACATTCATACTCCAAACATTACGATTTAAGTGTGTCCATAGGTTTAACCTTGCTGTCGGAGGAACTGTTGCGTGGTTGTTTCACAATCATACACCGAAAACCACCATGAAAATATTGGATGAAACTTTAGATAATCAGTAGAGCTCGGATTTTGATGACCTAAAAAATCTCAACTAATGCCCTTAAAAAGTGCAAAAAATGCCCTTAAAAAATGCTCTAAAAATGCGAAAATTGCGCTAAAAATGCCTTATGAAAGGACTTAAATAAAGTAAAAATATTGAATTAAAACAATGTTTTACTCTTTAAATTTATTATGAGTCATTTAAAAAAATATAAAGCAATGCAATACTTGTTCTACGTTCATTAAAGTTTGAAAAATATGTTTTTTATTCTAAAATAACAAAAAAAAAAGGAAAATATATCGACTCCAAAACGTTTTCATTTTGTATAGAAACTTTAATAAGTATAACAACTTCCATCTCATAATATTACTAGATATCAGAATTACATTGGATTATTAAATGTTTTTTGATATTTTGAAATGTAAACGAGCGTCTCTTGTCTGAAAGTAAATTTTTATACCTGGAGAATTACTTCTAAAGATTTTATATCAATCAATAACATAATGGCATGCAGGTGGTATTGAGAGTTACAATATGAAATGTAAAATTATAAGACAAATCTTGCATTTCATGCAAAAAAAAAAATGCCCCAAAAAATAATAAAAATTGAAAAAAATTAACAAAACACTTAAAAAATGCTTTAAAATGCAAAATACGCCCCAAAATTTAAAAAAAAATGCCCTATAAATCTAAAAAAATGCTCTAAAGGACAAAAAATGTCCAAAAATGCAAAAAAAGGCAAATGTCATCACAATCCGGGCCTTATTTATCAGTAACATATTCAACAACAATGTATTTTGGTCGTGATTTTAAGTATCGGTATCAATAATACGCTCTAAACATTTTGATGTATTCTGAACCAAAATATAATTTAAATTTGATCGTTCAGTTTAACTGATACTCCGTTTCTGGTTTCGATGATATTTTTTCGCTCTCAATGACGTCATCTTCAAGCTACCGCATCGTTTGTTCACCGTTATGGAATTGTCGTTTATTATTTTTTTTTTACTGTCATATATATATTGGTTTATTTTCAATCGCTGGTTTCAAGAGATTGTAAACTACTATCCGATACTACATTAAATGGAGAAAAATTGAACCATTACCTTTCAAAGTATTTGTTCTCAGATTTCAGATGATTCGTATCTAGGTTATTCAAATGTACTAATTATTAAGGCTCAAAATGAGAGGCTCAATTATTAAGGCTCAAAATGGCTATTAGAGTTCAAACCTAAAACAGTTTTACTAAAAGTGCATGGTGAAACTTTTTCTTTGTTCAAAAGGTAAGATATACCTGATTATTTTCATTAGGTTGAATGAAATCATTCAGGAAAACTCAATCTAGAAATGTAGTAAGAGATAGTCTAGAAAAGTGTCTCAAAAAGACATTCTAGAAAAGATAGCGTAAAAAAAGTCAAAATGTGTTTAATTTGGCTTTTACCATCTGATTGACATTTCAGGGTTGGTTGAACTTAAATATTTTTTTTTAAAAATTTAGTGCGACTTTATATGGTGATAATTTGAATAATTTTATCCTATTCCTTAAACTTAATTATCAAATTTTAGGGTTCGGCTTGCACTGAAACCGGTTCAATTTAGCACCTTATTATGTTTGCACTGTAATTATTATGTAAATTGTGGTATATTATGGTTCAGCGAGTTATTAGAATTGAAAAATCGAATCTGAAAGAAGTTTAAAACAGTTTTACATTTTACTTCAAAACTAATATAATACTTCAACAACAATAACTCTTCCTATGCCCTTAAGACTTAACAAAAAGAAGAAAAAAATAACTGAATCCGGAAACGCTTTTAACTCATCCGACATTGAGAAAAGAAAGAGGTTAGCATTTGAAAATATTTAATTATTTTATCTCCATCCAGTTAAAATTGGAAGTTCTCTAACTTCCGCGCTATAAATCACATCATCTGGACCAACACATTTCAAATCCTAATAGGCAAAAGTAACAGGAGCCTGAGACTGTCAGGGGTAACACCATTCAAAAACTATCAATCTTCGACATTTACGAACGATAAAAAAACAGTAAATAAATTAAACTGAAAAAAATAAACCGATCGACATTCCCCTATCAGGTCACACCACTGACTTCAGTAAGCCAACTTATCCACACCGATGTCATTTCCTTGGATAGTGATAAATTGACTTCTCGTACAAAAATCCAGTTGCGAAAAGGAGAGGGACACGTCAATTTTCAAAAATGATGTGCCAAGGTACCTTGAAGTTATAAAAGTTGGGGCACACCCAATATTTAATTCGATCTTAGATCGATCTCTTCGCCTTGCTGGATCCGGCAATTCGCTTGCAGCTGATTGACGTGTTTCAAAGAAACAGGTTGGTTCGCAAAGTCGTTGCTGTCCTTATCACAAATGCCTCGTTTGATTTTTAAAAAGTATAAAGAAAAGTTCAATGTGTGTAATTATTGCTCACTCATTGATGTCTCCTTAGGAGTAATTAGGAATTATTTGTACGATTGGGCGAGCCGTGGCGATGGCTGGGCGGTCTTTTAAGCATGCCAATCGAAGTGGAAATTTGTGGTTTTTGGCAGGATTGATGAATAAAAACAAATGAAATAAACCCAACCCATATCAGAATCGAGGACACTGGCGGAATATTTTGGCTGTTAATTCTGTGATTAAAAACGACAAATAAATAAAAGCCTTGACAAGGACACAATCCTTGGGGGTGGGATTGAAATATAAATAAATAATATTCCTTCTTTTCATTAAAGAATTTTATGGAAAAGGGATAGAGACGATATGGGATTTTGTTAAGGTGCGTTTAAGTAATTTGGTTTGCATTTTTTAGAAAAAAAAAAAAAAAAACCCAGCAGGTCAATTGAAGCTTCGAATTTGGCAAAGTTACAACAATAGAAAAACTGATCAATTTCGAACTTCTTCATTACCCATGAATTTTCAATATAATACACAAATAGTATTTACTAAAAATAGAACAACACAACACTTTTAGGAATATCTAATTGTAGTAAAATATGTAGACCTCTAATAATCTTTAACAATAAAAAAGCATATATATCTATAATAATATCTAACAATAGAGCACTGCCAGCATTTCCAGCAACGCCTAGTAATAGAAAATGCAAATGCTTCTAATACTCGCTAACAAGGTGGATAAAATTTTAAGAAGCGGATTTAACTATTAGTATTTTTCATCTAGTTATAAGCATAGAAATGACTTTTTTTAAGTCGTTAGATATTATGGTTGCTGCTTGAACAATTTATTTTTGTTAAGCTACAGGGAATATTTTAATCTTGCTTTTGCGATAAAAAAGTAGAGAAACAATAGCAACATTGCGAAGAACATGGGGAACTTTTCAGTTAGCCGAACGCAATGAGACTTAACTTTTTTTATTATAAATATATTTTGCATTTTTTATTTCATTTACTTTTTGTAAGCGTCTATTTTGTGCAGTGTTTCAGAAAATGAAATAAAAAGAATAGTTGAAAAAATTGGTGGAGATCTATATTTTTTGGCGATTTTTCTCCTTTTCCCGGCTAATCGAAAAGTACCAAACAAAATTATAATGGTTGAGTTCAATTTCTATTCCTTAATATTGCTTTGTAAATTTTGTTCGAAATGAAGTAAAATAAAGTATAATTTTATATAGAAGTGTGGAAAATTAATCGAGCAAATACTTGATTAATTTTCTATACATGCTCATACTCAATTTTCAGTTTGTTAGCTGTGTATTTTAAAATAAACATAATAGAGGAACAGACAGAAACAGATGGGTTCAGGTTGCAATTTTAATTTATTAATATCACGCTTTAAAGTGCAAAAATGAAATTTCGAAAAAGTAATCCTGATTTTCATGGCCAATTTATTGAAAATATTTCTTTTGAAAAAGTTCAAATATTTAAGAAGCTGGTTTGTGTTGTTTTTGTCAATTTATCCACACACAAAATCTGATCTGATCTCAAACAATAACCAATCTGAAACTTTCAATCCATGAAGAATATATCTTAGTACGTGAAAGTACTCTAAGTAAATCAGAAAATAATTTAGATTGACAATATTAGAATGCTTTTATACAAAACGTAAATTGAATTAAAAGCAATGACAATATTTAATCTTTGGAGTAACATATTTGCAGCGAAAATATATTTCGCGTTAAGAAAAAATGCATCAATAAAAAATTAAATTATGTTAATGAAAATAAATTATATTAATTAAAAATCAGTGAAAAATAATACAAATTTTCGTAATATCATGTTATAACTAAAACAAATATATTTTTCAGAATTTTAATAAACTATTTAGTTTAAATATAGCATTTCTATGTAAATCATTTGTGCTGAACATATGTTTGAGCATACAGGGCAATGCTCTTACGCCCATTACTAGTGAGAGGGAAAAAAATAAAGGACGTACGATAAGTACGTACTTCTAACGATACGTACGTATAACGATTCAAACTTCAAAACTTTTTTAAATTTTGTACTTTTACTAGCATTTTCATTATATTTTCTGGGAAAAGTTTAAATATTTGCAACGAAAATTTTTATTTTTCTAAAAAATTTTTAAAGATTCGTTTTAAATTTTTTTTTGAAAAGTACTAAATTAAATAATTTTCTCGAAATAGAATTATTTACTAGTGCCAATTATTTATTGAACTTAAATATTGTTGCAAGTATTCAAAACATACTGGGTAGAGAGCTTCAGAAATTCGCACAACAGGCTAAGTGAAAATTTTTTTTAAAGTCCAAAATTATTAAAAGTGCAATTAATTTATATATTAAATAGGCTAATATTTAATTTTTTCTCACATTTTTTAATAAAAGTTTGGCTTATTTGGAATTATTAATATCCGCCAGCGTCAGACTGGCTGAGTGGCACCCAAATAAAAGTCCCTTAAAAACGAAATATTTTCGGAACAAAATAATTTCACGGAAATGTTAAAATTCTATTATTCGATAATCATTACTTTGATTTACGAAATTTATTCAAAACTTTTGAACTCTCTTTTATCAAGCTTCATATTTTATCCTTCATATTTACAGCCTTTTTTTTATTAGACTGGTAAATGCCCGATTCTGTAAAATTGAATTTAATGTGACAAATTATAGAATAGCTTTTGTAGTCCAAAAAAGTAAAAATAATAAAAAAAAATAAAAAAGCAAAGCAGTAAACAAGCGTATAGTTTTATAACTTAAAAATGCAAATTTGAAATCTTTTGTTTTGCATTGACATATTTTTTTTCTTCCATTTTTTTGAGACACAGCTGAATTTAATGGTTTTACTTGATAACATTTACTTTTGAACTAAGCTGAGATGTTGTTTCTTCTATCTAGTATTTTAAATAGTGAACTATTTTAAAGTGTTCAGTTTGAATAAAAATATTTATAGAATGAAATAAATTACAATAAAATAAGTTCGAAAAATATTTTTTTCTTTTTTTTTTTTCTATTTCGTATCTGTACTTTTATTCGTTACTTTTCAAGCTCAGTACTGTTTAACCTTTACGTAACTGCAGTCCACTCTGCTGAATTAGTTCCACTGAACGGTGCACCACACCTCAAAGAGTGCACATTGCATATTAAGATTTATTATTATATATTACTTTTATAACTAGAAAATAACTCACTCCGTAATATTACACAACGAAGAAACTTGTTTTGACTTGCAAACAACATTTAACACATTCTAAATATACTTCTAATGATACTAATACAATATAGCTAAATGGAATATTAGCCAGTAGCAGTTTCAAGAAGATTAGGATGGTTAGCAAACGGTATCACGTTTGAACGCCAGCTAATTACGATGCTAATACGCACAGGGCATCGCGTGGATGGGATAATTTTTGATAGGGATAATTTTTGAAAGGGATAATTTTTGATGGGGATAATTTTTGATAGGGATAATTTTTGATAGGGATAATTTTTGATAGGGATAATTTTTGAAAGGGATAATTTTTGATAGGGATAATTTTTTGAAAGGGATAATTTTTGAAAGGGTTAATTTTTGAAAGGGATAATTTTTGATGATTGCTTTTGTTTATATTTTAACTCCTTACTTTTTGAAAGTGATGTTGCCATATATGGTGTATAATAGGATTTCTCGAGACAAAAAGAACTAAAATATTTCCTCTTTCTTTTTAAACTGCGTGTCTTTGAAGGAATATATTATATCTGAAAATCTTTACTCTGTTTAAGACAATTACGGTAAATTTTAATATTAATTAATATTAATTAATTTTAATATAATTTAATTTTAATTTAATATTAATTAATAAAATTTGCTGTTTACTTTTACAAACATAAAAGAATTTTTAAATTTGAAAAAAAAATCAGGTAGAGCAAATGTATATGGTTTGTTTTCAGAGGTTAATTAAAGCAAAAGAACTTTTGTCCCCCTTTAAATGAAAAAGGAATCTTGGAACAGAAAATTCCCTTATACAATTAACCGAGATAGCTTTTCTGACAGTTATCTTTCAAGTTTGAAGGCATAAGTAATATTAAAAACATTTTGTGCATAGTTACGAAAATAATGATACTTTTTTTGCCATTTTGAAAATGAAGATAAACAAAAACTCTTTTCATTTCGTTAAAAGGATTTCAAATGAGTAATTTCATATTCTCATTTCAGAAGAAATTCTGGAAAATTCTTTCTTATAAATAATTTAACACTTTAATGTGTAGCATTTGGAAAACATAAATTTCTCTTGAAATGCATTAAAGGAATCGTGATATTAGAAAATCATGAGAAAATATTAGCTTAAAGATTCCAGGAATTATATGTTAGATTCGCATGGTATTTATAATGCAGACTTGATAAGCATTATATATATATATATATATAAAAACACATAATATGCATTCGGTTTGCTACATATTCAATAAATTTTTGCTTTCGTACAGTATTTAAGTTCTACTTGAATACTGTATATGATAATGAATTTTGATAATGAATAATGAATTTTGTAATTCAAACTAAAAAAAAATTAGAAGTTTCCTTATATATTGAATTTATTTACCATTATAATGAATATAAAGCACACTTTTGGGAAAATTCAAATAAAATAGATTATATCTACAATTGCTACTAATAATTAATGCTCAAATAATATAATTAGTAATTTATGTAGAATTTTTAAAAATTTAATTACGTAATATGTTTAATTGATTAAAAAGATTATCGCAAAATAAAATTTATGTATTTTGCTATAAAAATGCGGATTTTTGTTATCCAATAATGCTTACAAAATTTTTAAAAAAATTCATAAAACATAGTTATTGCAAATAAAAAGGATGTATAGTTTGCTTTTATAATTTTCGAATAAACCAGACTGTTAATAATAATATAAAAAATATAATAATGAAGCTTACGTATTAATTAAGTTTATTAAGACTCAATAGAAATTTGGCTTCTTTATACATTTAATCCCGTAATAATTTATAAAAACAGTTAAATACACACAACGAGATGAAACTAAAATAAAGAAAGGATTTCATTGCAGTTGCAGATATGTGGCTTACATTCAAGAAATATTGGTATTTTATGTGTCTTTCCGTACTTCAACGTTCTGCTTTTCAGTCTGAATAACTGTCTCTATGCATTAAGAACAAACAGAACTTTAGAAGGAGAGAGTTCACATAGTTGAATAAGTTTTCGTTTGTCAGTTACGTATGACCTAAACGAAATCAGAATTTTCTTTTCTCTTACCCGCAAACTTATACAAATAATGAAAGAGATTGAAAAACTTATTTGCTTACAATCTAATCTTTCTCATCTTTTTCCGATTGGTGGCATCTTTCTATATTTCTCTGTCTTTGCTTTCCAACAGGAATTCCTGGCCCTCATTATACTATTTCATATGTATTTTATACTTTTATTTGTTTTGCTTTGTGTCAGACGTAATTTGTAACACCGTTTGAAATTATTAACATTCGTACACGTCGTATTCTATGTTTGGTTCAATATACTGTTACAATCTGTATTAAAAAATGTTTCTAAATTTCAGTTTCTTTAAGTTTCCGAGTTGTTAATTGTTTTCATTTTTTTCAAAACTCTTTCGGCAAAGAAAATTAAAGCCACAATTTTAGAGCCGTAAACTCGAAGCAAAACAGTAATTTCAAACAACAACTATATCTTATTTTACAACCGTCGTTAAGCAGCCGACCCAATTTCGGGTTTATGACTACTAATGTTCAACTCCTTAACCTTCTAAGTTAGAAACCAATCCGGAAGACAAGGGAACTCCTGCATCAAATATTGGGAGAAATTTGCCTTTATAAATTTTTTTTGTAACCTAATCGCCAATTAGGTGAAATGTTTACGCCTAGGAGAAAACCATTAAAACGAACGGATAATTCGTAAATTTTAAAAAAAGTTTCAGAAACTTCTTTCAAATATTAAAATACTAGATCAGTGACGTTTTTCGTTTTCCTGAACCTGTAACTTTACCTTATTTCGAAATGTTGCTTTATTTTCATAATTACCATAGAGGGCGCTTGCTGAAGATAGACAAACTAAACCCAACTATCATGAGTAACTGTTACAAACTCACAGCAGTTATAAGAATAGCATATAATTTGCTAAAACACGTTGCTTCATATGACAGCAAGACCATCGAAAATTACTTTATGAGTAAATAAAAAGAGATTAAATAACACCTTTGACTTCCACAACAAGTAATGATTTTACAATTCATTACTACAAAACACACCTTTGGAGTCTTTCGATTCCATAGCATGAGCTGCACCAAAGGTAGATTTAGTTTTCACTAAATATTCCCCACTGGTTATTTCCATTCCATTACACTCAAACTTATCGAGCTCTGTTAAAATAATAAATAACCTAATTTAGTCTATTAGTTTATCATTTGAATCTAAAGTAGGCCTTTAATGGTAGCCTCATTTTCAATATACAGTGCATTGCCATTCTAATCTATGCAAATAAATGGAACATTCGATATTAATAAGGTAAAATGAAATGCTGTTCAAGGATTGAGTTCTTTAGAGAAAGCAATCAAAAGTTTGATGTCAATAGCTGTTTTGATATCAACAAGTAATGATTTTTCAATCATAACTTCACAAAACACTTTTGGCGACAAATCTTTCGAAGCCACAGCATCTGTTGCTTCAGGGGTAGATTTAATTTTCAATAAATATTCCCCACTTGTTACCTCCATTTTATTAACTCAAATAGTCTAACTCTATTGAAATAATAAATAACCTAATACAGCCTAATAGTGTGTTATTTGAATCTAATATAGATCTTAATGGTAGCATACGGAGCATTACCATTCTAATCTATGCTGCAAATAAATAGTACATACGATATTAATAAGGTAAAATGAATTGCTGTTTAAGTATTGAGTTCTTTAAAGTAAGCAATCAAAAACCGATTTCAAGAGCTGAGGAGAATTTGTTTATTCACCACAGGGCACACCTGTGTAAAATTGTCCACCATGTTTCATCTAAATGATTCAAGACACCCGTGGGTGTTAGGTTGTCACCGATCGCTTGACGCCACGCCCCCTTCCTGTCTAGGGTTGCTAATATTTGTTTTCTCATAAAAAACATCGCCAAACAGTTTAGGCTAAACAGGCGTGCATTTTTTAGTGAATGAATATTCATTAAGGATGTTCTGATAAAAAAGAAATAAAATAATTTTTAGAGTGTTTTGTGTTGGATTTATCTATTTGTAAGGACTTTTTTTTTTTTATCTTCAGTAATTTGAAATGCCTCTTATAGTGTAATGCCCCTTAATTGAGATTTTTCAAAATCTCAATTGTTTTTAAATTCAAGTTAACCTGAAATGGCTGAACAAAAAGGAATAGGTTTAAAATTTTCATTTAGACAATCGATGAAACTAGCAAAACTTTGATTATATGAAACGCCGTCACCTGCTTTTAACATAGAAAACGTTTTGTATTAGTTATAAATTGCATAATTTTTGACGTGTTAAGGAAATCATAGAAATTAAAAAAAGTTGAGATAGGCATAAAAAGAATGTTTTTCGATGCCCTGTCCCATTAAAGTGAAATTATTTTGCTGTCATTTTCATACAAGATTAATTCTAATTCACAAAAAGCCTATTTAAAAATAACTTTATTTTTTCGTTGAAATATAACTATATAAAGCTTCCTAACTCTCCCTGAACTGGGGTGTACAACTACGGTGGTTAAAGCATCGTACTACGATTCCGACGGTCCTTAGTTTGAATCCTGCCGGTAGCCAACGAACACATTTCTTCCTAAACACCACTTCAGAAACTAAGCTGTGATGTTGCTGCATCACACGTGCGCCGAATTGTTTTTATTTTAACTACTTAGACTCAGTTATGTAATGAAAATAGTTTAAACGAACGAGTTCAGTTATTTTAGTTTTGTTTCTCTTAACCACGGTGGCATTTCAATCTTTAAATTGATCGAGTGGTTTTTTTTTTTGTAAGGATTTTTGTTTAACTGTGTCTCTCTTCGGTGTGCTTTCTTAAGGTCACATGATGAATTTTTTACCTGAGAATGTTTAAATTCAATTACCATATCACATATGTATTTTGCTGAAAAAAAATTATACGCTGCTTTTATTTTTAATTCATGGGATTTCCAAATTCGACTAAATTTGTTTTGGAGCTAGTTTTACATAGTTTTGTACAGTTTTTAGAAACCATTTTTTTGCAGTATAAGATCAATAAAGATTTTTGAAGAAACAAATACTTCGTAACCAATTGATTTCCATGAATATTTTATAGTATCTATCTTACCATTCATTCATGAAACCTTTCTTTTCTTGTTCAGAATATTAATAAAATTTTGGCACTTACTGGGTATTAAGTCAAAGAAAGTGTGGATAATGATCAGGGGTTTTTCTCCATTATTCAGTTAATCGGGTTAAATTATCAGGGAGATTCTTCTGATTTTTTCGTATAACACAGCTTATCTTTCTTATTCAGTTTGATCTTCACTCGATATTACGGGAAGTTGTAGTACACTAGACATAATGGTTGCACTGTCGGACTTTATGTTAAGGTAGTATGGTTATTTAAGTGATATGGTAGTATGGTCCTATGTTAAAAGAGTATGACTGAACTCGAAGTCATATTATTATAGTCCAATAGGGTGTTAAGGTAGTAATGCCCAACTTGATGTTATAGAAATATGATTCTATCTCTAAGAAAGTATCTAACTCTAAAAAGTACAGTTCAACTCGATGTTTAGGTAGCATGATGTAGTTCTGTGTTATGGTAGAATGGTCCAACTCGATGTTATGGTAATATGATTCAACTCAATGTTATGGTAGAAACCAGACAGGAAGGGTTGCGTTGTCAATCAGAGTATAAGAACTGCGCTTTAGATATTATTCTGCTCTAAATTATTGCTACACCCAGTCATTTGTTTTCTTTTTTACGCACTCCCCATTAATAATTATTAAATATTTTGAATGTTTATCTAAAGATACAAATGTAAAGTGAAAAAGTTCATGTTATATTAATAAAAAAAAAAAAAATGTAGCCGAAATTAAAATATCCATTAAACTGTTTCACGGAAATTATTCTATAAGTTTTCTGTGCGATTATTTGCATTTACAAGGCGAAACTAGACCAATCAAATTCAACCTGGATCTATTACTCATCTATGCATTGATATTTACTTTTGATTGAACAGCTATGAAAAATTTCTTTTTTCAAAATTTCCTTTTGTTTTGACTATTTAAAATTTATTAATGTATGGTAAACATTTAATTATTTACTAGAAATCAGCAAGTAGCTTAAATCAAAGGCAATTTAAACATATCCTCCACTGAATTTACGGATTCAAATTTGAAAATAACGTTAAAGATGTCTTCGAATTCATACCAAGATCTATACTAGTTATTCCAGATGGCTCAATGTTTCTTAGAAATCATACAAAGACAAATAGAGATTTTATACAACTTAAAGAAGGTTATCTCAAATAGCAGTACATCAAAGTAAATAAAAAAAGAAGCCATAAATGCAGCCAACAATTTTCGTCCTGGATTTATTTTGAATACTTTCTAACTAAAAGGAATGAGAGGATTATTGATACAGTTTCTGACATTTCTTAAAAAAATGATATTTTATCATGAATAAAAAGGAATCGAAAGAAAAATCAGTCGAGTGGAAATTTTAGATGACTTCCGTTGCAAATAATGGCCATTAAAAGGGGAATTAAATCTGGAAATTAAAATTATTTCATGAATTATATCTATTAACTTATTTGAAATTAAATAAGGGAAATAAAGTATTCGAGTTAATATATTTAATTTTTTGGAATATTTGGAAGATTAAATCTATTTAAAAATTCTTTCTATTACTCTATTAATAGAAAGATATCTATTAAAATGGCTTTTGCTTTCATATTGTACCCGATTTATGCTAGGTGCAATTTTTACTTCGAAAAGCATTAAAAAGTAAAGCAGAAAAAAAGTATCTTTAAAAAGGAAAACAGTAAGGGTATAACTGCTACAGCCCGTTGTGAGCCTGGAGGGTCAGCGAGGTTAAAGCTCCGTAATTTTGTGACCAATAGCATTACTGCTACGAGGTTATCACCTTGATTTCCTTTACAAGTTACGGATCGATTTGATGCCGGGGTGGGGGGCTATAAGCCATCGTCGGGGACAGAATCCAAGTTCTTCATAATGGCGGCTCTGAGTCTTATTTACTGTGAAAAACGAGGTATAAAATAAGTCAAAGTAGTGTAATTTCTACCTCAAATAAATTATTAACCACCTAGTTTGGCTATAATTTTTTCCACTATGATTTTCGTCAATAATACGTCAACTGTAATACCAATGAAATATTTATCAAGCAAATTAATTAAGGTATCCGACTAGTTTCAACAACTTTTTTTTAAAAATATTAATATAAAAGTTTTAAAAACTAGTTCATTAAATGTAAAAACTTATAAAACTAGCAAAAAATATGTTATTATTAAAATATTTTTTATATATAAATGGTCATTTGTAGGTAAGAATAAAACATTTTTTGCATATACGCTGAACTCTGTAAAATATTTCTCGTGCCTAAGACAAAAATTCCTTTGAGGATTTTACTTAAAAGTCTATCAAGTATGTTTTGAACTATTATTTTAAAATCGGGTGCATACACTACTGAGTTAAGGATCTATGTAGTTAGAAAAGCGAATGTTTAAAAAATTTCCGCACTTCTCTTTGCAAAAAAACATACATAAAAATATAATTCTGCATTTTTTTCTTATTCTGTTGTTCAAAACATGCTATAATCATAAACATGTAGGAAAAATTGTGGACAATTATTTTAAAAACAACACGAGATAACGTGTTTAAAGTGGTGCAAACTGTGGAGAAAAAAAAAATCTGATTTTGAGATAAACGCGTTCAAAGCCCTATAGTAAGAGTACAATTATAATATTTTCTAAAAAAATAAAATATTTTTAGAAAGCTAAGATTATAGGTATTCTAAATTTATAATAAACTCAATTTCGAAAATTTTGCCCGAAATCATGTTTTTGCTCCAGTCAGATACCTTTAATTATGTTAAAAATTCTGTTAAGTGTGTTGTAAATGTAGCCGTGTGTTCGTTTAATGAACAGGAGGATGAATTGCTTAGACTGAACCCTTGGCAAGGTTCCCTTGTTGTAATTAAGCTTTAGTAGAGATACTTGGGTGCTCGAAGGAAGAGTGATTTATTTAGCTTGGGATTTATCAAGCGCTATTCATAAACGACCACGTCGTAAATAGTTTTATCGATTCAAGTGCTCTTTGTTTAACTTGCTTCTTGTGGAAATATATCAACATTGTTTAAACATTAAGGGGAGGTTTTCAAATAATATGATGAGAGAAAACCTCTAAAATAAGATTACTGGTGTTTCAACAGGAAATTTGATTTACAAAGGCACGTTTGGCATTGAATAACTATTGTTTTTGTGTGGGAATAAGCACAAAATCAATTTTCTTGTAACTCTAGTGTGCTTAAAGTATAGATTTAAAGATTATTTGTTGCAGAAGTTTCCTTCCGTTTTCTTTCAGAAAAGCAGTAAATAAGATAAAAAGAGAATTTCTGGAACCGAAAATGAGCGAAATTTGTCTCAATTAAGAAAAACAATATGTTTAGTAATAATTAAGATTAATGAGAATGAATATTTCATCTCCTTAATCTACATTTTTCTTTCATTATTTGTAGTGTTTTCATTGCTCTCATGGCGTGCGTGGTACAATCGAATATTGCAAGAAGTCATTTTTGCTACTTTTTAAGAATAAAAATATTGTTTAAAAGCTTAAAAAAGAGACATTTAGATTGGGCAAATATTGGGAATTGAAAAAGGAAATGTAAATTCTGTTTCTTCGTACCTCGCTTCCTCCCAATTAATACTGCTTATTGATGCTCCGCGTATCATTAATAAGCAGTAATTTTACTTATTATTAATTGTGACTGATTTGTTTCGCTCCACAACTTAGACCTCTTATATATAAATAAAATCATGGACATTTATTATTTTGGAGAAATACCACTCATTACTAAGTTAGACTATATATCACTAAATAATGAAATTTTAAAAAGAATTGCACGATTTATCATAAATAATGCCTTAAAGTAAAAATGGCATGTAAGATAATTATCGGCAACGATAAATTGTGATCATTATCTAATTATTGAAATCGATAAATATCGATTGCATAAATCAGCATACAGAACTAACAAAATAGATAGCAAAAATTTTCGAATACAATGTTATCATATTCGATGAGATGCTAGATACCAGATTAGATCTATAGTATTGATATATGTAAGTAATATCAGAAATAAAAATTATCGAACAAAATGTTATCGTATTCGATAAGTTACTTTGTATCGAATTTGATGCATTGCATCGATATAAATAATATCGATAATAAAACTATCGAACTCAATGTTATCGGGAGTGTTGATAAATTTCATCTGCATAACAAAAATATTAGCTAACTTAAATTAAAAATGTCAATTGGTTAAACCGAAAAATATTGCAATAGATTGTAAACAATCCGTAATCTAATTAAAATTACGGTACTGCCCAGCAATACTTGTTGTTCTGAAGATCTGATGCGAGCACAGCAAAGTAAACAACTAATCTTAACTCTCATTTCACTCCGATTACGATGAAACCGACGACCTGGCGCATGCGCAACTGCACGATATGTCTTCGGTCATGAAAATTAACAGTAGGATTAGGAAATGTTTGTCATGGGACCGTTTGTGAGCTTCTTATACTAAATGCCGATGCTTGTTAGCTTAACACCGTAGTTTGTAGAATATTCTTTATTCATTTAACCATGAAAATTCATAGACTAGTGACTGCTTATTAATGTTTTTTATTTTAAATAATTTTAAGATAATTCAAAAATTACATCTCTCATAACTTTACGTAATTTCATTTAATATTTAGAAATACCGTTTATATGTTTTTTTAAATTTCAAAAATTCCTTTTTCTTATAAATTATTTTTATTCTAGTTATCAAGATATCAAGAATATTTTTATTAAAATTTTAAATCAAATCGCATCAAAACTCTCCATTTTATCTAATTTTCATTAAGAATTATTTATATATTAGGTGAAATATTTTTCTTTAATCACAACAACTCGATGTTTTATTAATTTTCCCACACAAAAAATATTATTATAAAATACAAAAAAAACATTTAAAATATTTGATGTTATAACTTAATAACTTAATGCATAACTTAATAACTTAATGCAAAACTTAATAACTTAATATAACTTAATGCAAAAATAATAGCTGAAAAATATAGTAAACATTTGAATCTTCGTTTGTATATAACAAAAAGAAACTGAAAACAATAATTAATTAACACTAAATTTGCTAAACAAGTTACTTATTGGTAAGTTTTCTTCAATTAGTTTCACAGTAAAATATTAGAATTTAAGGAAGTTCAAGATTTAATAAAGATCGATTTTTAAAAGTAAAAGTTAATATTATTATAATGTCACTTATCAAATCAAAGGAAAACGAAACAGAACAAGCTGTAACTTTTTATACAATCATGCATCCAAACAAATTGAAGAGTGTTGACTACTTAAGCATAATGTCTAACAATTAACTTATAAAGCCAGTTTCTGAATGACATCTTTGATATCTAAAATAATTTGCAGTAAAAAAAAAAAAAATCATTACTTCTTTACGCCTGTAGCAGATCTCTATAATTTCAACCCGCTAATTTAGCTGTCGTTAATAAACGTCAACATCAGAAAGAAACCTTTTTAACGAGTTTGACGGCGCGATAGAGGCTTTTCAAACTCATTTTGCTTCGCCCATTCGTTAATATAGTTTGCAGATTAAATCTTTTAATAGAAAACAACAGCAAAATTTTCTGAATTGAAGTTCCTAGAAAAATTATGTTTGTAAAATTGTGATTACAAACAATCAATTAAGGTGTCAAAATAAAGTCTCACACTGCTATATGTGTATTAATTAATGTCTAACTATTTATATATTTATAAAATCAATATAAAAAAAAAATTACTTTTTCCAATTTAACATACAATGTTTTTTAGTATTAGATTAATTGTCAACCAAAATAGGGAGGAGGGTTGAAGGTAGGCTAAAAATATAATCATATTTGTGTAGCCAGAAGAGCAGTAGAAAGTTCGGACCCATTAACGTTAACTTCAATATTTTACCGCTTCTTGCCATAGCTTTTATAAATTTTTTATGGGAATCTAAAATGCTTTTTATATAATTATAAAACTTGTATATTCGCAGGTAATATGAATTTTTAATACCTATAGATTTTTTTATTACTTTTTTATTAACTAACTAGCTGAATACCCGTTCTTCGCACGGGGAGATTAAAAAAATAAATAAAAAATCAATAAGTCAGTATTGAGAAACACTACGAAATCATGCTCAAAATTGAAAATCATATACCGATTCAATTAAAAAACTTGGTGGAAGAACCAGGTAAGTGAAATTTTTAAGAGAATTGATGATTCAGAGAAAATAAAAAAAATTGTTGTATCAATACGGGTATGTTTAATGTTATAGAACTGTTTGTGCCTTCACCCAAATTTTAACTTAAATCAGTTTTCAGTATGCTTGCATGAATTTTATTTCAAATTAGGCATGGGTAAATAAATAAAAACAAAGAAATATTTGTCCCTCTTTCTAATAAATAGGTAATAAAATAGTTCGGATGCAGCTTTTTTTTTAGTTCAGCGAAAGTAACTTACCTGGTTCTTCCACTAAGTTTCAATTAATATAGTTAAAATAATTTAAAAAAAATTATTTAATATTATTTGTTAACCTTTTTGGTGGCTTTGCGTTATTGAAGTAAGTGAAACCCGTTTTTTGTAGTTTATCCCATTAGAACAAAGGTAAAATGTATTTAGTATCACTTCGCATGATGCTATTGCCCTATCAAGTAATTTTCTAAGGTACATATCCCTTTCGAGGGCCGTAAAACGCTTATTTCCAAAGTATCAGTATGTACTACTAAGTATTGGTGCTGTCTTAGCAATCGCCAAATATATCAATATGATATTTTATACCTTTATTAGTATATTTGGAACATATTACATAAACCTTCAACGTTTAACTTTTGTGAAAAATACCAGTTATCAGTGACAGCCAACAAAAGCCGAATTTTTTTTTAAAAAAAATGGAATTTTTATTAGAACTTGATGAGATTTTTGAAGCGTGGGCATTTCTCTATCTAACCTTTAATTTACTATTCAAATATATCTAAGTAGCAAAGAAACAAAATTCTGTACATTCCAATCCATTAAAATATTAACACACTATCTTTGATAACACTGAAAAGAAATAATTTCTGAAATTACGAAAAGCCCGTTGTAGAATTGTTACCAAAACTGCACCAATTACCATAATACCAGTAGAACGTATTAACATCATTAGTGCACAATAAGTAAGCGTCATCCGTAATAGGCGATTTTCTGCGGTTTTCCTAAACGAATTTCTTATTAACCTTTTTTTTCCCTTTAAATTCGCTTTTAAGCACTTGTTCTGTTTTTTTTCCAATTAATTCATATTATCAGTATTAATTAAACATTAGTGTCAATAATAATATCATGATCTTTTAGTGCTCCCCAAAATCAATAGGTATATAGTCTCCATTCTTTTTGCTTTTTAGTTCGTAAATTTATTTTATATCAACTAATATATTACTAACATTAAAAAAATTAAGCATCATTGTCGCTAATGATAGTATGATGATTTCTTATGGTTCTTCTAGATAAATATCTTTACTCCATTACTTTTCCGCTCTAATACATAGTTAATTAATTTTATTTCAATATGCATATATTACCTAAATTCGGCAAACCAAATATATCATCACCAAAGATGTCATGTAATATTTTATACCTATCTAAGTATATTTGGTACTTATTACATAACCCTTGAACATTTGAGTTTATACATATTTGTCAATAGCAGCTAACTGAAGCCGAATTTTTTAAGAAAATATATTAGAACTTCATAAGGATTTTGAAGCATAACCATTTCTTTATCTGACCTTAAATTTACTGTTAAAATATTTATAAGTAGTGGTGGAAAAAATTTCTTTTAATTCTAATTCTTCAAAATATTAATACACTATCTTAGCTACCGCTGGAAAAAATATTTTCTGAAACTACGGAAAACCCGTTGTTGAATTCTTATCAAAACCAATTCGCCAATTACCATAATGCCAGTAGTACATATTACCGTCAATGATAGATATGAATTATGTGACATCTGTGAATGGCGATTTTCTATCAATATTAACTGAGCATTAGTGTCAATAATAGTATGCAGTTTTTTTTACGGTTACCCAAAACGCGAAAAGTATCTTTTCTACTTATTTTTGCTTTTTAGTTCAGAAGTTACTTTTTTTATTTCAATTAATACAAATTACCAACATTAATTAAACATTATTGTCGTCAATGAGAGTATGACTATTTCTTACTGTTCTTCTAGACAAATAAATGCCTTTACTCCATTTATTTTGCTTTCTAGTATATTGTTTAGTATTTTATTTAAATATGCATATATTAGCTTAATTAATTAGTCATAATTGGCATAATTAAGCCTCATTGGCGCCAATTTCTTATATTCCTCCTAAACGAATTAGTACCACTTTCCCCTTAACTTTTGCTTTTGATTACATAAATATTTTGTTTCTATTCAACTACCGTTGGTTTTAAATAAGTAATTTTTTAGAAACACATTTAAATAACACATTAATATAAATAAAATAAAAACACGTGGTATCAAACGAAGTATAAATTTGGTGACTTAGACCACGCGTGTTGCCACCAATTGTTCATTGAATTCATTTGACATCGCGAATATAAGATAATAAAATATTTAAATGCGTGCAATAAACTATTTTTTGATCAAATAGAGCTATAAGGTAGCAAGTATCACTGATGTATCTTTATAATATGTGAAAATTGATTCGTTAACTTTAAAACAATGGCTAATGCTTAACCAATCAGTAAATTCCATTTCGTTTTTCGTTCATCCCATTAGAATGATTGGTCGTAGGATGTTCTAATGTTGACAGTGACCTTCCTTGTGATTGAAACTATCTGTATGCCAAATTTCATTACTTTCGGTTGGATGGTTTAGTAGTCTATAAAGGACATACACACAGACATTCATTTTTATATATATAGATAATGGCTGAAAAGATTTTAAACTGTAAGGTATTCATTTTTTATCATTATTTTTAATCAGGTAATTTTAAGCAAATTTAATTAAAACCTATAATTATAATAAATTTCTTTAAAATTTTGTGATTTTAAATTATAGGAACAAGACGCGATAATCTGTATACCTTACAAATCAATATTTTTCCAATCAATTTTAAAAAATATTTATAAAAAGAAACTATTAAAAAATATGAACTTTTTTTTTAAATGAAATTATCAATGAATAAACGAATTTTATACTTCTGTTCAAAAATATTTTGTCCTAAAAAAATTTCCAGATATATGGTGAAATGCAAAATGTAAAATAAGCAATAAGGACCTGAATTCCTACCCAAACTATTTGGACCATATTTTCCAGAGCGGGGCATCCCTACGTTTTCCAATATTCAAGAATATAAATCTGTTAAGAAAGTATGTTGATTCAAGAAAGCGATTTTTCGTATCTGTTTAAATAACTTAAATTAAAAATAAAATTCGTAAGGTAATCATTAAGATTGGCAGCACGTGAAAATCCTATCATTAAAACAAAAGTTATTCAAGGTGATATCTTTTTTTTTTTTTGTCTGGCTACTACTTGCACGAACAATTTTCGTTTAGATAAAATAAAAGTTAATAAAGCTAGTTAGAAACACATAGTTTGTTGAAAGAACCTTTACAAAGACTCGTCTTTTGTTTTAAAGTTCTCTTCTAATTCATAGTACCAGTTAAAATATCAATAGTCAGACAACCGATGCTTTGTCTTCTCGCTCCAGTTTGTTCATCTCGTTTTGTTTAAACCAAACTGAAGATGCTTTTGTATTTAATTGCCGACAGATGAATGTGCTATTATTAATAATAACATCAAGAATAAAGGTTAGCTCTAAATTCAAAAGAATCTAAAGAATTTTCCCCGAAGCTCAAAGTGACTTTTAATATATTAAAATTTATTTTTTGTTCATTATGTTTTTGTGAGAAAATGAACAAAACCATATTAAAGTTATCTAGAATAAATATTAAACAGATACAAATATTTCTTTTTTTTTGCCAGAGGAAATTTTACACCGGGTATTAAATAACAAACACTCAATGTTTTAGTATATAACAAATATAATTAGTTTGTAGTATATATTACATCGAATTTACTGTATAATTACACTCTTGTAACTATAAAATAAATTTGACGTAATATCTACACAGAAAAATGTTTATAATAGGTCCTTACAATTTCTGAAAACATAACATTTTGAAATTTAATTTTGAATTTTATAGCCTATCACGGCGATAGCTAATCGGCGATGATTTGGCTGCACGAACTGTTTTATTGGCTCTAAATCGCCAAACATAGATTCTCAATTTGAAGTGGTGAAAAAAAAAGTGGATATCTTTACGGTGGAGGATCGCCCTGCCTTCAGGCTACTCTTGATGCATCGGATATGTATGACTCCATCGGGTCAAAGTGTGCAACAACTTGTTTTTTTGATCGTCTATTTTTCTTCGGCTCCCTTTTATTGCTTTTTACAGGTGAAATAAAACAAGAAAAACTTTTATTAAATATATTTACTCATCCATAAGGTTTTTATGATTTAGATATTGGAGAAACCTTTCATGTTTAAAAACATTTTGTAATTGAGGAGGGATATATGTCTCCTCTGTATGCATCATGTAATAATTAATGCATTCACTAATCCATTAAAGTATATTTTTAATGTACAAATTGATTTATTCGTGATGTATATAAAATTATAATTTAAAATGCTAGGTAAAAACATTATTAAAAAGTGAAAGCTAAAAGATTGTAAGGATTGTTGTTTTTTTTTTTTTTTCTACCTATGCGGTCAACATCAACTAAAATATCAAAACTAAATACATAAATAAAATTAAAAAAAAGCTTTCAGTGCATTTAGAGTTAGTTGATCTTCAAAAGAAAAATAATGAATCGTCTGTTTGCTATTTTTTACACTGTAAAAGATTCCGGATCATATTAATGTATTAAGTACAGGGCACTTTCGGTGCATCATCCGTAAAATCCAATTTACCGTATAATCTATTTTTACCGTAAAATATTATACTGTAATTTTTTTAGTAATATTTTTTTAATTAGAGTGATTAGGTGATTTTATTGTAATAATTAAAATATACATTACGGTATGTCAGATTTTTTGTTCTATTACATGTTTCAGTAAAAATGAATTTTACAATAAAAAGTACTGACACCCAGTTCCGGAATTTAGTTCCGGAAGCAGGTTAATTTGATCCGGTATTTTTAAAGTCTACTTTATGGCAGTTCCGTGAGATCTAAAGTAGGTCTAAAGATAAAATAATTACTTTCAAGTGCCTTAACGCTTTGGTCGGCCAAAAATCATTAATAAAATATTAATGTTATTAGTTTTTAACTTCGAGCATTATGAATATGATTTTGGCAATTCTTGACCATTAAAAAAGCTTTCAGTCTTCAGCCAAAAGGGTTATGGACATTCAGGTTTCACATTTTTGTTTCCAATGGAACCTTCACCCTTTACTTTCCAGACAAACAAATACTTATCGATATAAAAGTGCATGAGTTTCAAGCCGCTCTCAGGCCCTCATCCAAAGTGCCTCAACCACTAAATCATTGCAGCTAAATCTTGACTGAATTTTGTGAAAAATATGTGTAATCATTATTTTAGTGATAATTACCTTCCTAAATCAAATAAAGTTTTATAATATCTACTAATGTAAAGAGATACATAAGTTTAAAAATGAATTTACGTATTAAGTGCCATTTTAACTGTCAACTTTTTAGCAGGGGCTAAAAGTTAGTATCTTTAGCACTTAGTTCATCAATAAGTGTTTATGAAAAGATAATACCATAAAATTACTTTCGAGAACTATGTACTGCCAATGGTCATCACTTAAACAACAATGGACTTTTTTTTTATCTGGCAAGGTAGAAAATATTCGATATTGGAAAATTTAGGATATTATCTAGGATATATCGGAGATATATAGGAATGTATATGAAAATTTAGGATATATCGGAGGAAAATATATAATAAAATAAGGAAAATATTCAAATATTCTGTTAAAATTACCGTATGGCATGTTTAATCAAAAGGCTAAAGAAATGAGAAATAGCCAACTTCAATAAAAAAATAAAAAAATTCTGGCCAATAACATATTGAAAAAATTAAGAAAAGAAAATACATTTGTAAAAAGTTTCCCTAATATTTTCAATTGGAAAAAACGCAAATTTAACACTAACGTAGTTTGTTTCTTTGAAAACCGTTCTTAATATTTTAATAAGATTTTTTCCATTTCTACAAAAACCATATTAATTTTGTTTTATTTATTTTCAGCCGTGTTTACCCTAAAAAACAAATTCAAAAATTGATTAAATTCTGCTTCAAAACTATCAATTCAACTGTGTGACATAATAGCTAAAACAGTAATTGATAAAAAAAAAGGAAAAAAAAAAAACATTCTTCTAATTTTTTTCTCTTATTAATGTGTTCCCGATTGATGATAAACATTGTTTCTAGATTAAGGGTTCCGGCAAAAGAAGGACGATCATTGAGGTTTCCGTAACCGAGAAAAAGTGGGAACTGCTGCTCGAAGGTTTCCTTATAAATTTACCAAATTTTGCCACAATTAATAAATTTTATTACACATTATAAATCCATATTTTATTGTTAGTTTAACATAAAATCATTACCAAAGCGCTTTGGTAAAAATTATCTAGCTTTTTGGTGTTCTTATAGGGCTAGAAAAACGTTAAATTTTCCCATATTCTGATAGTTAAGACCATACACAGCGTAACGAAATTGGGTTTAACACCTAGATACAAATAAATATTAAAAACTAAAATTCAATAGCATTCCTCACAAGGATACTATGATATGATATATGACAGAAAATCAAACTAGAATTTCAGAATACTTAATATCGTTTTCATATAAATTAAAAAGGAGTTTTCTTGTCATTGTTCTGTTCTATTTAACAAGGACGTTACGTAGGACATATTGTGGGAGAAACCAAGGTTCTTTGCTACTTGTTTCTGAGTTGCTAAAGCCCACTCTTTTTTTCCATCGGGATTTGAAATGAATTAAGAAACCGTGGGTAGCATGATACCTTTTAACCAATCACAACTCGGCGTAACGGAGAAAACAGAAATTCCGCCTCTCTGCATAAAACCCATTAAAATGTTTTGCTTTGTTTTAAAATTGATTCAGACTTTTTAAGAATCAAAAAGCTTTCAGGGCATAAGTATACTTTTGTTAGTGAGAAATTTTTAGATAGAGAATCTAGTATTAGCCTTTAAATTCAAATTTATTTACATTTGAAAAAGCATTTTCGAATTTTTTTTTAAATAAATATCTTTAGTCTGAAAGAAGGTAATTGATGTAGAATTTAAATGTTCTTCGAAATAAATTAGAGTTTAATTTATTTCGAAGAAAAATTATGAATTAGGAATAATATATAAACATAAAACGTTAATAAGTAAAGAACAAAAAAATCAGCAGTCTTTAAGTAAAAATGAAATTTGATTTAAGAACTCAAATTACACAAAAATTCTCCCTAAAGAAATTAATTTTCTTTACAAAAATAACTAACTGCACATTTGTAATTATTTTTTATAGTGAAAAATGAATATAAAATTCATTAAAAAGTTAAAATGAAACAATTTTGAAATGAATATTAGAATTATATTTCTGTTATAAAAGTCGCGAAATAATTTATTTGCTTTTATAATTTCTATTTAAATATTTTAATTTCATTTTGATATAAGTAAAATGGTGAAAGTATATTAACTTTCGTCGAAGAAACATTCCTTTAAATTAAAAATCTTATTTTGACCAAATAAATTTAATCTTTATTAGTAAAAATTAAAAGGTTAAAAACTAAAATTATTGAAAATTAAAAGAGGTGTTACCAAACTTAAAATTTGTTCTTCATGTTAGACATGATAACTTTTGTTAAAATTTTATTTTTATTCAGACCCATTATCAACAGAAAATCAGGTTATGTAACTGAGTTATTTGTTAAATTAACTGTTTGTCATTTAAGTATTCAAACTATGTTTAATGTTTAAATTTTACTCGATATTGAACTATTATCAAAGTTCGATGACTTTCACTAATCTCAATGTTTAACAGTCAATTTATATCGAAGAATTTTAACGTTTGATAGTTTTCACTTCATGAAATTCAATATTTAATCTAACTAGTGTTCTATTATTTCTAAGGGTTAATGACTTTAATTTAACGATAAGCCTATGAAACAATTACTTAAAACATTATTAAATTAACTGGTGAAGCATTTATACTAGAACGAAATTTAACGCTTAAATTTCAATTCGGTCTTAGTTACATTATGGTTTTAACATAAATGTGGGAAGTTAATAAAAAGATTTATTTATAATACTGCAGCAATTTTTATTCAATAAAAAATTATGTGGAAGATTTACTTATTATCTACTGAATAATTTTTATATAAAAGTTTAAAACGATAATTATTAAACGATATTTAAAACTATAGTTATTAAACAATAATTAATTTTATTTAAAACTATGCAATAAAATCGTTTTTTTATTGGATTGAAAGTTTTTGTTTTAAAGAAACTTTCATGATTTTGACTTGAACTTTTGTATAAGTTACTGGTTTTTTTTTATTAATTTTATTATTTTGCTTCATTATTTAATAAAATATTAACTAAATCTTAAATCGGTTTAGGTAAAAAGAAATATTAATTTAATACATAAAAGAATGTAAAAATAAAATATTTTAAGATATATTTATCTAATATGTAGTACAACAGAAAAATATTTTTCGTTTATTAAACTTTATAACTGATGGCTTAAAATTTAATAATATATTTCTTTCGCTGTCAAATTTTTTTCAAAGGAATAGAACCAATTTATAGTTAAAAAAAGTAATAATTTTATACTTTAGCGAAAGATAATTTTGTTCCGAAATGAATTTCAAGTCTAGATCACCGAGAACATCTGTCATAATTTTCGAACATAAACCGAAATAATATTTCCTGGAATTTTATTAGTATTCATAAGATACTGGATGTAAAAGAAAAACTTCCCGCGGTCTCTTTGCAATACAACATCCAATTTATGAACAAAAGAAAAAAATATTCCCCAAACGCGTGGCAGAAACGAAGTTCCAAGGAAATAATCCCTTATGGCAGTAAGAACCAAGATAACTTGACCTTAATGTCAGCATCGTGACAATGCTTCATTCACTGAGAAGCGCTGCTAAGAAATGTTCTTAAGAATAAAATGTCCAATTGGATTTCCTTTTCTTATATTTCACAAGCGATGACATAAGGTAACGCCTAACAAGAATTAAAAGAAATAAAAAAAAATCAATATCGTTTGCCACTTGTTTTCAGACGCAAACGCTATTAGTTCTCATTTGCATCGTCTGAAACGGAAGAAAACGATAGATATTAAAGCTGTTGGTGGTCTGATAATTACCCGTATACGATGACAATTAAAATAATCTGTATTTTTTTTCAGAATTTTTTCCTATTTTCATGATTTTCTGTTTTCAACATCTAGGTGAATGAACAGGAAATAATGAGTCAGGACAGAAACAGCTTACTTTTTAATTGATTTCAGAAAAAGCCTGTATTGAAAGGTATATTACTTACTTAAAAATTAATATTAATATTACTTAACAAGCGAATTATTTGGCCAAAAATAACTTTGATTTAAGTAATTTTGCTTTTGTTGATGATGCAATGCATCAAATTTAAACGCTAAACATTTGGAGATGCTTTATAAAATAAATATTATTGAAAATATCTTTTATGAATATTTAGTAATGAATTATTACTTTTTTTTCAGTTGCAGTGCCGTTGGAAATAAAATTAAAATATCATTTTGTTAGAGTAACGTAACTTATTTGAATGAAGGTGGAACATTAAAACAACTTAAAATTAATAAAATTAAATTAAAATTAACATCGTTTGATACTTGCTTTCAAACCCAAACGATATTAGTACTTATTTCCTTGTCTAAAATGAAATTAACATCGTTTGATACTTGCTTTCAAATCCAAATGATATTAGTACTTATTTACTTGTCTAAAATGAAATTAATATTGTTTGATACTTGCTTTCAATCACAAACGTAATTTGTCTAAAATGAAAGAAAAAAAAGGATATTAAAGCAGTTGGTTGTCTGATAATTTACTTGCATACAACGATAGTTAAAATAATTTATAAGATTTTTATCATTATTATTATTATTTTTACAGAATGTTTCCTGTTTTCATGCTTTTTTTTGTTTTTAACAACAAAGCGAACGAACAGGAAATGAGAAAATTGAGTTAGGAAATTTGAAATAGTTTTGCGAGAATCCAATACATATTTAAAGTTATTTACATTTTACATACTTAGAAATCGATGTTAATATTATTCCGTAATTTAATTAGTAAATATTACGCTGACTTTAATACATTTTATTTGTCTTGATTTGTCAATAGCACAAATTAAGTTGTAAACATCCTGAAATTTCATTTATAAAAAAGTTTCAAAATACATTTTTGGAATTTGTAATATTAAATTCAACTTTATTTTAATAGTTTCAAGTAAAACTCTTATATACTCTTTCAGTGCAACAAAATTAAGATAAAGATATAATATTTAAATTAATGTACTAATAAACAAATATTAGTTCTTATCCACAAGAAAGCTATTATTACATACGCATTAATTAAAAAAAAAAAACCTTTTGCTTTAGCAACTATTTTGTTTGTTTTTCAAACCTAAGCGTAAAATGGCAGATATTTTTATTTCAAATAGGAAATTTTTAAAAACAATTATGTTCAAATTTTGAGAAGAGAATTGAAAATAAGATTTCGTAGCACTGCTAAATAACAAACAATACTTAATATTTTCTTTTATTTTATAGTAAAACTGAAGATTCGAAAACACCAGATTCATTAAAGATAGAGCATTTAAATAAAGAAAGCATTAAAAATCAAATTCGTAGTTAAGCTATTAAGCGAAAATAAATTTTTAAAAAGGCCTAACAAATTTGTTTAAATTACGTTGAAAATGATTTCAATTATGCAATTATAGTTTCTGGTGCTGTTACAATATGAAAACATACACAAATTTGTAAGTTAGTTTATTTTGTATTGTAATTTTATTTTATTAATACCCTTTTTCAAAAGCATATTAATAAAATAAAGTGATAAATACAAAACTATATACTATGCTATATTTTGTTAAACTATATTATATTGCTATATTTTATCAAGTATGAATATGTATATTTAAAAGAAATGACAGATGAAACCATTTTTTACTCGTTTTAATTTTATTTTCAACCACTGATTCTTTAAATTCTATTCAGATAACTCTCTCAGCAATTAAAAATTATTTTTTTAAAAATATAATTCTTTTCTAGAATAAATTTCGATTTGAATCATGCTTTTGAAATTCCGCATCTAAAAGCTCTTATTAAAATGCCAAAAGGTCTTTTTAATATAAAAATGTTTATAATGGTATACAGGGTACGATTAAATATCGCGGCAGAAATGCACTATATTAAATAATATACAGAGTGTACTTACCTAAGCACCCCTAAAACGAAGTAATAAAAAGAAAAATATTTTTTTATTAATTTTTAAATCATTATACGACAATCGTCTCATTTGTTAAAAGTACTGGTCCTTGAACTACTGGTTAATGATTATTCAAATACTTCCCCATTATAATTCTTAACTTGGCGAGAACGATTGAAAAACTCATTACATCTGGCACGTACTGCGTCATCCAGATTTTTATTTCAAATCTGCATAAAACGTTTTTCGATTCTTTGAGTTTCTCTCGTATACTATTAATCGTCGCGAGCATATACCCCACATGTGTTGTTACTTATACCATTTGCTAATACCAGCAAGCCTGCTTGAAATCAAGCGGATTTTTAAGACAGAGGTTGCGTTTCTTGTTTTTTCAGTGGCGACATCTATGGACAAGTATACGATTCAAACCACACACACGCCACAGCCCGTTTTACAAGGAGGACCCATTCATACTCCATTCATTCATCCACAAATCGTATTTTTGACTTGAACCAGAGAACAATCAATCTCCTTTTCAGTATTCCCGAGGTATTGATTTGTTATGGAAACTTGGAGGTCTTTGTGTCCTCGAAAGATTTAACGTGCACCAGTCACTATTTAATACACGGGGACTCTTCGGCCGGCATGATTCAAACTCCCGTTCTCACGAACACGTGCCCAACGTCCTGCCAAAAAGACTATCCTGGCTCATACCACCACATAAAATAATCAAGTGGATTTAAATCTGGCAAAAAGAGCAGATCACTATTCTGTGGTGATGAAGTCGGGTAAAATTCGTCTGCATCATGTGTTATTTTATTTTATAACCGTCGTTGAGCAGCCAATCCAATTTTATGGGTTCACGACTACTAATGGTCAACTCCATAGCCTTGAAATTTTGAACGCAACCCAGAAGACAAGGGATCTCCTGGATCGAGTATTGGGAGAAATTAGCCTTCGTGGAGGACTTTTTGATGGAGCTAACCCGAATTTGCTTTACGTGGAGAGGAAGACTACGAGAACCTCCCACGGTTAGCCTGACGGCAAGGGGACTCTAACCCATGATCCGTCTACCACTGAGGACAGTGGTCGGTGCGGAATTCGTATCGACTGGGATTCGAACCCGGTTCACCTCATTGTAAGGCGAACGCTCTATCCCCTGAGCCATCGCGGCTCTCTGCATCAAGTTTGAACTTTTTTTTCGAGCGGCCGCTGTAATTTGTTGAAAGCAATAGTATATATATATAGTATAATAGTGTAGAATAATATAGTATATAGTATAGAATAATAATACAGTGTAATAGTATAGTATATAATAGTATATATATAGTATAGAAGGTAACGGCTTACCTTCTGATCAAAACAAAAGCAAAATAAGCCGAATACTTCTTCAAGTTCCAAGTAGTATTTAGAGTTGATTTTAACTCTTGGATCATTAAAAAGAAATAAAAGCAAGAACCGCGGAATCGAAGTGGAAGGTGTAGAGGAAGCTTTAGCACCCTCACATTTTATAAATTAAATGGTAATAAACTAATTGGTTTCAAATGCTACAGCAAACGGAATAATAATTAAAAAAAAAAAAATAAACAGTGAAATAGAATTTAAAAAAAAAATATATATATACCGTTAAATAAGATATAAATAATTTACAAAAAAGCAATTTCTTTTATTAATTTTATTTCAACTGAAATAAAATTAATATTCGGCTAATTTGAGTTGTTTTAAACAATTCAAATTACGAAATTAAAATAACAAGTTCGAATTCTCAATTGCCATTTTGTGGGGTTAATACTAATATGTATATACACTGGGGTTAGACAAAAGAATGGAAAAACTTTGATGCAAACACATTTTTTATTTTTTTTTATTTTTCAAAAATTACTCAGAGAATCAGTTGTAAATTTAGAAGTGTTAAGAACGAGCAAATTCGCATCCATATCATTGAAGTTTAAAGCTTTTTAAGGTTTGGGGGACCGTCAATAACTTACTGACGTAAAAATGTTCTAAAAATGCAGTAATAAATTTGTAACTTACTACTATTATTTTCGTTATTATGTACAATAATTGCACAAAATTTTGTAAACGTAGCTTAAATATTTATAGAAATATAGTCATTTTGTAAAAAACGTTTTTTTTTTTGTCTCACTTTTTTTTGCTATAACTTTGAAAATATTCAATAAAATTTAACACAACTTTAGGATCAATTTGAAATTTATCACAAAACTATTGCTCTAAAATTTGAGAAAAATTTACCTGCGTAAGATATGAGTGATTAAAGTAGTTATTTATTCTGCGCATGCGTGAAAAATTAAACCCCCCCCCCCTAATTTTGTAGTGAATTGTATTTGGCAACTAATAAAAAAAAAATCTGATTTGAATATTTCAGAAATTTAAAAAGTTTCAAGCAATTTTCTAAGTAGTTTTCTTACTTTTTAAAAGAAAACTCAAAATTATAAGGGGTTTTCCACAAATTTAATTTTGTACGATTAAACTTTAAAATACATTCTGGACTATATTTTAAATTAAAAAAAAATACCTAAAAATACTAAAACCTATTATTTTGATGACTACCTAACATTGCATAAATATCTAAATTGCCCTAAAAACATATTTATATAATTCCCCCTAAACCGTTTCATCAGAGTCAGACTATGTCACTGATGAAATCTACTAATGATGTTACTGATTGATCACCATTTCTGGTTAACTACATTATTAGAGCCCTTTTATGTAGTCATTCTTATTTTTTTAATACCACTGCTCAAAAATAATGTTATAATTGCTAATATTTATTGGTATACTCTTTAAGCAGATTTAATAGTTCTCTGGTAAAATGAATTGATCTGTCAATGTCAAGTTTTGGTGCTTAGTTCTCAATGGTGGTTTGTCACTAATCATCATCAAAACATTAGCACCATTTTGCCTGGGAAGTAAAAGCTGCAGTATGCAAAATTCTGACTGCATTAACATATACCTATCGTTGATTACGAAATTGTGGCGCCTTAACTTTCATGACTCATTGTCCTCCGACAAGTTCTAGCGGGAAAGCCTTCGTTTTTTTTTTTTTTTTTTTTTTTTTTTTTTTTTTTTTTTGATAAATTTTATGGTTGTGTTACTTGAAAATACATCTTAAAAATCCACCGAACCCTAGAGTGACTGAGGCAATGATTAATGCAGGCAATAATTAAATATTTGCTTACGTAAATCTTTGGTAATACGCAGTTTACAAACAGGTAACATTAGGCATAGATACAAAAAAGGAGAAACAATTTAAGGAAAAGAATATATTCAATTTCCGATGAAATTTACATTGAACTTATCAGTGGCTTTGTAACGTCAGTCTTTAAGTAATTTATAGTTTTGTTAGCAATAGAAAATGTTTCAAAGCTGTATTTGTTGGCATGCGACCGTTATGTCAAATAATCGCAAAACCATTATATCTGGAACGCTTACAGTTCATCACACATAATATTTTCCCCTTCACCATTGCTTTTAGGAAATACTCGTAAATGATAAAGTAAGTAGTTCAGTCCATGTGGAATTATGGTGTTTCTTGGGAGACCATTGTTATTCCAGAGAAAAAAAGAGAATTACTTAATGAGATTACTGGAATGCAGTGACAGCAACTGTCTATTTTTATTTGTCTGATATGTTTGGATAATGGTATAAATTTCAGTATTATGATGGTTGGTGGAATGAGATTCTGATTTCTTTTCTGCTAAATGTTGATCCTAAGTTTGGAGATTCAAAAAGCTATATGAAAGGTACAGTTTTTATTATGATTTTAAGAGATATCTAAATAATTTTTTCTCACTAATTTGAAAGTGGTTCAGAATGATATTGCTCTGAATGGGCGTAATTTCTCCAACATTGCACCTGCATACTTAAATGCTTGAACCTGTTAACTGGTTTATAGTCACTCTTCAGGTCCTAAAAATGTTCAGATCTTCCAGATAGCCAATTTGTGCCTCGCCTAGTAATTTTGTGATGCTTTTTTAAAAAATTGGCAATGGAACAGCATTTGTCATAATGCTTCAAAATTATGCAATACATATTTTTGTTCTTAATATTTATTCATAGATGGAAGAACATTTTCAGAATTAAAATTCTAAAACAGATGTTTAATTACAGCAGAAGTGTTGATATTCCAGATAGAAAATGGCGATAAGAAAAGTTAAGATATCGTATTTATTTTTATTGCCTATCATTTTGTAGCAAATGTTACTTATTAGATAAAATATTGAGACGTTGATTTTTATTTAAATAAATAACCATTTTTTTTTCCAATTTTAAATTTTACTTTCTTTTGACACTATTTATTATAATCAAGCAGAATATGAAGTTGAAAAAAAATTCAGGTAATTATGAGTTAAGAAAATATATGAAAAAAAAACAAACTCATTTTGGCTACCATGAGATAGGTCATAAATATGTTTTTTTTAATGGATAGAATGGAAATATATAGAAAAATGTTTTACAAATTAAGCACATAATTTTTTAGTTAAAAAAAAATTACCAGTTTTTATTTTCAAACCATGAAACGTTTAATACTGCTATCAGACAAACTCCCCGCCTAGATTAGATTTGATGAGACTTATAAGAATACAAATCAAAGGATCTGGATTACAAGAATCGAAATCAAAGATTTTATAAGTATGTTTTTGGAAAAATAGGTTTCATTTAAAAGAAAAAGAGCTTCAACGTATATATTGTAAAACTTCTTTATTTGAAAAGATACCTATTTTTTTCGAAAAATGACGAGTGTCATATGATAAAATTTAATAAATTTTCAAACTTACATCGGAGAAAAATATTTTTGTACGTTGATATCTCTGAGAGTATATATATAATATTTAAAAAATAACCGATAGAACTTCTGAGAAAAATTCGTTTGATATAAAAAAAAAATTTCCAGCTGAAGAAGTTATTTGGTGAAATGAACAAATTATTAGATATGAGCAGTTAAGCGTCGCTAAAAAAATCTAACCAGGAACTTTCTGTTGATTATTTATTATTTTATTTGTAATTTTTTTTAAAAAAAGAAAAGAAGGTAATTAAGTTTACTTATTATCTAAAAGCAATAGTATTAGAAATTATAGAAAGAGGAACCTAAAAAAGTAAACAAAAAAGTGTATTTTGTTATATAATTGTTTTTTATTTTATTTTTTTACGATATTTTTTTACTATTTACCGAAATGATTTACGACAATCATAGGAACTGATTCAATCTGATCAAATAACACTTGGAAACAAAGAAATGAAAAAAAGGGAAGAAATATTATTCTTTATTCTTTTGCAAATCTACTTCTTATCTTTTCCCGTTATGAATTTAATGCTCGATACTTATACTCACTCCCAAAATCATTGCCAAATTCACTCAAGTTTCGTTGCTTAACATATTAGCACTCTATTAATGACTCAGAAAGTTTAATTTTCCCGCAAAAGTTATTGCAGGCTCGAAAAGAAAAAAAAAATCAAAATATAATAAGAAATTTTCCTGTATTACATGAAGATTAATTCCGAGACTCTTAAGCAGAATGCAGCAAAAAAACTAATACCACACTGTAAAAAGCTTCTCAAAATTGAACAAAAATGTGTCAAAATATATCAGAAACGAATAATTGTCTAATTTGAAAACCCAAACTTGAAACAGCACAACATACTTATTTTTGGGCAAAATGCATAGTCTCAAAAGTAATATGTGTTGAGAGAAATGTGTGTGAGAGATGTTCGTTTGCTACCCACAACATCCGAACCGAGAACCGTCGTTGGATGCTCTAACCACCATAGTTTTACTACACCTCAGTTCAGAGCGAGACAAGAAGCTTCATACACTGGCCAACGGCATGGCTCATAACATTCAATTTCAATAGTACAAAAGGTTGCAGTTTGAACAATGTGGTCCCAAAATAGCAGATTAGTAATTTCAGTTTCAGTTTTTGCATATTTCACTATATCTTAAAAATTGCGAACGAATGGATTGTATATCATAATGGGCCATTGAAGTGGCCACTATGGAAAAGCTACCTGACTCACTCTAGACTGAGACATACAGCGATCGTGGTTAGAGCATCCTCTACTACGAACCTCGAGGTCCTTAGTTCGGATCCTGCCGACAGTTAACGAACATTTCTCGAACACATTTCTCTTCCACATCACTTTTGAGGCTATGCATTTTGATCAAAAATGAGTTCATCCTGTTAAAATTTTGAACGCATGTGTTTTTTAAAGTCGACTATTATTTGTTTCAGAGCTATTTTGACATATTTTTGTTCAATTTAGAAAAAATATTTTACTGTATTGAGAACAAAAAACAAATTATTATTGTAATTTTACAAACATACTATGCTGCTTACGCTTGTTCCTAAAATAAGATTCGTGATTATAAAGCTTTTGCTCCGACGGATAGAGCATCGTGATAATTAGCTTTTCTTTTACTGTCAGGAACAGCATAAAAAACAGCAGGAACAGTTTAATTCCTATCAGAGCTTATCAAAATTGCACAACAGTGGCATTTTTCTCATTTAGATGTTAAAAAAAATTTTAAGATTCGACAACTAGTTCGAGAATTATTAACTGTTAAACTAGTAGAGAAAAAAATACCATGTTTACTTGATTTATAAACGCAACTACAGAATTGAAATTTCACGCGCCGAAAGAGCCATTTTAATTTGAGAGCTTAACACAAATTATGTTTTGTTCGAAAGTTATTACAATTTTAAGTGCTTTTTTTCCGAATTATTATTATTTTTTGAGCTTTAAATATTCACTATTTATCCATTGTTGTCGAAAATTTATTTTTCCTTCACGAGATCTGTATTTCTTTATTTTATTATCCCGCGCACGAGTGGATGACAATCAAAAGTAACAAGAATGAAGAAGAAAAAAAAAGAATAATAGAGCATATTGTTAGATATAAATCTTAACATTTTTATTGAAATTTTAAAAATATAAATCTTAGAGGGATTAAAACAGTTCCCTAATAGAATGGTTTTAAGTCTCGTAAACAAGTAAAATTTCTTCTTATTTATTTCTTCTCAAGGAATCACACACTCTGTATACTTTAGGCTAATTTTTTAGTTTTGGTTAAAGTGCAGATGATCATTTTTTAAATTCAAGAAATCCTCCATTCTGTCGTGATTAATAATTTAACAAAATGTTCTAACATAAAGCTACTATAATTGAAAAACGAATATTTGAAATATTTGAAAAACGAAACATTCTGTGTTTCTGTGGAAAATTTTGACGTTTAAGAAAAACAAAAAAAGGTTAGTTTGAAACTATTACAGGGATTGGATATCGGTACGAACAGGGGACTGAGCCTCTTATTAAAAAAACAAAATGTTAAAACCTCTTCGTTTCACCCAAACTATAGCTTTCCTTCAAATTATTATTTTTTTTTCATAATTTGCATAGGGGTCGCTGATTGTAGGTGGACAAAACTACAGCTAACAGTCATACATAAATGTCTCAAAAACTATAAAAATAGCCTTTTTGGATGATAAATGTTATTTCATAGAAATATCTAAATTAAAAAAAAATTCCTTTAAACACGCATGTTGAAGACTTTAGTAAAATATTTTATTTACATAATTTTCTTTTAAGCTGCAAAAAATGCTGTTCAAAGTTTACTTTTAAAAGTAATCCTTTAGTCAAAAGGAAAAATGTTGTGATTTTTTTAAAAAATGTTCTATTTTCCTCATGGGCATTAAATATTTCTTTGAATTTTTCAGACCGATTTCCCAAAACCATATGGAAATTTTCGCACGTAAGTTTTTTCTTTAAGTTTGATAAGTTTATTTTTTATTAACAAAATCATTTGGCTGCGTTTCAGTTGTTTAAACTTGCAGCCAGAATTACTCTAAAATGCAAAAAAAAAAAAAAAAATTCTTGCTTGCACTTTTAAATTCTTGCCTGTAAATTTTAGCAATTTTAGCATTCGTCTTAAAAAGCAAAATTATTAAATGTTGGAAAAAATGGTAAAAAATTACAAAAAACAAAAAGCTGAATGAAGGACGAGAGATTAAATTCTCCAGTTATAACAAATGGTAAATTTTAATTCAAATAATATTTTTATTCCCAAAATTTTCAAATTAATGCAATATACATTAGTATTAATTTTAATTTTAAATATTTTGAAAATTTTCTCCTTGTTATAAACTTTTAAAATGAAATTTTTTTCACACTTTTAAATTTATTATGTATCATTATGTATTTAGAAAATTAAAAATTTATATTTGTAACAAGATAACTTTTGGCAGTTATTTTAAAAAAAATAATTATCAATTTTATTTCATAAAAATGTTTTGCTTAAGTGTTTATATTTCAATTATAATAATAGCATTTAATTTAGGAGAGTTAAAAAAAAAATTGCATAAGGAAAATTTAAAGCATCAACGTTCTATTAACCAATTATTTATTGTTTCACTTTTTAAAATAACCTAATTTTTAAGCACTTACTGACACTTGTTCTTAAAGCAGCTCATTAATATGTTCTTGAACAGAAGTACTTCATAAACGTTATTTAAATATCGAAAATTCATACATTAACAAACTAATTTATCTAACCAAAAAGGTAAGATATTTTAGATGTAAAGGAGATATAGGGAATAGATTCAAAAACTAAAAAATGGCAGAAATTATGTAGCATTAAAATTTAACGAACAAATATTTGTATAGTGACTTGCGATCAATAACTGGAATTTTAAAATAAAAAATTATTATCGAATTGAATATTAAAATAATATAAGATCAGAAAAAAAATTAGGACGATTATGACATTTTTACCAATTTATGAAATAAAATTTACTGTATAAAATTCTGAATGGTTTATTTGATAGTTTTTTTTTAATATACTATTCCATTATTTCAGTTTAAATTAATGTATGTCACTCTTCACCAAGTTAAATGTTTTACGAACATGACTTTAAATTAATGAATTTAAATTATAACTCATAAACTATGATCTTCCATTGTAATGTAGCAGCAATGCGTTTACAAAAGTTTATTTTTGCCCCAGTCACATTAGAGCTCACTATTAACTTTCATAGAAAATGCTTATGGTGTAGATTTGAAATGTAAACAATCTAAAATTTAGAGTTTCAACCATACTTTTAATTTTTTTTACCATTTTGCTTTCATTAATTTCTGCCACGTGAAAAGTTATTCTATAAATTAGGAAAAAAAATCTACTAACTTATCGTAAAAGAATTTAAATTATCGTAAAATATTTTCTAACAATAAGCAACAGCATTAATCTTTTATTCTAATATTAGCTTAAAATAATTAATGGTGAATATCAAGCACATAAATATGTATTACGTTCAACAAAAATATAAATTCAAGAATAAGAAAATGCCAGATATTAAACAATTTAATCAAATCATAATTCTAGCTAGTAGTTAAAACTTTTTGCCGCAGAAAGGCGCTGCATAAGTTAGGCCATTAACTATCTCTTACTTGCATGCTCTGAGTAAAAATTCTCTCTTTGGTAAGATTTCATGAAAGAATGTATCCTTTTATAGAGATTTTTTAGGTACCTAGGCTACTTTAGAGTTTTTAATTAAATTATTTTTAATGGAACTTTGCTAAGACTTTACGAATAATTTGTATATTCAAAATTTCATGAATAACACTGAAATTTTTTTAAATTTTTTATACAGACTTGAAAGAACGGAAAAAACAGAAAGTATTTATATCTTCGTTCAGTTGTATGAACAGTTTTAAAAACAATAGCAAAAACATATACTGCACGCCAAGTGGATGTCAATCTCCTAAAATATTTGGACAAAAATGTAATCGATTTCATTTTTTGATTACAGTAATCAATTACTTGTAATCATGATTACAAGATTACTTAATTTTGATTACAACAAACAATTACAGTAATCAATTACATGTAATCGTGATTACAACTTTGATTACAGCTTTAATCGTGATTACAATAGTCGATTACAATAATCAATTGCTTGTAATCGTGATTATAACCTTCGAAAATTTTGATTACAGCTGTAATCATGATTACAATATTGATTACAGTAATCAATTACTTGTAATCTTGATTACAGCTGTAATCAAAATTTTGATTACATTTGTAATTATGATTCCAAGTAATTGCGGTTACAAGTAATCACAACAAAAACGAATACAGGTAATCATGATTACGAGTAATGAAAATATATGATTACATGTAATCATGTTTACATGTAATCTTGATTGCAAGTAATTGATTACATAACAGTAATTATTTGTAATCAAATACAGTTGTAATCGATTACTGTAATCGACGGCCAACTCTGGCATGAATGAATAGAAACATCGCCAACTGTTGAAACGACGATGCACAGTGTTCTTTTTGTTTGCGCTCCTTAATCGTGTCAAATGAGTAAATAAAAAAGTTATTGAATAATCAATTAATAAGTATTAAAAATTAATAAAAATGATATCTAATAAAATGATATCTAAAAATCGTAACAAATATACGCTTTTCTGTTCGCATTTAAAGAGACTGATGAAAAAATAATAAATATTGTTTCTTACAGACAATTTTCTTCTACAGTAAAACAAAAATAAAAATTCTATATCTCGCATTTGTTTTGTTTAAGGCATGTCAGAATAAGATGTGCCACTTTTAGTGGTCCAATCAAACCCAATGCTCTTGCAACATTATACAGTTGCTTCTTTTTCAAGAACGAATGTTCTCCTTATTTATCGAAATATGTCGCCAAGTCAAGGATTCTAGTAAGACTACGAAACTATAATCATTTTGTAATAATTCTACGATATATATATATATCGTAAAAGATATCATAAACTAAATTTCTGTCTGACATGTTAAACTTTTAAAAGCTTTTATATTGTTTTGAAAACATTTGTATATTTTGATAACGAAATAAAACAGAATTAGGTGCAGTCGCGGATGATTTCTGAAATGCTATAATGTTCTTTTTCTTAACTTTCAACGGAGTATTGTTTTATTTCAAATTAAATACAAAATCAAAATATTTAAAAGTAACTAAGCTGATTGGTATCTACGGATTCTATTTCAGGGCTTAAACTGCTTTCAACCAATCGTCGTTGAGTAGCTATAGATCAAACGTTGAATTCTATTCTAATACAGTTCTCGATGCTTGAGATTCAATTTGCTTGATTGCGCCATCTGAACTTATAATCGAATTCAAGATAGCTTCAGAGGAAATTTAATAATTCACTCTAACGTCCATCAACTGGAATTCAGAATCTTAAATTTGAATAAATCGTGTTTTCAGGACATTTTAATTTGCTTATGTTTAATGATCCATTTAGATTATCAAGATACATAATTTTGAATCTTAACTTCGAATGAAAGTAGCATAATAAGTAGTCTAAAATTGTTTTTAATGGTTTTTCTACTTTAATCTTGGTTTATTCTTACAATTTTATAAATAATAGACGAATTTAATTTTAAACTATTAATTTTTGTATAAAAAAAACCTAAATTAACTAGTTCATCTTCAGGGATTTTGTAATTCTTTCCTTTAATATAAATTTATAGAATTCCTATCAAAACCGAATTCAAAAACGATTCTTCAATGATTCTAAAAACATACATTAAGAGAGGTTATTATTGATTACCATGTAAATATAACAGAGAACATTAAAAATACTAATTCGGTGAAATAATATGCCATTCACATTTATCATTGAGTTTGCCTGGAGTAACGAATAAAAAATACCCAAATATTAAAAGGTTGAGAAATTTTGATTATGTAGAGTTGTAACAATCATCACTTATCTTTTGAACATTTGAAACAAAAACGTTTTTAAATTAATTAATAACAATCTATAATGTTAACCAATAAGAAAATTCCATTTTTAAATATCTCTATAGAACGATCTAAGTATCAGATCAGCACTTTTGGTGAAGAGTACAGGACAAAATAATGGAAACACTTTTGCACTAACTCATTTTTTCACGTTTCTCAAGAAATATTTAGAGAATTATTTTTAAACTTTAGATTTGTTTACGTCATGCTATTTCTCATGCATATAAAGTGTAAATATTTTAGAGGTTTGTAGGACTGGCAGAATTATTTTACAAACAAAAAAGAATGTTTTTGAACACCCTATAACGAAAATTACAGCACTAATCTTGTAACTCATGTCAATTACTACAAATAATTGCATAATATTTCGTGAACCTAGCTTAAATATTCCTGGAGATCTGGGCACTGTTATACTAACTAACTTTTCTGATTTATGTTTTTGTAATATAACTGCAGAAATATTCAATAAAATTAAACACAATTGTTATAATAATTTTTAATTATTAATAAAAATATTATTTTAAAATTTGAAAAAAAAAATAAATCGTTCCAAATTGCGCAAGATATGAGCATAGTCGCAGAAAACATTTGAAAAATTTTATAATTTTGTATTGAATCATATTTGATAATTTATGAAAAAAATTTCGATTTGAATATCTCGAAAATTTAAACAGTTTCTTGGAAATTTTTAAGTAGTTTTTTTTTAATTTGGAAAGAAAGATTTGAAAGATTTACCCCAAATTTAATTATTTTACTATTAAACAAGATTTATTAAAAATGACATTGACATTATATTGGACCACGTCATATTAAACAATGTTTTATTTCACGTGTTTATTTCCTAATACCATCACATTTTGTTGTCTGGACCACCAATTTAAAGTATTATCATTTGTTATGAAATTTTGGTTTTTAGTGCATGATAGATTATAGTGCATAGTTACTTCTGGACAGTTTGGGTGAAATACAGTTTAATTCGCTTGAAATCCGAGCTGTTCAGTGGTTGAAATTGATACGTTGCTCCTAAATCGTACTGGTAAAATTTAGGAATGACAGATAAATATGATTTAGACGACTACGTAACGTTTTAAACAAAGTGTTATTCCAATCCTCAAACAATAATTAGCTTGCAAAGAAATAAGTAGAACATAATAATTTAAGTTGCTTAATAGTTATATGATGTATTTAATATCTATACATTACTGTAGTCCTGCTATATCCATACACGGGATGCTCAAAAATTACATTGTAAACTTGAAAAACCGATTAATTTTAGTAAAGCTTCGCGCAAATACTCAATGACTTTAACTTCATGTAACAAAAGCTTAATAATTTGTCAGCTAGATCATTCACTATGCAAAGCTTCTTCAGAAATCAGTGGAGGTACGATTTATGAGAGATACGATTTAAGAAAAATCTATTATTGCAAACATGGCGTGAGTATTTTCCTAAAAACCAGTTAATATGAAAGTTATAGCAATTTTAAACACTTATTCGATGAATTTCTTTTTACTAATTTTCGCTTTAAAAAAAGATTATTTATTCGTTGCTGTTAAAAAAAAATTATTTTTCCCTCCCGGAATCTTTATTTCTTTACTTTTGAAGTATCGTCGATGCTGATTAATTGTTGAAACGTGGCATTTGTTTACGTTGACAACTGTTCTTTCCATTCTTTTTCGAGTAAGCCAAGTATCGATTCTCTTAAGTAACACATTCTATATTTTTTCAAAACGATCCCTTCACAAAGATATAAGCCCTTTAAAAAAAGATTTCAGACATACTTCACACGAAGACAGACACGAAGTCATGTAGAACATAAAAAAATTAATTATGTATCGAAGTTGCCAGGTACACGAAACGAAAATATATCACGGTAATAAATTTAAGATAAGTAAAAGACACAGACGAGAAAGAATTATATGTCAACAAATTTGGTGTGTATTTAATTAACTACACGTTAATGAATATTCTAATTTATGTGAGAAACTTAGCTCAACTTTAACACGTCATTTTGCTTTTGAACTATCAGCTGGGGCTGACGACATAGGTCACATGTGAGGGTATTTGTGATCTTCTTTTCGTGTCAATGAAAAGTAGGGAAAAAAAAAGGGGGGAAAGAATAAATGTTGCCGAATATATTCTTAACATTCATAATGAAATTTTTAAGATTGAAAGAGCGATAATAATCGTTCTCTATTTGAAGTGTTAGAAGTGTCGTAATGAGTAAAGTGACTTCTCATTTATTTCTTCTTATTGATTTTCATAATCTATATTCTTTAGGTTAATTTTTTTTTTTTTTTTTGAAGTTAAAGATATTGATTTTTCAAATCTGCGTTATCGTCTACTTCTTAATATTTTTACTAATCTAATAAATTAAATATTCTTACAGAAAGCTACAATTATGTGTATTTTGAAATCAAAATTATCTGTGTTTTTGTGAAAAATGTTGACGTTCAAGAAAAAAAAAAGATGCTGCTGCTCATTCATTGTCTTTTTTTCTATAAAAGATAATAAAAAAATATTTTTGTTTATAAAATATATTATTATAATTTTTTGTAAGCAATTTTTTAATATGTTAATTGTAACGAAGAGAAATGATACCTGGATTTCAAAAATTTTCAACAGTATTTTTTTTTTAAAAAAATAACTTATTGAATAAGAAACAGAATAAGAAGTAATAAATGATATATCATAATATAAAGTAATAGATGACAAGCAATTTTATTTTTTAACAATATATAGAGCTAGCTTTATGTCATATAACAGTTCACATTGAAAACCGTTTTCGGCTCTTTCTTTAGAGTTTGTATTTTTGAAATTTTTGATATAAATGTAATGATTTATCACTGGTAACATCTGATCTCACTTTTTTTTTCATTTATTCATTTTTTGTTACTTTTGACATCAAGGCAATCGTGAGCTTATGAAATAAAATTCTCGAAAGAAATCCCTACAGCAATTGATAAATAATCAATATTTAAAAAAATCACAAAAAGGCACTTAAAATTGCAATAACTTTTAAACAAGTTCAAATTTAAAAAACAAATGTTCATCTTAAAACCATAAACAAAAAAAAAACAAAAAAGACCTTTTCAGTATATTAAATTTCAAATCTGTAGTTATATTCTTACGGCTTGCACAGCAGCCCAACAAGTTTTTTTTCCAACAAGTTTTTAAAATAAGATAATTGCTGAACTAATCATCGAATATAATTCTTTCATACCATAGTAATGCCTGTACATTTTTTTCTACACATCTTAGCAATTTAAAGATTCAAAGTTTTATTGATTTTGCGCAAGAAAATAAAATGTAGTGACCTAAGCGAATTTCAACTGAATTTCATCTTTTTAAGATAAAGAATGGTCAACAAAATGATATTTAAAAAAAAAAAAAAAAAAATATTGCGTTTTAAGGGAAAAAACATCAACAAAAGAAGAATGAGAGGATACCACGATGTTGTGAGAGAGGATGTTAAGAAAATGAAAAATATCAAGGTTTTTACTTTTAGATGAGTGAAATCAATGAATAATTCTGAATTTTTTTGCATATCCTCATGAGCCTCAAACGTTGAAATACCATTTCTAATATTAAAAAAAGAAATTAAACTAAAACGTTTTTCGCTTTCTTTGACTTTTTCTTCGCAGTTCTATTATCATAAAAGGAGCTGGTCAAATATATAAATGTAAGCATTTCCGCAACAATCTACTGTAATCGAAGGGCGTCATGGAAAAATAAAGTTCCCCGATTTCGATACTTATGGCATTATTGTGGTAATATTGTCAGGACAGACAAGCTACCTTTATTTCCCTGATAAGCTGGTGATTTAAAGCTGGGTAAGCTTCATGCCGCTACTGAGTATCGAACCCCGATCCTTCGCAATGACAGTTCAATGCTATTCATCACTGTACCATTGCAGTTAAAGTTGAACTAAATTTAATCTAACAGTTATGAATAACTGTTAGACACTCACAGCAGTTATCAAAATAGTAATGCAAATTATAAATGATTTTCTAAAACGCGTTATTTTATACGTCGCTGCCTTTGAAGAACTCCTCATACGTATTAAAGAATTTCATTAAATATTTCATACACAGAATTTATTTTTAAGCTTTAACTGTCTGTTAAAAAATGCAAAAATATAGAAATATAAATAAATATCTATAAAATTAACTCTACGTTTAGATAAAAATGCATGCTAACATTTAGAAAATTTTCCAAAAAGGAAAAATGTTTTAATTTTTGGAGACGCTGTAAGTTTTGTGTTTGCTATTGGGACAAATGTAAAGTAAAATTTGCTTTGTTTAAATACTTTTTGAACACTTACACACACTCATTGAAGGGTTTAGTTAGAAACTCATACATAAAATTTCTTTTTAAGGTGCAAAAATATCTATCAAAAAAATTTTCTTTTAAAAGAAATTATTTTGCGGAAAAGAAGAAATTTCTACTTTGCTGTTGTAAAAGTTGTTTTATATTTGTCATTGTGGCATTAAAGCATACTTTAATTAATTTTGCTCATTTTAAACGCACTCATTAAAGACTATATTTTGTACCAAAATTAAGTTGCAAAATACCTTATGAAAAAACATCTACTTTAAAAAAAAATTATTTAGCAAAATAAAAAAGTTTCTTAGAAACTACTTGTTTTGTGTTAATGATTGTTTAATTAACATTTAAGCGCACATTTAATATTTTAAACACACTTATTAGATGGTTTAGTTAGATATTTTTTATAAAATATCAATTTAAGTTTCAAAAATATTTATCGAAAAACACACAATTTTAAACGAAATTATGTGGCGAAAACGAAACATTTTCTAAATTTTGTACAAGTTAGTTTTATATATGCCATTTTAGCATTATTACTTTCTTTGATTTAGTTTTTTTATTTTAAACACACTCATTAAAAATGTTTAGTTAGATATTTCATACCTAAAGTTTCCTTTTAAATAGCAAACAAACCAACTGCAAAACACTTACTTTAAAGATAATATTTGGCGAAAAGGAAAAGTTTTCTCATTTTTGTAGAAATTGTTTGTTTCATGTCTGTCATTGTGACGTTAAAGCTTTCTTTTAATTAATTGTGTAGATATTTAACAAACTCATTAAAGGGGTTTAGTTTCATGGTTTACAACTTAAAAAAACCTTTTTAAGCTTCAAATATATCTACTAATTGTTTCGAGCAATTATTTAGTTAAAAAGAAACTGTTTTAATTTAGAGAACATTTATTTTTACCTTCGCAATTAGGATTTTTAAATTTTAGTAGTTAAACAGTTAGATTAAATAAAATTATTTTTGAATTTTTGAACCCAGAACTTGAATAATTATTTTTCATAAACTTAACTTAGATAAGAGTAAATGTTAAGATGCTGACCTAAGAAAATTATTTCAAAGTAATTTAACACGTTTTAAAGTCTTGACTGATTATATTCAAACCAACAGTTAAACCACAGAATTAGATACATTATCGCGAACTTTCTGCCAGATTTCCCAAAACCATATGGCATCGTTCTCAGCTTAATCTTTTCTTCCCAGTGCCGTAAATTATGCTCTATTTAAAAATTCAACTGGCAGCGTTTCAGTTGACCAAACCTGCATCTTGAGTTATGGGTAAATTGCTTTAAAATATTGCTTAGTATGCTAAAATTTTCGTCTTTGTACTTATTTAATTTAATTAATTTATTATTTTTTTTTTTTTTAAATAAACATAAGAATTAAATGCCGGAAATAAAAAATCTATAAATTAAAAAAAAATTGCATTCTACAGTTCTACGATATTTTCAATATTTTAATTCAAATAATTTTTAAAATTCATGCAATATTCATATAATTTTTACTTCAATGTTAGTTTTGTAGCATATTGAAATTTTTCCATTTTTATGTATTTTAGAAATCAAAAATCTTTGGAAGAGTTAGTTGAAATATTGTTACGTACGAGAAACTACATTTTGTACTTATCTAATAAAGCAATTTTATTTTAAAAAGCCTAATTATTAAACGCCGGAAAAAATAATAAATTTAAGAAATTGCATTAAACAGTTCCACGATGTTTTCTATTTTTGTTTTAATTTAAACAAGTCTTAAAATTATTGCGTTAAACAGATAAGTTTCACTTAAATTTACGAACATTTTGTAGCATATTGAAAAAACATCATTTCATGCATTTTAAAAATAAAAATTTAGGGATGAATTATTTAAAATTTTGTTCAAAAGAAAATTCTTCTTTGTTCTTATATAATTAGGCTATTTTGCTTCGAATTTTTGAAAATCCTAAAGTTTAAGTTCCGGAAAAGGAAAAAGAAATAAATTTAAAACTTGTCTACTACATTTATAAATAATAACTATGTAATAAATTTTTTCACTTCAAATAAATTTTTAATTTGATGCAACGTTCAGAGTTGGTTTCATTTCAATCGATGAAAATTTTGTAGCATATTAAAGCAATTATCATTTTTAAGTATTTTAAAAATCAAAAACTTATGGATGAGTTGTTTAAAATATTGTTACGGATACAAAAAAAATTCTTCCTTGTACTTATCTAATTTAATTATTTTTTCCACATTTTTAAAAAGCATAATTATTATATATTGGAAAAAAAATTATGAATTTAAAAAAATATCATTCAGTAATAATAAATAATATCCATGTTTCAAATTTTTTAAATATAAAAAGTTAGTTTCATTTTAATCTCTAAAAGTTTTATAGTATAGTGAAAACTTACCATTTTTATCTATTTTAAAAATAAAAAATTTATGAGTGAGTTGTTTAAAATATTGTTATGTAAGCAAAATTTATTCCGGTTTGTACTTATATAATTTAGCTATTTTGTTTCCTCATTTTTAAAAAGAAAAACTTTAAATTCTGGAAAAGAAAAAATTATATATATAAATTTTTAAAAATATATGCATTCTGTAGTCATTAATGTCTTCTGGTTTTTCAAATGTTTTATTTCAAATAAATTTAAATTATAACAATATTCAGAATTAATTCAGTTTAATTTTAAATCTATAAAAATTTTGTGAAATATTGAAGTATTATTTAAAAATCCTAAATCTGTGAATAAATTATTTAAAATACTGTTACATATTCAAAAAAAAATATTTTTGTACTCAAATTTAGCTATTTCCTACTCATTTTTAAAAAGCATAGATATTAAAAGATAGAAAAGAAAATTTTTCATAAATTTAAAAAAATGAATTAGATTCTGCTGTTATAAATGATAACTATGTTTTAAAATGTTTTAATCTAAATAAGTTTTACAAATAATGCCATAGTTAGAAGATAAAGTTTCAGTTCAATCATGAAAGTTTCGTGATATTTTGAAAACTTAATATTGTTATGTGTTTTAAAAATCTTAAATTTACCATTACTTTATAATTTGAAAATTTTCTTATGCTTGTTATAATTAAAACTTATAGTTTTTAGTTCATTAGTTGCTTAGTTATTTAAATTTTTACTTTAATGACCATAAAATTTGTAGAATTGAAATTTTTAAAATGAATTTTATTAGCTTGCGTTTTTATATCATTTTAATTTTACAGACGACATTCAATTTTATAAAGTTATGAAAGTATACAAAAAAAATTTATAGCAAGCATCAACGTTTTGATAAAATATGCAAAGGATCAGCCTTCACTTTTGATTACTTAACAAGTTTATTTCAAATTTTTTGATTATATTGATTATTAACTATTAAGAAAAAAGCCACAGTTTAAGTGCCTTACACTTGAAGTAAATCTATAATTTTAAGCTGAATATGCCATTTTACTTTAAAGAATTTTCTGGGCCTTAGAATGGGGAACAAACAAACAAAAATATTTTAAAACTTATTCATCATTTTTTAAAACGCCAATTAGGCGACATTTTTTCACCTAGATGAAAAGTATAAAAATCAATGCCTTATTCCCATTTTTTGAAAAGTTTTATGAAACCAGATTAGATGAAGTTTTCATGTATTAAAAAATAAGACCACAAACGATTTTCATGTTCTCGAAACTGTGGTTTTTCTACACATTGACGTCTTTCGCCATTTTCAGAATCATTATAGAAGGCGCTAACTAAATATGCGCTAAACTTCATCGGAAAGTCATGAGTAACTGTTGAAAAGTCTCATCAAATAGCATATTATTCACAAAAAGCATCGTTTCATGCGACTGCAGAGCCTTCGAAAACAGTCTTAATTGTCAAATATTAAATATCTTAAAAATAATTGCGTTTTAACAGTAAGTAAAGATATAAAAATCTTAACCTTCTGCCTTAAATTCGTTTGGCTTGCTGATATTTACAAGTAGCATTAGAAACAACAACATCTTAATACCTTTATGTCCAGTAGTAGAATTTAAGGAGTGAATCTGCATAGCAATCCTCACTTATCCAACTTTTTTGCGACCTCGACGCTGTCGGACAGAAATTAATATTGTTTTAATTCAGCTTAATCTGACATACATATAGAAAACTTCGCAAAGATAAGGTGCTTAAAAGTTAAGCATAAGAACTTTATGCTATTTAAATTTGAGTAGAATTTTATACAATGATATTAAAATAATTAGAATAAATCCCTACGCATGTAATGTAGTTAACCTGTAATCAAGTAACAGAAAAAAAACGCGTTACTTTTGTTCTTTGTGATGTTCTCTGAGTTCAGCTTTTTTTATTATTATAAGAAATAAGTTTAAAGATATTTCAAAAAGAAGTCAAAGCAATTTCCACCTCTTTGCTTGCTTTTTAAAAATAAAATAACTTCCACGCATGAGGGTCTCACGAAAAATGCGCGAAAAAGCAATTTCTAGTAAAACTTTTCAAAGTTATCTTGATAGTGTTCCAAACGTTTCCTTTTAAACGTGATAAACCTGACATTTTTTTCTATTTCTTGAATAGATATTTCTTGTTTAATCTTGGTGGCGTTGCTTGGCTTGGCATTTGGCGATGACAGTTGCCCACCAGCGGCAGAATTATCACCATGCACTTGCGACGGGGAAGGAGTCAACTGTATGGAAGTTAAATCCTTGGCAGAATTAAAGAAATCATTCAGCGCCAACTTTAAGTATGGGGCAGCCAGATCTGTTTGGGTACAAGGAACACCCCTAACTTCTCTAACAGCGGATGTGTTTGGAAAGATCAAAAGTCGTACATTTTACGTCGAAATCAACCAGATCGCGACAATAGATCTCAACGCTTTCAGAGCTTCAAAGGAATCCATGAGTCTCCTAAGTTTGTTTGGAAACAAAATTGTTGATTTTCCTTTCTCGGATCTCAAAGACTTCACAGAGCTCTCGACGTTGAACATGGGAAGGAATTTGATTCATACCATACCAGACAACGCTTTCCAGAGTCGCAGTTTGTGGGCAATCATATTGGCCCAAAACCAAATTAGACACATTGGAAAAAATGCTTTCGCCAACTTGCCAAGTTTGGGAAGACTGGAATTATCCTACAATCAGCTCGTGACACTTGGTCCATATGCTTTGGCAAGTAAACAACATGGAGGTGGATTACAGGTAAATTTGTACATTAAATCGTTATAAAATTTTATTACATTTATCGTGAACATCAGTTTTTCAAAAATATTAGTCAAGTTTTATAATATATGTGTTTAGCAGTTATGAAAAAGAAAACTTTTATATTTGCCAAGCACGTAATCTTACCAGCCACACCTGATTACAGCCCATAGCAGCAAAATAACTTGGGCCCTCATCGAACCAATATTCACGAATCTTGGCTCAAGAATTGTTCAGAGGGCCATTATTTTCCTATATTGGCTCTATATAGAATTGTCCGATATTTTACAGCCACTTTACAATCAATATCGGCCCTATATAGAGCTTTCAGATATTCTCCCGATATTTTAACTTCTTTTTTCAGCCACTAAAGGCCCTATATTGGCCGTATATAGGCCGATATTGGCGTAGGACCAATATAAAAAAATACAGACATCCCACTATAGATTCCTCGGTGGATGTTCACGTAGGACCCATATCGAGCGAATTTTGAGCCCAAATGGGGCCAAGTTAAAATTGTTACTAGGGAGGGTAAACCCACGACAGAGAAATCAAAACTATGAATGCCGAAACAAGATGAACGTTAAATAAGGATTTGCATTAAACTTTCGCGAATCGATAGATATAAAGCGTTATAGTTGAAAGTAGTCAAAATAACACTATATAATTTTAATTACTATTAATTATTCCCCTTTTCTGTTAACAGTAACACTTGAATGATTTTTCTGACCCAAGCGTCGTTTCAAGAAATTGCTCTGTGCGTGTACGTGGAAATTCACTTAGATTAAAAATCATTAATAAAAAATCCTGAATAACTGTATACTGAACAATACAGATCTAAACCTTTAAAAAAATTTAGCGCATAAAACAAAATTTATGGGATGCGAAAATTATACTTCTTTTGACCTATTTGTGGTTTGTCTGGACTTCCTAGCAATTTAATTTTATATATAGGTACAAAACTAGCGTGGAATCATCGATATTGTAATAAGCACGAGGGTTTATTTCGACTGTAGATGACTGAAGATTGAAAAATTTTATTATTAGGAACTTTCAGAAGATACAGCGATTTATAGCACTCAATAACAACAAAAATAACAGTGTATCACGACAAAGAACAAGGTTTATAACCTCAGACGAGTCAATAATCCAACTCAGGTTAGAACACTATTACTGTCACAAACAGACTACTAATACTCAGGCACAGTTCTATTTATACAGGTTTAGCAACGAAACCACTGAACATTTGAAATAATTCTAGACGCTTCTCGCATAACTCCGTAAATATTGGTCCTATCACTTCGAAGTTAGCCGAATGAAATGAAAGTTTCTTTAAAATCATTTTGGCCCCAAAATGACCACAGTGTGCCGCCAAGTCGACCAAAAAGTCGCCAATCCGAATCATCCGTAATAATACAATAGGCGTTATTTTCCTTCTAAATTGTGTTAGAATTACGCGACTTTCTTGCAAGTTTTTCCAGTAATTGTCTAGTTTTCCAATAAATTGTCTAGTTAAATTTAACCTCATAACAAAAGAATATTCCCAAAAGAAATATTTACAAATTTGTAGCAATATCAAACTTTTTACAACACCGTTTACAGAATTAAAAAAACTATGTGTTATTGAAAGAGTGGTTCTTACTTTACTGAATCGTTACAAAAATCGAGAGGAAAATTGACGGTTTGAGTTAACAAGGACACAGTCTCGTAAATAATATAATAAATTCTCAATTTTAAGAGAAGAAATTTTTTTTCAAATGGTTTTATTTTTCTAATTTTTTTTTCTAGTACAATTTCCAATTGGCTGCATTCTTCTACTAATAATTTTTCTTTCAATGCCATTTAAACAGCCTGATGATGACAGGCTCATTCTTTCCAAAACGCTTTGTTTTTTCTTTATTCTGTAACTGGTGTCTTAAAAATTATATATCTGTAATTATATATCTGTAAAAATTATATGTTAAAAAGTATATAGCTGCAATACTACAAATATTTTTGATTAGAGAAATATAAAAAAGTGACCCGAAAGAAACACCTCTTATTTGTAAACTATAAGCCGCGTGAAATATGTAAATGTTGAATTATGGTATTTTATGTTACTTTTTTAACGCATTAATTTTCTTTTATTGTAGTTAAGTGTTTCTGCCAATAAAATAGAAGACATAGACGATACAGCTTTTGATGGAATAAATCCATATGCTGTGTTCGTCTCTCAAAACCAATTGAAAACTTTGAAAAAAAAAGTATTTGAACCTTTAGTTACAAAAGCAGCCCAACAAGGAGGATTTATTGAAGTTTCATGTAAGTTTTCATTGCTTATCATTTTCAACCATAAGAAATCCATATTCTATGCCACACAATGCTATTATGTATATTAGATAAAGATCGAAATAGGTTGCATATATTCCATGCATAATATATTTCATGCACTATGTGCAATTAATAAAAATGATTGTTAAAAAGTCAGAAAATTAAACATATTCTATCAATTAAATTATACAATTAAATATGATCGTTTATCAAGTTCAATGGTTTAAGCTCTTTGTAATTATATCTTGTAATTTTTAGATAACCCCTTAACTTGCCAAGGATGTGACTACACTTGGATTACTCTGAATAAAGAGCTTCTAGCCCAAAAGCTGATTGGTTTTACCTGCAAAGATGGAACTTCAATTCACGACCTGACCAAATCAAAAATTGGCTGTAATTAGATGAAATTGTTTTTTTTTTAAATATGATTTAAAAAATAAAACAAATGTTTCAGTTTTCAATTTGGAAGAGAAATTTTTTGTGTGTTTTAAGCTTTCTTTCTGAAATTTATATGAATTTTTTTTTTCAAAAACTTACCCAAGAATTTTATCTCGAAATTTGTGGTGCTTAAAACAACATAAATTTAACGAATGAAAGTTTCACAGAATAATGCGATGATAAGTGAAATATGGCAATAAAATTAAACATATAGAGTTGAGTTGCTGAAGAGGGTATTACCTGAATAAATATATTCTAAAAGAAAATTCGACAGCAATCACATTATGTGGAAACAAAAACGAAATTTCCACACAAGAAGAAATCACTTCAAAATATTTATAGAATTAGTGAAGAGCCACAACAAATTATTTAGATAGTAAATGCGAAGCCACAACAAAATATTTACATTGTTAATAAGAAGCCGTAACAAAAATATTTACATAATAAGTAAGAAGAAGCAGCAAAATATTGGCATAGTAAGTAAGAAGTTACTAAACAATATCTACATAGTAAGGGATAGATGGCCTAACAAAATATTAACATAGTAAGTTAAAATAGTCATGGCAAAATTTTTGCGTAGTAAGTAAGAAACCGTAACAAAATTTTTTAATTAAATATTCGTATTTTCAAACATATAAACTATGAAATGGAAATAATTTAATTTCAAGCTTAAAATCCTCATTTGTAAAATTTAAAAAAATATTATTTTATATTGAAATAAAAACTTTTAAAATTATGCCTTTGAGGTAGACTGTAAAAGTGAAAATGATTTATGTTAAATAGAAATTCTGAAAAATTAAAAATTTTAAAGCTGTAATAAAAGTTCTATAAAAGATTTTTTCAGAGGATATTTTTGATAATGAAGAAACTTTATTAGCAAAAAAAAAAAAAAAAAAAAAAGCATCAAAATGAAAAAATTCAACATGCTTCGAGCGTTCGTCAACTACATTTTAATACCGATACTTAAAATTCTACTAACAATTCTTAACAGGAACTCAACAGGTGTGAAAGAGGAAAATGAAAGAAAAAAAGAAAATATATGAAAAAAGAAAATGTAAAGTTGCTATCTTAAATATGGAAAATAAAATTAAGGTGAAAGACATAACAAGAAAAGTCATTGATAGCAAAGGGATTGACGATGATTGAGAATCTTCTAAAATAAAAAGAGGCCTCAGTACGGGTTACCATAAAAAGGAATATGACCCTTCAGTAGTCTAAACGTAATTACATCTCTCGTATTTCCAACACTGCGCAGCTTAGTTGTGTCTTTCACCTTAGTTTCCTACCCTGCGCAGTTTATGTTCGTTAAAGTCGGACTACTAAATTAATCCGCACTGAAGCCTTCTCTCTTCCATGAGGTGTTGGATCGAGGCATACAAATCAGGGCAAGATGCGTTCTCAATGTTTTTTTGATACGGATATTTACGAGAGTAAGAGACAGTTTTCATTATCGGTATGTTCATTCAGGTATCGGCCTTCACAATTCGTAGGTCTTAAGAATGGGCGCCTATTTTTCGAGAGCTTGAAACATGTCAACTTTTTCTATCTTTAAAATTTGCAGAGCTAACGAAGACTTTCCATAATAAAACATATCTCACTCCTTCAGTTTTTTTTTTTGGAATTATTCATTTCATAAGTTCAGAGGACTTGATGACAATTTGAAATAAACGGTTCTTGGAGAGATGATACGATCCATGTTTTTTATTACTTAATTTGCAACTTAGTCTAAACACCTACCAGCTATGACGCTAATACTTATAAAAAATGTTGTTCTTAAGAACGTTTGAGATTGAAATTTTGAAAATCTAATTGAGTAGATAAAGTAAATTCACGTGTTATTAAAATTTCTGATTTTATCTGCATTAACTAAAAACAGCTCCAACCCTAATATACAGTTTTACGTCAATGCCATAAAAAAAAAGAAAAAAAAGTATTCCATGCAAAATATATATTAAAATTGCTTATGTTAATCTATTTCTGGCGAGCGAGTTTGATCAATATTGACGCAATATATCGCATACCCAGACAAAGTTATAAGGTTTCATTAGTGATAATCTAATTTATGTTTATTGCTCGAACTAATTTCATAATATAATTAAATATAGTAATGCTGATTTATGGATAATGTTTAATTTCTATGTGATTAAAAAAATTAATTAAGCTCAATTAAAAATCTTTTTTGCAATTGGAAATTATAGATTCCGCTTTGTTTTAGAACAATTTTATTAATTAAAAAGACATTTAAAAAAATTGTTCTCTCATATTTTCAGAAAAAAAAATATTTAATAGTAAAATTAATACTTTTTCAATAATTTGCTAAACTCAAATTTATTTATTAACCGTGCTTTAATTACAGGAAAGATAGCATATCTTAACAGAACATAGTTCTAAATCATCAATAATCTTATAACTGAATTTAAAACTTTCTTAAAATTGCACTATACATAATAAACTATTGAAAAATAATTTTCATGATAAGCCTAAGATCCCATTAAAATTTTAAATCTTCAGAGTTAATATTTACGAAGTTTTAGATATTTAAATACATTCTGATTGCATAATTTAACAGCCCTTTTTCTCGATTTACGATTTTTTTTTACTATCGTTCTAAAGAATTCTCCACTTTCTATTGCTTATTGACTACTTAAGATAAATTTGATATTCTGCTTAGTATAATGGATCTTTGAAGAAAAAAAGTAAAAAAGAAAATTAATCCATGATGCATTTACTAACCTCAAAAGGCATTCCATCCATAAACATATTATTTTATTGAAAAACATCTTATTTAGTTGACAATATATTAATTTATTTTCAAGGGTATAAGCGCAAGTTGTTGCAAGCAAACAAACACCTAGTTTTAAAGTTGAGTAGAATAAAAAAAAAACGTATGTAATGGAGTAAAAAATAAACGTTTGAAAAAGCTTTCAGATTCTAAATCATCTTTTAAATCAAAACATATTTTCCATCCAAAAACATATTTTCTTATTAAAAATACATTTTGTTCATAACGCAGTAGTTCGCTATTAAAGATTTAACTAGTGAAAATAAATCTTCCGCACCAAATAAACCAGTTTTAAAATTGTGATGGTACATGTACGTAAACTGATGAAGTGAAGTAAAAATAAATATTTAAACAAGCATTCGCATTCCAAACCATACATTGATGTTTTTTTCCATTTTTTTTAATATTGTAATTGTTGGCTCTCAAAGATATAAACATATGGAATATAGTGCGAATAAAACTTCCGCAACAAACAAGTCTTAAAATTGCGCAGATTTTTCACAGATAAATAAACATAGGGAATGGAGCAAAAAAAAAAATCTACCCAGTGCTAAACCTATTATATTTACCATTAAATCTACATGCAATTGAATGAGTTATCCTTTCCCAGAAGATGGTGACAAAGATAAAGCTGTTTTTCTATAGGCAAACCTTAATAAACCACTTGAAAGCGATCCTTCGAATAAATCGCTCGAAGGCAGATCACTTTATTTTTATAGGTTCGATCTTGAGCCCATTCGCCAAAACGATAACTATAAAAATCGAAGAATTTAGAAGAAGAAAAAAAAAATATTCGAAGAGAATATAATCAAGCATATATGTTTGCACAAGGACCACACTGGCAAACTTGTCTTTGTACTCACGGTAAATCGCTGTAAATCTTGTCGTAATTATAGTGTCCCCTTTTCCGTTTCTCTTGATTTTTACTTTGTCTTACCATAACCTTCGAAAACTCCCCGAGGGATTTCTTCGCCTGGAAAAAGAATGATTGTTATATTTTGGCCGACAGTGGCTTTCACCGAGTTTTTATTGACATGTCTCACACCAAACTATGTTATTCCGTGTACCCCGTATGATAATTCGTTGAAGGTAATGGATTCAGCGCTGAGTTTAACACCTCGCAGGTTGCTGAACCAACGATTTTGATGATATATGATTCCATTCATCAATTTTTTCTCCAAATTATTTGTTCGAAGTCGAAGATGGGTGTGTAAATGGAATACCAGTTCTTGATTGTTCTTTTTTTACTTAATGTAATTACGCGTTCGAAGTGTATTTCGAAAAGGCGGTCTTAATATATTTGTATAGTTGCTTATATTAATATTCTTGCTCGGTTGGATTATTAAGCCGGATATATTCAAGGGACAGTTCAGATCGATTACTATGTTGTTGCTTGGTGTTCAAATGGAGAAAATAATTTTTAAGTTAATTTGTACGAATAATATATTAGTAAGACAGATAGTAATAGTGAACCGGATATATTTAAGAGACAGTTCAGATCGATATCTATAAAGTGTTGATTGACGTTAAAAAGAAAGAAACTTGAAAACATAAAATACTTTTGCTCTGAATCAACATAAAAAATTATAGATTGCAAAATTGTATATAGATGCGGATTTAACGCTATACATAGCCGGCTATATTCAAAGCCGGATATATTCAAAGGACAGTTCAGATCGATTACTATGTATAGTATTATTTGATGTTCAAATGGGATGAATAAAATAATTTTAATACGTTAACTAATAAAAAATATATTAGTAAGATGGATAGTAATAGTAAACCGGATATATTTAGAAGACAGTTCAGATAGATATCTATGAACTGTGCCGATTAACGTTAAAAGAAAAGAAATATGTAAATAATAAAATACATTTTCTAGGAGCAAACACAAAAGAATAATAGATTGGAAAGTTGTGTATAGATGCATATATCCAGCTATTCAACATTATACATAGTTTTGTTATTACGCCGGATATATTCAAAGGACAGCTGAACAGCGATTGCTATGTACAGTAGTACTATTCGATGATCAAAAGTAAAGAATAACATAATTTTTCTTAAGGTAACCTATAAGAATTGCATAATATTAAGATGGATGATATTATTAAGTCAGATATAATTAAAACACAGTTTAGATTGGTTTCCTTAAATACTGTTAATCGACATCAAAAGAAAATGAAACTTGGGAAGAATGAAATATTTTTTCTTACAGTTGGCGTATAAGATTATTAATATAGATTCAAATATACAGCTATTAAATGATAGAATAAAATGGATTTCTATGAACTCAGCCTTATTATTGTTGTTAAAAGAAAAAAAAGGAGCATAAATAAAATACTTTTTGAGTTAACAAATAGATTTATGCATTGGATAGCTGTATGGTAATAGTATACCGAATATACACTCAAATGACAGTTCCGACCACGGCATTAGTTTGATAAACATTAATTGTCTGGGTATGTCTTTATTTCTCATGCTGTTTGAGTGCAATGTGATTGTCTCATTATAATATGGTAACACACCCGATATGAATTCTATACACAGTTGTAAATGAGTTGCATTGGAAGTAAATGTGTGAGAAATTCAACTGTTGACAATCTGCCAAATTTACATGAGGATATTCAGACTATTTACCTCAGGTGCCGCATAGAAATTATCAGGATGTCATTTACAATATTGAAGCAATTGAAGGCTTAAACATAACTTCTGGACAATTAAATATTACTCTATATATAACTTAACAGTTACATTATTTGATTAAGATGGATTAAATCGAAGTTGAAAGAGGGGTTTTAAAACGACGTACAAAATTTACTTGGTGCTCATTTATCGATCATTCGATTTCACTTCTTTTTTTCAATAGATCGATCATTCGATTTCATTTCTTTTTTTCGATACATTGATCATTCGATTTTATTTCTTTCCATGCATCGGTCATTCAATTTTCTTTTCTTTATCGATGTATCGCCCACCTAAAATCATTTCATTTATGGATAGTTCGCATGAGACTTTGTATCGATCAATGTTCTGTCATTTGAACATATTTGTTTTAAATATTGCATTGGATGGTGAGCAATATTTAATTCAGATCTTTATATTAGCGGTTACATTACTTAATTAAGAGAAATAATCGAAGTTGAAGGATGGTTGTTGTTGTTATTGTAGTAGGCCAATAAGGCAAGGGGTGCGATTGCTGATTGTGTTCCAGTGGGGACAAGAATTCGACTTCTGCCTCACCCATACGTTACACCCGTTTATAGGGCGGACCCATTCATACATCCCTTCATTCGTAATTTTGACCAGAACCAGAGAACGATCAGTCTCCAATTCAGTACCACCCAGAGGTATAATTTGTTATGGAAACATTGAGGACTTTGTGACCCAACAGATTTAACATGCGATAGTCACCATTTACTGCACGGGGAGTCTTCGGCTGGCTAGATTCGAACACCGTAAGTCCAGCGCCTTGCCAACCAGACTATCCTGTCCCCTGGATTAAATATTCGGAAGGATGGTTTTTTAAACGGTCTACAAAATCACTTGGCTTTCATTTATCGATATATCTATCGATTATTCGATTTCATTTCATTTATAGGTGGATCGTAGTAGTCTATATAGCAATGTATGTTTGATCACTTGAAGATTATTATTATTATTATTATAATTATTATTTTTTTGTTGAAATATTTATTCAAATGGTGATACAATATTTAATTCTCATCTTTTCTCGATGCCTTAAAAAAAAACTTATGCACTGTAAAAAGTTAATGAAAATGTTGTAAGTAAATATTACTGCAAATGTAGTCACTTCATTTCCATTAAGTTTTTACTGTAAATTGTGTGAAAACAATTATCTGGATCAATTTCAATAAAAAGGCCGTGATAGTTTTCTTCTCTTCTATAGGATAGTTTTCTTTTCTTCTATTCTTTTCTGATATATCACTAGTTTTTCAACATATTTTCTTGAATCTTGCAACAATTCACACTGATTGAAGGATTGGTGCAGGGGTTCACTCGCTGGTTTATAAGTGGGGCCTAAACTTCTCATTTGCTCTTTTTTTTTCGAACAGAATTTTTTTTTACGGTTAGTAATTGGTTTAAGTAAAATTCTCTTGTTTTATGATTACCAGAACTTTCTACATAAATTTTCAGGATTTTATTTACAGTGATGTTTTTAAGCAAATCAGTGAATTTAGATATTTCGACGTATTTCATATATTATCCTCATACATTTTTTACGACATTAGGTAGTAATTTTTGTAAGATGATTTTATTAAATGTTAAGAAGTCATAGTGAATCTTTTCGCTTGTTTACTCTAATTTAATGCTATTTTATTTGAATTTAGCAGGTATTTTTTTTATTAATGTATTTTATAATTTTCTTTTGAAACCAGTTCGTGTTTCCTTATGCTTCTTTATTGTTATAGTTTTGTTATTATTGATTTTTAAGGACTGATAATGTACCTATTTTTACAAACTAGTGTAATTTTTGTAATGAACTAGTTTAATTTTATTATAACAAAAGATTTAAAAAATGTTTTTATAAAGCTATACACTTTAATAATTTTATTATTGGGATCCATGAAATAAATTATACAGAAATTGAAATATATTTATACCTATTTTTTTTGTATCAAAATATAGTAAATATTTTTTAGTGTTTAAATTTTTCAATTATAAGCGTTATTTCTGAAACATGCATTTTAAAATAAAGGGAACAATCAAACGAACAATTATATATAATAATTCAAACAAAAGAAAAGAGGAAATGAAATAAATCTCGACTCGAATGAGAGTTTAACCTTAATTAGCGCGAGAAAAGGGAGTTCTGTTCCAAAAGATAATTGTATAACGAGCATTGGGCAAGTTACCAAAATCCTAGATCTGCCTACACAAATTGGAGTTTAAAAGGAAAACTTTATTTAATTAAAATAATTATGTACTTTTTTTGAATTATTAATTTAATTTAGGTTTTAAGCTTTGTGTTAATATTATTTAAGTATATTTAAGTATGAATGGAATATGTAAGTTTATTAAGGATGTTAATCGATGGTTTATTTGTCTTTTGATGTAATTTTTTTAAAATGGTTTTAAGAAGTTTTTTCGTCAAGGAAAATGAGAAAGCCACAGTTTAAGTGCCTTACACTTAAAGCAAAGCTATCATTTTATACTATATACAAAATCTTGCTAAGAAGATTTATCTGGGATTTAAAACCGGCAAATAACTGAAATATTTTTAAAATTTTTAAACTGTTTCAAAAATCGCCAATTTGGTGATATTTTCCGAGATAAAAATTATTAAAATCACTGCCTTATTCTTAGGTTTTGAAAATTTCTATGAGCCCAGATAATGCAGCATTAATGTAAGTTTTCATATATTAAAAAATTATACCACAATTGCTTTTTATTTTCACTAAACTGTGGCTTTAGTCCAGATTGAAGTTTTGCGCCATTTTCAGAATCGCGTTGAGAATCGTGTCTTATCGTGTTGAAAACTCACAGCAGTTATGAAAACAGCATGGTATTCGCAAAAAAAGCATTATTCCATATGACGACGGAGCCCTCTATATCTCGACATAGCTAAGCTATGCGACATAGCTATCTCTATGCTAAATCTGTAATTGCTATAAAATATAAATATGAAGAAAAATCGCATAAAAAAATAACGCAGGCTTGTGATTTAAAACCTTTGCATTTCAGCATTTAACAAATTCAGTTTAAGTTCATGAATTTTAGAATATTAAAAAGTTATTAGACAACTAATATGATATTTTAATGCTAAAAGCGTCATTGGGGTTCTTTTGATAATTTTTTGCCTTTTTTTGGTTATTTTTGTAGATGCACGTGAGCTTCAAAACTCTTCTTTTTACTTTCCCTAAATTGTTTCTAAGTATATTGTATCAAAATTTGACGAGTTAAAAAATAAATAGTAATAGGAATAGCTTAAACAGCCAAATGGGGTCATTTTTAGTCTCGTAAGAAAAACATTCATTGTTAAAGTTTCATGCTTGTTTTGAATTTGGCAAGACTGCAAATCATGTAAAGATGATTTGAAGAGCATAACATAAATGGTGAAATAAATAGTGTAAAAAAATAAATATAGTTGGAAAATAATTGTTATAAAAATGTTCCATAATAATTTCCGTTAATTATGGTATCGTATATTCGATGTTTGACGAAGTTAAGTAGATCTCTTATTTAATTACAAATTCGTTATTGTTTCTGAACGAATAAATGCAATCCTGATTATAAACAGATTTTTTTTGTTATAATCCTGGACAACAAAGAACGATTGGTAAATAGTTACTGCCAGGTAAATCCAAATACTTAATTATTACATGACAAAGAGCCACATAACATATTCAAGTTTTAAATTTCAATCGATGGTTATTTCTATTAGTGCAAGTTGAGAAACGGCAAATGAATTACAACTGATATCCTGAACTCTGATTACAGCGGGACTACTGAAAATTCTTTTTACTCTTTATAATCCTAATGATTATTATTATTATTTTGTTAAAAGGAATGCCTACTAATTGGAATTACACACCTAAACAAGAAAAAATATCCTTCTATTTTCAATGTCACTTCTTTGTCCTGACATACTTTTTTTTGCACTGCAAAATGGAAACAAAACACTGAAAGCATAGTTCCAAAAGAAAAAAAGAATGCCATAATTCAGAATGACATTCATATGAATGTGCTTGTAAACCACAGCATATAGTAGATGCCAAGCACTGTCACTTACTACAATCGAACAAATTGACAGAGGAATTATTTTACGCTTGGAATTATTCCTGGCAAAGGTATTATTCCGTATGATGTGAAACCTGCAGGTGGCTCACACTTTTTTTACTACGTTTGTGATATTGCGATCCTCAACGCTTTGATAGTTTCTAAGGAATCTTTTGTTACCCTCATTACGTAATGGGAGTTATTTCTTGAAGAACTTTCTAATCAGATAGTCCCTAATTCCTAAAATTTAGTAGCACAACACGCCTTTTATCATTGAAAGGGACATAATGTAACTTCTGATAGCTATGAGAAATGCTAGAAACCAATTTGTCGATATTTTGTAGTCATTTTTACGTCACGTATTATGCCTCCGCTAATGTTTAACTAAGGATGAAACTTCCACATTTTTATACGTGTGTACTAATGCGTATTGTTTACATTTGCATCTTTTACTTATTTTTGTAAGGCTTACGCTCCAGCGAAAGAATAATCTGCAATACATTAATACACTATGCTTTTCTAACGTTATAATAATAATAATAAAAGTCAATAGTAATATTAAAAAAAAATTAATCTCTAAAAACTCTTTAATATTGTTCTTTCACAAATTATAAAATAATTGACTTTTGAATAACGTAATGAAGGTCAAATTGACCACAAATGGTAGTTTTTGGTAAGTATAAAATTCTGGTAGTTTTAGTTATTAAACTATAAAAGTTATCAAACTTTTGCATGTTTATACCAGCTAATAATGACTTCAATTTCCGCATATAAAATGTCATAACACCGCGAAATTTTGTTGTAGTATCTCAATTGTATTGAGGTACATTTAAAATTGTTTACTGCACATGTAGTCACATTTTGTATTTAATTTTACACTGTTATAGATTTATGTTTGCTTGTTTACAGAGAACACATATTTCTATGCACATTCGTACCAATATAATGACTTCATTGTAAAAAAAAAAAAAAAAAACACCATTTAGTTTAAAAATCAAGCCTATTTTTAGTAATATAGTCACCCTATTTTTTTTTTTTTTTTGTTCGTTAACAATTGTTATTTTGTCAATTTTATACAATTTTTTGTACCGTAACTACAGTTCTGTGCTTAAAACTATATTTCATTTACCTCAACACCAAAAATAGTTGCAACTCTGCTCATTTTTTTACAGTGCATATATTGTCTGGGCTTATAAATAAATATATGCAAAATTGAGATACATTCATAGATTAATAATTTTTATCATACAAGAAAAATCAGTAATTTTGTTTCTAAATGTCTAAATATTTCAAATCAAAATATTTTCTGAGAATTTTTTTCAGCAAAATCAGTATACATAGTTTAAAGCTAAAAACTTAATTTGAAGTTCAAAGCACTGTGTTTTTTTTTTTTTTTTTTTTTTTTTTTTTTGCACTTAGCGACAGAGAATTAAAAAAATATATTAAAAAAAATTCTTGAATTTCTTTAATTTTGCCAAATTTTTTTTTATCATGATTAAAGGACGCATTTTGTTCAAGTTATGATTTTATATTTAAGATTTAAAACTTTTATCCTATATATATTACACATTTCAGTAATTTTTAGAGTCAAATCGTAAATGTATGTTTTTATATATAGATGTTAATTATTAACAAATGTTAATTATTGAAAATGTACAATGTTTTCTTATCGTAGGAAGTACGATATGAAAATGAATGAGATTTGAAATAAAGAATAGCTATTATTCGAAAAAATATTCGAAAAAAAAAACTAAAAGCTATTACTAAATATTTCTATAGAATGATATTTAATATGAATATTTTTTTTTAATATATCTCTAGATTTTAGGAAATATTTAAATTGTAGATAAATAATAGTCGCTCATAATTTATAATATAAAATATATTTTTAAAAAGATATTAATCAAGTAATTGTAGACAATTGAATATTTATTAATATTGAATTGTATAATTGAATTAAACATTTATTAATATTCAAATAATATTTTTAACAATTGTTTAATTAATAATTTAAAACTATTTGACAAATAATTGTTAATAGTAATTATTATTAATTAAATATATATTAGTGAGAAGTTGTAGGCAAATAAATAATAATTATATTTTTAAATTGAATAAAGTTTATTGATAATAAATGTTTTAGACTTTCACTTCATTGTGACACATTCCACTAATTAAAAATATTCCATCATGATGTATAATTCCCCCATAATGCATGTTAGCAATACATATTGTTAACAAGAAGAATATTGTTAAAAGACAACAATAACTATGCTTTATTAAATAAATAATATTTTGGCAAATAATAAACCATTATATTACTAATTTTAATACTTTTGTTGAAAAAAATATTTTAGACCTTCACTCATAATTCATTTCTAAACGGTGATACATTAGACTAATTAAAAAGCTGTTACATTAGCATATTACTTCAACAATTTGAACTAAGAAGTAAAAGCAGAGTTCTATGTAAGAAGGCAAATGGCTTCCAAATGAACAATAAAAAAATAAAAAAATAATAAAAAAAACATCTTTCCTTTTTTTAAAAAAAACAAGGTGTTTAATTGAAGAAAAAGAAGCACTTATGACATTTACACTTAGCAATTCGAAATACTTTTTTGTTCAGTTCATTGTTCTAAATCATTAATCATTAAAACAGTTGAACGTTGATTTATTTAACTGTCCTTAAATTAAACATGCCATAACGTTGAGAAATTATAATCGATTATGTAAGTAATTGATTCAGTGACATCTTTTATGAACGAGAATCAATGAAAACCACAGGAAGTGGTTAAAGAGGCATTAAAGTAAATAAGAGTTTTATGATATCATCTTTATGTAATTATGTCATGCTCATCGGAGAAGAAGGAATATAAATTACCGGAAAAAACAACGGAATGCGCATTTTTTTGGAAAGTACAAGCTTCGTTTCGAATTTAAGTGGATACACTTTTTTCTCACGCTTTGTTCAGTAATTTTTGTGGTTTTGGTTTTAAATCTGTTTTTAATACAACACCCTTTTCTCACGGCAATTAAGGTTAGGCTCTAAATTGTTTTGAGAATTCTTCCTGTTTCTAAAACTAACTGCCACTTGATTTTTAATTATTTGATATTCAGTTGAATGCCTTTCTATATAAATTTACCGATAGTATCTTCATGAAATTGGGAGCACTAACAAGTAGGATTGAAGCTCACGATAGCCTTTGTTCTATTTTTTATGACCGGCTTTGAACAGCCATTCCAATTCTGAGTTTACGACTACCATTGTTCAACACCATAGCCTTGTAATTTTGAACCATACCCAGAAGGCAAGGAAGCTTCTGGATAAAGCATTGGGACAAATTAGCTTTCATGGAGGACTTTTTGATGAAACTAGACTCCGTTTGTTTTGCATGGAAAGGAAAACTACGAAAACCTCCCCCGCTTAGCCCGACGGCAAGAGGATTCTTATACCGATGATTCGAAAACCATACTAAGTCAACATTGTGATTTGTGTGATCTCAGAAATCATATCATCCATTGCTGAGATTCGAACCTGGGGCACCTTTTTGGGCGGCAAATACTCTTTCCCCTGAAATGTATTACGGCTCTCTTTATTATATTAACGATTTTGAATGAAATGTAACCTTCATTAAGTAAAAAAATAATGTGTATATTGTTCAAAGGACTAATGTGCAAATCGGCACAAACTTGAAACATGCTTGTTTGAAAGAAATGATATTTTAACCATTTTTGTGAACCAAATTTTACATCAGTGCAATTTGAAATCAAATATATTGAATTGAATTATTAAAATATATCACGCATATCTGAAAAGCGAAAAAAAAAGTTAAAACTTGGTTTTAGAATTTATCCTAATATTTCAAAACTTAAAATCAGCGTAAAGAAATTGATGGTTTTCTGTAAGAAAAAGCATTTATTTCTGAAAATTTTAGCAAAGCAAAACAAAGGCAATGGGAAAAAAATATTTTGAAGTTGCATATAAAAAAACAATGGAAAAGAAATGTATCGAAAAGTTTTATAAATAGCATCATTTATCATTCTTTCGAAATTGCTTTGGTATATATATATATACAAAAAAAGAAAAAAAACTAAACTTAAAAATAAATTTTTATTGCACTTTCTCCTTAATTGCGAAGATAAAAATCGATATAAATGTAACCACTGATGGTGAGAAAGGCACAAATGGCTAGAACATTTTTAAAAGTTCAAAAATATATGGGGTGAAAAAAGGTATTTTTCACACTGGCTCTATTGTTTTTCCGTCATCAATTGGTCAAGTAATGTGTCCCAAATGCACACAGATAGAAGTTTAAAAATTATCTTATAACTGGAATAAAATACTAGAACTATTTTGAAAATACGATCATCTTCTGTTATTCATTCTTCTCTTACTTTCAAAAGAAAAAAAAATCATATTTCGTATATTCATGAAAAAGTTGATGACATTGTAAATCAGCATAATTTCATTTCACTGCCTAATTTGCATGACTGCTATTTTATCATGAAATATAGCGATAAGATCAGATAAGGAAAACTAGAGACACAGTAAAATCCGAAAAGAATCATTAATATTTACATTCAATAAGTCACCTCATATCTTCAAAATCGGTGATAAATAATCCCACTAATCACACCAAACCACGTTAATAATTCATATTATTTACTAAATCTACCTATTTAAAAATTCATCAAAATTTCCAAATCATTTTGGGTATAATTAGAGTAAGTGCAGGTTCCCGCAGCATTGATGATATCTCGAAATTGATTACAAGGAAAAAATAAATCAGCGCATTATTATTCAATCTAAGTTATGTTAATAAACTTTATGTAAACATATTAAACTAGAATTTGATAGAAATAAATTTCAATCTCATGTAATAAACGTCTTGACTTGACATCGACGGACTTGATTTATGTTTAACTCAATTTTTCGGCAATAATGCCTCGTGCATGAGGTACGTGAGGTTGATAAGCTTCCTAACAAATTCTTAAGGGTGCGTGAATTTGAAATTAAGATTTTTATCAACGTCATGAACGATGTTTTTTTAAGTGGTAGATTATAGAGTTATGTGTATAATGTTTTAGAAACTTATATTTAGTTTTATGTCAAATCTTTATTGGTTTTTCTCAAAACATGTATTTAAGCTTTTTTTTTCTTTTGTGATCAATCATGTTCTATAAAGAAGGGTCGGTCTGATTTATTATAGTTTTTTAAAATTTGACTAAAGGGGCAGTAAATATGAATTTAGAGTTTCGAAAAACATTTGAAACTTTATTCATCAGATTTAAAGGTAAATATTTATATGAGCTAAAGTATATATTAATTTGTATAAAATATTCCCACACCACTTCTCTGTGTTTAAATTTTTTTTAGTGTTTGTGGTAAAAATTTTAAATATTTGAATCCAAATGTGAACTTCAGGAAAATTGTTTGTATGAGTTCATAATGATGTAAGTAATGATAGGATGTGTAGCAGATGGGTTCTAATGATAAAATACAAATATATCAAATCCGTCAATACATAAACATCGAAAATATAGTGCTACAAAACGCTTTGTGGATTGTAAAAACTTCAACGTTATTGTATACACATATTATCACAGTACAATTGAAAAACGACTATTTTTACTTCATTCCTGAGTAACAGTGCCTTTACACACGAGTTTGATATTGGATACTGTGAAATCCCAAATCGCACTGTAACATATGAAACTAAAACGATGACATGTAGATATGGATGCCATAGAGATATAAGGTATTCTTCGTGTTTGACAAAATTTGGATAGCTAAGGCCGTGATAGCTTTGGTAGGGAACTGGGCCCATGTCCAAGAGTTCGTGGGTTCGATTCCAGCCTTCCGAAGACTCCTCGTGTAGTAAATGGTGACAGATGCACGTTAAATCTGTCGAGTCGCAAAGTCCTCCATGTTCCCATAACAAATCAATACCTCTGGGAGCACTGATCCAGGAGCTTCCTTGTCTTCTGGATTGGTTCAAAATTACAAGGTTACGGAGTTGAACATTAGTAGTAGTAAACCCAAAAATTGGGTCAGTTGTTCAAAAAAAAAAAAAAAAATTGGATAACTGTAAATACTTGACTATCATTCTTTCTAGGTTATGACTGCTCACTGATGTTTGGTTTTATGCTATGAGCGTTTAACCATTTTTGTTCTACATCATTATATCTAAATCTTTGCTGAACACGATTTCCTCTATACAACTTCAACTCATAGCAGCTTGATGAAAATACTAACAGCAGGTGTTAAGAGTTGATGTATCTAAATTTATTTCACAATTAAAACATTTTAGCTGCAAGTAACTGATGTATCCACCAAACTTAATTAAAAATCTACCCATTAATTAAATAAGAGAGATAATTTTTCTTTAGATTTTTCTTTACTTATTTTTTTTTTTAATTTATTACAAATAAGAGAGTCCTAATACTTTTAAATACGAGTTATAAAAACAATGGTAATATTTTCCACAACCAGGTATTACTAAAAATATTAAATTGTTTATATCATAGAGAATAATACGAGGGGCTAAAAAAAAGTTTGGTAAATGAAAGCATAAAAGATATATATTCTCTGCTTGAAGAAGCTTGTATATTTAGCTGACATCTTGAATAAATCAAATGCATTAAAATTGTTATTACAAGACGCAGGTGTCACCATTTCTAATGAGAATGATAAGTTTGTAAATTTAAAAAAAAAATTTAACATTTGATACGAAGATTTCGTATATCTCTGAATATTTTATCAGGAAAGTCAATTAATTTCCCTAGACTATTAGACGATGTATCATATTAAAAAAAATCCTTAGGTATGTAATCCTTTTTAAGAAGATAAAAGTTAGGTCTCTCTAACTTTACTGAAAAAACGAAAAGCTCATTAAGCTTCCTTGAGAGAGTTCTCAAAACTCAGCTTCTAACGATGAATTTAATTGACTTCTGGTTTAGCGTTACAAATGAATGTATTGTTTCGCCAAAAAATATTAGAAATGTATTACCTTTTGCAAGCTATTTCTGTCAAAAAATTCAATATGAACTTAGAAAGATAAAGATAGAACCTGAGCAATATACATCTTATTAAAAATTTTTCTCAAACAAAACTTATGCTTAACAGAGAAACAATTTGATTTTTGAATTAATTTTGTTCTCATTTTCTTCCAACTATCAATTGTTTAAATTCATCCTTAATTATATATTTCTCATTATTTACGATTTCCTTTCTTAACAGTATTTAAAACAAATAATAAGGATTATTTTTTTAGTTTGCATGAGATCTTTTTTAACAGATCCTGGATACTTTCGTATTACTGATTTCAAATTTGCTATTGGTTTCTCCCTCTAAGTTACATTATTTTAAATGACATTTTTAGAAACTTTTTTGTCAAAATGTAGGGAATTAAAAACATTATATATAACAGGTGGTCGTATAAATGTTGTGACAAAATTCTACATCTAAGGGAGTTGGATCACTCAATCAGGATTAAAATTTCATAGAAACACATGCCCTGAAATGGCATCATATACCGATAAGAGCACTGCCCTGGTATGAACTGTTTCTTCTTATACTTCTGAACTGGTCATAATCGGAAAGTACCCCTTGCCACGCGCAACGACATTTCCGGTTTTGGGCTCCAATGCAATTTTAATCTTCATGGTGTGCTCTAACTCTGTTAAAAGTTTGCCGCAGCATTTACGCGATCCCCTGTTATATATAACGTTTTTAAACTTATACATTTTGACAAGTAATAGACTAAAAAAATATTTTTATACTTTTTAGACTAAGAAGACATTTTAAAATAATCGGTAGCTTCAGGAGAAAAATTCATTTCAGATTTGAAATCTTGACCCCTGAATTAGGTAAGATCAAGTATTTGAATAAATTCACCAAAAATGTGTTCCCCAGTATAATCTACTAATTGTTTTAGGTTTTTCTACCTATTACTATCAAACATAGATCACTATCTTAAACGAATAAAACAGCATTGAATATTTTTAACTAAAACAGATAGTCCACGCTTTCGTAAATATATTTATCATAAAGAAATAAATGCGAAAGACCATAATGTACAATTGCTTTACATTATTTTCATTATATCATGATATTTTTTAAAGTGGTAGCAGTACTTTATTTACGTCACACGAATTATTTGAGCTGCACGAATTGCTATTTAATTTTATTTTATAACCGTCGTTGAACAGCCAACCCAATTCTGGGATTCCGTGTCCTTGTAATTTTGATTCCTATCCAGAAGACAAGGTAGCTCCTGGATCAGTACCCCCAGAGGTATTGATTTGTTATGGGAACATGGAAGACTTCGCGACTCGACAGATTTAACGTGCATCAGTCACCATTTACTACACGAGGAATCTTCGGCCGGATGGGATTAAACCCACGACTCGTACAAACTGCTATTGAGAAACATCCTTGAGGATGAGCCAAAGACACGCCATCATAATTTTGATCCTTTGCAGAGGGGATAGCTATCTCGCTTTCGTAGCCAGACTACCGACTCGCGAAGTCTCAGACTTTACGGAAGAACAGTTGAACGAAAACAGATACCGCGCATCCTTTATCCCTTAACAGACTGATTAAAGTGGTCACTTACCCGCCCACTGCGCGCTACCTGTAATGCTTGATTTTGTTTATCTACTGGGAACCGTGTCTTAAGATCAATCCACTGCGGCACAACTTTTTAAAGTAATACTTTAAATAACACCTTGTTATCTGCCACATAAGTACGAAGCATAGGATACTCATGCTTTTTTCTTAGAATTTTATACAGAAACCCATAATTCTTCAAGCAGCTTTGCTACAAGTCGTTATCACCCAGTTTTGTTATTGATAAACAAAACAAATGTTACAACGTAGGCGGCTATTTATTACGATAATGACTTACAGATTACGCCATAATAAATTACGATCTCTTAACTTTCAAAGAAAGCGTGTTCAAACAAAGCTTCCAACTCTGGATTGTTAACACATTGCCGGTTTCCAACCATTTACCACCCACTAAGAGCATTAGCAGGAATTACGATTCTCACGATTCCATTCAAAGCTGGGTTAAATTCCAATAACATCGAATCAAAACTAATTCAATACCCACTTTAGAAGCTTGAATTCTGAGAAGACAACACCAGTCCAGAAGAAGAAGAAAAAAACCTTTTACCGCTCTCTTTAAACGTCGTGATATTGTAAATGCCAAAAACGTGCAAACTCTCGCACATGGTTAAAAGCAAACACTCCATTTAAAAAATATGTGAAGAAATAGACAATTCATATCATTCGTGATCGTTTTCTTTTTCTTCTAGCCCCACCCCAGCAATTAGGGATAGGTCTTAGCAGTCATTATCTCGCTCATTTGGTGATGCCTGGGGCTTTGGAATTGGAAGATTGCAAAGGCAGTGGTAAAAGCATATAAATAAAACAGCGATTAGCAAACATAACAAGCTAAACTTGTGTAATCATGGACTGGAAAATGTAATTGGATCAATCGTTTTGTTTGTTTATTTATCCTATGTGAATTAAGTGTTGAGGTAAACTTATAGGCTTAGTATTTTGATTACTTGGTTATCAGATGAAATCAGAGAAACTGTTAAGACGTTGAGAAAATAGTAATTTTCTGTGGCGGGGAATACATACTGTATGAAGTTGAGAAAAACTCACGTTAATTGTCTAGGTATTTTATACTTTAAATTCTTTTCTGAAAGTTAGATATCAGTTTACAAGAAATTAGAGCCTATATTATATTTTAACTATTCCTTTTTTCTTTTAAAATGTGAATTTGTCCTCTAGTTTGTTAGTACATTTTCCGATTTACTCGAAATTCTTGTATTTTTAACAATTTTAAAAATTTTATGTTAGCAACATTATAATAATTTCTTAATTAATAATATTATAATTTAATTATAATAATTTTTAAATTAATAGCATTATAATAAATAAAATTTTATAATAAGTTTTTAATAATAAAATTTTATGTTTATTTTATAATCAATAATTAAAAATTTGATTAAGCTTTCTCTTTAATTACTATATTATATAAACTGCTTAGAGTGCTTGCATTTATTAACAAATATGTGTTGTTGTTTTTTTTTAAACTGTAATTTTATCTCCAGTTTCATAACACGTAAGTAAAAGCTGAGGCACTGCCCTTGTCATCTAATTGTGATTAGGGCTAAAATTACGTGGTGTTCCTGCTGTGTGTGCCAAAAGACAGGGCTTAATAACGCTGCTAGGTACTTAACTTGACCATGTCTGAGTTATGTGAATAAATGTTTTAAAAAACTGTTTTATTAGAAAAAGTTGCAAAAAAAATCTTAAATTTTGCTTCAAAAATGAAGTTTGTCAGATTTTAAAAATTAATTTAGATTTTTTTTTATTAAAGAAACTCATACATTCGGAATTACTAAACTGATGGTACTTACGGGTGGCAGTAAAATTAAACGTAAACACTGTTAAGAATAATGGTGTCAATAAATATTTCATAGAGCAAGTTAATTCTTAGAAATACTTAACTGGTTCAACCCGTACGTAAATATAACTAATATGAACGCATTTTTTATTTTGCAATAAATTTGTACTATAATGCGACTCAAAGATATAGTTCTACCAACGGCTTAAAATTATGATTTTTCTAGAACCGATTTTCTGACGGTGAAAATGGAAAAAGTTAAAGATTGTTATAATATTATGCAGTCAATTAGTCAATAGTTCATTAAATATTTATAAATAAATTTCATTTCTTGCGAATTTTTATATAGCAACTGTAGGATTAGTTAAATGATACAATTATTTATTAATACGAAAATTCGTGTTAAAAATCCTAAATTTTATGTTCGTATAAGACAATCATTGTTTTTTAGATTTAACTGAATTATGATAACTTTAAAAAAAATTTTTTTTTTTAATGCTTATTGTTCAATAATAATGGTTAAATAATGAAATCTTTTTTTGTAAAATTTATAATAGTTAAACAGAGAAAACTAACACTCCATTATAATTTTTAAAAATGTAAAATCGCAAAATAATCAGCACAATACAATTTATAAAAGTAATTTTGGAAAAGTTCTGTAATTACTTGCATAATTCTGACAACTTCTTCTTAATATATATTTCGAAATGAAATGTATACAAAAAATCTTAGTTAGTTATTAAACTCTTAAGAATGTATAAATTATTTATTTTTAAATTTCAACTCAAGTTTTGATTACTCCAAAATAAAACAAACCACAAATTTTAATTTTATTCGTGTAAAACAACAGTCTACAAATCTGAGTAGTATAAGAATTCCAATAATATTTTAAAATGCATAAAATACCTTAAATAATTACATCACGATCCGTAATTTATTACTTAACAAGAAAAATAATTATAAAAAAAAAGGAAAAAATATTCTTCTTAAAAATATTTTTTTTAAACTAACAATAACGAAATATTGATAAATATACTTGTTTACATTGAATTGCGACAAGTTTTCCTTCAAAATTTACAAAAGTAGAAACAATCCCCAAAGCGATGTTATAATAATTACAAACCTAACAGCCCCAATACATATCATTATCTACCTTCCTTAACTGTATTCCCTTAATCTTGACGACAATTATGAGTTCGTGTCCCATTTATTAGTCGGGATAAAGAATTAAGTGAATTAATATTAAGATTATGCGTGAAATAATGGATTTCAACAATCGCCAAAATGTCCAGAGATATGATCGTGAGTTACAAACATCTCAATTCATTGTTTGAGTAGTTTGTGCGATAAGAGATATTTAAGAAGGGCTTGGCGGATTTCTGTGCTTAATTATGGCGATGATATCATGGGACATCTCAAAGGGTTCCGAGTAAGAAGCGGGCGCCACATTTAGATTATTGGCGGTAATTTAGAAGGAGTGTTGAATTTTGGCAGTTACAAGATTGATAGCTTCAGTTTAGCATAAGAAATGATTGACGGTCTATTTATTGTTTTGTCGCATTTATTGCTGAATGAATTTTGCATTCTTCTCAATCGCTACCTTTGATATAATTTTACTACCCTCACATTATTTAAATGACAATATATTCTTTTGAATAATGGCAGAAGTAATTGTCTTTTAAACATTCAGATTAAGTAAGGCTTAGAATTGATCTCTTTTGTTTCGATTATAGTGGGCTATATTGGCGTTATAGTGGAGCCAAAAAGAGATTTTAAATATAAATATTTCTTTTACATTCGGTCTGATGTACAACAACAGTTTTTTCTCTCAATTTTATTCAATTTTGGATTGTAGATCACAGTTCGGTTAGATCTTTTCACTTCATGCGTATTCATCCCGGTAAACATGATGTTTATTCTATTGTGGTTATAAATTACAGTTTATTTGTATCAGAGTAGTATTTTGGATATATTTCGGTTCATTAGGAAACAAAAAATTATGTCTTTTTACTATGTTTCTATTTAATCGCTTTTGCGTTTCTGCAGTGAGAATTTTGCAAGTTTGTTATAAAATTTTCGTCCCCTTTCTTCCTAAAAGACTTAATTCTCTATTAGAGCTCTGTGATTGGTGTTAAAGCGAATTCCCATTGCTTTTTGGAAGCCACAAAGCAAATATTATCGCTTACGGAGATTTATCGTCAATCAAAATTGAAAATTAGACATTTTTCGACAAACTGAAATTCCAAAATTTTAGAGAAAGTTTTGTGTTTGATAAAAATATAAATTTTGATCGATTTTTGACAGTTTAAAGTAAAATTTATTGTGATGTTATCGTTAAAAGAAATTATTTCATTGAATATTCTATTACTTTTCAATCAGTTAGAGTATTGAAATTTCAGCTGAAGATCTGTGCTTGATAGCAATACAAGTTACAATTCTTTTTAAATTATAAAATCAAAATGCAACCCTTTTTTTTTTCCTTTTCTGTTGTCAATCGATGTTTTGAACTCTTTCAAACCCAGTCAAACGCGCACAAAATAAATAAAATCTTAAAATATATTGAAACTTCGCTTTTAAAATAAACGAAAGTTGAGCAAATAACTTTATTTCTGCTTGTTTCATAATGAAAAACTTAGATTGCATCACTTTCGCATTAAACTTAAGCATCGCCAAAAATTTCCCCAGGTCTTTCTGTGAAAGTGATTTCTTTGTTTACACACATTATTCTCTTCGAATAAATATTTAAGACGACTGGAGTAATAAAGACTTTACGATTAGGTAATACGATACTTAATGCAGAAATAAAACACCACTATACTGCCCTGAATCGTCTAAGCTCTTTATATGTTTTATTTCGCAAATAAAGTTTATTCATTATTTTTATTTATCCTCGAAAATTTCATTAAGATCTAGAAAATTTTGCATAGAGAGAACTTAAATTTTTAAATCTCTTATGTACATGGTTTAAAGTACATGAAAAAAACATTCATTAATTTAGATCTAGAAAATTTTAAGATTTTTAAGAAGCATGAAAAAAAAAACTCACATTTTTAAATCTTTAATGTTAAAGTATATGAAGAACAAAACATGTTATATTAAAAAAATTGTTTAAAGTTCTAAAAAAATGTAGGTTGTAAACAATAAATCGTTTAGGAGTAATATTTTCTGTTTTTTAAAAAAAAGCGTAAAATTGTCGGAAGAATCGTCCTATAAGACATTCCCATTTACAAAATAGTTTGCTCCAAAAATTACGTACCCCGTCAAATAAAACAGGATTCGATTCTTTGAGGGTACAGTTTCCCATCAATTCCTTTACTCAGACTAAAATCTTGACGATACTTTTCATTTCCGAGTACCTTTTATTGACGTATGCTCAATCGCATGAAAGATCTCTGCGGGCTTAGGCTCATGATAAAAATTTAATATCCTTTCTGATTTCAAGTTTAAAAGAAAAGTAATTCTAACAACAGCCAGTTATTAGCCAGTGGGTCAATGAGGTTAAGATTTTACAACTCGCTATTTTCATACCAACGATATGATACTTGCGATTAAGTTAGCATTCTCAAAGAGTTAGCATAGTTAAGTTAGCATTCTTTACTATTAATAGACAAGCTCGAACATATAAATCTTAAAAATTAGTCAGGCTTATAGCCAAAACCCCCGATAGATTGAACTCAGAGTCAACACAAATGTGCCTTAACTACTAGTTAAAATGGCCCTTTCAAATTACAACACTCAGTTTAATTCTGTTATAAAATATAAAAGTATTGAAAAAGTTTCAGAAAAAAAAAAAATACGTGGAGTCCCTCCGCGCGGAAGAAGTGAAACTTCGTAGTGTGGAAATGAAAATAGGAAGGAGTAGAAATCGATTTTTAGTGAAATCATATTGTTTCTTTAAGACAAACTTTATTAGCATTGCTTACAAGCACCTATCTACATAACTTTATTTTAAAATGTAGCGCAGAATTACATCACAATAATAATAATAAACTTCGTAATGTGGAAATGAAAATAGGAAGGAGTAGAAATCGATTTTTAGTGAAATCATATAGTTTCTTTAAGACAAACTTTATTAACATTGCTTACAACCACCTATCTACATAACTTAAATTTAAAATGTAGCGCAGAATTACATTACAATAATAATAATAAACTTCGTAATGTGGAAATGAAAATAGGAAGGGGTAGAAATTGATTTTTAGTGAAATCATATTGTTTCTTTAAGACAAACTTTATTAACATTGCTTACAACCACCTATCTACATGACTTTATTTTAAAATGTAGTGCAAAATTACATTACAATAATAATAATAAAAAATAATAAAAAACAATTATCTTAGTTTTAAACTCTTGAATTAAAAGCGTAATAATAGCGGTACAGGAAAATAACATTAAATTAGGGATGCAAAAATATTTATAGGAAAACAATATTGTTATGACTTTTATAAATTTTATGCTAGTGAGAACCAAAACAATATGGAAATGAATAAGGGAAAACTGGATCCTACCACGTGATTTTCCGGCCTATAAAAATGTAACGTTAAACGTTTAACGCAACCTTGTTGGAAGTCGCATTAGAAGTTTCACTTCAAAAAAATTACATAGATTCTATATTCTGAAAAATTCATCTTTAATTGAATATTCCTAATAATATATTTTATTTGAACATTTTCTTCCTAAATTTTGACTTGGACACAGAAAGACTTCTATCGATCTTGGACTCGGAAATAAAACTTCAGGCTCTAAAAGTCAGTTCAAACTTATCTCCTATTACCCTTCACTCCTACTAACAAGGCCTCATTTAAATCTAAAATTTTGTGTTTGTAAGGTGATTGCTTTTAATAGTTAAATCTGTAACAAATCAACTAAACTGCTCAAATTGAATGAAACTTAAAATACTTTTCATCAGAACTTTGGAATTTATTTAAATAGAAAATTTGAATTAAAGCTTGGTAATTTCTGTTTAGATAAAATAAACTTACTTGGACAAAATCCGAACTTCTAAAAATAAACATATTCCTTCAAACACTATTTAAAAATTTTGTTGGCCTTGTTTAATTTTCGCTAAACTTCTTAAAGTCAAGTAAATATGAACCCACAAATGATATCAATGTTTTGGAGTGATTTAAGACGAGGCACTTGAATAATGTTTGGTATTAAACTCATTCCGATGTGTTCTTAAAAATGAAGACAAAGAAAAGAGCTTTTTCAACAAACCTTGTATTTAGGTAAATGAAATAAATATTTAAGCCATCCGACTGAATTCAACGAATTTCCAAAATGTAATTGTAAATGTAACGAATTTCAAAACGTTTAAATTTTATTTTGGTAAGCAGGGGTCTTAAAATTGTAAATCTAAAGTAAACTCTTACGTAGGCATCGTTATTAGTGGTTAGAATAAAAGAATACGAACAAGATTAGACTCCACAAACGGAGAAACAAAACTATAAAGAGAAATGCCACAATTTCACAAGTATTAAGTTATTTTTATTGTATTTAAAAGCATAATTTTTAACTGGATTTTACTTTTTTTGCCGCAAGTGCTACTAATATATGTTTGCAAGTTCCCTTAGCAGACACATTAACCCCTCGTTGGAAACTACAACGTATTTTCGAAAACAAATGACTTTATAGCAAAAATAAGTTGGTATATAAAATTTAAAAATAAATTTTAAGAAAATAGGGACATAAAGTTTGCCTTTACTTTAACTTTAAGCAATTACTTTCTTAACCAGCAATTATGTGCCAATTTAGATGAAATATTAAACAAAGGCAATTTTGCAAATGCGTGTCAGACGGAACAAATCAAAAACTCGTTTATGCTATAAAGTGCGGAGAGAATTCAAGGAAGACTTTGAACTAAACGTAATTTAAACATAACCTTGAAAGTTTTTTAGTGAAAAGAGAATACAAATGAAAGACATTCTCTTAATTTCAGAGTGTTTGTAATGCTTTTAATTAATACGAGTAATCACTTTTCTGAAAATATATATCGATTTTTAATTAAGTCTAAACATTGATTAAACAAATTAATAATAAAGGGATGTATCTTGTTGGTTCTTATTGTTCTCTTGTTGCCTGCTTCAGGAAACCAAGTGAATTAAGGGTGCGTTTCTTGTTTCTGTTTTTTTTTTTTAAATTGTGTTAAAATTTCTCCCACATACACGCACATCACATCCGATTTACAGAGATGACCCAATCATACTCTATTCATTCATCCACAGATGGTAATTTTGACTTAAACCAATCTCCAATTCATAACCCTCAAAGGTATTTTATTTATTTATTTATTTCATTTTAAACCGGCGTTGAACAGCCAACCCAATTTTGGGTTTACGACTACCAATGTTCAACTCCGTAGCCTTGTAATTTTGAACCCAATCCAGAAGACAAGAGAACTCCTGGATCAAGTATTGGGAGAAATTTGCTTTCGTAAAGGATTTTTTAATGGAACTAACCCGCATTTGCGTTACATGGAGAGAAAAACTACGAAAACCTCCCATGATTAGGCTGTAGACAAGGCGACTAACCCATGACCCGTATGCAACTGAGAATATATTACGTCAGCACTGTGGTTAACGCGAGCCAGAGGCGGAATTCGTTTCGACTAGTCATCGCTGGAGTTCGAGCCCGGAGCACTTAATTGTAAGGCGGGGACTCCAAAAATAAATACCCCAGGGGATGGACCCCTGGGGTATTTATTTTTGGAGCTTGGAGGGCTTTGTGACCCTGATATATTTAACGTGCGCCAGTCACCATTTAATACAATAAAAGTAATCCAACATAATATTAAAATGATTAAGTGTACACATTCTGATTGGTTTCATACTATTTTTTATGAAAAAAAAATTAAATTCAAAAGCTTGTATGCATACAAATAGCATTATTTCTAAAAAAATTTATTAATTTTCAAAATATTCCACATTTTTGAAAATAAGTTAAAATTTCAATTGCAATGTAACTATCTTAAGCTATAATTGAGCAAATTCGATGCATTCGTAATAAAGTATAAAACTGAACGGGAATTCAAGTTAAAAAAATTTAAATTTGCATAACAATATTCTAATTATTAATTTCACGTATTTAGGTTAAAAAAGTTCCACTTTATGAAATTTCCTTAAAATTCGAAGACTTGTCCTTTAATTTATGTGGCCAGCATTTTATTTATTTAAATATTTATTTTTATAAAAAAATGCTCAGTTTCTAAAATTTAATAAACTGAACTTTAGCAAAACTAGTAGAGTAAACAGTTAAATTAAGCGGCCAGCTCTCGTCTTCGAATAAGAAGGTCTAGAAAACATAAAAATATTTTTCTTAATGAAAGATCTTCAAGGAGAGCAGTTGTTATTGGTTGTTGTGAATAATGAAAAAAAAACTATATGAGATACATATTTGAACTTATTGTGATTTTAAAATTTCAAAGTATGAAAAAAAAAAAAAAAAAAAAAACATTCACGGGCTGATTTGTGTTTTTACTGTCACGGGAGTTTTACGGGTATATATTTATTTTTTTCGATCAGTTACTAGAACAACTATTGCTTGTCAGTAATTATAATATATCTCAAATTATTTTTCTGTGCTATAATAAGGAGAAAGGATTTGATTCAAATGTTTTAAATATATTTAAAAAAATACTCTGATAAGTTTTTCAATTAAAATAATTTTCACTTAAAGCTAATTTAAGTGAAATCTGCTGTGCTTTTTCACGGTGAAGAAATCCGGCATCGAAATAAAGCGAATATAAAAAATAATTAAATTTCTTAAAAACAAATGACTACTTGAAAGATTTGAAGGATGAAATAGCAGTATGAAGATAAAATCTCAAAACTAATTTTAAGAAATAAACAAAAGGCAATAGAACAGGAAATTAGAAAAAGAAAGTAGTGATGAATTGGGCAGGTGTTGTTGAGAAAACCGAAAAAATGTAGAGTAAAATGGGCATTTAATTGGAATACTTAGGGAAAGAGGAAAACTGAAGCAAACTTGCAGCAGATCAGCCAATAAAGAAACGAAGATAGATAACAAATCATGGATTGAGATAAAGCCTAGAGTCACCAAAAGGCTTAGATAGAAAATCAATAAAAGGCCCGAAGCTGAAGTGATGAGGTATATTTAAGCAGGTAAGTAATTTACCAAAATATAAAATCTAGCTCTGAAAAAAAGATAATTTGTTAAAAAAAAAAGAAAAAGGTTTTTATAACACGAATATATGTTATAAATGAAATCAAAACTTAAACATACAATCTTTTTTTTAAATTAAATAACTCAGAATCTATTCGACCGATTTTGTTTAAAAAAAAAAATTTTCCTTCACATTCTTAAATTACTTCTTTAAAATTATATAAAATTTTCCGACCTTAAAATTCAGAATTTTTTTCGACTATTATTACTTAAAATCATAAAAATAATAAAAAATTATTAAAAAATATTTTTTTTTTTACATATTTTTTACCCTTTTAAAGTTATACAGGGTTTTTCACCTTTTTAGAGTTAGAATTTACTTAGGAATATATTATTCCATTTTGTCTTATTACCTTCTCGATGTGAGTGTCAGGTGCATAACTTTAATTCGATAAAATAAAAGTAAGAAGACCGGAATATCATAATTAACTTTCCAGATAGATATTCAAAAACAGTAACCGTGTTCGGACCTTCCTAAAAATGTGAGTAACTAACAGGAAGCGGCACCCTCATTCTTTCGATTACAGCACTTTTATCTCCAAGGTCGTTTGCAGGTGAATACTGGCAGAAGATATTTCTCTGACTAAAATAAGGTGTGGAAAGTGATAAAGTATTTTCGGGTGTCTTCTTGCTATTGCTATCTTTTTGTGGTGGAGGATTCAAGAACTTAACTTCCGATTCACGCAAAGTAGTGGGCAAGCGTTTTGTGGTTTATGGAACAAAAATTGAATCTAGAATGGAGGAAATTTATTTCTAGTATTTTTTTTTCTGTTAATGTAAATTACTATTTTTAACATTAAAAAGACAACTGGGGCCATTTACACCCCCATTATTATTTATTGCTCTGTAATTCAAAAAATACTTGCTGAAAGTATTGAGTATTTCTGACTTCAATAATTACTTATTTGTTTTTGAATAAAAATATTTTTAATAAAAAGTTTTTATAACAAAATTGTTTTTCTGTTTTTCTTTAATTGTTTTTTTTTTAAAAAAGCCAGGGGGGGGGGCAAGTGCACCCCTTGCACCCCTCTGCCGGCGCCCTTGTATATATACGTAGAACTTTATACATAGAATGACAGGAGGAGTCACAGTCACCGCAAATGTATCTTGGTAGGTACCCCATATTCCCAAGTAGGGGTATTAGGTACAAGAGGTATAAAGGGTATAAGCTTGGGTATTAGGTTCCCTTTAGTAGATTCCAGTTTCATTAAAAAAAAGGAAGAAGATTTCAGCATATATTCAGTCATTATTTATAGAGAAAAGAAACTCAAGTTATTATATATGAAATTATTATTATTGAATAAGCATAAGTATAATTGAAAACATGAACTATAATACTTAAGGACCATCCACTCTGACGTCATCACTATGCGTTTCTTGAAGTTTCTCCTGACTCAACTGCCTTCAGCGCCCTCTAGCAACACTTAACGGGAAAGACAAGTTGTTGATTCAGTAGATGTGAATAGTTGATACTCCACGATATATTATGTAATGTTATATATTGTAATGTAATGTTATATTTTGTAATGTAATGTTTATATAATGTAATACTGTTATTTATTTTTATTTACTTCTGTACGATTTTATCTGTTTCATAAATGAATAATAATTCTTCGTATTTTATTTAATAATTCAAACTCAATCTTTAGTATTTATGAACCCTGCAAGCTGGATAAGTTTTTAGAACCGTTTGCAAGAAGGATTAAAAAAAAAAAAAAAAAAAAAAAAAAAAAAAAAAAAAACAGGTCTTTTTATATATTCTCTAGAATGGAAACTTTTCAGATTTCTCTGTGATTAAAGCATAATAAGAACTGTTCGCTTTTAAAATTTTAATTCTTCTCAATTTTAAGGCTCAGTTTGCTTCAGCGTTTTGTTGTCCACGTGAGAAAAGAGCTTTTATTCAAAATTAGTAAACGTGTGTTAACGCCTTCATGATTATGTTAGCTTGAGCGCCTAAAATTTAAATTCTTTGTTGACAATGAGAAAAAGAAATCAAGACTGTCTCCGTGTCAGATAAATATACATATTTATGACGAAATTAATACCTTACAATCTTTTGTCCAAAATCATCTTGCATTATCATTTTGATAATTAGCTTTCAATCAAAATTTTAAATTTATAAAATTATAATAAGAGCATACCGTTTATAAAAATATTGCAATTTGAATTTTTTATTTATTTAAGAAGAAATATTTCAAAATGATAAACATAAGAAAAATATGATTTTTTGAGTTACAAATTAAAATATTTAAGAAATTTAATATTAAATGTAAAATGAATTTTATTTCAAAAAATTATTTTGAAATGAAATAAATGTTCAACGTATTAAATTCCTTGTGTGGTCAGAGAGATTAAACTAATTTTGTCAATAATTGCTCACATTTTATAATAAATCAAGTAATTTATCATAATTATAAGTTATTAATTTAAACAGCCTTCAAAAAGTTAAAAAATTCTCTATGATTTAATATTCTCGCTCTATAAACCAGTTACTTGAATTTCATTGCTAAAGGTATACATAACTAGTTAAAAAGTCAATTTAAAAACAGTAAATGAGTAATATTTTCTTTTCTTTTAATGGCCAAAGTAATTAACAGAAAGATATATCGCTGGTTAAAAACTAAAACGACACATCTGCAAGCATAATACGTTTGCAGATATGTCGTTTTAGTTTTGAACCAGCGATATGTTACATAATTAATTCATTTGTCAGTAATTGATGTCATTTTTAAACAAACCGTATAATTTATCATTATTACTTTTATTAGTTTTTGTAATAACAATCTCTCAAATTTTTATATACATTTTGAAAGAAACTTCATCACAAAAATTCCAAACTTTGAATGAGCTAATAAATTCATATTGAAATAATTATTGAGTTATTATTTTTTTTATAACCGTCGATGAACAGCCAACCCAATTTTGAATTTACGACTACCAATGCTCATTTCCGTATCCTTGTAATTTTGAACCCATTCAAGAGAACAAGGGAACTTGTTGATCAAGTACTGGGAGAAATATGCCTTCGTGGAGGGACTTTCTGAAGGAACTAATCCGCATTTGCGTTACATAGGTAAGAAAAATAACGAAAACCTCCCACGGTTAGCCTGACAACAAGTGGACTCAAACCAATGATCAGTCTACCACTGAGGATATTTTATGTCAGCACAATGGTCGGTATGAGTCGGAAGCGGAATTCGTATCGGCCAGCCATCGCTGAGATTCGATCCCCGGTTACCTCCTCGGTAGGCGAGCCCTCATTGTTATTCATTAATATTGGCATTGAGCCAACACGGCTCCATACAGAGTTAAAGAGAAATTTATTTACTCAAAAATTAATTCACGTTTCATATTTATTATTTATTGCTGACTCTTTATGATGAATATTGCAATTTGTCCTTAATTATTATTTACTTATTTGTTTATTAATAATAGTCGGTAATACAAATTTTGGCGTTTTTTTTTTTATAACACTGAATTAGGTTTTAAAAAAATGCTATTAAGACAATAAGCAAGTAAGTAATTATTTTCATTCTCAGCATTAAAACAGAGCTATTTGCCAAATAAAAAATTAAAAAAAGTTCAGTATTTATCAGCAATTGCTGATAAATGTAGTTATTTTTCAAAATCATTAGTTTTTCTTTTTATATGTTACATTTTTTAAAAACCTAAAATAATATGTTATAGGAAGTTTGAAAATAGTTAAGGGAAAGGTAGACGCTAAAAGACTAATACATTTTCAGCATTTGTGAGGAATCCTATAAAGAATACTTTCGAGACCTAAAAAAGCATGTAAAATGAGTTCAATTGTACAGATAACAATAATAAAATTATTAATAATAAAATGATATTAAAATAATATTCGAAAATATCTTTATTTCCATTATGCCATCAGAGTTGTTAATAACAAGCTATATGCCAAAAAAAAAGTAATTCACGTTCAGCATTTGTTAGTATAATGACTGACACTTTATAATAAATGTAGTTATATATCAAAAACATAACTTTTAAAAACTTAAAGTAGCATGTTATAGTAATTTCAAAGCTTAATTTATAATACTGAATCATTTCAAAATAAAATGCTAAAATAAGAAGCGAGTAACTCCTTATTTTCCTTGTGCGCTGAAAATACTTAAGGGAAAGGAAGACACTAAAAAACCAATTCATTTTCAGCATTTGTAAGGAATCATAAAACGTAGTGCTTTCGAGAACAAAAAAAGTATGTAAAATGAGTTCAACCAACCATACAGATAACAATGAAATCGTTCAAAAATAAAATGATATTAAAATAGTAATCGAGAATCCCTTTTATTCCATTATGATTTCAGAGTTGTTATGAACAAGTTATATGCCAAAGAAAAAAAAGTAATTCACGTTCTGCTTTTGTCAGTAATCGCTGACACTTTATAATGAACGAAGATGAGCCACCTTGTTAAGCAGAAAATAATCCAAGATAATTGTCTAAAAGACCACCCCCTGCACACCTTCCCCACCTTCATCTGCTCTGAACTAACCTTAATGGATAAAAGCCCTTGATTTATGACGAGCGCAACTTTGAATTCTAAAGAGAAACGTTTTTTTTTAATTCTTATTTTTTTTAATTGTTCAAATTTGCAAGCTAAAAGCTCGATTAACAATGTTATTAAAAATAACGTTTGAAATATGATGAGCTTCATTATTTAAACACATTAATTGGAAATTAACGCGTTTTTATTTATCGATTACCGGTGATTGAAGATCATGAAAAGTTTTCATTGCTCTTTTTATATCGTTCGAATACGCTTTCTAAGAATAGCTTTATTCGTTTTATTCGAGCTAGAAAATTAAAGAATTGCGTGATTTGGAAGAATGTGTATTTTTAGAAAACTTTGACTTTATTTTTAAAAATCAATTTTCTTTAATTTTAGAAATTTTTTTTTATAAAAACTCAATATTCAATTAAATTAGATTGCAGAGGGTATACAATTATTTCAGAATAAAAAATTAAAAAAGAAAACTTTAATTGATAACAACTTTATAAGTAATAGCAAATACTACTAATTCACTAGTTTTACTGATATAACTAGTTATTCACTAGTTAGAAAAAAATCGTAAAACCAGTATCAAAAACCAGTAAAAATGATACCATACTGGAAATTTAAAACCTGATATAATACCATACTGGAAATTTTGAAACCAGTATGGCACCATACTGGAAATTTTAGAACCAGTATAGCACCATACTGGAAATTTTAAAACCAGTATAACATCATACGGGAAATTTTAAAACCAGTATAGTCCCGTACTGGAAAGTGTAAAACCAGTATATCAGAAATTTAACCAGTATGGATCATACTGGAAATTTTAATACCAGATATAAAATCACACTGGAAATTTTGATACCAGTTTTCAAACATATACTGGGAGTTTTAAAGTAGTTTTAAAATATAGCTTCATTCTTAGTAAGTTCTGAACATATTGTTCTGAAAATCTTGCAGTTTTGACATTTTCAAACTTTGTTTATTTTATTTATTTATTATTATTTTATTTTTTATTATATACTTCTTTCAAATAATTAATTTCTTAGATTTGTATAAGAATTCTTAACGTATATATCAAGGGCGGTTATAGCGTACATTTCCTATGTACATTAATTAAAAAAATAAATATTTAAAAATATTAAAATCATTTTATAATTTTGAAGAAAATGAAGTTTTTGAGTAAGATTTTTACACATTTTAATTATTTTAAATTCTGCTTAAAGTCATTTAAATGTAAGTAATTTTCTAATAAAAGTAATTTAATACTAATAGATTGTATTTTTATACGTTTATTATTTATTAACTTATTTATTTTTTGATTTGCAAAATTTATTTTATTCAAAGTCATGATGACATATATTAATGAATAATAATTAATATACATAATAGAAAATGATAATAACTATTATAATTGCAAGTTTTGTCTTATTATTTTAATATTTAAACAACTCTTACTCAACGATTAAAAAATTTAATTTTCTTCTGTTAATTCTAAACAACTATTTTTTATCACATTAATTTTTAAAAAAAGCGGGCTATATTTTATACAGTATTTACAGAAAAAACCCCATGTTAAGATAACGTTTACATTTTGTTTCAAAATTTGTTAAAAATATAAAAAATAAACATTAATTTTGTTGAATTAAATTTCGAATAAATGGCTTCATTTCCGAACTATCTGAATCGGCAGCATTTTTATACATATTTACGTATCTTTGAGACGGTTAAATCTATTCATGTGATTTCTGCGAACTTAAAAATAGGTTTTTCTCAAAAGCTTAGTTTCTAATAAGGTCATTAAATTTAATCTCTATCATTAAGTTTAACTCTAAAATTCGTGGCATATTTAAGCAAAAAAAAAAAAAAAAAATCTTTTAAATAGCGAAATTGCATGTAAATTTAAATACAAATCTCAATAATAAAAGTTCATCGAATATCAAGACAGTTCACACATTGTCTCGGTAGCACAATAAGAACGCGGAGGGATACATCGGAAGTTTTAAAAGATTCCATATCTGTTTCAGAGTTTTGTTAATGTTTACTTTTAGTTAACCTCTTTTTCAAATTATACAGGAGAGCGATTTCAAAAAAAAAAAAAAAAAAAAAAAAAAATGTTTTGGTGAAAGATTTACGATTTCGCTGTACTCAATTAGATGTCTTTGCTTTATACGCGTTTTAGCCTTATATTGCCCAAAGACCTTCTATTATTTAATTTCTAATTTTAATTAATCATTGTTCTAGTTTTCTACAACGTTTCTGATAATACTTATGTTGAAATGTTGTATGTTGTTGTTATGTTGAAATGATGCATTAGTTATGTTTCAAATATAGTCTATATTGGTCAGGAATGCGGAAAAACGTTACTTCCTAATAAAAGCGATATAATTAGTCTATATATTTTTCAAAATTTGAAGGGGTCTTTTTGAAACCATGTTGCTTAAGAGATTAAAACTATGACATATCTAGCGTTTTTATAATATTGTTAAAAAAAGTGAGACAATGCTTATTCCACCGGTCCTGAAAGTGTTAAAGAAAAAAACAATAAGTTAAAAATAACACGGATATTGAAGTGTTACCATTAAAATGTATAAGTGAAAAACAAAATTAAATAAATAAATAAAGGATTTTTAAATACACACTGTTAAAATTTTCCTTCTAAAATTACGGTAATATAACTGGCAGCTGTCTGTCCATCCGATTAACTGTAAAGTTTACGGAAAAGAAATTTTTTTTCCTTAATGGTATTATAACCATTTACAAAAATATCGTTATAAAACCATGAATACAAAACTATACGGTTTTTTAACCATTTACGACTAGCATTTTTTAAAAACGTAATAATTTTTTAACTAGATATAGAAGCTCGGCTTTTCGTAAGTTAATGGTCATTGGAGAGTGCCGGACACTGGGAATTCATCACGTGTTGAACGAAATAGAGAAAATATTGTAGTGTCAACACTAGGACTCGAACTCCAGTCCTGATGGTCATGAGATTGATAGATAAGCCCGCTCGACTATGATATGTACGCAGTAGCGAAGAACTAAGTAGCTTCATTAGGTGGTTCTAGTTGGTGCGATAAAATTCTGGTTGTTTAACCGCATTAGGTGAAAGCAGTTAATAAACAGTTTTTCTTAAACTTAACAGTTTGATTACCATTTTATTTATGGTTATTTGACTGTGTTGATTAAATATGGTAAAATAGCCATGCAATCAGTTGTTATTTAACCATTTTTTCCGAGAAATTTCTAACAGTGCACTTAGAGAAAATTGGCAATACAAAGTAACGCGCATTTTATTAAAAATTACCAAAACAAAAATATTTAATGACTTAATGCATAAAAATCATTTATTAAACATTCTTGTAATTGTATTAGCGATATTTTCAATAAAAACAACTTAATTTTCTTTTCAGTATGAAGTAAAGCTAGTTTTTGATTGATTTTAGATATCATTTTTTTTTCAATAAATATAAGCAGATCAAACCCTTTACAATAGTTAACACAAGTACCAGAGTTACAAGTAATACTTTAATAAAGATTCGGTATATACACTAGAGGAAAGGTATTAATTTTACAGACATAAAGTATCAATTTTGTTTTTGCACGCTTCACAGAAACAAAGAGCTTTAAAGGAACAAATAGCAAAACACAATCTATTTAGTAGAATTTTAGCAACAAAGTATGTCTTAGATAAATTTATCTTTTATGATGATATATTTATTTTTAAAAGAATTAAATAAATTTTGAAAAAAATTTAGTACTTAAAAAAAGTTGTTAAAAAGTTGAAATATATTGAAAAAATATTTCATTTTAAAAATATCTGAACTTTCTTTTTTTGAGAAAGTCTTTACCACACTATTAAGAAAAAACTATTCGTTTTCCAATATTTATTAAAATATTTGCACTTTTTCCTTAAAAATGCAATAAAAGTACGAGTAAAAGTATTAAGTAACCAACGAAATACAAGTACGTACACAAAAGGAAATCTGATAAAATTACCAACAGTAAAATGATGACATTTCTGATTAATCGAACCAATATACACGGTATTTAAACCATTCACTTGATAATTATTCAGTTCATAAGGTGATGCTTTAACAAACCTATATTTGCATACTATGTTTATTTATCGTATTTTTAAACTGTGTTCACATTTTATTATTTATTATATACTATGTAAACATAGTGTTGGTAAACTGTCTTTAACTTTTGTATTTGTACAGTGCATTTTTCTATTGTATTTATTCACTGTATCAATCTATTTCCACCTTACATGCATTTTATATTTTAATTGTGAAATAAAATAATATTTGATCTTTACTTATGGTTTCTAAAAGCCATTAATTAAACAATGCTTAATAAATAATACATTTGTTATTCCTTAATGTCATGAAAATTAGTACAATTAAGTCTTCGAAATGCTTCAGTTATTTTTGTAAAATATTAAATTTTACTAAAAACAAGCGAAACGCGCCTCATTAAAGCTACAAGAAAGAGTAACATATATTATAATGCATCTTTAAGAAGGAAATACTGAATTAAACAAAATTCAATGCAAATTGATTTAAATTCCCTCGTGAGATTACAAAGCTCATTAAGTTGAATGAATTATGCGCAACAAAGTTAATTAGTTTTATTAAACCTATTTTTATAATTTCAAAATTTATATGCATTCATTTGTTTATGAATCTTTAAAAATGAATAGATTTTATAGATTTATTTGTATATTATTTGATATAAACGATTACAAAATATTCATTTATCAAATTGTTTAATTTTAATTACACATGGACAAAGATAATTAATATTCAAGTTTTGCTTTGAAAATAAAAACACAATCAAATATAATTTACAAATGATAAATATGACTGACGACAATTTAAAAATAAATAATAATTTTTGAAAACAATTAAGAGTTTAGTTTTGCTTTATTTCTAATATTTCTTTATTCTTTTTTATATCATTGTGAAAAGAAATTATTATAAATTATCAAATATTATAATTTCTTGGTAAATAGAAAAATTAATTTTGAAATAGGCTGAAGAGAAAAAAATAAAAAAATTACTTCGTTGAATGATGGAAATAGCGTATTTATAACTCGAATTCTGACTTTTTTATTTGATACAAGGGGGATTCTTTGGAAACATGACAATTCGGAAAAAAAAAATTCTTCAAATTTCAAGTCTTCAAAATAATCAAAAAAATTTTTTTGTATATTTATTTAGTTACATTTATTAATATCCTACAGACAGCAGTGTAGTTTATTGAAATTTCCTCAAGAAAAAAATAATAAATTGGAATTCACTAAATTTTGAATTCCAGGAAAATGACATATCAGCTTAGAAGTTAAGAAAACAGTCATTTTAAGCTAATAGCAAGTAACTCAACTTAAGAAACCCAAAAAGACAAAGTTGAAAAGTTAATTTTAACTTTTTTTGTCAATAAATTTCAAAAATAATTATTGGAAACAATTTGAATATACCGTTTCTTCTCGGCTTCTAGTTTTTTTTTTTTCTCAGTTTATTTTTCCTTGATTATTTTTAGGCCCCATGTTTTAAAATAACTTAGTAAAATTAATTTTATAATAATTTGCATTGGAAATTTTTTTAAATATTATTTTGATTTAAAATATTTCAAATCATTTCATTTTGCAACTTTATTACATTCTTTAATTTATGCACCCAAGTAGAGTTTAAAGACTATGACAGAATTAAGTAATGCTCTTAGCTTATCCTTCATATTTTAACAATCTGTGTTTTGAAAAAAAAACATAACCTAAAGCCTTTGCTTTATATGGACCATGAATTGCTTAAATTAATTCTTTTTTCCAATGTTACATGAATCAAAAATGCTTTTGTCGTTGATATGTACAGAATAAAATCGTGTATAATAATCAATCATTACATAAATAAATAACCTTAATTACACACAATCATATTACAATCTTACATAAACTGGGTATTAGGTTAATATTTGCTTTCTCTTTTTATATTATACTGTTTAAAAAAATTTCTTTTAACTGATGGCATTCATAAGCCAGGAAAATGACAGCCAGGATAATGACAATTTGCAATTTTAGAGCATTTAACTTTAATTTAACATTCCGGCCTAAGAAGTTTACTTTCCGCATAAGACAGCAGGATTTCTTGAAATAACTCAGGTAAATCTATGTAGGGTATGCTATTAATGATTTCAAGAAGTCAGGAAAATGACAACATAAAAACCTACTCACCTTATAAAATTTTTTGAAATAGATTTTGAACCAGAAAGTTGGTTCTTTATTCCTGCTGTCCGCTCTCTAAATGGAAAAAGGTTTTGTTCTATGGCTTCCGGAGCTGGTAACCCCCGAAGGCGTCGGCTTCGGTGGCCATATTTTTATTTCCATTGTTTTTTTCTTTACTGCTTCAATTCTTTATTCCTGAACTAAGACATGTTCTGATAGAATGATATTCTAATTAATCTCTCAACCTAAGATATTGATCGCTGGTCCTGTCTATAAATTACTAAAAAAAAGTGGCCAGGAAAATGACTGATTTTCATGTGACAAATTATTGACAGAAAAAATTATTTTCAACAAAGTTTTTGGAAATAATACACTCTACATGTATTCTAGAAATGCTTACAATGGTTGAGATAAAAATAAATAAATTAGACATTAAAAAATTTATGGGAACTCTTGCAGCTAGTTATTATTGAAAATATTGTTTGTGACATACCAGGAAAATGACATTTTGAAATTCAATTAAGTCTTTTAAGTATACAAAACAGTCAATGGTAATGCAAAGTCATTTTAAAATGCTAACAGCAATGCTATTTTTTTAATTTTTTTTAAAATAAACGTTCTTTTAGTAGTATAGTATCAATTGTCGTATTTCGTGAGAATCACCCATAAACAAATAAATTACTTAAATAAACTGTAAATTGCATATGTAACTCTTATTTTATTGTTTGTCTTAAACATTCTGATAAATTCAACATTAGTAGTCACACTGCAAGAAATTCCGGATCAAATAACGGAATTCAAGGTACCGGTACTTTTAAACCATAAAATACATTTTTACCGGAACATGCTACGGAACAAAAAAGAGTGATTCAGTGATATTACCGTAATCAGTACAGTAAAAATTACAATATATCAAAAAAATTTTTTTGTTCCGTAAAATGTTTCTATAAAAATAGATTTTACGGTCACAAAGTACAGGCACTAAGGGTGCCAGTAATGTTTCACTGTAATTTAATGAGCAATTCCTTTACAGTGTACAAGAACAAATTAACTTTTTGACTCATTCCTTGAAATGCTCCTTTTCTGATAAGCAGACACAATGATTCACCTAATCAAAACTTCATTTATTCATTGATTTACCAACTTACTCATTTACTCTTCTATCTTCATTCGGACGCAGAAAACAGAAATCGTTTTTTGGTAACGGTTACCACAGCGACACGATATTCATTTATAAATTTAAGAATTCTAGAAGAAATAAGAACAAAAGAAAGCTATAAGAAAGGACGTAAAGAAAACTAAACAAATTAACCCGTGGAAAATATTCGAAAGAGTATATCGAATGTTAAAGCATTCCAAAAGCAGCCCATTGTAGGTCAGGTGTTTGGGTACCATGGAGGTTAAGGTAAGGTCCACGCTGATGAGGCAGGCGGTAAGAAACACACAGAAAACGATTTCCTTAACTTTTGCTTTAGGATGCGCAGAGGTGATGTGCGCATGCTAACGCGTACGTATCGGAAACTACAAAAGTGTATAGCCTGCCTAATGCTTCAAAATTTTGTGACCATCGAAATAATGTTGGCAATTAGGTGAAAAATGGAAGAGCGATATAAAAGAAGGAATTATTTTCAATTAAGAAATCATTCTATGAGCTTGTTACTAAATCTTTGCGACTCTTTTTACAAGGCGTGAGTTCATGACTATTGACTGCCTTTGATCGTTTCACCTAGTATAAAATTAGAAAAAATGTCCCTTTTAAATATTCAAATTTTGAAAATGAGACTATATGTTATATCATTAGATAGTTATGAATGTTGATAAGTCAAATACGTTGCCTCATTTAAATGGCTCCATAGGACTAACGTCATTCTAATGTTTTTTAGCTATGATCATATAGTTCTTTAGGGGTATTGGAAAGCCATTTTGTATCTAGATATGTTATGATAAATCACTGTTTATCATAGTTTGTCTAACGAAAGAACTTCCCTAGCCATTCGTCTGGACCCGTGGTGGTGACTATGGTAACGGGATATAACTATTTTAAGTAGGAGTGTGGGATCACTGTTCAGGACATCGGGTCGGCGGGAGGAAGGTAATCTTTTTCTCCGGTCTATCGTTTTAGCCCTAGAGTGAAGAGAATCTACTCTCCCTGAAATGCGCTATTCTTGTCTCCATAGTAGCATACGGTCTTCGACTTTGTGCAGGGGAGTTCTTACCGTAGACTAACTATACATTCCATCATTTAGAAATTTTATACTCGCTGACTTCAAAAGCTTATAAATCAGTTTAAATAAAAGCTTATAAATCAGTTTAAATTGTTGTCCTTTTTTCCTTACCCCAATTTTTAGTAACTTTCATAAATTTGAAAAGAAATTATTAAAGTTAATCATCTGAGTATTACGGACTTGTCATAATTTGTAACGTCTATCACAGCGGGTTAATTTAAAAAAAAAAATAATAAATTTGAAAATTTTTTAAAATAATTGAAGTTGAATAAAAATGTAATCAAGATTTTCAAAGTTTTCTGCTCGGAATTATATATATATTTATGTTATTTTAATAATTCTGAAAAATCTAAACTCTGAATAACTCAGATAAGCATTGAAAATTTCAGCCACGAACATAAAATAAAAATAATATACAAAGAGATTCTATTTACACAACTATAACAACTACATGAACTTTGAATTAATGTTAAATGTATTTGAATTAATGTCATTTAAGAATAGTTAATATTTAAATGTAAAAATAATTTTTAAACAAAATAGTTACTAAGTATCCAAAATCACAAGAAAAGCAACATTAAAAAACAAAGAAATATATATTTAAAAAAAAAAAAAAAGGAAACATAATGTTATGAAACATAAAAAAATTAGAAATAAAAGTTAAACTATTTTTCTCCTATATTATTCGTAGGAATAAAAAAAAATCTAAAAAGTGTTTAGTTCCGAATTGTTTTTTTTATTCTTGAATAATAAAAGGATAATTTTACTCATCTCAATTATAACTTTTTGTATTCTTATTATGATTGTTATAATATTTCTACAAGCTTTCAATATTTTTATTATAATTGAAGTCATTTATATTATATTTTTTATTTCATTCTAATTCCATACAATTTTATTATAATTTTATAAACTTTTATTATAATTATATGCATTTTCATTATAGTTTTGTATAATTTATAATGCGCCGGGAAAGCCTGGTTGTTAGAAAGTTGGTCTCGTGTTCGTGAGAACGGGGGTTTGAATCCCGCTGGCCAAAGAATCCCCGTGTATTAAATTGTGACTGGTGCACGTTAAAGCTGTAGGGGTCACAAAGTCCTCCATGTCCAATTAACAAATCAATACCTCTGGAGGTACGGAATTGGAGATTGATCGTTCCTTGATTCTGGTCAAAGTCTGTGGATGAATGAATGGATATCTGTTGGGTAAAACGGCCCTGTGAAACGGGTTGTGACGTATGTGCGGCTGAAATCGTATTTTTGGCCATAGAAGACACCACCGAAAAACAAGAAACACACCCTCGGTGTTAAATTCTCTTGGTTTTCCAAGTAGGCTAGCCGGTATTCGCAACTAGTACTAAGAGAACAACAACATAATTTATGCTTATTTTATATAGATTTATTATAATTTCATGAGTTTAAATCAGAAGTAATTTGATGTGTCATCACATCTCTTTTTTTTAAAAAAAATATTAATTAAAACGGAACGATGTTTAGAATTATTATAATATTAGAAATACTCATTAATCTCTTAGTTCATAATTCATGAAATAGAATCAGAAATGTGCAAAGCATCGAAAATATTCATTCTAAGCTCGGAGCTGCAGGATGACAAACTAATATATGTTTCAACTAACAGATTTTTCGTTTGAAATCAAAATGCGTAATTCAAATTTTGAATTGTTAGATAGCTTATACACATATGGCAATTTAACAACTGGTTCTCATGTTGCAAATAAACCATAACAGTATCAAGAATTTGATAATTCTTCAGACTGCTATGGATAATAATGAAACTTGAAAGTTAGGAAGTAGTGATTTAGTTGTCTACAATTTGTTTCAGCTAGTCATAAAATCATCCGCAATACATAATTCAGGAAACAGAATTGCGAATACTTGAAGTTCTAAAAATCGCTTGGATATTCTGGAACACTTGTGCTGTAGTAAGCTTCAACTTGTGTCTAATTCATACAAAAAAAGATCCATATTCTAAGATATCGAGACGATGGGATATCGGAGGCAATATTTCTAAATTAATATTAAAATATAGTGTTGTAAACTAAATCGAAGACATTGATGTTGAATAAATGGCAAAGTATATCGCTATAAGCTTACTAGATGGCGTTGATGTTAAATTAAAGTTGAAGTATAGTTGCTATCAAATTTAAAAAAAGGAGAAGAAAAAAAAAAAAAACGCAATGGTATATAGTTTGTTTCAGTCAGTCATTAAAAATTCACAATTCATTATTCATTAAACAGAATTCCGTTACTTATAAATCTCTAAAAACTGCTTTAAGTTTGGATTTGCAGGAAAACTTCAGCTGTAGTATATTTCAACTAGTGTTTCATTCATTCAAAATAGTCATGTTCCAGAAAATCAGGATTAGAATATTCAAGCAGGGGTGAAAGCGAGGCGGAAAATAGGAAAGGCTGGTAGTGAAACCTTTTCAGTTATAGCTAGTTTTGGGGAGGAGTTTACTTATTCTTTTTTTAAATTATTCAGCAATATCTACTTTATCTTCGAAAAGAAGCAGTTTTTTATATATATGCTAAAATTTTAAAAGAAATCTTGATAGTTACAGATATTTTATTTTTTTCGTAAAAAATGCTGGAATGAAATGTCTTACGTACCAGGTTTTTCTCTTTTCCGTCTTGCTATATAAGGGCTTTCACCCATGTATTCAAGGCATTAATGCTAAGATATAGCGCTATAGCCTGACTAGAAGGCATTAATATTAAATTATAGCGTTATAAGCTGTCTAGATGGCTTTAATGTTAAAGTATATAGCAATAAGTTGACTAAATAGCGTTACTGGTGAAGTGTAACGCTATAAGTTATTAAATTAATAAAACGTGTTGATGCTTGCTCTCGAATGTACTATGAGTGTTATAAGGCTTGAAAAGGTTTATTACAGAAGAAAAAAAAAAAAAAGGTTTATTGCAACACTTTCCTTCCAGTGGTTTTGTCGCGACGTATAATGACAGACCGCGGCACGTCGGATAGTAGGCAGGTAAGTAGGGGTCAGAAGTGCGCCCACCCACCAGCCACAAGACACCAACAAGCTCGGATGGCCTCGGGCCCCGATCGGGGTTGGCCGGTTTTTCTTTGGGTGTAACCATCTTAACCGAGAGCAAAGCAGTTTCGAAGCGAAGACTGCGTTGAAATGCTTGGACAACAGCAACGTTTTAGGACCGCGGGGCTCCTCACTTTTAGAACTAGTGTCTTTCCTCAGTCATAAATTCGTTTTGGATTACTTCGAATTTTCGTCGGGTTTTTGTTCGGTACCGTGCCGGTGTACCTTCGGTTGATGGTAAGTTTGCTTCTTGGGCGATTATTTTTTATCATTTTTTTACAAGTTGAAAAAAGTTTTGATCTAAAACTTTTTCACTAAAATTTGTTTTATAAATTACTTTAAGATACTTATTTTTTTAAATTTAAATTTCAAAATTCATTTGAAAATTTTTTAAATTTTTTTTATTTATTTTATAATTTCTTTTATTTTATAGTTTTGTTGTATCATTAATAATCTTGAATTCTCTAAAAAATTGGTTCAATATTGAAGCATAATATTGGTATTTTGAACAATAACATAATGCAAAATTGGTACAATCTTAATGATGTGTTAAGTCGAATAATGTTTTTGTTCAAGTTAAACTATAGAATTGTGTAATCAAGTTTGCACCACTTTTAAATTGCAACAAATTTGAACGATATCATGGTTTAACTTCGTATCTTATTAACATTGTAGCAAGTTTAAATGAAATTATTATTAAAAGCTCTCCGGAATTTTTAAAAGTGTTGGGTTATGCGTTTTACAATAAAATTAATATCGCGATTTTCTTATAACATATTTGAATTTATTAATAAACAAATGAAAAAGGGAAAGAAAACTTATTGTTTACAATTATTTTTCCTGCAAAAATTTTTCTTTCGAAGTTAAATTCCCTGAAAACTGTCGACCATGATATCGTTATTTTGAGAAATAAAACAGTGCAAAATTGATGAAATCTTAATGAATTGTTAAATGGAATAATGTTTTTGTTAGAATTGTACAACATTCGCTAACTCATAATATTGTGTAATCACGTTTAAGTAATATGCTTTAAGTTTGCACCATATTTAAAATTCGACAAATTTGAGTGATATCCGTGTTCAACTTCGTATCTTATGAGGGATATTACAAGTTTTAATGAAATTATTCAATGCATATCAAAATTTTTAAAAATATAGTGTTATGCTTTATTCGTTAAAATTGTATAACTTTTCTAATAACCAATTTGTATCATTAATAAACAAAAAAAAAAAAAAAAATAGAAATAAAGTTTATTATATTTCTCCTCTCCCCCCCAAAAAAAATCCCCTAAAGTTGTCCTCCGAAAGTAATAAATTTTCCCTTTTTTAATATAAAGTAAAAAGAAAAAAAAGAAACAAAAATTAAAATGTGAGCTTTAATTTAACCGAATATTTTTTGACACCTAAAGTGCTTAATTGAAAATGTTTACATTTTTAAGCCGAAAAAGCTTACGGGAATATTTAATTTTTTTTCTAAAAATATTCTGAATTGATAATAGCAGAAAATTCTGAGTTTAAAAAGCATAATATCAAGTATCAAATTAATGACATTTTTTTTTCTGTATGCAATTAGGTTGCTAAAATTAGAAAACAATTTAAATCGCCTTTTTTTTTCGTTAATTTTATATGAAAAATATGTATTTCTTATATCATATCTCATAAATAATTTATGTGTCCAGTTAAGATGAATACTAAATTATACTAATATCGCAAAGTTCATTCTTAAATTTTGATTACGCTATTCCCTTACGATAACAATTTTAAGCTTTTCTAGTTAATTTTTTTTTTACAATAATGTCCAACGTAACAGGCTCAATAGATACTGCATAAATTTATTTCAGTATTAGTTTAAAAATGAAATTATAATTGCAATTTAAATCTCAAAAGAAAAAGAAGAGATAATATTTCACTAAGTATGAATACAGATAGCTACTTTTAATAGCTAGGATGTTTAAATTGCATACTGCAATTTCTACTAGTTAATATGTATTATAAAAATGTTTTTTTTTATTCTGTTTTTTCTATATTCATATTGTGCAGATTTATGAAATCTTTATTATTCTTTTATGTAAAATATTTTAATACACTTTCAAATTTATAAGAAAATAAAAAAAATAAACTATTTTGGAATAAGGTTTATACTATTTTAATGATGTCTAAATAAGAAACTTAGTTTGAATATCTAAGTAAGAGCCTTGGATGAAGTTTAATTATTTTGAAATTTATGCACATGGTAATAATGTTTTACAGTATTTAACTTTTACATTTATTAATAAACATATTCAAATAAATTTCCAATTCATTTTAAGTTTTTTTGGCAATTGTAACTCTCAGTATTAAGCAGAATTTAATTAAGTGTATAAAACCAAAAGGAAAATTTAGTCATGAAAATCCTTATGCATGCAATTATAAATTCTTAATTTTTCAATAATGACCTCAAATACTCGGGAAAAAAGCAATCACTATATGTTTTAAATACTTAGTAAAAATAAAAAAATAAGATTTAACTGTATTAGCTTCTAAATGACTTAATTTGTATAATTTTCATTCAAAACTTACTTAAATATAAAATTTTTCGGCTTTAATAAAAAGTTTATCCAAAGTAACTATTAAAAATATAGCAATTTCAATGATATGTAAAAGCTGTTTAAATTTAGGTTATTTATAACAATTCTTACATTAAATAGAAGTGAATTAATCAAATTTTTTTCTTACAAATGCTCAATATGTTCAAATATTTAGAAATTCAGTTCCTCGCACACTTTGCTTAACTATGTTGGAACCAAATTAATAAGTGCAATAACTAACTTCTTCAAATTTACGCCCCAATTCTTTGAAAACTCATTGAATTAGCGGCTGACCACCACCGATTCAATGGTTTTGAATCGGAGGGACAGTTTTGTAATATGGAGATCACATGAAACTTGGAAGTCACTCATTGCAAATTGCAGAACACAGCACGCTTTAAGATCAGATGTCACCATTTTGCATGTGTTGCGCTGCAAAATACTGAGTATGAACTATCGACTCTAAAAATCTAACTAGAACATGGAGGTTTTTCTTGTGCAGCACTAAACACCATTGAAAGTCTATAAATACAAAGTATGTGGTGCGAACTTATCAGATGTTCATGGGTTAGCGAAAAAGCTACGAACGCATAAATTAAGAAAAAAAAAAAAAACTATTGTGGTATTTCATTATGGTATTTCATTTTTAAAAGTCCCACAAAATTCCAGAAAAGTGGAAAGAATCTACTGAATTCTTTATATATTTAAAATTCAACTGATAAGCTATAATATACTAAACCCAGCTAAAATATATTTAAAACTAAAGGTCTGTTAAATCCAGCTAAAATATATTTAAGACAAAAGGTCTGCTTTTCAATATATATATTTGTGAATTGAACCTTTTTAAAGACCATGATTATTTTTTCTAACAAAACTTAGAAAACCATAAAAATAAATTCAATTTTATTGACAGTATGTTTTAAAAAACGCTGATAGTTCATTGGTTAAGGCGATGAGCTAGTATTGTAAAGGACTAGGGTTCGATAGGGGCTTGAAGCCCACCGAACTTCAAATCGATGGGTAACATCTCGTTCAGGAAGTAAAAGAAGCTAGTTTACAATGAAAGAGCTATTTTACCACCATCGGTTGTTGGCTAAGAAATTATCGGCTTTAGACTCCACGACTACCCTTGCAGATAAAAGGCTATAGACTAAACTAAACTAAATTTAGTTTAGTTTAGTCTATAGCCTTTTATTTGCCTTTTATTATAGCCTTTTATCTATTTACTTTAACTAAATTTAGTTTTGAAAATAATCTATACCATCATATTCATTTTTTTTTTTTTCATTATTCCGTATAATCTATTTTCGTATAAAAGTTTAAATATTGTTTTAAATTTGATAAAATCAATTTGAAATGGACGTAAAATTTTAAATTCTTTAGACTATAACATAAGACATAAAGAAGGCATTTAAAAATGTTTCAGTTATATTTTGCCTTAAAATGTATTCTATTGAGATATTATCTCAATAGACTCATATTTTATTTATGGAAAGCTATCTAAAATCTATTACGTAAGAGATTTTCTTTTTTAAAAAAAAACTTAATTATTATCAAGATTTTTTTTATACAATCTCAAATGGCATTGTTTTCAGCAAAAGCTCGCAATTACATTAAGAAAAAAAAACATATAAGTTTGTCAAAATTAAGCCTAAATAATACAGAATCTCTAACCAAAAACATTTTCGAGTCGATTATATCTAAAATTGATGTAAACAACGTCTCATTTTAGATTTTTCCAACTGATTCATATGATTACGTCACCACTATGAGGCAATAGACGAAAATATCACTTTTATAAATTAGGCTAGGTTATGTTATGTAACTGGAACAGAATAGTATAATGAAATAATATAATCTGTCATAATTTTCTCTTTAAACTAGGTAATTGGGGTATTTTTGTAAACATATTTAGCTAACGCAGTGTTTTATTTAGGTATAAAATTTGAAATTTGCATTAAAAAGGAGATTTAATTCTCCCATTAATCATGATTTAAGATTCGACACAGGAAGTAATATTTATTTTTACTCTTGAAGTGTTTGTTAAAGTTAAAACAGGCGGTGATTACATTAATTTTACGGTTTTATGTGTGTTTTGATATTTATGTATGTTGTCGCTACTGGATAAAACCTGTATTCTATAAAATGTTTAGCCATTACATAGTATGTTTAAAATCACCCGGCATATTATGAAACGATTAATATTTTCCACATTGCCTAGGAATTATATACACTTTGACTAATCAAAAACAACGAGAATTTTATACATTGACTTAGAAAAATTTAGAATACTTCTAATAATTCATAATCTGTTTAAAGTGCATGTCACTCTATAGAAGATCTAGACATTCTATACAATGGCAAGGCAAAATACAGAAAAATTCTCCTGCATCTTAATTAGCCTAAAAACGTTTGGTATTCTAAAGAATGATCAATCATTGTATAGATCCTTAAATTACCTGAATAAAGTATATGATACGATTAATATTTCCCTTGTTGATTAATGCTGAGGCATTCTATAGAATGACTAACTGGCAAAGTAAGAAACGATTAATATATCCCACGTTTCCCAGTTATTTAATACAATGACTAATAAAAAATGTAAAGACATTCCTAAGATTTACTTGCTGAGAGTGTGTAATACTTTGCTTATTTCATATTTAGCTTAAAGAGAAAGTTTAGATCCGTTGAAGTTAATTGTAACAAAAGCTTAGGAAAGAGAGAATTTTTAAAAATATTATTGAAGTTCTATACGTTTTCGTTCGGAAAAACTGTATTTAGTAAAGAATTTATCCTTTTATTTGGCTAAAATAAATTTGAAGAACTTCCACAACAACGTTCTAAATATTTCTAAAAAGCTGAATATGGTGTCCTTTTACAGAAACCTATTCGAAAGTATCAGATTTACCTTTGCTTGCAAACATAGTTCAGATATTCGATATGCCCATACATTTCTTTTTACCCCATTTTCATGCCTTTCATAAAAAACAGTCTAAACAAATTGTGAAAAAAAAAATGGATCACATTATTCGATATCGCAAACCATCATCTCAACACTTTTCCATCATAACCAATAGTTTCATTGTTCGCAGCTGTTTTGAAAGACATTAATGATCTTCTCGGCAGTATCCAAATCCCATAAAAGGTGATAAATCAGGGAAAAAATAAATCCATTGACTGAAAGCCATTCCATATTCCAAATCTTAGAAGAGAAATGCGTCATGCAGGTTTCTTTGATGACACGTGTACCTGATATTCAGCCCATTATTACTTTATGAAAAAGAACTAACATATCTGTTGGGGTTTAGAGATAATGCTCTATCAAATTGCTTAACAATGCAAAAAGCAGCTTTTATTTTTATTGCTTTATCCTTTTTTTTTAAAAAAAAAAAAAAAAAAAAAAAAAAAAGAATTTTGGTAGGGAAAGAAAAGAGATTTCTAATGATACGCTTCAAAATTCTCCATTATGTCTCTTGTGAATTTAAAACGTTTTGTTAAATTCGACATGAGTTTATTCCAATTTGATTTTGTTCCGGTAAATTAAAGATAATTTTTTTTTTTCAAGCGCCAATAAACTCTGCCAGGAAGTCGAGCGTTATCAAAATATGTTTGCTTATCTCTATTACAAAGACCGTGTTATAATTTTGTTTCGTAAAATTCAATCTCACTATATTTTAATGCACAACATAGCTGGGAAAATAGAGAGCTCGCCTCCTAATGAGGTGGCCCGGGTTCGAATCCCAGCAATGACTGGTTGATACGAATTCCACATTCGTCTTGTGTCGATCACAGTGCTGACGTTAAAATATACTCAATGGTAGACGGATCATTGGTTGGAAACCCTTTGCCGTTGGACTCACAGCGGGACGTTTTCGTGGTTTTTCTCTTCACGTAACGCAAATGCGGATAAGTTTATTTAAAAAGTACTCCAAGAAGGCAAATTTCTCCCAATATGTGATTCGGAAGTTATTTTGTTCTCTGGATTGGGTTCAAAGTTACGAAGTCGAACATCCGTAGTCGTAAATTCATAATTGGATCAGCTGTTCAACGACGGTTATTAAAAAAATGCACAAACGAAAAAGGTGAAGTAAAGAAGTTTAGAATACTCAAATATTTTAATAAATAATTCTTTAGACAAACGAAAACCGTGGGTAAGTGCTTTATTATTATCCAAATTAGAACATTTTCTTTTTGCTAAGTTAATTATAAATTTATACGTGCAGATTAATTCTTTCGAATCAAAAAGTAAAAGATAACCTTAAATCCTAAATCCTCTTTTAATTTCCTTCGCTTCTGATTACCGTAATCCCTCGATAAGATGAAATCTATTAGCACGTAACGAAATTTCAGCTTTAGGCAGTTTCTGGGTTACGAAAACTTGCATTTTTATGAAAATATCAAGACTCTCTTTCATGAAAATAATTAAATCATACTTATCTTCAGTTATATATATATATATATATATATATATATATATATATATATATATATATATATATATATATATATATATATATATATATATATATATATATATACTGTTCTTCTTATGACATTGAAACAGGAACGGAGTAGCAAAAAGTTATGTATTCAATGTACCGGATAAGTTAGCTAACATTCGGGTAAAATTAATAAAGGATCGTTTACGTTTCCGGGTATGCGTTTTATTACAAGCTTTAATGAAACTTTCAAAACATTCCGGGAAAATACGGAATTCTACTTTATTGGAATGCCAAATTGTCTGTCTTAGACAGAATTCATCGTAATTCGTTAGTGCCGACAGTCAAACGACAATTTCTAAAACTGAGGTCTTCAAACAACTTTAACTGTGCATAATTTTTATCAAAATAATACCGTTTGCTGACAAATCATAAGCGGCAATTGTCACTGCATTCATATTTCATTAATTAATACAGAATTATTCAAATATATGTTTTTTGCGAGCCTACATTTTCTTATGATAAGGCAGATTTATATGATAAGGTAGAGTAGGCCAGGTTAGCATAATCTAGAGTAGCGTTACTGAAAAAAGATTTTTTGATATTTTTTTTGCGAGCCGCGAAGGCTCAGGGGTTAGAGCGTTCGCCTTCCAATGAAGTGAATCGGGTTCGAATCCCGGCAATGGCTGGTCTTTACGATTTCCGCATCCGGCTTGCACCAACAAGAGTGCTGATGTTAAATATCCTCAGTGGTAGATGAATCATGGGTTAGAGTCCCCTTGCCGTCAGACTTACCATGTGAGGTTCTCGTGGTTTTCCTTTCCATGCAATGCAAATGCGGGTTAGTTCCATCAAAAAGTCCTCCACGAAGGCAAATTTCTCCCAATACTTGATTAAGGAGTTCCCTTGTCTTCTGTATTTGGCTCAAAATTACAAGGCTACGGAGTTGAACGTCGGTAGTCGTAAACCCAAAAATTGAGTCGGCTGTTCAACGACGGTTAAATAAAATAATTTTCTGCGTAAATTACCGATAAATTGGACCCCAAAAGATCTAATGTGTTTGTCAAAGCTTATAGATGCACATTCAAATGCTCTCAATTATCTCTGTTTATCAATTTATATTATTATTATTAATAATAATTATGCTGAAGGGTATTAAATTAGTTTAAAATTAAAAATGTTTAACGTGTATCGTTCTTCCTTTCATTATTAATTAATGAAATGATGTTGACACAGTGTTTTTTTAAAATCTTAAAATATTTAATTAATCGGTTTTTATAGAAATTCTGCATGATTTATGCATTATCTTTTATATATAGGTTCTTATTTTTAAGTTAAAGTAATTACTAGTTTAAATTTATAATGAATAAAATTCTTTTTAAACGTTGAATAATGCATGATTGATCAGCTAATTAAAAGAAATTTTTAACTATGGAAGACGTGGAATTTTGTTCTAAAACTAGTTTAAAAAAAGGCAAAGAAAAAAAAAGAATTAAATCATCTAAAGTATTAAATCCGCTGTTTTTTAGTTGCTAAGCATTTTACACCAGTTTTTTTTTTATTTGTGGGTATAATTGCTTTTATAATCTTAATTTATATTTCTTATGATAAGATAAAAAATGTCTAATAAATTTTATATATTTCCCGATTTTGATGCAAAACAAAAAAGAAAAAGGTTTTTATAGAAGTTCATTTTTATTTTGTTATGTTGAGATTAATATTTTCAGTAGATTCGTAATTTAGTACAAAACTGTATTAGCTATCGATGTTAAAAATTTACATATTTATTGTATTTATTTAAGTAAAAATTTGCTTTTCAAAATTTATCTTACATTTTATACAGCAAATGGAAGTTTTGAATTTTTAATAAATTTCTACACAAAACAAAAATTGTTTTATCTGAGCTGCGAGGAGATAACATATTCTGTTTCTTCTAGTGTATGTTCAAAAATTAATAAAACTATCTTTTATTTTCCAAAATATTTATTCGTAATGAATAATTCATTCTGAATCGAAAATATCAAAGTTTTATCTTGCTTGTCATTAAATTTAATTTTATTGTATATGACGATTGAGGTAGCAATATATTTTGCTTTTACAGTATATTTTTACGAATTAATAAATTCTTTATCTTTTTCTTGAAAATAGCTATTAATATTGAATATCTTATTCTACAGTGAAAATTTAAAATTTATAACTATTTGAAACTAAGAGAAAATTTTATCTGAACTGTAAAAAAAATAATTTATTTTTAATTGTAGTTAACATGGTATATTTTTAGGAATTAATAAAATAATATCTTCCATTTTGAAAATAGCTATTAACGTTGAATATCTTATTCTATAGTTAAAATATAAAATTTTAACCATTTAAAATTAAAAACAAAATTTTATTTGAAGTGCGTAAAATAATATATTTATTGTAATTTACATGGTATATTTTCAAAAATTGATAAAATAACGTCTTCTATTTCGAAAATAGCTATTAATATCGAATATATAATTCTATAGTGAAAATATAAAATTTTTAACAATTTAAAATTAAGAGAAAATTCTATCTGAAGTGCCAAAAAATAATATATTGTAATTAATATGGTATATTTTTAAAAATTAATAAAGTGATATCTTCTATTTTGAAAATAGCTAATGTTGAATATCTTATTCTATATTGAAAATTTAAAATTTGTAACTATTAAAAAAATAAAGAGAAATTTTTCTAGATTGCAAAAAATAATATATTTATTGAAGTTAATATTATAGCATAATAATTACAATAAATATATTATTTTTTGCACTCTGGATAATTATTTTCTAAAAACTAATAAAATAATATCTACTATTCTGAAAAAAACTGTTAATATTGAATAATTGATCTTGCACTGAAAATATTAAACTCTTAGCTGTTGTCGGTTTTTTTTAATGAGCATTTAATAAAAAAAATTTCTCAACACTTTAAATAATGTTTACACAGTTAGCAGGGGATTTGATAATGGTTTATATTGACTTTGTTAAAAGTTTTAATTTGAAAAAAAAAAATCACCCAAGTAAGCATTTATTTCTCTTTCCGCTTTTATTCTAAATAGTTCAGTAAATGCTAGTACAATAAAATGATAAAAATCTTTATTTGATTGTAATTTAACTTAACAATTTAGGAACAAGTAAAACATTCGTCATAGTTTTAACTGTTTTGCTACGAAATATTTAATTAATCATGACTTTTATCGTTGTTTACTTAGATATTGATAATAATAAATGTGATTTATTTGCGCTAACACAAAACTATATAAAAATGGCATAAAAATGTGTCCTATATATTTTTGTCTAAAAATTAAAGAAATTCCCGTTTTTTCTTCCAAAAATAAAAATAGATTTATAGATTAAAAGCAATTCTGCAGCACATAAATTGTGAATATTTTTTAACTCGTTCTGTTAAGTCACTGAAACTTGCCGTTTTTAATAAATAGTTTATGAAATATATACTATTGGTCATGTTTCAATAAATTGCTAAACTTATGTTTATCTTATTTATTGCAAATTCTTTAATTACAAGTAAAACAATTATTTTTTTAAATAAAAAACTATCCATTTTTGACAAAAATCCAATTAGTTAGATAGTTCAAGATAAATATGTCACAGTACTGTTTTATTTAAAATGTATAATAAGAAAATTTCACATAAGCCCTTAACATTCGTGAACTTTGTACAAGTTCAAAGTTTTTGATGGTAATTACGCAAATTTGCCTTATTTTTTTGGTGTGTTAAAATGTAATTCCCCTAAGTTTTCGAAATTCTCACAAAGTTTAATGCTATAGGCTCAAACTTAGTAAATTTTAACCTTTAATTAATGAAGAAATTAGTTGTATAAAGTTGTTATTAGAGATATAGTAAATAGTTATATTTCCGACACTTTGATAATTTTTTGACAATTTATACGAAAAAATTTTTTTTTCTGTATAAGAAAAAAATTTCTCATTCCTTCTCTGCCATTTCCTGAAATTATAGCGCTATTTGTAAAAAGATCTTTGTAATATAAGGTGTGCAGAATAAAAAATAAAAAGCAAACACCCTGAACAACTTTTGATCTAATGATCGGATTTTCAGGTACAAAGATTTAATTTTAATGGTTCGAATGCTTAACGTGAAGTATACTACTAAGTATACTACTAAGTTTGCCCTGCTGATATTTTAAGTTATAAAATCAGGCTCAAAATCTCACTTTCTCTGAATAAACATGCCTTTTTATTTAACGGATATCGATTTTGGACCCTCAAAATAGGAAACATAAAATTGGATTTTGAACTCTCAAAATTGGAGAGATAAATTTGGATTTTGAACCCTCAAAATAGGGGAGATAATTTTGGATTTTGAACCCTCAAAACAATAAGGGAAAAAGTGGAAAATATGGTTTCGATAGCGATATATTCGGAGGGTGACCACCTTAAATTTTAGTTACTTTTTTTTTTTGAACTTAGATTTCTTGATTTTTTGTGTGTGTGTGTTCAAACTTTTGACGATGTAGTATTATTCAGCCGCACAATATCTTTCAAAAAAGGCGTCAAATAAAAAATTCGGTTTATTGATTAAAAGAAAGAGCTTGTCCATTTTTAGAACCTTTTTTTTTGGATATTTTCTAAGAACTTTAAAGCAATAAAAATCGGTGATTTGTGTTATTTAATCAGTCATTTAAAAAGTTTTTAGATGTCTTAAAATTTTGTTTCATTACAGTTTATACTCATTAAAACTGATTTGGATCATTTTTATCTCGTAAATTGCACAAAACAAAGATATTTATAAAACATTTAAAAACCGACAAATATGAACCTTAGTAATGATTTTGGCAAAATTAACAATAAAATATAGTTTTGTAATAGGTGATAAAATTTGATGAAAGAGGCAAGTTTGGTAATTTTATCTTAATGCCATCGAGAATGGGATAAAAACAGTTTATTAGGTTAATTTTACTTTTCAATTTTGAATTTTTTTACTAATCGTGTGGTAATAAGAAATATAAATTTGGAAACTACAATTTCAGTAAACTATTACCAGGTGAACGGACAATTTATTAATTGAATAGTTTAAATATCGCATATTTAGGTTTTATTACCAAGATTATAGATTTTTTTTCAGAAATATTTTTTTCAGGATTTATATTTTTTATCAGAAATGTCTAAAAATTAAAAAAGAATTATTTTCAGTTTTAAAATCCTCAATTTTTTCAGTATTTCAAAATAATGGATAGATTTTTTTTTTAAATTTCAATCTTTCTAAAAAGCAAAAGTAATTTTTTAAAAAAAAAATTCAGTTTAAATAGCATAAAGTATTAATTTTTGAATCATAATTCTTAAAATAAGTTACATTTTATCTTGAAATTAAAAAAAAAAAAAAAAGAATTATTTTGTATTCAAAAGTGCAGTTTAATTCGCATATCGTAAGGGTAATTTTTTTTAACCGTTATCTGTTTAAAAATAATTTACATTTTATCAAACAACCTAGATTCATTTCGCCAAAAAAGGGCGTCAGAAAAATCCACGTTCATAGCAACGTCGCCAAAATTCTAATAAATCGCATATCTTCGGGCTAAATACGTTTCTACGTTGGTTCATTCATATTTGCTCAGAAAATTGTCGCCAGTGTGAAAAATTTATCTAAATTATCGTAATTTAAATTCTGCACCAGATTGGCATAGACAACTCTTCCATGTCGCCACTTGTTTGTGTTCGCTAAACGTGGGCTTGAAAATCTTGTTCGATAAAAATCTTCCAACTTGCATAAGCTAAATCAGAGAAAATTGTGAATTTTTATTCTGTCAGTGCACGAGGCTTGAACGCCATGTCGACTGTCACGTTTTCAGAGATCATGTCAGTCGCCTGTTCTCGGTTCATCGCCCACGTCAAATTTATAAAAAAAGAGTAATACTCGAATTCTTTTTTAAATCAGTTAAGATGCTCTTTGAATGCAGTCAAGATATATTTCGTTTACAACACTACCTGTTTTTCAAAGTTATGAATGGGAGCAAAGTTGTAGGATAGATGAAATCATGAATGAAGCAAGAACAGTGTGTGGGCAGTAATACGGTAAGGGCTTTATGATATCGCTCCGCAGTTCTTAGTGCTTAACCTAAATCCTTCGCCCTTATTTGGAGGCAAACGTAAAATTGACCTGCGTAAAAGTTCATTCAAATATTAAATGAAATTAATATTTCAAAATAAAGACTTATCTTAAGAAGAAAAGTTGACAGAAACTAAAGTAAGTTTTACATTAAATTCAAGCTTGAGATTCTAAACATGTTAAATGTATATTGGATTTAAGGCGCAACTTACTAAAAGTGTAAAAATGTTATAGTTAAAAAAAAGATAAATTAATTCATGTTTGTTTTTAACCGAAATTTTATAATTTTTTAAGGAAATGAAATATTAAATATTCCTTAAGGTAGCATGAGTTTTACCTACATCAAATAAATATTATCATTTTAATTTATTATAAAAGTATTATACTTAAAGTTAATGAAGACTCATTAATGTTTTGTTCTAGTTATTTAAGTTTAAAATTATATTTGTATATCTATTTATAATTATTTTTACTTGAATAATTTTTATTATTATTGTGCAAACATGCAAAATTTACGTTATTTCAAGAGTGTGTGAATAAATATGCATTTAAATTGATATGAAATTTTTGTTTTAAAAGCAATGAATTGAATTATAGTTTATTGAAATAAAATTTTATATCATTAAATTTTGTCAAATACATAATTGAAGCACAAATACTTTGAAAGATGTTTGTTGATTTGACAGAACAAAGTTGATATTTTTTTCACTTATAATGATGTTCTTTAAGTCATGTTTCATAATCGATGGTAAATGAAACTCTATTATAGTCAAATACATGTTCAGTGAAAAAAATTATATATAAACTTTTGTCCGTTAGAATCAGCATCTTTTTTTTTAAAACGAATAAAGGTTTGCAAATTAAGTAAAGTTTAAGAAATAGTGCTGTTTCAATAAACTTTATGAAATCTCAAAATAGTTAGGAGAAGGAATTTATTGTTATCACTTTAAAACTTATTTTACGGAGTTTTTATGGGATTAAAATTTTAACTAACAGACTGTTTACGTTTTGAGGAAGTTTTTAAACAGTTATGTTAAATATTAGTGGGGAAGGGGGAATTTAAGCAAATTTTAATGATGAAACCAACTTAACAAATAGATTGTGTTTAGTAAAATCCTGTGTAGAGTTGTTTTTCAGTAAAATATTGGGCAATAGTTCAAAAATTGAAGGAAAAAAAATAATCCATAAAAAATGTCTTCAAATTCATTTTTCAAACCAATGATATTTTTTCGAATTAAAAATAAGACTTACAATAAATAACTTACAGCTTAATTGTATATTTACATGAAATTAAATAAAAATAATAATCCTAAACTTACTTATTTCATATCTTAAAATGATTTTTCTTGATTGAAATAACTGAAGTATAAAATAATAAAATTAATTTAAACATTAAAAAGATAGCAAGTTATTGTACAAATGCTAACATCAATGGTTGCTAAATGGAGTTGCTAAGAACCTTTTTTCATATTGGCATATTAGTTTGCACATAGAGTAAAAAAAGCTTGAATTATATTTTCTTTTTCGATGACTTCTTCTTCTAAAATAAATTATTTTCTTCCAAAAAATTGAATCTGTCACCGAACATTGTATTAAAAGTAACATGTTACATAACAATGTTACATAACATAATAACCCATGTATCGAGAGAAAAATTGAGGATATTTAACAATATTGAAATTTATTTTATTCCAAATTGTCTGTTATACTAATAACTAAACTTTGATTTTTAAAATAATTGCAGCTAAAAACTTCATTACTTGTTTCTTAGCATAATACATTATTTCTACAATTTATTACCTCAATTGCATTAAATTGTGTGTCATTACAAGATTTATTCAAAAATATTCAAATTGTGTAGCGTACTCGAACGTTCGAAAGCAATGAAGTATTAAAAATAGAACCATTTCTGAAATTGAATTGACAAATTATTAAGCAAATTTTTGAGTATTCATAATAACTTATCACCAAGAAATAATAAAAGGGCAAACATTTTGATATCATTTTGAAACTTTAGAGAGCTTTTCGAAACAGTGACACTAAATTTATTTTCTTTTAAAATAAAATCCAAAGAAAATGTTTAAATTATGAAATTTTAATTCGCTGAAATCAAATTTCAGTGTGTTTCATGTATGATTTAGATCATGACTAATCATCGTAAGAAATATTTTCTGAAAAATTCGGAATATTTTTTTTAAAATTTGTAACTCAAAATTTGCTCCAAGTCTTTTAAGTCCTTACGAATAATTCATTTGTAGTTATTTAAAGTATTTAGTAGAGTATAACCAGCCAGAGTGATACGTGTTTATAAAATGTAATAATTATTGATAAAAGTTTCGTTAAAAAACGAAGACTTTTTTCGTAATTAAGAGCAAATAAATGTAAAAAACCGATACTTTAAATATAATTAAGGAAATACCTTGAAAAAATTAAAATTTAATAAAATTGAGGACATAAACATAAATAAAAAAACACTTTTCGTGATTTGATTGAGAAAGAAAATCCTACGCAAAATTTAAAAAGTAGAACGTTTTAACCTCATTTGGGCACACCTCAAGTTTTCATTCATAAAACTGACTCGAGTGCTTGCGTAGGGGGGGGGGGGGCAGAAAAGTAGTTGAGAGCGAAAGGCTTATCAACCAATCAGCAATAAGCGTTACTCTAGAATCTTGTTAAATCAGAAAACAGGGCCATAAAATAAACACAAAATTTATATTTTATTTGAGTATAACTTGACTATTTTTCCTTCTTTCTTATTTCTTTCACGTAATCTAAGAGAGAGGGCAATGAGTGCTGATTTTAAATTAATTGTGTAAAGCACCAGACTTAATCTCTTTCAAGAAAAGAAAAAAAAAAACCAACTTATAAATTCGGATTATATTTTATCATCTTTTCGGATTAAAAAAGTATTGCTAGTCTTTCAATCATACTAATTGAGCAATTAATTTCAATTAAGGATGAATTCAAAGCGAAAATCGGCTTAATAGTTCTCTATTACATACTAAAACTGAAGGGGGAAAAAAAAATATATTGAGTTTTTGCCTCTTACTGTTAAAAATTTTGAGTTGTGCTAAATCGTAATATTTTTCAAATTAACTGCAACTTAAGGTGCTATTATAAATCAAATATCGTACAATTTCTGTATGAAGCATCAAAATGAATTAAGACTTTTTTCCTGGCTGCGCGCACACAAGTTTTTCATTCCTCAATGAAATAGATACCCCACAAAAGCAAATCAATGCTTTATTCCCAAGCAATGGAACACACAATGTTGTATTACACAACAATGGAAACAACAGTGTTATATTCCACAACAATGGAACAAACAATGTTATATTCCACAACAATGGAACAAACAATGTTATATTCCACAGCCATGGAAGAAACAATGTTATAATCCCCAACAATGGAACAAACAATGTTATAATCCCCAACAATGGAACAAACAATGTTATAATCCCCAACAATGGAACAAACAATGTTATATTCCACATGAAAAAAATGGAAGACAAAGCTTTCTGTATTTTAATTTTTCATAAATCTATCAATCCTTATCTCCTCCTCTGATCCTATGGGTGGTCCTCACAACGTCCGAAAAACGTCATCCTCTTTTACATGGTGATTCCATCAAACGTCATCCTCTTGACAGAATTGCTGGAATCAAAGTTCTTACTAGCAGCCTAATCCACATTTGAGTTACATGGAGAAGAAAACTATGAAACTTGATACCCATGATAAGCTCGATAACAAGGGGATCTTACCCCTATTCTTACTACCATTTAGAATATTTTACGTCAACTCTGCAGACAGTGCGAGCCGGGAGCAGAGCTTTTTTGGTTGATATGTTGGCGTAAAATATTTTTTTTTTAAATCCACTGCTTATATTAGTGAGGCAGCTTAGCGGAAAATGATAATAAAAATTGTTTAATTTTCACCGTCGATGTTTATAAATGGATGGTTATAAATTCACACTGAGTAATAATTAACGTGGTTTTAAGGCAATGAATTTTTATGTGATGAAATTTTACCGTAACATCGTAGTTTGTTTTCTTGTTCTTGTCAAACGGAGAGGATTCGTTTTAAATCATTTCTTTGTATTTAGAAAAGCAACTTTCATCATACCTTTAAAAAATGAGGTGTTTTTGAGAATATTTTGAGGTTGAGATGTATAAGAAATACACCTGATGTAGAAATTGAAGATTACTTTGCCCCAAAAATAATGCATCTCATAAATTCAACCTTATACATAGCTCAGCCATACATTTAGTTGAAATTGGGAGAAATTATTTACACCTCAAATATATTTATTTGCTTTAATGTGCAGAAAAAATAAACTGTACACCTCATAAACAACCTCTCTAAGCTGATTGCTGTTAGGTAGATTTCTATCAATATCAAAACAACCTAAAGTCTGTATTAAAAAAACTTCATACATCTTTATTATAAACCATGGGAAGGTTTTTTTAAAAGGTTGTTTTTGAAGTTAAATTCAAATAAACCTCAACTCACCTTAAACACCTCAAAACAACCTAAAATAAGCATCAAAAACACAAATTGAATTTTAGAAAGGGATACGTTCAAGATAATTTACTTCAATTTCATTCAATAGAATTTATAACAAAAATAAATAATCATTTAAACTGCAAAATTTTCAAGACACTGGTTTTTATTCGTTTTGTTAAATGATACTTAAAATTTATAAACACGGTATGGATTGAACGACGTAGTTTAAACTATAATAATTGCAAATGTGATTGAATTGAATAAGAGAGAAAATTAATCATTTGCTGAGTGCATCTAGTTGATGATTTGGTTAGGAGCCCAGTGAAGCTACCTTAAAAAAACTTAAATGGAATACCAATTCAAAATTTTTCATAAGCTTACATCATTAAAAAATTAAAAATGTCGTTTAGATTAATTATATTTATATTTTGGAATTAAATATGAAGTAAAATCAATTTGGTTAAGTTTTATTTTATTTAATATCCGTCTTTGAACTGCCGACCCAATTTTTTGAGGTTTTCGACTATTAATGTTCAAATCCGTAATCTTGTAATTTTGAACCCTATCTAGAAGACAAAGTAACTCATGGATCAAGTATTGAGAGAAATTTGCCTTCATGGAGGACTTTTTGATGGAACTAACCCGTATTTGCGATGCATAGAGAGGAAGACCACGAGAACCTTCCTCGGATAGCCTGACAGCAAAGGAATTCTAACCCATAATCCGTCTACCACCGAGGATATTTTACGTCAGCAATGTGGTCGGTGCAAGCCGGATGCGGATTTCTATCGACTAGCCATCGCTGGGATTTGAACCCGGTTTCCCTCATTGGAAGGCGACACCCCCATCACGGCTCATTTGGTTAATTTTATCACAAGCCAAAAACATGCAATAATGTAAAAAATATTCCATAAATTTTTTAATGATTTCAGAAATGCAATGTTATTTTTTAATCGTTCTATTTCTTGTGCGAAGCAAAATCCATATTGACGTATTGGCCTTCCATGCAAATATAGTCTGTCATAAAATTAATAAAATTATTTTTTAATCATTTAATTGCTGTGTTTGTTCAAGTCTATGACAGCAACGAATGAAAAATTAACCCATGAATAATAATGTAATTCATTTGATAAAAACCCAAATCATGTCGACTAATTAATCATTTCCTATCTTGAACGTGGTCTTAGCTACTGTGCAATTATTTAAGACGGCAGCAAAAAAAAAATATCATTTCAAACGGACACTGAACTTCATAGGGGAAGGGCGTTAAAATCTCTGTATGATCGGATTTAATCAAAGTTTCTTCTAATGAGATTTCAAAGGAGAAAACTAGCTACCAGAATTACAAGTTTTTATTTTTTTTATTGTTGATTGCTTTCTGTTGTGTAAGTCATTCGTTTTACAGAATTGAAAAACATACTAACAAATACCATGGTAAGTTTAGTATTCAATGTAAAAAAATAAAAAATTTGAAATTAAATAAAACTCCGACTTTCGTTTTTTGTGATTAAATGAAGAGAATTTTACGGCGCATTTTAACTTAATTTAAGTAGCTAAAATAATTTAATTTTGATACAAATGAGTGGAATGTTAATGAAATGTTTCGCAAGTATCATACTAATAGGTTAGGGTTTTTAATTTAATTTTCCATTATTTTTGTAAATGAGAGGAAAAGAATAAATTTTGATTGATGTTATGGTTTGATTTAAAATTTTGCATGAAAAAGAACTTATTCGACAAATATTGCTGGATAAAAATGTGCACGTAACATTTCAATTTGAAAATAAAATCTTAACGAAAAACATCGCATATCTTGAATGCGGTTATCAAATTTGATCATATTTTGTTGTTGGTTATTTCTTAAATGTGATCTTAGCTAACTGTGGTATTTACCCAAGCACTAAACATCATTTAAAACAGACATTGGACACTTTAAAGAAGAATTAAAATCTCTGCACAATCTGATTTAAGCAAAATGTCAAAAAAGAAAACTGGCTACCAGAATTACAAATTTTTTGTTCCTGATTGATTACAGTTGTTTCACCGAATTAAAGAACGTACTTGTAAATATCGTGGTAAATTTAGTATAGTAAAAAAGAGGTTTGATATTGAATAAAATTCCGATTTTCTTTCTTGTGCTTAAATAAATAAATAAAAGAGAATTTTATAGTCATTTGAGAATAGATTCTAACTTGATTTTAGTAGCTCAAATAATTTATTTTTGATACAAATATGTGGACTATTAATGAAACAGTATCTTAATATTATATACTAGTAGTATATAAAATCAAAAAGCCTAAACTGGTAGTATAATACTACCAGTTTAGGCTTTATGATTTTTTTTTTCATAATTAATAGAAATAATAGGGTAAGAATAAATTTTTTAAAATTTAGTATGAAAGAGAACTTATTTGATAAATATTTCTTGATAAAAATTTGAACTTGTGGAACGTAACATCTAACATCATTTCGTAACATCTTTGATTAGCATGTCCTTGTTAGTTCCTTTTTTTTTAAAATTAAAATTTCCTTAACTTAAATACGCTCATTTCATAAAATAAATAAGTGAGTGAATGAATTTATTGTAGAAAATTAAGTTTTAACCAGGCTAAAACTAGGTTTTTAATGTAAAGTTCTCTCAAAAATAAACGATTGTGGAAATCTCTGATAACTGATTTAATTAAAGTTGTTCGTAAAGAGATTTCAAAGGAGAAAACTAGCCACCAGAATAACAAGTTCTTTGTTCATAATTGCTTTCTGTTGTGTAAGTCATTCGTTTTACATAGTTGTAAAACATACAAATACCGTGGTTAAGTTTATAGTATTCAATCTAAAAATAGATTTAAATTAAATAATGTTCCGTTCTTTTTTTGAGATTAAATTAAACGAATTTTATGGTTTACAGGGAACATATTTTAACTTAAGTAGCTTAAATAACTTAATTTTGTTACAAATGAGTGGAATATTCATGAAACGGTATTCGAGTATCATATAATTCATAAATTCATTCCAATCCGATTTAAGGTTTTTAATTTTATTTTTTACGTTATGTGAAAATAGGAAAAAATTAAATGTTGCTTTAGTTATGGTTTAGTTTAAAATTTCGCATAAAAAAAAACTTTCAAAAATGAACATTTGATAAAAATTTGTATAGAAAATCTTAAATCCGTTAAAACAAATGATTTTTACATATCTTGAATGTAGTCATCAAAACCGATCATATTTTTATGTTGATTATATCCTAAATATGGTCTTTGCCACTATCTAATTATTTAAGAAGACACAAAATATCATTTCAAACAGACAATGAACGTTTTAAAGAAGGGTGTTAAAATCTCGGTGCATTCTGATTCAATCAAAATGTTAAAGAAGAAAACTGATCAGAATTTTCAGTTCGAACTACTATAACCAAGTTTTTGTTCGCAAAATTTTAATTTCTAGTACATGTGTTAGTCATTAGTTTCAGAGAGTGGAAGATATTCTAAGTAGTTTAGCATCGAAATCCAAAAAGGATTTAAAATTAAATTTTGGCGTCTGCTCCATTTATGGTCAATATCAAAAGAACTTTATTTACCTATCATTAAAAGAGCAATTAAATAACATAACACTTTTTATTTAAATATTTTAACTTTCCCTAATTTTTTTAATATATTACTTGTTAGAGATCGAAGTATAGAAAAATTTATTCATGACATTTTATTCTTTTCTAATTTGTTACAAAAAATTATCAAAAATAGGTATCGAACACAGTTTTTTACGTCAACATATACTACGTTCCTGGCAGTAGTTAAAAACACGTAAACATGTTTTTGTAAATTTGTGAACGTTTCTTCGTTTTTAATTTATTACATAAATTTACACTGAAAAGTCACTACATAATTTTAGATATTTCATGCAATTTTTAAATTAAATTAGGATTCTTGAGATAAGCAAAACATTTTTTTACAAATTCGTAACATCTATGATTAGCACGTCTTTGTCAGTTCTTTTTTTAAAATTAAAATTTCCTTAACTTAAATACGCTCATTTCATATAATAAATAAATGAGTGAATGAATTCATTGTAGAAAATTAGGTTTTAACCAGGCTAAAACTAGGTTTTCAATATAAAGTTCTCTCAAAAATAAACGATGTTTCGAATTTAAAAGAGTTAAACCGAATAAGGCAAATAGTTGCTTGGCCTAAGCCCTTGCAGGGCAAACACAAAAGCAATTTTAGAAATATAATTTATTTTTAAAAGCACTACGCATTTTGCAGATTTAAAACCATAGAATTTAAATTGGCGTTTTACATTAAAAAAATTCATTCATTTAAAAAAATTCATTCATTAAAAATTCATTAAAAAAATGCATCAATGCTATTTTTCATTGCTTAAATTTTATATTAAAAAAAGAAACAATAATATTACTTTGTTTAAAAAATAGGAAAAAAACAGAAAAACAAAGCATTTCTTATTTTTATATTTTTACTTTTTAAATATTCTCGATATTTTCAATAGAAGATGCATTGTATTTTTGCGTAAGAAATAAAGTTTCAGGATTTTGAAGTATTGAATATTTTAAACTTACAATGAAATCCCTTTTGGGAACAAAGTTATTTCCTCAGTTTCTTTCTCGGGGAATTAAATATATTGTGATAAATGTATTACCTCTTAAATAAATTAATCAAACCTTAAATTTATTCTCCTAGAACCTTAAAATTTTTCTTTTACCCATCTTGTTTTTGAGGATCGTTCAGAAAAATTCAATTTAACAATTGTGGAATTCTTTAATTTGATCAGAGGTAATAAAAATGAAACGTAAAACGACTAAATAAATTCGGCTACCGAATTCTATATTAGTAATTTAATTACATTGTATATTTGGTATTTAGAGAATTTTTCTGTTTTCTCTAGAGTTTAAAATCTCAAAACAAATTTTGACGTAACAAAAGGTTTTAGATGAAATTTAACTAACGTATTAAATTGTTTTTTTAATAGCATTAAAACCAAAAAATGTGTGCACTTTACAAAACATTCTTCACACAAAGCTGCAATATGGAAAAATATAATTTTTTTTTTCTTATTTATCTATATAACTAATTATTTTAATTCGTCGCTCTATTTGTCTTATAAACATCTCTTTATGCAAAACTAATCTAAGCAAATAGTATAGCTTGTTTCAATAATCTCAGTTTAATAACGTTGTTGAATATGTTTTCTAATTCTTCATTTGCGCAATTATTTTAATTTATATTTATAAAATTTCAAACAATATCTTTGCTGTGCTATTTAACATGTTATTATTAAAAATATAGAATTAGTACAGTATTTTATCTATGGTGATAGCATAAAAATAGTTATTGACCGTAACTGAACAGAACAGCTTGTGCTAAGACTAGCGCGTAATAAGTAGTGATAGCTAAAATTAGCATTAAGGTCTTATATATTATCAATGATATTCTTCATTAAAAAATATTAATTTTCCTGCAGCACCTGTGTGTGATAATTTTTCTCAAACAATTCACCATGAAACCATACTCATTTTAAACAAGAATTCAAGAAACTAAGTATAATATTGTGGTCATAAGTTCTTAAATAATGTGTATTAATTGTATAAAACAGCCCATTAATGAATTGTGGTGGAAATAAAATTCATTAATTTCTTATCCTGAGTTGAAAAATAATTCTGCTGTTGTTAATAGAAAAAATTAAATAACTTCATCTTTACATAAATATATACGACATGTTAAACAAAACTGGCAGTTTGTCTCTAATGGTTAGGTTTTTGCAAGATCTTTTCTTTAATCTTAATTAAATTTGAAATCTTTAATCTCTTTCTTAGATTTAAATCGTCATGCAACATGCGGGAGAAAGAATTTCATTCAAATAATCCACAAATATTCACCCCGGTGGGTTATTGAAACGATTTCTACTACTCGGTGTTATATTCAAAATTAATTATAAAGCAATGGAGATAAATATCTAGACCATTAAAAACTATATGGGAATTAACAGTTTTTCATGCATGATGATAATATAAAAATAGATAGATTATCTTTTTTCTATTTCTGTTTAATAAAATGAAACTTCTTTGAGTATTTCTTCAATGATTAGCAAATAAAACTCATTTGATTTCACGGGGGAGCAAATTTTTTGTTGCATTTATTCAAATACTTGATCTGGCCTAATTAAGTTGTGGGGCTTTCAAATGTGAAATTGGTTTTGCTCCTAAGGTTTCTTAAAATGACAGTTTTAGTTTATTTTTGTGTAAATTTACAAGTTTAAAAACGTTATATATAACACGTAAGTGTGGCGACTAACTTTTAGGTGAGTTAGGACGCATCACCAGGATTGAAATTTCATACGAAACCTTTCCCGAAAATGTCTAGACACTTCCTTATTTCGACTTGTTCAGAATAGGAAGAAAAAAAATCGCCCATAATAAAGAAGCGCCCCTAGTGACGTATGACGACATTTATGTGTGTAAATTCTTATGCAATTTTAATCCTAAATGGCTTGTCCTAACTCCCCTAGAAGTTTGTCGTACAATTCGCGCTACCCTCTGTTATATACCACGTTTTTAAACTTGCACATCTCAACTGAAGTAGACTAATAAATGTCATTTAAAAAAATGTGCAGCTTGGAGAGAGAATTTCAATTTCAGATTTGGAATCGGTCATACAAAATTATCAAAGATCTGTTAGAAAGAAATCTCATGCAGTAAAAAAATCTATCTATATCTCTATCTGTCTCTATATCTGTCTCTCTATCTGTCTCTCTATCTGTCTCTCTATCTGTCTCTCTATCTGTCTCTCTATCTGTCTCTCTATCTGTCTCTCTATCTGTCTCTCTATCTGTCTCTCTATCTGTCTCTCTATCTGTCTCTCTATCTGTCTCTCTATCTATCTGTCTATCTATCTGTCTCTATCTATCTGTCTCTATCTATCTGTCTCTATCTATCTATCCATCTGTCTCTATCTATCTATCCATCTGTCTCTATCTATCTATCTATATCTATCTATATCCATCTATATCTATCTATATCTATCTATATCTATCTATATCTATCTATATCTATCTATATCTATCTATCTATCTATATCTATCTACATCTATCTACATCTATCTACATCTATCTATATTGTCTTCTTTCACTATGATGAAACAAAACGGCTATTGTTCATAGAGAAACTGTAGAAAATTTATCTTTTCTTAAGTACGAGTAATTATTAATGTAATTATGGCAGATAAAAATTAACATAACGGTCTTTGAGAGATCCTTTTTCCAAACGTGCAATGTCGAAAGTCATTTATTCGTTTATAAGGATGGGTCACAGACCTAATTGGTGTTCTCCGCCCCTTTTTCTCATGGGCTTCCTACAACATATCCTCAACTTTTTGTTGGGTGTCACCAATTCGGGCAAAAAAAAAAAAAAAGAAAGGCGGATAGAAAAACGCGAGAGAGAAAGTGTGAATCTCTCACAGAGTTTGAGATTTAAAAAGGGGGCCGGAAATGCATTGTTTCGTTTCTGTACGCCCAGAAGACGGACTTGTTGAACTCCCAGTTTTGGGATGGGTCAAAAAATCGCAAAACTGGATGATGGAGAGAAGAAGAAAAAAAAAAAATTAAGGCAGCCTGGGTGAAACGGGGCGTCGTACACGTATTTGGAGGGATAATTTGGGATGAGATCTTCACCACGGGTCACCCTGATGCAAGAGTTCGAGAGGTCTTAGATTTGTAATCTAAGCTTATTTTAAAGTTGGGAAATACAATGTTATAGCAAAAAATAAGTCTAACCTTAGAATTCCTTCCCTAAAAAACTCACTCATGTTTATATGAATACTGTTTTAGGGTTTGTCTTGGCACCTTTTTTAAGACTGTAGCAATTATCGCGGTTATTAGTTACCAAGTTGCTTCTATTTGAACTCTAATATGATTTAATCTGCCACATTTTTAAGGTTGCAGCTATCGGGGTATTACTTAGCACGTTGCGCAAATTTGAACTGTTATAATTTATTTTATAACTGTCGTTGAACAGTTGACCTAATTTTGGGTTTACGACTACTTATGTTCAAAACCATAGTCTTGTAATTTTGAACTCAACACAGAAGACAAGGGATAAAATATTGGGAGAAATTTGCCATCGTGAAGGACTTTTGATGAAACTAACCCGCATTTGCGTCAAATGGAAAGGAAAACCACTAAAATCTCCAACGGTTATCCTGACGGCAAGGGGACTCTAACCCATGATACGTCTACCACTGAGATTATTTTACGTCAGTACCGTGGTCGGTGTGAACAGGGTAAGCCATCACTGCACCCGAATTGTTATATTGTTAATCTGCCATCTTTTGAAGGTTTCAGGGCATTTACGCTGCCTTAATTTATTTAGAAGTGCTGCTATACGGTTTTATTTACTGCCTTTTTAAGGTTGTAAGTTTAGGCTGTATTGGGATATAAATTCGTGGTACTGATTGGAACTTTAATACGGCTATACATGTCAACCTATTAAGGTCTCTTCCAATTTGCGCGGAATTGTGGTATTAATTAGAACGTGATAATTAGCACAGCTATATGTTATAAGTTGCCGTTTACTTAAAGTTGTATTAAACTCGCGCTATATAATAGTTCAACTCGTTCAAACATTTTTAATAGTATAACATGCACCAACGAAAAGAAACCTTGTTCTGTACTTCCGTTTCTCTACTATATTTTCTTTGATGTAAGTTGGATCCCAATTTAATCGCTAGTATGACACTAGAATGACAATGCAGTAATAATTACATCATCTAATAGTCAGAATCACGATTAGGACAACTAAAGACCGATGTGGAAGAACAGCTTTTGTCTATTTTTCAAAAAAATTTCGACCATCTTTCGCAATTTGGGGATTACTAAGTTTTAACAGGTCAATAAAATGAAAAATCGGTTCTCCCCGAGAGTTATAACTCTTAGAAGATTGGCTATGCTGGAAAAAGAAAATTATTCCGGTGCACGCGTGGGACTCGGCGAGCAAAGAAAAGCATAGTGAAAAAGACGACGGGAGCTCTACTGAGGAAGTATTGATTGAAGGGAGCTTGGGAGGAATTCATGCTCATTATGTTTCAATGTTATCAATCTCAATCAAATGTTATTTTTCGCAACATCAAAAATTATGAATTTTGTTTTGAAATTTTTGGGGAATGTAAATAAATACGTGTGATATCCATGAATATTTTTTGATTTTAATCCTATGCAAGCTTCCAGAACAACCCCAAATCTTTAAATTCGTTTTTTTCTATCCACAGGATTAACTTTTATGAGCATAAACCGTTTTTAAGCCTTGGTCTTCATTTAAGAATAAAGCGAAATAGCGATTGAGATGTCATTAAAACATTTTTATGCAATTTCTCCCAAGAAACAGTCTTGCACGTTACTCTGCTCATTTTAGAGGCTCGTCTCATTCACGACTTCGTTTGATTTGTAGTTTTGTTTAATTCTTGGCAGTCAGTTTCCAAGGTATTAACACTTTTTAAAATGGAGCTAAACAACCAGAAAAAAAAGCGAAACTCATGAAACATTTAAATTCTGAGATACGAAAACTAATACAATTTGACAAAATACAGAAAAGGAATTGAAAAAAATTCTGAATAAATCCCAGAAAAGCTTATTTACTCCAGAGTCTCGAAATATATACTTTGTGCTACGTATGAATACAGCACAGAATAATGGAAGGAAAAGAGGCATATGACACATAATATTGAAACGGAATTAAAACAATTCTGAATAAATCCCAGAAAAGCTTATTTACTCCAGAGTCTCGAAATATATACTTTGTGCTAAGTATGAACAAAGCGCAGAATAATGGAAGGAAAGGAGACATATGACACATAATATTGAAACGGAATTAAAACAATTCTGAATAAATCTCAGAAAAGGTTATTTACTCCAGAGTCTCGAAATATATACTTTGTGCTAAGTATGAACAAAGCGCAGAATAATGGAAGGAAAAGAGACATATGACACATAATATTGAAACGGAATTAAAACAATTCTGAATAAATCTCAGAAAAGGTTATTTACTCCAGAGTCTCGAAATATATACTTTGTGCTAAGTATGAACAAAGCACAGAATAATGGAAGGAAAAGAGACATATGACACATAATATTGAAACGGAATTAAAACAATTCTGAATAAATCTCAGAAAAGCTTATTTACTCCAGAGTCTCGAAATATATACTTTGTGCTAAGTATGAACAAAGCACAGAATAATGGAAGGAAAAGAGACATATGACACATAATATTGAAACGGAATTAAAACAATTCTGAATAAATCTCAGAAAAGGTTATTTACTCCAGAGTCTCGAAATATATACTTTGTGCTAAGTATGAACAAAGCGCAGAATAATGGAAGGAAAAGAGACATATGACACATAATATTGAAACGGAATTAAAACAATTCTGAATAAATCTCAGAAAAGGTTATTTACTCCAGAGTCTCGAAATATATACTTTGTGCTAAGTATGAACAAAGCACAGAATAATGGAAGGAAAAGAGACATATGACACATAATATTGAAACGGAATTAAAACAATTCTGAATAAATCTCAGAAAAGCTTATTTACTCCAGAGTCTCGAAATATATACTTTGTGCTAAGTATGAACAAAGCACAGAATAATGGAAGGAAAAGAGACATATGACACATAATATTGAAACGGAATTAAAACAATTCTGAATAAATCTCAGAAAAGGTTATTTACTCCAGAGTCTCGAAATATATACTTTGTGCTAAGTATGAACAAAGCACAGAATAATGGAAGGAAAAGAGACATATGACACATAATATTGAAACGGAATTAAAACAATTCTGAATAAATCTCAGAAAAGGTTATTTACTCCAGAGTCTCGAAATATATACTTTGTGCTAAGTATGAACAAAGCACAGAATAATGGAAGGAAAAGAGACATATGACACATAATATTGAAACGGAATTAAAACAATTCTGAATAAATCTCAGAAAAGGTTATTTACTCCAGAGTCTCGAAATATATACTTTGTGCTAAGTATGAACAAAGCACAGAATAATGGAAGTAAAAGAGACATATGACACATAATATTGAAACGGAATTAAAACAATTCTGAATAAATCTCAGAAAAGGTTATTTACTCCAGAGTCTCGAAATATATACTTTGTGCTAAGTATGAACAAAGCACAGAATAATGGAAGGAAAAGAGACATATGACACATAATATTGAAACGGAATTAAAACAATTCTGAATAAATCCCAGAAAAACCCATTTACACCAGAGTATCCAAATAAAAATAAATACCTTGTGCTGTGTATGAATAAAGCACAAATAACGGAACAAAAAGAGACATTTAAGAAGTTTCAAAAACAGCTAAGGTGGGACAAAATAAAAAGCATTTGGAACAATTTAGAATAAATCCCATAAAAGCCAATGAATAAAGCACAAAAAACGGAACAAAAAGAGACATTTAAGAAGTTTCAAAAATAGCTAAGGTGGGACAAAATAAAAAGCATTTGAAACTATTTAGAATAAATCCCATAAAAGTCAATTCACACTACATTATACAAAAAAGATATGGTATACTTTGCTTAGCGTATGGTATACCATACGCTTTATTTGTGCTACGCATAAATAAAGCATACAGTAAAGCACATCTAAAGGTACAAAAGCAGACATCCAAATGTGCGTGCTTTGTTCCCGTTGATCAGTTATAATCATATGTATCACAAAGCATACATAATCTACACTTGTTTTATTGCGTTGATAAATATTATACTAAACGAAAATTCATATTTGATAGCTTGAATTAAGCAACGCTTCGGAGTTAAATGCATTTAATTGTTCCAAAGTTTAGATATAGCCTTATAATGATATAGCAACGCCTTTTAACCTCTTTCACCTTAACTCCTGGTTCAATTAAATTCTTATCTTAAAACGAAACGTTGTACTTAAGAATTAAATGTGAAAGTGAACATTTTTCATCTCAACTGAAATTAATTATGGTTGCCTGAAAGCACACGCCCGCAATATAGGTTTTTTTGTTGTTGTTTTTTGCAGACACAATGAATTTAATTCACTTTTACCAATGTGAGATAAGGCTTTGTGTTTGTAGTTGCGTGATTATAATTTTAATGTTTATTTTCGAACAAGATATTTTTTTTTCTCCTGCAGACCGTGAATTCAGTATCGTTAAATTTGTATTGTTTAATTTGTTGTAACCTTAATTAGCGCTAAGTTATGCCTTATTATAATTCGTCTCATGCTTGATTTACACAATACTATGGTTGAACTTGGTGGTAAAGATGGTTTAATTCAACACTTTACATTCTGTTTTGGATTGGATCTTTGAACCAAAATACTGTGCAAATTTGCAGAAACTATTGTTTGCATTAGGTTTCCACCATATTACTGTTCAAGTTACACTTACTTAAGGTGCAACACTAAACCAGTATTTTTTAGAGTGTATGCAAAAAGTAAAGATCACATTTATTGTCATGCTAAAATTAGGTGTGTTTTTAATAAGTCTATTTGAATAATTTCATATTGCTAGGTGATCTATATGTAATTAATCTTTACTACGATATCAGTGAACTATATATACTATGATAATGTAAAAACTTCATTTACTTCAAAATTATAATATCAAAAGACTATTTCGGGTGCTCGAAAATAGGCCTTCATTCTCCTAGAATACAAAATGGATTTGATAATTATTTAAAAAAGAAAACGCAAAGGAGTCAATGTAAAAGAGAGATTAAAATAAATGTGAAAGCAATACTAGAAAAGGCACTGTAGCCGAGAAAGGCATATTCTGGCAGGCCAAGCGCTATGAAAAATTGGGGAGATTTTCATGTCATCAACAAGTAAATGGGCATCTACACATTATGCACACTGTGCAAAAAATAAACGAAACACCCTAAATAACTATTGATTCAATGATCAAATCTTCATCTTCTAGTACTCATTCTTAATAATTTGAGGGGTAGACCTCAAATATGCTAATAAATTTGTACAAACAATGTTTTAAGTTGCAACATCAGATACAAAAATGCACTTGCAAAGATACGTTTTCTTTTTTTTTTTTTCGATTTCTGACGCTCAAAAAATATACGGTAGCCGTAATCTTGTACACGTGGTCCCATTAGTTTGGCCAGGAAAGAGGTTCAAAGTTTGGACCCCTTAATTTTTAATTTATTTCACCACATCGTGAAATATTTTTAAGCGAATCGAAAAATTTTGCTCACAACTATTCATTTATCACTATAAAATTCAATATATAAAATCAAATTAAAGGCAATTCCTTCGGTAAAAATAATTTCTAATAATCAATTGTTACTTTTTGCTTTTTTATTTAAAAATAGTCAAACATTTAAAATTGTAAAGCATACAAATTTTTGTATCTGTTTAAAGATTGTAATATTATTTGACAAAATACAAAATTTGAACGAAATCGGTTGAATTGTTTCTGAGAAATGGAATTTTAATATAAAGGGTTAAAAAATGTATACAAAAATTTTTTTCTGGTATGGATGAGCGAGATTAAATTTTTTGTCATTCGAGTTTATTATTTAAAACATTGAAAACAATGAAAGAGATAATAAAAATATTTCATTACTTTTTTGACGAAGCAATTGCGCTTCGGTTGTTTCAAAATTGTCCATTCCTTCGAAATTTCATCTAAGAACAAAGTAACAAAAAATTGCTCCCGCATAAGTTTTTCATTGAATATTCCAGATTTAGAGAACATTGAATAATTCTGTTGATACATTTGTTTACATATTATTTAATTAAAATTTATCATATCAAAGTTATCCACATTCATACTGTTTACTGGTAGAAATGTTTGAGCGTAGTGCCATTTAATCAGCTGCAGCATTTCAAGATATAGAATAAGATAAAGCTAAGTTGAATCTTGTAATAGTATTTCTTAAGTTTCATTATAGGATATTATGGTTGAGATTGAACGAAAACATAATTCAATTTAACACCTTATTTTATTAAGAATGAAGCAAAAATCACTGAATATTATGGGCCTGATTCCTTTGATAATGCAGCCATTTCCAAGTTGGTTTTCCTTTTCGAATTTAATCAAATGACTTCATTTTGCAGGAGATATTTCGGAGTTATATTGTCGAAAAAGTATGTTTATTTTTCAAATAGTTTGGTATTATTACTATAATAAAAGCTATTTTAAAATTAAAAAAAGGAAAAATAATGTGAACACATATTATTTTTTCATAACAATTAAATTTATCGCTATACATCTTACACACGCCATCAAATCTCAAATGTTTAAACTGTCATTTATTTCTTCCTAAAAACTAATGTGTTTCACAACATATTAGTTTTTCTAAATCTGAAAAAAAATTGACAGTTCCAATCTTTTTGTTGGTAAACAACGGATTCATTGAATCCTTAAAATACACGCTACGACACAACTGTATTTTGTTTTCAAGTTGAGGTATTACATCAATCTAGGTATTATGCTGAGGTATTGAAAATAAAATTATTTTTCATGTCTATCGGCCTTACGAAAAATCTGTTATAATTTATTTCATGTTTAAATGTATTTCAAACCATAATATATATATATATATATATATATATATATATATATATATATATATAATTTACTTAAATATCCTAATATTCCGAACAAAAAATTTCTTTTTAAAGAAGGACTATCTATAGGACAAAACAAAGGACTATCTTTTTATATTCCATTGTTTTTAACTAGATGTTTAATCTAAATATTTAAATTTACAACCTAAAAGGTTCAAGCTCTAAATTTTCCAATCCTTTTTAATACAGATGTTTTGATACAGATGTTCTGATATGATGGCATTTATTTTAAGAAAAATCACAAGATTGACTCAGCCGTATTTAACCGCGTCTAATTTAATCATACGAGGTCTTATAGTATACTAGTTTTAAGTTAAAATGCTTTAAATATACGAAATATCGATTGAAAGATTTAAAGCAAAATATTACGTCAAAATAAACGCGTATGCTCCTTTTAATATGCGATTCTCAAATTCCTGATAATAACATATTTCAAGCAATCCCTTCTGCTTTGAAGGATAAGGATTTCTTCTGAAATATTTTTATGATAGTATTTACAGCGAGGTTTCAAAAGTTCATAAGTTCTGAAATTTCCATTCCCTTTCGATAGAGGTGATATCTAGGGGAAGGTGAGGTAATACCAGATAGGTTAAGAATGGTAGATTTATTGGATCTAAACTGTAAATGATCTTACATAAATGATTTTCTCTTGGAATTATCAAAGCACCCGGTTTTACCATCCTAGTAGGGTGAAACTAGGGGTTGGATAACTAGTGGGGTAATATAATACATATGTATTATATTACCCCACAAGTATAGGGGAGAGTCTGGTAGCCCCGCCCACTTAAGGAGAATTGCTTATATTTCTGTATAATATTGAGTAATAATCAATATTTTTGTATGTTTCTATTGCTTTATCATCTAATTAAATAATGCAAAAAGAATAAATCAAAAAAAGAATAATTTAACTTAAAAAAATAGAAATTTAAAAAATTTGACTACTGTATTCAACATATTTTCAAAACTATTGTTTACCATGTTACCAGCTGCATAAATACTTGAAACTTGGAAAATAATCTTTTTTTAATATAACAATTAATGTCCGATGGCCCATTGACTTGAAAAAATATTCTATACTTATGAAATTAGCAGTGAGCGGGGGTACCCGACACTCCCCTACCCCTCTATATAATAATACATATATGTATTATAGACATAATGTAGCCGACCGGCCTGTGTAGGGGGCAGGAAACTGTCCTTTCATCAGAAAGGTTCTGGTTTCGAATCCCGGGCTAGGCATGGATGTTTCTTTCTCTCACTGTGTTCTATGCCCTTTCTTCTTTGTGTGATTGCGCGAATGTGTGTGAATGTGGCCCATCCTATGAACGGGTTAGTGGCAGTGTGGTGTGGCAGAAGTCGAATTCTTGGCCATAGATGGCGCCACTGAAAAATAAGAACAACCCCCCCCCCTTTGCCCCACTGAAAAATAAGAGCACCCCCTTTGCCTAGAAACAGGCACTCGACAAAAAAAGAAAAAAAAAAGACATAATGTACAAATAAATATATGCTTTATATAGTCTACGATTTTAAATTCTTGAACATGCTTGTTTTTTTTTATACAACTCGTTGGCCATTAAAACATAACGTTATTTTAATAGGGAATTGTTTTGAATTAAATGTTTCATGAAAATATTTTAAGTTTCGTCTAAAAAAGTCATAATTTCCAAAAGATTTAATCTTTTTTGGTAGAGATTATATACAGTTCTTAGTATAATTAAAGTAAAATATTATTTTAAGAAAGTGAACAATGAAGTTAACGGATTTGATATGATAATCAACCTTCAATTTATGAAAACTAAGATATATTTGTTTCTGTTGACATATAATTGCACGGGGTATTTTAGATAAATTATTTCATTAAGCGAAAAAAATGTAATTCAATGTATGACAGATTACTAAAAAGTTTAAAGTAACCACGAGTCTTGTAATTTAAGAATGAATTCGCAATCCTTATTAAATACACTATCTTTAAAAGCATGAAAGGAGCAATTTAAATAACGTGTTCTCCTTTAAAACTGGAACTCCATTTTTATTAAGAATTGTTTTAAAATCGATGCTTAATGTAAATATTTTTTAGAAAAGTTCGTAAAAGTATGAAAGTTTGCTTGAAAGATTAAGGGAAAATTCTCTATAAAATTCTAAAACCAAATATGCATTTTTTTTTTAAATATGCAATCTTAAATTTTTTGAGAAAAACGTGACTCTTTTTAAACGACACGTCTTCATTTAAACTAAAAAAAAATTTTTTTTTATAGAGTATTGGTTTGAAATAAATGATTTATGTAATTCATAAATATAAAAAATTCCGATTCCTTTTAATGTAGATAATATAGTTGTAAGTATAATTGGTTAAAGCAGAACATTATTTTTTAAAGACGACCACCAATGAAGTTACCGGATTTGATCTGATACTTAACCTTCATTTTAGGAAAAATGAAAACCGTAACTAAGCCATATTCGTTTCTGTTGACGTATGATCATACAGTGTATTTTAGACAAGCCACAACAGGGTGTGTATACCTTAATAGGTTAATTAATTCTTCTAAAGAACAGATACATGCTTTCACTTGCAGTTAAAAAATATTTAGCCCGAGGTCTAACGTTGACGTGATATTTATCCTTTGTTATTGTAAGTTGACTACATCATTTATTTTGGTCTTGCTCGTAAAAAAGAACTGCATCTTAACCTTTTCTTAAATGAGAGATACGTCACTTTTTATAAGTCACGTGATTAATCGAACGATATGCGGTGAAGGTGAATAACGCCTTCTTAAAAATATATATATGTTAATTAATTATAAAGGTATCTAATTATGTCGCTTGACGGAAGAAAACTCGAGAAATATGAAAGAAGTTTCAGTGAGCCGGTTATTTGTCAAAATATTTTGAGTTCCGCAAAAAAATATTTTCGCTTTTTTATTAGGTTAAAAAGGACAATTTTTGCTCGAAAGAATCGGAGAAACATTTTTAGTTGTTGTGCAATAATGTGCCGTAATAATATTTCTAATTTTACCTGAATAAGATATGTTGAAAATCTCTTTCAAACTTTACCAGAGTTGAAGCAATATTCAAATATTTAAAACTAAATATTTATAAATATTTACTTTCTAATACCACGAGCTTTACAAAACCATTTCTTTAAAAAATATTTTCTTTAATTTCTTCAAAATTTAGCATAGTTTGTTGTAATGAGGGGCACGTTGTATTGTATTGTAACGAATACGTTGACCATTTCTTGGCAACACTTTAATAGTAAATTTATAAATGAGGAATTAATATTTTGCCAGTTTGTTATTATAGATTAAGATAAACTTAGTCGGGTGATCAAATTATAGAGATGGTCCACTTAACAAGTTTTATTTATCTCTAACCTAAAAATCTCTAAATAGCTTAATTCAATGATAAAATGATTGCATTACAAATATACCTTAAACAGAAGACTCTTTTAAAAACAATTTTATTGTTTAGAAATAATTTGCTAATCTGATACAATTTATAAACTCAGGAAGTTGAAGAATACAATACCAAAAAGCTTTTGAGTAGCTTTATCTAAAAAAAATTAAATTGAGGATTTAAAAATTATTACATTATTTTCCTTCAACTATGTTTGTTAAGAAAATAAATATTTTTCTCAAAACTGTGTCAAAATCTTCCTCAAGCTGTGAATTAATGTTGCTGAAGGATATTTATTTAGAAGTATTTTACATTGTTCCCAAGTTTGGCTTAACTAGTAACTTGTTTTATAAATGAAAAATATTTCAGCAACGTTGGAATATAATATACATTTTTTTTAAACAATAATATTTTTAGTGGTATATTTATGAAGCAATTTGTTTTAAGGACCAGCTGCAATACGTTTGCAGTTTTTATAAGATTATTTATAATACTTTTATGTCTTAGAGTTTTCGGCATACATATCTTAAGACTGTCCTTTATTTTGTCTTGCAAACCTTTAACATATTTCAGACTCTGTTTATGTACAGCGGATTCTATGGTTGTTTTGGATCGTCAGTTTATAACTTTACTAAATTTTATGATAATTCTTTCCGTTCAGATTTTCAATATGATCAAATCACTTTTTATTGTATTATGAAATAGCTATTGCCAAACTGGAGGAAAGTCTCCAGAGGAGAAAAGAATCTCTTAATTCATGCAAATTTTAGTTGAAAAATTTTTGGACGTTCATTGCATCGCAGAATAATTGTTAAAGAAATACTGCGCAATACTGGAACTTAAATTTTGAAAAATATTTAGTTTTTGTTTGAAATTTCTTATGAATTATATGGGTTTTATTTTTAGTACAAAAATTGAAATGAAAAAAAAAATTCAAAACAACACATATAGTTTTAAGAATCGCAGTTGAGCTGAATCAAAACGTGTTTTGTATGCAAGCATGCTCAATTATTACATTATTTTCTATTAAGAACATTATTCATCGTGAATCGATTCTATAACGAAAAATATAAATTCAATTTATCTTTTAATTATAAAACTAAGTAATGCCGATATAGCACGTTTCCAATTTAACGACTTGAAATTTCAGTTGAACTGAGTCAAAGCATTATTTGTATACAGGCATGTATATAATTAAACAATATTCTACATGAAGTGGTTTTATACCGGAAATATTAAGGCAATCTATGTTTTAATGATTAAACTACGTAATTACGATAAAGCAAGCTTCCAACTTAACGACTGACTCTTGAATTTATTGTCCGCAGAACTAGCATTAATGGCACTTTTATAGCGAATAAATTTTTTCTTCTTTCTGATAATCAATGGCTATGTAAAGTTTTCATTTATTTTAGATACTTCACCCTTGAAAAGAGACGTTATAATCACAGAAATATTTAACTTTCATTTTCCTCTAGACTAAACCAATTATCTTCGCAGTTAATATTCATTGCCAATTTAAGTATATTACTGGTCCAGAAAATCTAATTCAATATTTCATTTCATGCTTTAATTCTACAGTTTACGTGTAGCACAATTGAAAACAACTACTTTTGTTTGTTTCGCTATTGGTAGTTTTCAGACAGAATGTTAATTTTGTATAAATGTTCAGAACAGAATGTTTATTTTATTTTATAACTGAACAGTTGACCCAATTCTGAGTTTACGACAATCATTCTTCAACTCCTTAGCCTTTCAGAATATTTAGATCAAAATCCACAAAAGAGAACTCTTGGATCAAGCATTGGGAGAAACTAGCTTTGTGGTTTATTGATGGAACTAAACCACATTTGAGTTACACAAAGAATCATGAAAACAAACCACGAAAACCACCCAATTATAGCCAGACAGCTAGAGAATTCGAACCCATGATACATCTGCCATTTTGCTTCAACGTTGTGGTCGGTGTGAATCAATAGCCGAATTCGCATGAACCAGACAGCACTGGGATTCCAGCCTGGTCAACCTCATCGGGAAATGAACCTTGTATCTCTCACGCCACCACGGGTCAGAACTAAATGTTAAAATTATTTTGCTATTATTGAATTGAATGACAACATTACGAATTTTTACCTGACAATCTTAAAATTTTGCAAAATACCACGTGCGTCCTTGTTTTACTGTCTTGTTAATATATCTTAGATTTAGAATTTTCTATAGGGGAGAGTCGGGTAGCCCCGCCCACTTAAGGAGTATTGCTTATATTTATGAATAATATTGAGTAATAATCAATATTTTTGTATGTTTCTATTGTTTTATCATCTAATTAAATAATGCAAAATGAATAAACCAAAAAAAAGAATAGTTTAACTTAAAAAAATAGAAATTTAAAAAAATGTGACTACTGTATTCAACATATTTTCAAAACTATTGTTTACCATGTAACCAGCTGCATAAATACTTGAAACTTGGAAAATAATCTTTTTTTAATATAACAATTAATGTCCGATGGCCCATTGATTTGAAAAAAATATTCTATACATATGAAATTGACAGTGGGCGGGGGTACCAGACACTCCCCTACATATTTATTTCGATAAAAGCGTTACATTTTCAAATTTCTTGAACTCTTGAATAAGTTAAATAGTTTCATAAGCGGTGTTGAACTACCGATAAAATTCAGAGTTTACGACTATCTATGTTCACCTCCGTAGCCTTGTAATTTTGAACCCAATCGAGAAGACAAGGGAACTCCTGGATGGAGTATTGGGAGAAATTTGTCTGTACATGACTTTTAGAGGGAACTGACCCGCATTTTCATTACATGGCGAGGAAAACCACGAAAACCTCCCAAGATTTACCTGATATCAAGAGGACTCTAACCCACGATCAGTCTACCACTGAGGATATTTTACGTCATCACCGTGGTCAGAGTGAGCCGGATACTGAATTCGCATCGATCAGCGAATACTGGGGTTCAAACCCGGGTCACCTCTGATGAGTACTCTTTTCAGTGAGCCAGCATGGCTCTCTTGAATAAATTAATGGCATGTCTGAGGTACATAGGTCTGCTGCACATTCTGCTGTGCATTTTCAACACATCGTGGAAATCTGGACGACTGCCCAAAACATGGAAAACATCTATTATTGTACCTATACTCAAACCAAACAAGCCGGACACGGAAAGTAAAAACTTTAGACCAATCGCTCTCACCAGCATACTTTGTAAAATGACAGAACGCGTAATACACCATAAAATGGTTGAGTTTCTCACCGAAAGAAAAGCGCTAAATTTTTACCAAACAGCTTACAGAAAATTGCATTCAACTGAGGATCAGTTGTTTCATTTTTGCCAATCTGTAATTGATGGCTTTCAAGAACGATTGCCAAAAACGACAGCTGCTGTTTTCCTGGACATGTCCGCTGCTTTTGATAGAGTGTGGCGTCAGAAGCTCATAACACTGATACATAGCTATGGTATTAGAGGGCGTGTTCTGATTTGGATAAATGATATATAAGAGTGCTATACAATGGCCGTTTCTCTAGATACACAAATGTCTTTGCTGGTGTTCCGCAGGGTTCTGTCCTGAGTCGTCTACTCTTCCTGCTATATATAAATGACATTCACCCCAACCTAGACAATGAAACCAAAGCGGCCTGTTACGCTGATGATATCGCGATTTGGCACACGAACAGAGACATCAACAACTCAGAAAGGGCTCTTCAGAAGTCCCTCAATGGTATCATCAAATGGACGCAAGATCTGAAGCTAAAGATTAATGCTGAAAAAACCACCGTTTGCGTCTTCTCAACAAACAGAAAACACAGGAGTCAAATAGATCCAAAATTATATATTGAAAGACAATGTAATCATGAAAACTTCTAACCCTAAATATCTGGGAATAACTTTAGATGCCAATTGAGATTCACTGATCATGTGAAGACAGTTTCCGAAAGAGCTCTGAAAAAACTGAAAATCACCAGAAGTCTTTGCGGCTCTGACTGGGGAGCTTCTCCCACAACCCTAAAGACCACATATACCTTACTCATTAGACCCATTATGGAGTGGCCGCATGCCGATCTGGCCGCATGCCTCTGATACCGTCCTAAACAAGTTGGAAAGCGTACAAAGGAGAGCTGCAAAGATAATAAACGGTGCAGTGTCTTTCACCAACAATGGCAAGATAATCAGAGAGTGTGGTCTAGAAAGTCTTCAAAAGAGAAGGAAAATAAATATGATAAAGTTCACCAATAAAGCGCGAAGTCGCATACCTGAACATATTTCCCGCATTACCTTCGAAGAATGGAATGCCAAGATAATACTGAAAAAATCTTCACCTATGCAGTACGATAGAAATATCAGAGCAAGCGTAGGCCTTGAGCACAACAAATATGCCATTCTACAAGAACCAATCTTCCAAAAAAGGCTTCCACTGAACACAAATATCCACACTGACCTCCTGGAGCCATGCAATAAAAATGAAAACAATGATATCACTAAAGAAAAAGGACTCAAGACAATGTAACAGTTTTTAAAAGAGAACTTTGTACATGCATATACAGATGGTTCCTCTGATAAAACTATCACAAATGGAGGCTTCGGAGTGTTTTTAACTAATTCAAGTAATTCCCCTCAACAAGGTAAATTTGGAGCAGGCGCTATAGCCTCTAACTTCACCTGCGAGCCACGAGCAATACTGGAGATCCTTAATATGTATAAAGCCCTTCCCACCTCTGAGCAAGCAAAAGGCCTTGTTATCTTCTGCGACTCGAAGGCTGCCCTCCAAGCAATTTTGAAAGGGGACTCTTCTATCACCCAAGAAATCATTTCAAATCTTAACGATCTTCATGACTTAAGCAGAACCTGTACTCTTCAGTGGATACTAGCACACGTTGACATTGCAGGCAATGAAAATGCAGATAAATTAGCCAAGGAAGCCAGAAATCTCTCAACATTAACGACTGTAACGTCTTCATCCAAGATGCAAATGCAATTGCTAAATCTAAACTAAGAAAAAAATCGATTCCAAAGAAACACATGATTTGTAATATAAATGCAGATAGATCCACAATATAAGCTATAGCCAGGCTGAGAACCAGTCACCACAGAGGCATGAAGAACGACAGAGAGGGCAGGAAAGTATATAGGAATTGTGAAAACTGCCCAGATACGCAGCTGACACCATGCCACATCTTTGAGTGTCCAGCAATGAGTACTAATCTGAGAGAAATAGTAGTCTTGCCATCATTAGACCTCTATGACGATAATATCAAGCAAATCGCAGAAGTGGAAATCAAGACGCATGGAAACATTTGATTTGGCTATGTCATAGACACGACAAAAAAAAAATGGTATGTCTAAGGTACATAGGTCTCAAAGATTGCCTCTCATTATCAACACACAATAGTGTCGTCATTATTCTGCTTTTTGGCAATAACTACTGCATTTTGTAGTATGCTAAGACTGGCTAAAAAAATATTTTTACCTTTTATGACGTCCAATGTTAGATACCGAAACAGAAGTAGTTTCACAAGCAGCAGCTTCGGAAAAAATAAAATGAGTTAATGTAATTTATACGTTTTTGATAAAAAAAAGAAAAAATGGTGGTGTATCAAAATCGATGAACAGGCAATTATGACTTCAAGGCTTTCCTACAATTTTCAATACATTTCTTTTCATCTCAATGCATTTTCTTAAGTTCGATAAACAGCTTGTGCATTTAAAGTTGAAGTTAATTAGTTGCTTAATGTATAGTTTTCATAAATAAATTGAAAGCTTTCATTTCGTTTATACTTTATGAACGGTAGCATTATCCAGCAGTTTGAAAAAAAAATCTTCCTTTTATTTTTAAAATAAAACCCAAAACTATGTTTATTGTATTGTCAAAATAAAAAGATTTCGTTTTTATGTCTATTATCTATTATTTTTCTTTCAGTCAACAAGAGATAATTTATTTTTCTTCATTGCATTTTTACAAATTTTTTTTAATAAAACTCAGGAGTTTCCAGGCTATATTGTTTTTAATAATTTTCCAGTTGATTTCACAATAAATATTTTTATAATAAAAAAATTTATAACATTTGACATTAATTTTTTTAAATAAAATGGAGAAAAAAAATCTGCACCTTTCCTGTGAGGCAAAAGCATAATGAAAGGTCGAAGTTCACTAAACATAATTAATTTGTTCTTACTCATCCTTTCTTGTTAATTTGTTAGTGTAAAAACTATACTTTTTAGAATGCAAAAAAACTGTGTAAACAGGAATTGTAAATTAACTTTTATTTAAAAAAGCATTCTATCTTCCTTTTTTGTTTGAAAATTGTTTTTATTAAAATGATGTTTCTTATATGTAAATAGTTTCAAGATGAAAAAAAAAAAACTTCTAGATCAATTTCTTAAAGCAAGAAAGAAAGTACTCAAAGTAATTTGTCAGAATGAATTTTTTCTGTTACTCGCTTATTTGTTTGCAAATGAAAAGTGATTAAAATGAGAGATGAACCCTTTTTTTAAATATAGGATACAAAATAATCCTTTTTTTTTTTTTATCCAATCCTTTGTATTTAGGGTAAGAAAAAAATCTATATTTTGTAAATGAAATGCTAAAGAAGTTTTTCTAGGCGACAATGAATACTTTACAAAAGTAAATAATGTTAAGATTAATGTTAAAGTATAGATTGTTTCTCAAAAAATTGCATTTATCAAAGACTTGCAATTATTTTACGAATTAAAAAATATTATATTTTTTACGAGTACCCGTAAATAATGCCAAGATTAATGTTATATTATAGATTGTTACACAAAAAATTACATTTATTGAAGACCTAAAATTTGCTTTACGAATTGAAAATTACCAAATTTTTTTCTGTTTTTTTTTTTTTTAACAAAACTGACGATTATAAAATTATTTTTTAACATTAGATTTTCTCCATCTGAATTTAAACTAGCTCTCTTTTTTCTTGAATATAAGATTGCTTCATCAAAATATAAATTTAGTATTTGGAGTTTTACTGGGACAAGAGATTATTTTTATCATAACTGTGCTTTTACTCAATGTTTACGATATTTGTAATATTTAATATTTACTCTTACTACTATTAAATTCTTAGTTACAAAGTTTAGATTACCATCAGAATCATTAAATTATTCATTTTGAAGCGTTTAAAAACACAAATAATTATTCATACAGTGTTAAAACGTGTCTCATATGTGTTTTCTAAGAATGCATTAGTACTTGTTTTCATGGAAGAGCCTTTTAAAAATTCTTTTAATGTCGTAATCTTTAAAAACACATTTCACCAGAAAATTTGTGCCTTTTCTTTAAATGTCTTCATTCCTTATTTCTTGGAATGTGAAATATTTTGTGTTCATTTTAATATTTAAGGCGATTTGAATCAGATAGAGTCAAGTCCATGAAAATCATTTCGGTTTAACACGTAAATAATGCTAGTACATGTATGAGTTTTTTACGAATTTTAAAACTATATTGCATCCAAATGTTGAACTGAACTTTTTTGTGAATGTATCATTTTTAGTATTTACATATTATATTAATTCGTAAAAAAATTTGAAACAAATTTTGAAATGAATATTTTTAGTTATAGTTAAATTGAGAAAATTCAGCATAATTAAAAATTTATTATGCTTAATTTCGTTAATTTAAGCAGCACAGAATGTAATAATTAAATTTTATTTAATATCAACTCAGTGTTTTTTAATGCTAAAAGGCTTTATTTTAACATCAATTGAGAAAAAAAAGCATGAATACTGAAATAATAAGGATATAAATACTGAAATAAATACTATAACAAGAATGACATGCATGTTAATTTAAATCAAATAAATAAACGGCAGAGTTAGTTTAGAAATGCAGCTATATTTTTAAATTCATTTTGCTCAATTCCTTTCTTTTTTAGTTTATGTAAAAGCCCTAGAACTTTTTTTTTGTTAAATAGTCAAAATTGAGCTATCACTACAAAACTGTCAAATGACCTAACTATTTGGAAGTTAAATTGAAATAAATGACATGCAATAGAAAAACCTGTAGAAAAGAAACATTAATTATGATTGTAAAAAGCTATTATTATTTAAAGATTATGAACTTCTCTAAAAACACATTCTACATAATCCACTCCAACAAATCGAGAATAAACCGACGGAATAGTACAATGATTCTTGAAGAAATGGTTTTGCACGTACCTCCGACAAGATAAATGGAAAAATCCCGATTATATGGTGGTTCTTCATTTTCCTCCATAAATATTGCTTTTACCTCTTCTTTTGAAGTATCGTCTCAAACCAGAATTGGAACTTTTCATAACGATAAATTTGGCATTTGTTTAAGGATTCGGTTGCTTTAATTTATGCATTTGATGATACGATGCCACAAAAGGATCGATTTTCCTTAATAAATTATCCAATTGTTTCTCCGAAGATCGTAGTCATCCACTATTCTTTCGTCTGTCAGTAGCTTTACTCAAATCGAAACTCTGCCCATATCATTTCAGCTTCATTTTCATCATCCGCGTACAACGGAGAAACCATATGATAAATCTGACTGTGTGAACAATATGGTCCGTTTCCAAGAGTTGGCTCTGTGTGTGCCTCAAATGATGCTAAAGCAAGTGCAGCATTATATTCATGAATATGATCCTGATAATTTCTTGTCTCGATTGAATCCTCTCGTAGTCAATATTGTTTCTAGCAAATCAGGAATGATCGTTAAATCTGGCGGCTTGATTTTCACATGATGGCAACTTTTAGTACATATCCCAGAAGATTTTTCTTCTACTTTCGCCCAGTAGTGAGCAGCACAAAAACTACATTTTTCGATCATGGAACCGATGCCATGCTCTTTAATATCAACAGTTAAATCACGTACAACGGTACGTCTGTTACGCTTTTTTTTTCAATATTATGTCTTTCATAACTGCCATTAATGTTTTATTTTGCTCCGCGTGCACACTCTTATAGATTATACTTAAAAGAGTAACAGCACGACTAACACTCATTTTTTGATGAATAACAATAACAGGGAAAAAATTATGGAACTTTAGTATATTTTATCACAATATAATACACATTATTGATATGAACTTATAGCTCAGTTTGTTTCAGCATTTCGTCATCCACGCCCGCAAAAAAATTTCATTCAGAAATTTTTAATATATATATATATATATATTCTCTTACATTCTCTTACACGTTGACAAATAAAAACTTTCTTTTTTTCGCGTGGGAAACAAAGGAATTGAAATATCAAACCTGTGAGTAGTCATAAACATGGAATTGTAAACGTACAAATTTAGAAAACAAGTTTGAACATGAAACGCAAATGACCATAAAATGCAAAGTATAAATGAGGTAGTTAGTTAAAGTCGAATTAGTTATCAAGCAGATGAAACTAAATTTTCCAATTTAGTTTATGGAATCCATTTTTTTAAACATTACAGAATTTATCTAGAACGCACAGACTCGTTTAAATATTTTCATGAATATTTCCTTAATTAGCAAACGTTAAAATACTCTTTTATTAATAGACTGTCTTAAAATGTGCTTACTGTAACACTGAACTATATTTATTTGGTATCAATTCAGCGTTTATTAACTCTAAAAGCCTTTACATTGATACCAATACTGAAAAAAAAAAAAAAACTTCATGCAGTTATAATTAATTTTAAGAAAGAGATTGAACAGGTATGTAATACAAATTAAACAAATAAAAGACCGTCTTAGTTTAGTTAGTTAAAGTCAAATGTAGTTATCCCGTAGTTGCTAGTAAAGTTTCGAGTAAAGTTTCGATTAAATACTTCCACGAACTAAGTCTATGTACTCTTAGTCCTAGGAGACCTCTTACATGTACAGTTTGTGACGTCATTCTTTTTACTCTTGCCTGTGCAACAAAAGCGAGATCTGCAGCAAACAATCTTTAGAAAATCTCTTGGAATCTTCGCTTCAGGCAAACTCTGGAAATTCTAATTAAACTTACTCGAACTTAAGCGATGAAGTTAATTTATGGCAAACGTTGAAATTTATTGCAGTTCAATACGTAGCTACCTTTAATGCTGCCAAAAGTCTTTAAGAAGTTGCTTATGGTAGTTCTGCATTCATATCGAGCGAATATTAAATAATAAGATTATTTATATTAATATATATTGAAATTATTTAAAGATAATAAAAATCTTTTAATCTTGTTTTTTTTTTTTTGCTATCCTATAAAAAAAAAGTTTACTTTGTAATTTTTTATTTGTCAATCAATTTGTAAAGTTTAATTTGAAATTGATAATTGATTGCAATTGTTTTCAATAATTACCTCTAGCTTTGATTTTACATAAAAATCTTTACTAAACATTAACGAAGTTTGAATTAAAGAATTGGTTTATTGAGGTAATTGGTTTATAGAGTTTATAAAGCAAATTTTGTGTCTGCAAGACATGAAATAAATTTTATCCAGTTAAAATAAATGAAATATTGATTACGTCTGTAAGTTTAAAGTTGATTTTTTTTTATATGTGATGTTTTTTTAATATTAAATAAAATAATACAATACATCCTAATTAGTTATTTCTCATTTTTTATATATGTAAGCAAGTTAATGAGATAAATTTGATTCTTGTTTTTATATAAAGTTCAATTTCTTAAAATTTTTTATACCATTTTTATTAGATATTATCAAAAGCCTACGAATCATTAACTACATGTAACATTACACTCTTTATAACATTAACTTTAAATAGCTTTAGCTACATATAGCATAAACTATATTTGATCAAAAGTTATATAATTTAGTAAAAATCATTTCATTCACCTTAAACTGTATTAAAAATAGAGAGGATGTTTTAAATTAAACTGACAATTTTCTAAATTTTTTAACAAAAATCTTGGGGTAAATTCATGTAACAAGGCACATATTTTTCTTCCTGGAATTTTTCTTTTTACACTCATGTTCCTAAGTTAAGCATTATTTAGAATCACACGGAAATAGCACTCAACAGTAAAAATTTCACCTATAGAATTATCATACTTATCTTCAAGAATAATATGCTAATTACAGAAAGCCATCAGATGACGCCGATAGAACGTCACAATGACGAGAGTGTAAGGGAAGGGTATATAAAGAATAGTGGCAACGAAGTAAATTGTTATTCCTCGGCGTTCTGATAGCCGTTCTGTGCCATAACCAAATATAATTGCAATAACACTGAGGACGCATGTGGAAGAATATTTTACGTGATAGAATTATCGGTCGTCTGGATTGTTAGTGTGCTCAGATGGAAGTATCCGAAGAACTTGGAATGACTTAATATGTTTGTTCAAGGCTTTGGCAACTATTTCAAGATGATGAGAATGTCAGGGGAGCAGAATTTTTGCATATCGATAACAACGCCCGTCATCATCGGGCAAACATCGTTAAAGAATGCCTTCAATCTCAATCTGAGAACATCTCCGGTATGAATTGGCCAGCATTTTCAACTGACTTGAACCCAATAGATGAAGCGTGGAACATGCTTGACTGACGAGTTCCAGCCTGCCATCCCTTTCTAAACGTGTTCTGGAATTTCGGAGAGCATTGCTTCCCGAGAGAAGTAAACTTTCCCAAGATCAACTCGATAATTTTAAACTCAATATGACTAGGCGTTGTACGGACTGTATTTCATTGCCATGGGAGACATATAATATGTTAAACATATTACCAACCATGTAATATTAAATTTTTGTAAAGGATATATATATGTGTGTAAAGAAGGAAAATTGTAGTTTTTATGAATGGTAATATTTATTCTTTATCGTTTGTTTAATAGATTAACGTTATGAATAAGTCATGTTTATTTCTGAATTTTTATTTGCTGGCAATATCTTTAATTTACGGACATGAATACAGTCAAAAAGAATTTTTACGTTTGGCCCTGCAAGTAATTTATTTTGTTTTCCATTTGAGAGATTTCTAAAATTTCTGCCGTGATTTTCAATCATTATTCGTCGATTTACAGATATTCTACGATAATATAATCTTTCATTCTAAAATTACGGCATAAAATTACTTTTAAAATTTACGGTTAGCAGCATTTCTTCACCGTTACGCGTTTTAAACTATTTACAACCAGTATTTTTAGAAGACCATGAATGCAAAACCATAAAGTTTTACATCCATTCACAGCTTGCATGGTTTCAAAACTGTAAAACTGGAACTTTACTGGACAGTTGTTAGTACTGAGTTAGATTATGTTAGGACTATTGCTGAGTAATGGACTTTGGAGTTAAGTTTGTGATTCATCAAGTGCACAGTGGAATGTGGCTTATTAGTTTATCTAGTGGGGTCATCTATCGAAATAGATGACAAATACTAAACATATGAGTTAAGCAGCTTTGTGGTGCTACCATCTATGTGTGATTGAGATTTTCGTACTCAAATAGTCCAGGTCGCCAATTGATAAGTCTGGGACACTGGAAACTCCTCATGTGTTGAAGGAACTTAAGAAATACTGTGGTGCTAATTCTCGGATAATGATATTAGGCGCATTTATTCAATTAATTTTGTGAAACAGCTTGAAAGTTGCTGTTATGAAAAAAAAGCTCTTCCCAGTGTAACTATGAATTTCGATTTACAGAAAATATTTTCGAATACTTAAAATTTGAAAAAAAATAATTCTTTTAAAATTGAACAATACTAATACTACTTAATTTCAAAAATAAAAGTATTAATGATGAGACTTTCTTTTCTTTTTAGAAAAATTCGCTAATGTATTTAAAGAATATTCTGGACGCAACGAAACAGATGCTGACATTCTACAAAAAGGAAATGTGAGAGGTACAGTATTTTTTAAATTTTTTAATATTGCTATATACTAGTAGTTTTTAAAATGTTATTTATTCATTAATTACGATTTAGTTATTAAAGGTTTAATTAAAACTCGGTTATTTACAGTTAAAACAATCAACTGTAAATAACCGAATGAACTTAACTGTAACACAGTTCTTAGTCAAATTCACACTTATTCTTATATTTCTTACATGTATATTGCTTGCTTTTTCTATCATAGGACAAAATTAAAACTAATTGTATCATCAACATAATTTTAATTCACTGAATAATCTCATTTACGCTATTTGTCTTACAGATAGGTCCCTTTATTTCGATATAAATTTTAAATCGAATCAATATACTGATAAAATCAATTATTTATTCAAATAAGTGATTTGAAAAACACAATTAAGATTAATGCTGATGGAAATAGTGATAAAAAATTAAGAAGAGCCATTATTTAGAAAAAATAAGTCATCAAATGTAGAGTGCACTAAATAAAAAAACTGGCCATTCAGAAAAACTTTTGATCTACTGATCAGATCTTCACGTTCTAGGACTCAATCTTAATGGTTCGGGGGGGGGGGTTATTTAATGCTAATTAGTTTGTGCAGACGATATTTTAAATTACGAAATCAAAAAGCAAGAACGCATACGCGTGCCTTTTTTTTTGGACTGATTCGGATTTCTGACCCCCAAAATATAGATGGTTGCCGCAATATAATCCCAATAGTTTAGTCAAGAGAGCAGTTCAGAGTTAGAACCTCTTTTTTTACTTTTTGAAAGTTTGGACTTTAATTTTACTTTTTGATTCTTTTTTTTAAATTATTAACTTTACTTCTTAAGTATTTCGCCATATTTTCGTTTATTTAAAGAAAATTTCAAGCAAAAACTAGTTTTCAATATATATTATTATTTTAATATTTTATTTAGTAATAGTAGAAATATTTTAGAATAGTAAGGTATATAATTTTTTACATTATTTTAAATCATGGAATTTTACATTACAAAATTTGAGCAAAATCGGTAGTATTTAAAACGAATAATCCAGTTTACGACTGGTTTAAAATTAGTTTTTTCAGGAATTATCAAACGATTTTGCACACATTTTGTATTTTACCATGTTTTTTTTTTTTCATTTTTTACTTTTTAATTTTATTCGGGTAACAGATAAAATACTACAAACATAATTAAAGCATTAAAATTGCATATGTTAAATTTTATTTTTATAATTGTTGTTAGTAATAATTTTCTTCTAAGCAAATAAAATCAATACCGACTGTTTCCGTTTACGGAACTTTTACTTTATTATTTGTCGAAATATAATATTTTATTATTTTTTTAATTAATTTTCTGAGTAAATTAACACAAATATTTTGAATCATACAGAGGATTTCATAAAAAAGAATAAAAGTAATTAAAAATAAATGTTTTACAAAATAACTTATTTAGAAATTGATAGTACAGAGCATTTATAGAATATTAAGGCGCCACAGTTTTTGAATAAACAAAATGGCTAAATCATTCCAACCCTATCAAATCCTTTCATTGTGCTGTGCTGATTATAAACTGTAAGCATACTTAATCCTAACAAATCCTTTTAATCTCGTAAAAATACATTCTGTGACTTGTTTACTTTCGCGTCGCCAAAACATTACAACAGATGAGAGTTTTGTTATATCTGGCAAATTTTAAATGTGGTTGCAGCAAGCATTTAATCTTAACCACTAATGTTCCTTTAATATATATCTAAATATAATAGTAAATATTTAATCATAATACTTAATATAATATCTACATCATATACATAACAGAAATATATTAATGTCATACACAGAAAAAAAGTCTGGTAAAATTACTGTACTCTACAGTAACAACATTTCTGATTTAAAAGAAAAAACAATTTCTGGCATTAAAAACAAAATATATGGTATTTAAACCATTTATTTGGTAATTTTTTCGTTCGTGTGATAACTATTTACAGGAAACTTTGGTTTTCACAACTATTACCGCACATTTAGTAAAGACACGAAACAGAAAAGTAAATTTGACCAAGTAAATGGTTTTTATACCATGCTCTAAAGTATTACGGTAAATAACCAAATTTAATTACATGTTATAAAACCAAATTTTATTGTTAATTTTAAAAAAATCATTGCCAAAGCGCTGCAATAAAAATTATTTAGCTTTTTTGGTGTTCCTTTTATAGCCAGAAACAGTAAATTTTATTATATGATGGTAGTTTTGACTAGAATTTTTCTCATTGTGATATATTCTCTTTTTAATATTAAGAAAATTAAATTTATGCACGTCGACATAACATCTGTATGTATCAAATTCATATGTTCAATTTATAAAATTGATTTGTGTAACGATATTGAATAAATGTTAAAAGGAATAAATAGATTCTACTCAATAATTTATTGAAAACGTGCAAAAATGAATAGAAGAGAATATATAAATTTATTGTTTATTTTTTAATTAGAATTAAGAACACAACGAGAAGAAATTTCGTTTTTAAAAGTAAGTATTAACTAAATAATTATTTCAATTCCATTAAAGCAATAAAAATATCTTTAATTATTATACTCGTATAACATTAAAAAGTTTACTTAATGACTGAAATAATTATGGGTGAATATAATAAAAAAATATTTAATCATAACGTAGTGCAAAAATAGTCTGTCATAAAATATTTTTTTTTTCCAAAATATAAAAGTAAGACTAAACTAAACAAATTATGATTAATCTCTTGTATAATTTTATTACCTAAAAAAATTTTAACAAATGAAAAAATGTCTGTTTGCTAAAAGGAATTGAAAAATGAATATGATTTAGCGGAAAAAAGAGCCTTTTATAATCATATGTTAAGGATTTTGTCTCCTGTAATTAAGTTGATAGATAAAATAAAAATATTTAATTTTGAATTAATTTTTTTTCTATTTTTGTTTAAGTTAAATTGTATTTATCATAGCGTTTCACATAATATTTGTTCTGAAACCCCTAAGAATTCGTGACAATCACTATTTAAAAAAAAAAGATTTTTTAATAATTTAATAAGCATTTTTATGTAATCTTCTTAAGAAAACAATATTTTTCTAAAATTAAATTATTATGCATACGAATCAAGAAACATTAGATATATTGTATAAGGTATAACTTGTATACTAAGAAAAGAAGTTTTCGAATATTTAATATAAATGTTTCGAAATAAACACTTAATAAAAATTTCAATATAACATTTAAATTTTAGTTTCAACAAAAATGTGCTTTATTTATCTTAGAGTCTGCCTTGTTCATAATGTTAAGGAAAATCGGGTCCTGATTTGACAAATTTTTTGTTGAAACTTTCTTAAAAAGATTGCTGTTTGAATGAACGAATACAAATTTTCTTTTAAAAAAAATAAAAACTTCAAGGCGCAAAAAATAATGAACCCAAAAAATATTAAAATAAAGAAATATTTGACTATAATATTGCTTTTGAATAAACAAAATTTTATGGTTAACGTTTTTAACGTTGCTTTTCATGCGGATGTTTTATAAAAGTTAAAAATTAAAATAATAAAATTAGAATCCTTCAACTGTAAAATATTTTAAAACTTAATAACTCATATTACGATAAACATTTTTTTAAATTTGTTGAAGACAAATTAAAGAGATATATCTAAGAAATGTGTGCTCCAAATATCATACAGTTATGCATTCATTATGCTTTCAAATCAATCAATTTGAAGTAAAATACGAGGGTCAATAAATTTTTCAATGGTAAAAAAAATAAATAGTCTTTTTAGATTGTTACCCTGCATTGTTATTGTTATACTTGACAGTTTTTTAAAATTTAGTAGCTTTATAACTTCAATTTTGTAACAAAGGAGAAAGCTCGTTTTAGTGAGATTTGTCACAGAATGAGACATTCTTTAATAAAATGAAATAAAATGGAATTTTTTTTAATGGTTTCGTGGTTTCAAACCCTCCTAGATCCACTTGAATGCAGTAGGGCCTACCAGACAAAAAGTTTTCGGTATTTTCTTATTTCTTAACATTAGAGAAATTGGCTTAAAAGGTTAAATGTATTTGAATTGCAACATTTTATGTCATGTACAATTAAATCGAGATTCATTAATACTGTATAAAAATACTTTAAAACCGTCAAATGAAGCTAAGTTTGCATAACGATATTAAAGTATAATTTAAAAACGACTTTGAATCAATTCTATTTTATTGCCGCACGTTAATCATAAGAAAAACAGCAAAAAAAACAACAAAAAAACTCATATTAGTCTTAGAAATAAGATTCTTAGATTAATAACAAACTGAAAACAGAATTGATCGTGAAAGATATATTTTTTTTTATTCCAAGTTATTCAGTGTTATGCATAGAAATTCGTGTTTTTGTTTTAAGATATTTGAAATATCCGATAAACAAAGACCACACGTACAGAAATACACTTCAATGAGCCAAAAGCAAGTCTTCAAACTTCAATTACGATCACGAAATGGGCAGACTTCGGTAGATAATTTCTTTAACAACTTTTTTTCTGAAGAAGCAAATAAATAAAAAATAATTCCATCGTGCTAAAACTAGATTAAGTTATCTCTTTTCATTGAAAATTCGTGCTCAAATCGGTTACATAAATTGTAAATATAGCTGACTTGCTGTTAGGAACCTTTGACAAAACCGGTAGTCATTCCTTTTGTGGACCTGAGTTACCTCGGTTAGTACACAGGTGCAGATGAATAGCATATTGTCAAAGCTATTAAGTAGTAGTGAAATATATCGTCGCCAAATGACTGGCGTTATCTCTTTTTCTTTGGCGACAGTCTGGAAGTGTATACCTGCCCTCGCATTAAAATTCTGCGAGGATACATCTCAATAAGTTATGACGTTAATGTTGTTTAACAGATTTGCCATCCTTTGGTTACCGTAAAAAGATATATCAGATGTGGCAGTGGCATATAAGGAAATTTTAAGAAAAGTGTTGATGAAAACGTTCCAAGTTTGGCATGCTTAAAAAGGTGGAGAATTAGATTTTATTTGCTTGTCGAAACGACTCGGAATATCATTTTCTGAAATCAAACGAAGATGGACATGATTGAATGGACGATATTTATAATAAATTTATCTTATGTATTAATAATAAATATGTTTCGCCTATTTTGACATGACGATTCAAAATTGTGATGACATTTTATACGTTGAAAAATATTCAGATAAAATCAAAAATTTAAAAATAAAGTATGTATACCTATATTTAGATATATGGTATTTATAGATAAATTCAGAACTTCAAAAACAAAATCTATATTTCATAGTAAATTTAGAAAATTTATATCCTACTTTAAAAATCGATAATAATATAGAGATTATTGAAAATCTATGCTTCATAAATCTAAATTTAAACTTAATATATTTAGAAAATTACTAATAAATTTATAATTTATATAAAACAACGTGTAAATCATCAAAAGTTTAGAAAATTCAAATCCTATTTTAAATATAGATTTAATAAATCTAGAATTTCTAGTAAATTCTATGCTAACAAATTTAAACTTACAAATTTAAACTTAATAAATTTAGATTTTCGAATGTCACTAAAATATGCTACTTTACAATTATTAATATAAAAATATATTGCTTAAAAAATAATCTGTTATTTATTACATTGAAACTTATAGTTGAATTTTTCTAAATTAAATCATTCTAAAATGTAACAATAAAAACTAATTATATAAATAAAATTTAATACAAACATACAACTTTGAAACAAGTATAAACAATATTAACTGGATTGAAAAGCATCGCGCATATATATTTTTAAATTTCATGATTTAGAATTTTCTAAAATGTATATTTAACTGAAATATTTCATGAAAGGAATCCATAGCTATTTACTTAATGTAGTCAAATAACTTTAGAGCAGCAATAATATAGCATCAATGTACTTTCTTATAAGTTAAAATGAATAATTTATTTTTCACATTTGTGCAATTGCCAATGTATTATTCAGAAGTCTATGTATTTTTTATTGCACTCATAAAATATTTTAGTAAGTTTTTCATAAAAATAAGCTTAGAAAATGGATATAGGTTGCGTTTTTTTATTTATTGATCAATAATGGAACATAAGTTACTTTATTTCAAACTATCATCACATTATATTTAATCTGAGTCAATAGTTTCCTTCCGTCATTTAGACCATAAACAAAATACCATTGCTCATCGATTCGTGAATTTTTTTTTTTTAGTCTTAAAACGCAGGAAAGTAAATTTTATGAATTAGGTCATTTGGTGAATGGATCGGTTTTCCTTTTAAAATTAACGATAAAATAAATTTGATGAAAGACGCTCGTTATTTCATAGAAAAGAGAAAGTATTTGTATTTACCTTTCGACGCAGAATGTTTAGAAAATATTTTTTTTCATACTTTTTTCGTTATTTTGTATCAATTTGGATCAAAATAAGTGAATATATTGCAGTTTATATATTAATAATTTATAGTTAGGAAATACAGCATGCATGAAACACATGTGTCTTTTTCTGTGTTGCAGGGGTAAAATCTTCCAAACACGGCTCACTCCCAAACAATAATTTTTCAAATTTGCACTGATTTAGATCTAAGAGAAACAGTTATTCATCATAGAAATTTCTTCAGTTTCGAATTCAATTATTGATAACTTTTTGAATATAAATGAAAAGAACTCTTTTTTTTGGATTTTGGATTTTAATACAAATATAATTCCAATAATCTAACAATCTTTTTTAAATATTCCAATTATCTTTTTAGAAATTATTAGATTGCTTTTTATAATTAACAAATACCAAAATATGTTTTTGTTAGTAATTAGAGCGTCGGAAAAGAAAATATATATATATATAATATTGTATATATATATATATATATATATATATATATATATATACAATATTATATATATATATATATATATATATATATATATATATATATATATATATATATATACAATATTATATATATATATATATATATATATATATATATATATATATATATATATATATATACAATATTATATATATATATATATATATATATATATATATATATATATATATATATATATATAATATTGTATATATATATATATATATATATATATATATATATATATAATATTGTATATATATATATATATATATATATATATATATGAAAGGGACACCAGTATTTTATTTTTATATTTTAAGTGGTATTAAAAAATATGTTTTTCAATTATTCTTTGCATTTAGAAATTTAGTTTAAAATGATTTTGAAAACCACTACATTTAAATAAATTAAAAAAGTATATTAATGTATGATATTCTGACTATAGTGTGTTAAAGCTTTTACAAGAAACAGAGTAAATTTCTTCTTAAAATTGAAATTTTAATTCAATTTTCAATTTACTGCCTATTGGAAAAACATCCTCGGAGGGATTAAAAGTTGGTAGTAATGTTTATATATATCGGGTAGTTATGTAGGTAGGTGCTTTATTTACGTAGCACTAGAGCTGCACAATGGGCTATTGGCGACGGTCTGGGAAAAAATCTTTGAGGAAGATCCAAAGGCATACCATCGCAATTTTGATTCTCTGCAGGTGGTTCCCTCGCTCTGGTAGCTCAGCAACCTGCGAGCGCAGTCCAGCCCTTTGTGACAGAACAGCTTATACCAAGCATCCTCGGTCCTAATGTCGACTGTTCAAAGTGGTCACCTACCATCTTATTGACCGCAGCCAGAGATGCATGATTTCGTGCCTTAACGATCAGTCAGTCTACTGCGGGACTATATATATTTGAATGTTTTCAACAAAGCTCTCAAATCTTCTTAAATTTCTATAGTTCTTATTTGTTTGTTTTCTTTCTCTTCATTGAATTAGTGTTGTTTAACCTTGCTCTTAGAAATCTTGGTAACAGGGTTTGCTGTTTATTGCTTTCACGTAATATGATTACTTTTCCCTATTATGTTGTACTTTCCCAGAATACATCTGACCAATCATCTACAATCACCATAGTCTCATTTTTCTGTACCAGATAAGAATTGTAAAAAATAAATAGCAATTAATTGAGAGAAGTAGCAATGCCTCCGTGCATCTATTCCAAGTATAGATATATGCATCCCAATTATGTTTGTCGAAATAAAAACATGAAAAAGTGATAGTAATCAATTGACGGCTGAAAATGTATAGCGAAATGTATTCTCATTTCCTGTGATGAAATTTCGGAAAAATGAATGTTTTTCGTTTCAGTATTATAATCACCTAATGTATCTAGTATCTGTATATTAGTCTCAAATACATGAATATTTATTCTTATTTAATCTTAATATATAAACGATAGTTGTCCTAAATTGTGGAATGTAAGTAGCAATGGATTAATGATGGAAATATATTGACCCTCGTTTCCTACAATGAAATTTTAGGAAGATAAATGTTTTTAGTCTGAATAATATTATTAAATATATCTAATATTTGCATATCAATCCCAAGTATATATACATTTAATCTCATTTAAAGTTTATATACTGTAAATGTCCCCAATTAAAAAAAGTCATATACTTAAAATTCAATTTCTCAGGAACTATTCAAACGATTTCGCACAGAATTTGTCTTTTCCGTGTAAAATTATATACTTTAAAATGATGCAAAAAATGTACATCTTACAGTTCAAACATATTTTACCATTATTAAATAAAAATATAAATATTCACTGAAAGTTATTTTTTTCATGGAGTTATATTTGGATAAACGAATTTTATAATTGTGTGCAAAATTTTTTTCATTCGCTTAAAAATTTCTCGACATATAGCGAAATACGCAAAAAGTAAAATTAATATTAAGATGTTCAAATTTTTGAGCGCTCTCCTGTACAAACTATTGCGACCATATTTTGTAGATTGGGTCTACTCCCCTGTATATTGAGGGTTAAAAATCCGAATCTGTTAAAAAGAAAAATACATGTTCCTTCAGAAAAAGTACGTTTTTGTGTCTTATTCCGTATCCTAAAATATTGCCTGCACTTATTAATTAGCATCTTTGAGGTAACTCCCTCACGCCATTGAGTCTAGAACGTGAAGATCCAATCATTAGAACAAAAGTTATTCAGGGTGGTCCTTTTATTTGGCGCACTGCGCATTTACCTTAATTGCATATACTATAGTGTGAGGCTTTGGCAGTAATAAATTAATAAGAAAAATGTTTTACGAAGAAAAATGACTCGCGCTTGAATACCACAGAATTGTTTTAAACACTTACATTACCCGTGTGTATAATAAACTTCTAAGTAAATCAAGGCTTTAGTAAGAAATAATATAGTACAATTAGCGAGATTAAAAGAAATCATACTAAGAAGTATATAAAGATAAATCGTTATATATCATTTATAAATTAATATGATGCAAAACATTTCATGATATAAAATTTCTGCTTTATATTTTTGTTTGAAGTATTAATATTATGTTATTAGTTAATAATATTTTAAATGTAATAACTAATATCTTACCTAAGTAGAGATGTCATTGTATTAAATGAAAATTCTGTTTTAAAAACAATTTACAAATTTTTCTAACCGTCAATACAATTCTAACATAATGGAGCTCAAAAGATAAGATTATTTCCCTTTTTAAACTGTTAAACTTTTAATAAAATCACTTCATAATATCTGTTTTCAATATTAACTTTTGTTTCAAATTACCTTTAAGACACGTACGAAATCAGTCATTTATAGTTATTTTAAAGTTCATCAAACCACATTTATCCACTATCATCTAAATTTAAGTAAGGGATAAAGGAGGGAAATATATACTATTATTTAAGTAAACCAATTAGCATGAACAATTTATGAGACAATTAGCTTCATAAGAAATGGCTTAACACGGATACCTGCAAGTGTAATTAAACATTATTACGTACTTCAAACCGTAAGACGAAAGAGTAGTTAAGGATTCTTTTATAATTCTCGTCATTTAATAGTTAATAAAATGTAGCTGCAAGCATTTGATGTTTGAAGAAATTTTCTTTAGATAGTTAGCAAGGGAAAACAAACATTCTTTTCAAATCTAATAATCTATTAATAGTTCGCTTGACATGATTTATATACTATCATGTAAGTCCTTAAGCTATTTGACGGTTTTTGTCGTATTGATGCTCTTAAAAGTTGGAGATCTTATCCTTTGGCTAAACTATCATAGAATAAGTTTTTTTTTCGCTCTACGTGATTACTTATCTGCCAAAACAAAAAAAAATTTCGGATTAGAGTCAAAACTTGCGAGAGTTGATGGCTTTTTTCGAATCTAATAAATTCTTCGAAAACTTTTTTCAGTGACAGAACTTCAAACTCTCAGAATTATTTATTATTGTATTTATTGTTAATCCTGCTTCAAATACATTTTTTAATGTTAAAATGTATAGTACTTCCTATCGCTCAGGATAGATGGCACCACTAAATACTGATTTTTTTGCATATTTACTGTAAAAATTTTGAGGTTGGTACTACTACAAAATTACTGCAGTTTACAAACTGAAGTAATTTTGCAGCGCTTTCATTTCAAAAATTCTGTAACGGAATTGGCCAAATCACCTTCAAACGGCATTTTTTGTAGATTTTCTGCAGTTTATTTTTAGTTGGAACATAATAAAAACGTCATGATTTTATGTATGTACAGCCACGTTGAATCATAATAAGTGCTATAAAACGGTGACAATTTGCTGTAACCTAAGATGCTAAATTTAACAATGTCGCCATTCATGTTGAACAAAAAGTATGGTTAAACTTACCAAAATATGGTTAACTTTATTACGTGTTCCTGGGGATAAAGTTTATTGTATTTCTGTGGGATAAAGTTTATTGTATTTCAAGCTCTAAGATTTATTATCGAGATTTTGGGAACACCAAAAATGCCGGCAAAATTAACTGAAGCACTTTTGTAATTTTTTTGACAATTTTAGCAATGTGGTTTTTTAATAAGTGATAAAGTATATGGTTTATTATATGCTTTTTTAATAAGTGATAAAATTTGGTAATTATGTTAAAATTTGGTTGTTTTTTCATGATGCATTAGAGCACGTTATAAAAACCATTTTCTAGATTAAATTTACTTTTAACTTTTGTTTTTAATTAAATGTGTGTTAAAAAGAATTATAATTTGGAATACTTGAATTACCGGTTGTTGTTTTTGTTGTTTTCGTGTCCATGGATCTTCAGATCACATCAAAGGTCCGGACTATTGCGGCCACCAGCTTCGGCGCCTCTTGAGAAATCCCGGTAAATCGAAATATCGGAATCCCGGTTAATCGAACATGAATGTAAATGTATATATATTATACCATTACCTTATGGTACGATTCTTGTACTAGAATTTTTTTTTCTGAGTGTAGTATCACGTTATCAAATTTAAGAAGTACAATGATATGGTTCAACTGGCCACTGTAGTAAACTGGGAGTAAATTTGAACTATTTTATAGTTTAACATTGTCCAAAATTATTAATCAATCTAATGTATAAATAAATATAAGAACTACATAAATTTCTGTAGTTTTTTAGGCTGATATATTTTTAGATTTATCAGTATATTTCATCGATTAATCTATATAAGCTGGGCCATATATATTCGATATTATAGATATTTACCTCGTTACATTTAATCGATTAATATAGGGTACGACACAAGAAAAATTTGGAAAATTTATTGTATAATAGATGTAACAGTTTCCTTTTTATTTTGTGTGTTCATTTTTTTGTCTATCATTTTAATTGAGAAATATTTTATAATATATATTTCTGTTCACGCATTTGATGACTTTTTTTACAATATCAAGCAACAGATCTATTTTTGAGTTTTTTAAGCAAAAAGAAAATAATAGCATTAAATTGTTTGTTTGCTCTTTACACAAAAGTTTGGACTCTCTAAAACAGCGGTTCCCAATATTTTTCCCCTATGGAACCCCAAATAATCGGCGTTCTTTTTTTCAAAACCCAAGCATTAGAAAGTAAATAAATAAAGAGTAATAATAATTAGTAATAATAATTAGTAATAAAGAGTAATAATAATTAGTAATAAAATAAGTATCAATAAAGTAAATAATACTTTTTGCAACTTTCTTATATGACCAAAAAATAAATAAATAAATAAAATAAATAATCGTTTTCTTTTTTGAACCATAAAATAAGAGGCTTAAGTATGATACGGTGTAAAGTAACTGCAACCTTCACAATATTAAATTAAAACATATTTACGTTCTAGTTTAAATAGTATCACGTAAATATGCTTAAAAAGCGCAGTTCAGATTAAGTACCATGTTAAGGTTGCGCAAATTTTAATCATATGAGGGTTCATCATGTTGCGAAGTTTCTGAGAGAATATACATTTTTCTTTTTTTTATTCTTCTCGGAAATCGTATAATTTTTAAAATTTTTTATTTTACTTTGTTTTTTCTCATCATTTTTAGTAGAAAGAGTGTAAAATATCTTATTAAATCCCAATAATAACTATTCATTGTTTCAAACTTCTATTCGAGTTTTAGTTATTATTTGACTATTACATGACCGCTTTTAAAGTTACTATAGCGATTTTCGCCTTTCATATTCACATTAATTCCTTTCTAAGATATTTAGGCATTATTCTAAAATGTTAATTACTCTTTTCCTTATTGAAACAAAAAGCAGCAAGTATTGTTCTCTAACAAAACTTTTTTCTTCCCATTTAAGCTTTATTTTCATGATAAAGTCATGTCTTTGTATGAGTAATATTCTTCACAATTTGTCTTTACAATAACGAGTCATTAATGTTGTAAAGAATGAAACGGCTCATAGACTAAGGGTTTTTTGTGAAATGCATAATAGATATTACCTATTTTCAGTATCTTGTGTAGGAAGAAATTGCGTAGGGATTTCTAGTATCAGACAGACATACGGAGGTGTATTTAGTGGGAAGTAAAGTTATGCGTTTGAGGGGTGGTGCGATTTTTCGTTTTCACTTATAACAGATTGCCACCATAATGCATAGCTTTTTTTTTTTCTTATTATGGAATGTTTGTCCTTTAAATGACATATAAAGTTGTACGCAAATAATTACTCCATACCATGAAATTATTTCCAGTTATATTCAAGGACGCAATATTTTTCGAATGTTTAGCGAATTCGGAAAACCGTGTTTTTGCCTGTTTTGAGAAAAATATGAATTTGAAAATAGTATATTTAACAAAAAAAAAAACACCTTTATTTTGATTAATGACCGATTCATTTTTTTTTTCAAATTATGTTTGATTGTAGATAACTAAAATAGAAGTCAAATAAAATAAAATGTAGAAATGCTTTGCCTATAGCATACAATTATTTCAAGTTTTATTCAAGAACGCAACATTTTTCAAATGTTTAACGATTTCAGAGTTATTTTTTTATATGAAAACCTGTTTGGACTTTATTTCTAAAAAAAATCAGAATCATTATCCTTAACAAAAAACGCTTATTGACTTTAATAAAAATTTATATTCACTAAACAATTTAATTTTTTTTTTAATTCAAATAAATAAAGTAGAAATTAAATAAAAATATAACTAAACATAAATTAGTCAATGCCATTAAATTGGTTTGAGTTCTATTTAAGATTGTAATATTTTAGAAATATTTAGATATTTCTGAATATATTTTTATCGAAAAACATGCTTTTACATTGTTATTTTATAAAATTTTATAAGTATTAATTACATAGAAACTTAGTTAATACTAATTAAACAGAAATTTTATTAATGCTTGTATAGAGTAGAACATTTTGCTACTTATATATTTAATAGAAATAATATTAGAGTTAAAAGAGAAATTTGAAAAATATTTTCCTTAACAAAATAATTTACTTTATTTAAAATTCATATATAGTTAATTATAAATATTTTTTGAATTTCGAATAAAGAATGTGGCAGTTAAATAGAAATATGAGGTATGATAAACTAACCCTTGCCATTAAAGTACTTCAAGTTGTATTCAAGTATGTAATATTTCCAAAATGTTTACCAAACTTTGATTTTTTTTTTTACCAAAAAATATGTTTTAACTTTCAAAAAAAAAAAAAAAAAACGAAGGTATTCGTACATGATATTCTTTAACAAAGAAAACACTTTGATACTTTTTTTAAAAATATCAAATGAATGCAGTAGAAGTTAAATAAAATTTGAAATGATTAATTCATACTATAAAATTATCTCAATCACTTCTAAAGATCACTATATTTTTCGAAAATTTAGCAATGTAAAAAACTTTTCTAAGAAAACCTGTTTACTTGGTCTAAAAAATATAGATTAGTTCATAAATGATGTCTTTAACAAAAATCAAATTTAAATTTTAATTAATAAACGAATATCTATTAAAAAAGTTTTATTTGCAAATAAAGTAGAAGCAAACTAAAAATATAAAGTAGTATTAGACTATAAACTTATAGTAACTTTAGACTATAAACTTTAATCAAGTTGTATTCAAGGGTACAATATCTTAAATTAAATATTATTTAATTATTGAAGTAATTATTGAAGTTAGTAGTTAGTGAGGAAATGAAATAAATGTATAATACGACTTCTCTTTACTATATATCTGAAATATTTCTAAAATAATCCGTTTTCAAACTCAATGTCACAAAAGTGTCACGTGACTCATTTACTGCCTCATACTATTCATAACCGTGAATGATAAATTCCGGAAAAAGGCATATTCCATGCAGACAGATCGCTGTCAAATGTCAAACATCGTCAGAATTTTCCTGGAGAAATTCAATATAGCTTGAATATTCTACTCGAATATCGCGTTCGTTCAGAATCATAAATTTCAAATTATATTCACGTTTTAGCATGATTTGAATAGCAAACACCGTATTAAGGTAGTTCGAAATTCTGCAAAACACATTCACATTTTTTCATGGCTTTTAGTTCAAATTTGCGAAGAAGTTTTATGCATTCGAAGTAAATTAAACACATACGGTACACATAAAATGGTATTCGTAATTCTACAATATTTGAATTTTTAAAAAGATTGCATGCATTTTCAAGCTATATATTTCTTCAAATATATTTAAATTTTTCTGTGCTGTGTACTACATCCATAATATACAATACATTAAATAATAAATGGTGATTTTCATGAATATTTAGCATGAATTTCTTTTTTTTTTTTTCAACACTTATTATTCAAAATTATTAATGTTTCATTAACCTGTGTGTAAGTTGCAAATGTTTTTTATGCTTTATTAATTTAATCAGATTTCCGTTTACTGTATTATAGTTTAATTTATTTTATTACTGTGTCCTAAATATTAATAACACCAATTCACTATAAATATTTAGTATACTTATAAATATTTAGTATAAATATATTTTCCTTGTTCGTTTTACAGAAAATAAATCAAAACTATTGCTGATCAGTGTTTCCTTTTACAACTGAGGAAAGAGTGCCTGCACCAAAAAGATGTTTTTTTCATTGAAAACTAACTATAAATTTAATATCACCATAATGTTACCATTGCAAAGGGTAATGTTAAAAGGTTAAAATTGTTAAAAAAAATTTGTTTAATATTATTTTGCAATAAATTATATTTATATTAAGTACTCGGTAAATTATTAAAAGTTTTGCTCTTAAATTTTAATAGATAAATATTTTTAAAAAAAATAATTAATGGAACAAAGAGAGGTTATGTAAATGCGTAAAATGTTTACGTTGTTTTAAATTATTTTAGAAATATTCTTTATAAAGAATTTGCCACATGGTATCATTAAAGATTGAATGTTGATTAACGATGTCGGTTAGAAAAATGCTGTATTTATCCACATTTTGAGAAAAAGTGACCGCTGTAAAAATTTTGTTTGACGTAGAATCTCAGAAAATTGTCGTCAAGAGTCATTAGGGTCTTGTGTTACGTAAGAAGTGCTTACAAAGAACCAAAAGCAATGGAGGGTTTTGATGGTTTGTTTCTTTTTGCTAACAAAGCTGGAGAGTTACAAAAAGCACTAAAAGTTTCACATTTTTTCAAATGCAAACAGACACGAAGCGAAACAATGTCTGGAATGTAATGTATAAGGTGTTTGCAAAAATTTTAAATTTAAAATAATTATTATATTTCAGTAAATTTTGTAAAGGAAAGACTAAAAAACTTTTTGAGGAATTTCAGAGGTCAAGAATTTTGACCACAGAAGAAAAATACATAAGATTCCTAGAAAATATTCGACGCAAAAATAGATGAAAAGTACTCAAACTTGAATTTTTCATGCTACGTTTTATCTTTCATTCGAATTTGATTTTAAATTCTGATTACTACAGTTAATTTCAAAGTTAAAGCAAGAAAACATTTTCATCTAAATGAAAAAAAAATTGTCACGAAATTGTTAATTTTTTTTTACATAATATTTTGGTCCTTTCAAATGTCCAGACAATTGTTTTAAGCAAAAATAGTGTATCTAGTTCAAGAAGTCAAGCTGCTTAAGCATAATTGTTTTTCTTCATTTATTATTATTTTCTGCAAACGCACCCTTTAATAAAAATAACAGCCCTTTTTTTAAACTTTGAGGACAAGAAATATCTAGCGTTACATTAAATCATTTAGAAATTTTCAAGATTAAAAAAGTCCTTTTACAGAACTGGTAGTCAAGTTTGCTATGATTTTATTTCTAGAAATACTAAAAGAATATAAATTCTACATAAATCTAATAGTAGTATAAGGTGTGTTTAGGGGGATACTTCATATTATCCTTATGTAACAATAAACCACAAATGCTTTTAAGACGTTCTGTGCAAGGGCGTCAACCACCTACAAGAAAGACGGATCTGAAAATACCGTGTTCGGATTTTTTGAGGTCCTCACACACCCCATCCATAAAGATATGGTATATTATACTACTTTCTATTCCTAAAGTGTAATTCAGTCATATCCTGGTGCAGCTCTGTTTGCTCAGTGAATGAGTTGTAACACTAGTATGATAAGATTGAAGAATTATATGTTACGAAAATTTTGGCATTATTTACACATGCATAATGGATGTTTGACTTGTGGTAGCTTAATTCGCTGAAGAAGTTGAATTCTGTTTTAAACCTGTGATACAGCAGTAAAAATTGTTTTAAGGGTTTTCTCCGAATCTTCTTTGCCAAGAAAAAAAAACCCACAGTTTTAGATCTTTGAACTCAAAGCAAAGCAATAACTTTAAACTATTCATGTATAATATCTTGCCGCAAAGCACTATCTGAGTTTTAAAATGAACAAATAGATTAAACATTTTAAACAGAAGTATTTGAACTACTTTTTCCAAATGGATGTAAATTATTTAAAATTCATTAAAAATCAATGAATAATGATTCTAAATTTCTGAAAATCAAATCCTAATGTGCCTAGAGAAGACTTATATATACATATATAATATATATACATATATATTATATATGTATATATATATATATAATATATATATATATATACATATATATTATATATGTATATATATATATATAATATATATATATATACATATATATTATATATGTATATATATATAATATATATATATATAATATATATATATATATATATATATATATATATATAGTTTCCACAACTCATTAAATTTTATACGTTTTTAAAAAAAGATAAAATTCAAAAGATTGAATATTGATAAGGATTTGTCTCCATAAATTGAAAGCAAAAAGTTATTTTGCCCAGTGATTATTCTTCTTTTGCAATATATTTCAAACACAGCGTTTCCCAATATATTTTTTTTCCAATTGAAAAATGGAAAATACTTTCTGTTATCACTAAAATTCTTTCATTTTTCTCACCATGGCATACGCACATAACAAAAAGAAGTGCATATATATACAAGCAGTCATTTTATTCAAACTTTGCATCAAACAGTTGCTCATATTTGAGAGGTATTTTAAAATGAAAATTCCTCTCCAATAGATTGCTGGCACCTGATGTTAAACAAAACACTCGTTTCTAGATATATTGCACTTTAAAACATACGTCCATTTATTGCTGGCATGTGCCAGGAATTTGCAATAAAATATATCATGAGCTTCTCTCAGAATATATGAATTTCTGTATGTTTTTTTTTCTTTAGTACATAAAATTGTAAATACTTTGTGTTACGTGGTTTTTATCATTTTTTACGGCTATGGGAATAAGAAATAAGAAATGTTTGAAAACTTTAAGGTCATTTTATAACTTAAAAATATAATATAATTACTTAGGTTTTAATATGGGAAAATTTGTGTTCCTTTTTTTGTAAATAAAACTGAAGACAAGGGATAAAAACCTGTGTAGATTACTCCATATTAAACATAAGACTGTGCCTCCTGGAATTTTATAGCCTTAATGTCCAGGACCCCCCTCGTTCAACAACTGGAATACAAGACTTTTATACAAATAAATAATTTAATAATAAATAATTTTTCAATAAATATATAACGTGTATACACGAATATAAAAATTTTATATTCATAAACATTTCATTTGTAATTTAACTTTACCTAACACTAAAAAGAAATTCCAGCTTAAGAACAACTGTTCGTCTGCTCATTTCATAAAAAGCACCATCCACATTACAACAAAATTGGGTACATACTTTCCATTCGACAAAATTTCTCGTAAACTGCAATCAATACTCCCACATGAATTTGAAAGAAAAGTATTTCAAATTTGGAGTACAAACCTTTCTCAGTTTTTACTGTTGTTTCCTGCTTAGTGCTGAGATGTTTAGTTTGTGATTAAAAAAGAAGGCCTATTTAATCCGAGCAAATAGGAATAGCAAAATGATTCAAAGAGCATCATTTAATTATTTGCACGGTATTTCATTCGGGGCACGTGCCCTATTGTTGCACCTAGTGGTCACAGACATCCCAGCCAATCCCTAAGGCCCTGAAGAGAATAAAGAACGCCCTTTAATTAAGAACCAAAAGACCACTCTGATCTTTTGCGGTTCAAAATTCTATAAAAGGGGTGTTGAAGATTACTGGTTGCTTGAGAAATACGCAGATCTCGGATGTGAGAGGTCAAATAATCTCATTTTCAAGTGCATTATTTCGCTAATGCTACCTTCCTACATTGTGGTTTATGACTGTTATGTTGAAAAGATTTGCCATTATTATTTTTGCTGATTTCTATTATTTGGTTCCCTCATGTTTTATTATTTCGTTTACGAAATGATAATGTCGTTGATTTAGGTAAGGGTCGGATGTTTTGAACTACATCAAATTGATGTTATGGTTAAAGTAAGTATCTCTCGAAAAACAATTTGATTGAAATAAAAAAGGTAATAGACTGCCATTCATACAGATATACACAGACAGAAGTTTGGTTCGCGTATTTGACTTGATAGGCAATTTATTTCATGAATTAATTTTCAATTGAAGTGAATGATTTTATGTACCTTTATTTTTTAATCTAAAAAAAAACTTTTATTAGCACAAACTTGAAGTTACTTTTAAATGTGAAATAACAGCTTACTTTGATAATCGTTACTAATACAAAGCGTAGAATTATCATTCACTTTAAACTTCTTCCTGCAATTTGGTGTTTCTAAATTTACAAAATTATCATTTGTTACATAACTGTCAGTACTAAGCTCTTCCGTCACATTTAACTGTTTTGATGGATTTAAATAAGTTTATACGAAAACTATGCAATAAAATAATTTAATATGAAAGAACTTAGATGAAGAAGATTACAATTGTTAGCTTTGTAAAAAATAGAAACGATAGTCTGGGAAAAGTAGAAACAAAAGCTTAAGAAAATACAGAAACAACAGGAAGCTGACTCCAACACGCATTTCATAATAAAAACCATGGTATTGAATGATTTTGTTAAAAATAATAAAATTCCGAACATATTGCTGAAATGACATTAAATTCAAATTGATACGTTTTTTTAGAAGAAAACTTGTACAGTTTTTTTTTTGTATCTGTTAAAATTATTTAAAATAAATTTATTCTAAATGGTAATTTGTTTTTCTTTTGTTTCCAGGTCCCTTGAAAGGGAAGGAAGCCGAGAGGAATATTAGTGTTAATCCTCAATCGGTGGTATAGCGTCAAATGTCAAGCTATAAAGCAGCAATTTGTGTTTATACACGAAGACGAAAGCACGCATCGAAATTACCAGTACGAAATAAATACCATTCGTAATATTGTTTTAATATACTCTTAACTTGATCCACAGAATTGAGTTACATAACTCAGAAGATGGCTGTCAGTACGTCTTACGCTATGGAAGACAATGTTCTTCATACACCAAAGTTTGTCGAAACGAGTTTCGATTTCAGTTCCATATTCGTTTCCAAAGATCTCAACACTGAAATCGATGATAGCAGTGACGCAATAAACATTACAGATTGCCCAATCGATATGCTAGACCAAAAATCCATGGACACCGACAACCTAGAATCATCTTCCTCCGCGGAAGATTCCGTTGTGCCTGAAAGTGCAGAAGAAAACGTCTCGATAAAACTTCCCAACTACAATCTGAGGCAGAGGTCTATCAAAAACCGCATCGAGACAGAAATACGGCGAAAAATATCCAAAAAGACGCCGAAACCGAAACAAAAACCAGCACCTCTGAGCAAATACAGGAGAAGGACAGCAAACGCGCGTGAAAGAACTCGTATGCAAGAGATTAATGAAGGATTCGAAAAGCTCCGGAAGGTAGTGCCACAGTTTCCCACCAAGCCTGGCCATGACAATACCAAGTTGACAAAAATAACCACTTTGAGACTAGCTGTGAACTACATTGCAGCTCTCACTCAAATTCTGGTTCAGGCAGACGCTGCAGGCAGCGGAATTGCGCCTAATGACAGGCTTGTGGACAACGTGATGCACCAACACTCCTCCATAGACGCCATAGACTCTACAGATCTCCTAGGGGCAGGGTTGGGCGCCGTATACGACTGTACCGAATTTCTTGACGACTCTTTTGATCTCATTCTTAAGTCAGATGGAGACAGCCTCCCACTTGAGTAATGACATTAACGTGTAATCAAGTAGTTCATTATTGTGTGTAACTCAGAAGAAATGAGTGTGACTTATCAACATTAACTGTGCCTTACACTCAACTATACATTTGTTATGTCTTTATGTATGCTTGCAGCACACTCCTCATGATGGATCGCTTAGTTTTGTGCTATGAATGTGACTTTTTATTGATTGTGAAATGATTGCGCAACCCTATGAAAACATTATTAATTTCATCAAAAGAGTGTTTTGATCTTCTTATAGGCAATATGCATGTTTTTTTTTTAATAAATAATGAAAAATTCTGCTTTTAATATTATTGAAATCGTATATGTGATCAGGCATGTAAGCAATTTATATGTTAACTTATATATTTAAAGATTGGTTTCACTACAACATTTTTCTTTTCAAAATGAAATTTCTAATATGAAATATTGATGCTATGCTTTTAAAAAATTATAAATTGTTCGGAAACATTGTATTATAGTACTGTTCAAATGTGTTGAAAAGAGGGTCAAGTTAAACAATATTATCTTGAAAAATGAGTTATTTTTCTACAATATAATACTTAATTAAACAAAACAAATTAGAATATTACAAAATCTTTTATTCGGAGATCGGCAAAACTTGTCAAAAGGTCATGCTACTAAAATTACTGTATTTATGCATTTGTAGTATTCTGAACGTTTATTAACCTTTAAACTTTAAAGAAATCAATAATTTAAAGTACAAAATTAATTCAAAAAAACAGAAAAAGAATTCGTATTAAAAATGAAAATTAATGCCAAAATTTCTCCAGGCGAAATATAATTTTAAAAGAATTCAAAGAAAATGAACATATCATTCAATATCAGCGACTATTCATAAAGTTCTATAAATAATTCTGCATTTGAAATCATTTAATGGAAAAAGTGATGGATTATTATTTATGCTAGAATTCTCAGCATTGTTTAAAAACTATGTGTAGAAATGTGATTTTCCGGTGATACAATTTTTATTCTTGATTATTTTTCTTATGAATAGAAATATTTGCTGGAAAATGTATGGCTGGTCATAGATTTTTCGTTTTATGTGGTAATCAAAACTTTTAATCATATTTTTTTTGTCTTTGTTTATAAATATATATTATCTTTCTGTGACTTATAGAAAAAAATCAAAAGTTTTTAAGTACATATGTATTGAAATTTGATTTTGGATTTAAAATTTTAATCATTTTGTTTTTTTGTTAAATAAGTTGTATTCATATAATACTTTCATTTTTTAAAAACTTATTCCTTATCAGTTAAATAAATTACTGAGATCTTTTCTTTTGTTATCCCACAAATTAAAATGAAGATAACTTTAAAAGGAAAATAAAAATTATACATCCTTTACATTTTTATGTTTGTGAAATTTATAAATTTTTTTGCCCAGTGATGTTCCTTGTTATGTTTGTTTACCTAATTATTGTTTAAGAGCCATGTTTTGTTTTTTGTCAGCATTGCTGGTCGATGGCTGATATTTGTTTGCTTTTTGTTTTTATGAAATAAATAGATGGCTGGGGAATCGACTTTCTCATTAATTTTTAAATATATATTGAATTCAAATGTCAGTAATTGTACTTTAGAGTCATCGTATGGAAATGAGTTCAGCTTTTCGTTTCTGACAACAAAAACTATTTTTACAACTCAAATATTAATTTGTTTCTTTTTTTAAACAGTCACATGCAAAAATTACTGTACAAAATGTTTGCTTAATGCTAGTATTATATTTTATGCACATAACTAGTTCTAAAACAAAGTTAAAGTTATTAAAAATTATACTAGATGTTTTAAAAATGATCAGCGGTTTGAAAAATCAATTCAAGAAAAACGAACGGAGAATACAGTTTGTTGCGTTCTGCTCAGAAAGTACTATAAAAAAAGGAGGTATAGTTTGTCTATGGTAAGAACTCCCCCTGCCACAAAGTCTGAAGCTGCCCGCTGCTACGGAAATAAGAAAGCGCATTTCAGAAAAGTAGCTTCTCTTCACTCTAGGGCTAACACATCCGACCCAAAACCTGTTCTAAACAATGACCTCTCACCCCTACTAAAAATAATTATACCCCGTTACCAAAGTAACCACCATGGGTCCAGACGAAGGGCTAAGGGATTTCTTACTTTAGACAAACTATATAGAATTCACATACATTTAAAATATGTAAATACAACTTATTCGTACGTTAAACTAGAAAGCTTTTCTTCATACAATAATTACCAAACCTTCTTCATTTTTTTCCTGCAAAAATGCCAGTTATAATGACATTAGTATCACTTTTGGTGACCGTAGTAATATTTCGTCCAATTTTGATAATGAGTTTTTACCTAAATACTTCTCGTGGTTCATATTATGTGGATACGAATATTTTGATTTTTCACAAGGGTTTAGTAATTTTTACTAAAGTCATTGAAAATAAAGCATGTTTATTAGTCAAGCCTTCATTTTAATGCACAGTTTATTTAATGCATATTAAAATTAAGTCAAAATTATTATTGGGAACGGGCTTTCTTATATTTTGAAAGCTTAAAATGAAAAACCAAATGCCTCGATGTTTCTTTGAGTTTTACAAATGCATCCATATGTTTTGAGGAAAGAAAAAGCATTTTTCATAATAAAAAGTGTTAGAAATAGCTACTTTAAGGACTTGCGGAAAGTGAACTGAACATAATATATATCTTTGATGTAATGCATTCAAAAAAACAGGAGCCAGTTTTTCTCTGGCGCTAAAGTGGAAATGGGTTTCGAACATTCAATCCACGAAACGGCAATTCTTTATATTCAATCGTCGATCGTAAACTCCTTTTAGGTTTCTTATTTTACACTGTTTACTATGTCCTTCCATACTTTAAGTTTAAAGTTTGCAAAATATTCTATTTATGATCCTTATGAGTTTAGTAAATATTTTGTTAGAAGGAAAATATTTCTTATTTATGTCTTTCAGAAATGTAATATTATTCCAATGGGATATGTTGATGTCTTTTTTGTAAATATTTAAAGAAGTATATAAATGCTTATAGCAGAAAGAAATTGATTTAAAAGTAAAGTTGTTAGAAATTTAAATACATTCTGAACGGATAAAGTCACAGTTAAAATGTCGGTGCTTTCGCATAACATCACTATGAAGAATTCCATCAATAAATGTTAAAATGTATATTTAATAGTGTAGTGAAATAAATAACTTATTTCAATTTGTTTTCAAATTTCTATAAAGTAATTTTTGATTGAAAAATATATAAGAGGCATAAAAAGTAAATTCTGCTACTATTCTAAATAATATAGCTTTAAATAATAGCGTTCCTATCACATTATACAAACCGAGATATTTTTACGAATTTGAATATTGTGCTTGCTTTCAATAGAAAAGAAATGATTTACACTTAATATTTATAAAATACCTCCTTGTTTCAAACCAAAATTCGTCAACAAAGGAGTTTAAAAAAAACTTCAATCAAACATCGTTATTTAATTTTCCAAAATAAACTGATGTATACAATATTTGTCAGCATCTTTCAAAGCATGTGAAATATTGAACTGTCATCCAATTAGAAAGGAAATTATATTGTTCTAACTATTCTAGAATTTTAAATATTTTTTTTAAAAAATTATAAAAATATAATTCAGGCAATTATCATTTTTTAAAAAGGAGGTAAGTATAAATATATTTTATTTATAAAAAATAATGTCACTTTCAGCCTTAATGAAATCAGTTTTTGCTAGTTTAAACATTAATAAAAGTGAAGTTTAAAAAAAAATCAGAATTCAAATAAATGTGCAGTATTAAAGTATTTTATACAGTATTAAAGGTAAGACTTGGGCACTTTTTGCATATACTCTAAACGCTGAAGAAAAGTTTCTATCGCCTAAAACTAAAAATCCTTTGAAGATTTTATTTAGAAGTGTGTTTTGAACTATTACCTTAAAAGCAAGAGTATATTAAACTGATTTGATGAATGTAGTTAAAAAAGAACATCTTTAAAAATTCCCGCACTTGTCTTTGAGAAAAACCATGCAAAAAAAATTAAATTCTACTTTCTTTCTATTAGTCTAGAGTTCAAAACTTGCGTAGTAAAACCATGAACACGCATGGAAAATCGTAAACAATTATTTTAAAAACATAATATATCGTGTATAAGGTGGTGCAAAATGGGAAAAATCTAATTTTGCGATAAATGCATTTAAAGATTTAAAATCATTAGTATATCCACTTTTATCACAATGCACAGAAATTGCTATTACTTTGGAAATAATTGTAGTACAAACAAAGGTAAAGAATTTTTAGAAAGATTAAAGTACAGTAATTCTAAATTTATAACAAACTCATTTTCGAAAATTTTCCCCAAAATCATGTTTTTGCATAATTTAAAAAGAAAAAAAAGAAAAAACAGCGCGTTATGAGAGTCTTAAAACGAAATGACAAGTGTCAAAAAAGTTCTTAAAACTTTCAGAAATAGCAACAACTATTTTTTCGCACTTTATTACATCAACAACGCAAAGGGCAGGTACCGCTAACATAACTTATGCTCTAAAGCAAAAAAAAAAAATTCTAATAATATATATATATATATATATATGTATGTAACATAAAAAGCTTCTATTAATCTTTTTATGTTATTTCTTTGCTGTAAAACTTCTTCCTAATTATTCCAAATCGAAACACTTTCTCATACTTTTAAAAAAGCCACATCCTGTTCTTAAATCGATTTTTGGCTCAAGTGTGCATAATTAAATGTAAAGACACTTTTCCCCTTTACCCTTTGTGGGAATCGCACGACCTATTCAACAAACCAATTGTAATTACTAAGATTTCCCTTTTTCCCTAAAATATAACAAAATAGAGGGAAATTCATTTGCTACTTTCCCTAGGATAAAAACTTAAGCACACAGTTTTGGAGTGTGAATTTGAGCTCCGCCATTGATAAGAAAATGTTTTGAATATACTATGTGAAGCAAATAAAATATTTTTTGTCTTCCAACTGCTATCTGCGTGGCTCAACAAAACTCACCATGTCTGCCACACTTTCATATATATATATATATATATATATATATATATATATATATATATATATATATATATATATATATATATATATATATATATATATATATATATATATATATATATATATAATATATATATATATATAGCACAAAGGTAGAGTATTTTTTATAGAACCAAAGCTATTTTCTTTAATTCTTTACTTTAATATATGCTTATTGACGGAGGGTTTTTCTTTTTTTGCTTTAGTCTATGTAACACAGAGTATACTCTATCCTTTTTGGCCTTTCATGCATTCTACACTAAATATTAACGAGTGTATGTGTGTTTTTAGCTCACAATGTGACTTCACTAATCACTAGTTTTTGCGGAATACCGATTCTTCCAAAAATGAACGATGGGTTGAAAGCTCAATAAAAGCAAGAGGTTTGCTATGATCTGCTTTGGAATGTAGACCATTTTTCTCACTAAGTTCCAAAATTAGTTCTAAAGTTTATCAAGAATTAGAGCTGATGATCAACATTCTCCGCTGCATATGTTAGATTATTCAAACTTAACTGTTTGCATGAGTATGTGTTAAGTTTGTTCTTAGATTGTTCCGCTTTTCAAATGCAAATACAGTGAAGATAGCCAAGTTGAACACCTGAGCTTGTTGATCACTTATTTATGTTGATCATAATAATCAACGATCTAATTAGCAAAACATTTGAATTAACCCTTATAAATTGACTCATTTCCTAAAAATACCATCAAATGTTGTCCACAGCGAAAATCACAGATTTATCAATTTACATAGATTCACCGCAGTGTTATTTTTTTAATCTTTTTAAACATTGGTGTACAGCACTACCTGTTGATAAAATTTGAAATTAACTTTGATACAAACTGATAAATATGTATTTTCTTAAAGAAATTGCAGCAAACTATACACTTCATCCCTTCCCTTTTTCATTAAATGATTTTTCCCATCATTTGAATTTCGGGACCTGTTATAAGCGGTAACTTTGATCTAGCCATTAAAAATTCTTTAATCAGCTCAAAAGCTATTCAGGTTTATTATATTGGGAATTATACAATAAAACGAAAGTAGCTACCAAAATACAACTCACTAACAAATTATTTGCAATCGCTTGGTCGCAAAAAAACGCTTCGTCACAATCGCAAAAAAACTGATCAAAACTAATTAATAATTCTTATTTGTTGCATATATTTATAATCCCAAATAATGCAGCATAAGATAACTTTTTAAAAATTTAAAAATCAGAAAACAAACACTTCTCAAAATTGCAGATTTTCTTCATATTGACATATTGAACCATTTTTATAATTGCCATAGAGTGTTATTGTTAAAAATGTACATTACTTTACCTACAAGTCAGGTCTAAGAAAAATTTCATGCGGTTAAATGGGACATTTTTAACTGTTTAGCCAAAAGAAAGACTAAAATATTAGCACATGCTTAAAAAAGAAACATATATCTTTGATGGATGGAACATTAAAGCGATTTTATGCCAGAAAAGAAATTAGAAAATCCGAATAATTTGGAATAAACATTTTTACCTTAATTAACAAAACTATTTAGAAATTGAAATTTCTCGTAACTCTGAAATTATTTAATGTTTCAGTAAGCTTAAAAAGATTTAAAAACCTTAATGATTTTCTCATGCAATAAAATAAAATTAAACGTTCTCGCGTGCCTTAGTTTTAAGTACCTTTCATTAGGTTACTTCTTTAAGTTAATTTCAGAACTAATTTGCTCTTAAAATGGAAAAGCTTTTACCAGGATTTAGAAAAAAAGATTACTTTCTTTCCTCATTTTAATTAATATTTTCCAATTTAAATTTTTTAATTAAATATAAGTTTTATACAAGGATGGATAAAACTGTCGAATTGCCGATACTTTGTGATATTAACAATCCAGTTTTGGTATATATTTTTCTTAAAAATAAATAAGTTTATTTATTTATTTTTGTTATAATAGTATTAAAGGTAATATTTTAACTTTTATCATTGAAACTGAACGTATTAAAGCAATAACTTATCATGGAAATAATTATTAAAATAATAATTTTTTATTCTCTATATCAGGATAAAAGTGTTTTTAACCCAAGTGAAAAAAAAGAGAAAGTTTAAATGTCTCAATCGAAAAGCTAAGCTTAAATTGTGAACTATACAAGCTATCTTGTTAAAAGAAAAATTTCCAAAACTTAAAACTGGATAAATAACTCAAATACTTAATAATTATTTAACTTCCTTTTTATAAAGCTTCTAATTCAGCGAAATTGTTTAGCTTCAAAACTGCACAAAATTAATTAATAATTCTTATTTGTTGCATATTTTTATAAGCCCAAATAATGCAGCATAAGATTATTTTTTAAAAATGTAAAAATAAAAAAACAAACACTTCTCAAAATTGCAGATTTTCTTCATATTGACATATTGAACCATTTTTATAATTGGCATAGAGTGTTATTGTTAAAAATGTACATTACTTTACTAAACAGTTTTACAAAATCTTCAGACTGTAAAACTAAATTACAGTTTCGAAACAATACAAGCAATTCCGAAGGTCAAACCACTGAATCGGTAGGTTAAAAACTATACAAATTTACTTGCGTTCTTAAAACAGTTCTAAAATCCTAAATAATATAAAGTGAAAGTAAAATGTTTTAAAATAAAATTCTAGTTTAACGCTTTGCACTTTGCGTTTATTTTTCAATAAATGAAAATTAAAACTATAATTTAAATTACACAACTGTTACAATAATCAATCTTCTACAGAAAATTATCAACTAATCATATTTCTCCGTTTTTTAACTCTAAATATTGCATAAATTTCCCATCGAATATTTTATTTTAACAACACAGAAAAGTTTCGTAAGCATCATTAAAATTAATTGGTTGTAATTGTCCCTCACTGGTTTTATCCAAACTCCTATTATTTGAAAACAGTTAATTGCAACTCATTAGACAAGCATACTGGATATCTTAAATAACAAGGCAATGCAAGCATTTTCTTAAAGTTTATATTAGCATATTTAAATATTTATTCATATGTTGATAACTTTCGCACTTTTTGGATATTTCTTAATAACTTAAATTAATAGATTTTGTTTGCAACGGATGGATTAAAAGAATATGTATCTCAGCATATCATAGAAATGTAAATAAAAAACAACAAAATCTCCTCTCAGAAAGTGTAGAAATTGAAAAATATGGATTAGTTAGACACATTAAGGTTAGTAAGCTGGATCACAGGTTACCCATTAGCAAAATGGTTGTTGTCTAATTTCATTTGGAAAAAAAAACTTTATTGTGTTTTCACCTTGGACATCTTTAACTGTTAATTCTGAACTGCTCGGTACATAATTTTGCAGACATATTTAAATGCAGCTCAGACACATTCTGTGTGTAAATTCTTTCGATGACTGAATAGCCATTGAACAGCCAATCGAGATCAATATTAAGATTTTCGGATTGGTACAATGGTGTTTGATGGAGATTGTAAGCTGAATCATGCACCTGTTTTGGATTCACAAGTTCATACATTGAATATGATTTGAAAGCTAGGCTTTTTGTTTCAATTTTACATGAATAGTGAATGAATCATTTATATTGCGTGGAAGACAGTCTACGGTCTTATGCAAGTCATTGGGTACGTCGACAACGGATCCTTTTATCCCTAACTGGTGATCAACAACCAGTCGGAGAATCCCTATTCGCTCTTCGGTAGGGTTCAATTCTCTCAACAACTTTGATACTTTCGTTAGGGACGAGCTTCATGCTTGCGTTTGCGAAAGGAATCCTTTCGTTTTTCCATTTGTGTGTAAAGTTTCAGGCATTCCCGTCTACGCTCTTTGGCTTTTTTAGCCTCGGTAAGTTTAGGCCTTGGCATCGTTTTTTACTTGCTTCAACTCTAACTATTTGACCGTGTTAATCAGTTTGGACCCTTCTTTATTTGTGATATTCACTTGAATTAGTATTGAAAACGATCGAGTTTGAACTGTAGGTTAGAATTTGTGATTCTTAATTAAACAATAAAAACAAAAAAATCGTTCAAATGATGAAATTCTCTTTTATTCACAACTCAAGAAGTATTATTTATGGGAGCTCTCTGGTCCCATATCTCAAAAATAAACTCATCAACTTAATGCATAACAAAATTAAAAGTGAAAAAAAGAATTCTAAAAAAATTATCAAACAGCAGCGATCACTGTTTACTATTACTCTTGTTTATTGTAGTTGAAAAGTGAGGACGCCATGAAATCCAAACTAGGGCCCATTTTGCCAATGGGTAACGATGTCTCACTGTTTTGTAATCTCAATAGTCAGAAGCCACAGGATATAATTATAAATAGACATAGAAAATCCAGATATATTTGGCGTACATAGTCACAAAACTAATTATATTTGTAACGAGATTTACCTCCAAATTATTTACGTACCTTTAAAATAACGATATTTGCAAGTATTATTTATTTAATATCCGTCATTGAAATTATTTTTTCAACTCTTTTAACAGAATTTTTATTAAATACACTTTTCATACTTCTTCCTCATGTTCCTTCCAAGCCTGTTGTACTGCATATTTACATATTCGTTTTAAAATCAAGAGATATTATAAGGTTATTGCTTACATTTTGAGTGATTTTGGCCGTTATATTAGAAAGGTTATTCTCGCGTAACCCAACATGGGATGGTATCCAACAAAAGTAGATATGGAACTGTTCACCACACAATTCTGTAAAGCAACTTTGGATTTTACGTATCATGGGGTTTCTCCCGATGTGAGGAACACTTGATATAAAACTGCGTGAGTCTGCATAAATTATCAACTAGCGATATGTTATTTATTGATTAGAGTAATAAATAAATTAAGGTAAGTTATTTATTGATACAGCTGCGGTATATATGATTACAATTGTAGAAGTCTATAAGATAAGTAAGAATATGTAACAAATTGGATCATCATTTAAAAAGTAAATAAGTTTTTAAATACGTTTTAAAAAGTCACAAAAATTATTTATTTTTCTTCTTGAAATAAAGAAATGCCTCTAGTTTTTATTTGCCTTTATTCAAAATATTAAACATTAAATATCAATTGTCTCAAAAATATTTCAAATTTTTTAGACTGCTATAGCAAAACTATACAATCGTAGTTACAGCTCGTAATCGGTATATACAATTAATATATAAGCTATTAAAATGAGTGCGGAATAAATTTTTGGCAATAAAAATAGATCAAAATAAGATTTCGATAAAAATAATGTCCGAAATGTGAACTTTTATACCATTTAAAAAATCCCATCATACTTTGTAATAAATGCACCATTCAAGCTTAATTAATTTCAGAGATAACTTAAACATTTTTAGCCAGTTTAGAATAAAAAAAAAAATTGTTACCTGGTATATAATGCAATTTAAAAATAATTATATTAGCATTTTAGTAGTGTTAGTAAGCCGGCTCGGTCAGCGTGCTTGACTGCAAAGCCAATGGTTGCGGGTTCGAAAATCGAGCAGGGTATGGATGTTTCTATATTGCCCTCTGTTGTGTGAATGCGCAAAGTGTATCTGCTACAGTGTGACGTGGGTAATGCTCCTCGCCTCCATGACCGGGTTACGTTAAATGAGCAACACTTCCGACATCTTTTAAGGCAAAGAACGAGAGATCAGTGGCTTCCATTAAGAAAAAAAAAGTAATGTTAATAGTAAATTTAAATTGCTTCTTAGGGGCTCCAATGTAAACAAATACTATCAGAATTACGGAAATTTTTTTTGTATCAAAATTGAAATGAAATTTCGAAAACTAATCTTTTAAGCACATTAACAAGAAAGAAATCAATTTCCTCCTGACTCTACTTCCTCAAGAGCCATTGAATATTTTGTTACAGAAAGAAAGAATAGGAAGAAGAAAAAAACAAAATTGTAGATCACACAGTTTGCCTTTTAGTCGAACAAACTATTTTCATCTAAAAATCATGACCATTTTACCATTAAAAAAGTAACTAACTAGCTTCTTTGATGACAGAAAAAGATATTAACAACCATCAAGGGAATTCGGTGGTATTACTTTTAAGTATGTTCAGGAAGTTCTTACATAAAAGACTTCCTTTTTTGATTGTTTGTCGATAGACATTTTTTTTAGTCATTAAGGAATTGTTATTGTATCGTTCTTCAATTTAATGGTAAAAGTTTCTAACTATATTTTCTAAGGATATTTATTGATAGGATATTTATAAAAGTATATTTTGGAAAAATATTTAGTTCCACGTATGCAGAAATTAAAAATTTGAAACAAATTTTGAAACTTCAGTTCAAACTTGGGTTTTTGGCGATTGCTGTTTTAAAATTATTCGGAAATTAATGTCAAAGAAGAAAAACGAATGGTTGTTATTATTTCTATTTCGTAGCTCAAACGCAGAGTTCTATAACTATTTAAACACACACACATCTTCAAGAGATCCAATGTTGCAATTACCCATTTACTTTGTCCCATGGGGATTACAATTAATTTAAATACAAATTTAATTAACAATATTTACATTATTAGATTAAAAGGTAAAAGAACACGGAAATGCCATCTGACTACATCAGCTCTTAAGATAACTGAATACAAAAATACATGGGAGAAAATTGAAATTTATTTTATAAATTGTGGTTCTAGAGAAATATCGTATTGTGACAAACTTTCCTCTTTCCCCCACCACAGCGCCTCTGGCGGTGAACTAAGACAGTCTGCCAGGAACCGCCGTTAAATACGGACGTATAATTCGGAACCCTTAACCCCTCTTCCAAATTCTTGTATTTTTTTATTCTTGTTTTATTTTATATGTGTTTTGTCCTTTTCAATAAATATTAAGAGTTAGTTAATTTCTGGTCTTTCATTATTTATGTGAATTGGAAAATACAAATAAACCCAAACTTCCCCTACAAAATGACGCCCAACTTCGCGCCGAATTAAAGGTTCCTTGCTGGCTCAAATTTTTTTTCAGAAAGCAAATGAACATCCAGTTCAGTTTTGTGCTTTTTATGAGGACATCCCGTACCTCTATTGCCTGGATTTTGAATTAGTATTTCCGTTTTCCAGCTCACCCCAGCTAGACGAGGAAAACCGGGAAAACCCTTTCCCGCCCAACACCGATAAGTATAGTTTTCATAGTAGTAAGGTTTACTAGAGTAAAATATTAATATTTACTATCCATTGATTTGAAATTTGTGAAAAATGTTATGTTGTATAGTTATTCGGTGTGTTCACTTTAATGTTATACGTATTTTGAATCATTAATTCTCAAAATAATTTTTATAAACTATGAATCTGGTGGAGAAATATATCATGAGAGTTAGCTATTTTTATGTTTCAAAATGAATATATTGTGCAAAAGTTAAAAAAAAAAAACTGCATTCTAAAATATTTAAGCATTGATATTGTTTTCTCATTTAAAAAGTGTGTTTAAAATTTCTCATCTATTTGAATATTATTACTTTCAATTAATACTTGCGCGTCTGTGAATCAGACAAGATTCTTTCTTTATTGCTTTCTGTGGCGCCAAAACCACAGACGAATTTCTTTTCATGATAAAATAGGAGTGTTTGTAAATCGAAACTGAAACTTATGCTTATGTTATATTGTATTTTGTTTTATTTTCATTGATCTCAATTACAGAGATAAATTGAGTTAGCTAAGATTATAATAAAGCTTTTTATTAAAAAAAAAAAAAAATAAGAAAGAGGAAAAGAAATTTAAGAATATATTGCTTCTTTTTAATTCATTCATGCAACTTATAGTATAGTTTTATTATTACAATTTCTATTTGTTACAATTTTTTTTTATAAAAAAAGGAATATTTTTTTTTTCCTTTTGCTATGTGTTTTATATATATGTTTCTATATTGAATACACTTTAGTAACAAAGGTGGTTAATTTTGGTAAATAAAGAGTTGTGTTTTTTTCGGAAAAACAAGGAAAACGGAATCTTTATCTTGGTAAAATAAAAATTTTATCTAGGAAAATTAAAGCAAATAAATTAAGAAATTTATTGTTTTACTTTTGGGGTATTGAAAATAATAAGTGAAGCAATTAAATTTAATAGATGAGTAACACATGTGCATTTTTTCAGTAAAATTTTTATTTCATACATTCTAACCGTTAAACAACTTTCACCAATGTGATATTGAAATAACTTATTCACTGCATAAATACTCTTGAATAAAGTGAAATATTTGTATATTAAACGTATCAATGTTTATTGTTCAAAATTTTGTTTTATTTACAATATTGGTGTTTTATATGGAAATTTTGTGGATGTACTCATAGTTATAACTTACATTGCCACTACTTGCTTTATAATTAATGCATCGTGTATTTTCATTTTCCATTGGTTGTTTAAATAGAATATTTTAACTGTTTCAAATTATCTCAAATAATGTGTGATAGGTTAACTATTATTAGAAACATTTCATATTAAATTATCAGTGACATTTTAAGACAATTGGGGTTATCTAGCCTGCAATAAGTATTAAATAATATCTATTAAGTGGTGCTTTCAAAATCTGCTACAATGACATTTTTGGGAAAAAAAAAGTCGATTTATGTGTATTAGCTGAAGAAATGGGTCTCAAGGTTCCTCCCGATGCTAAAGTCATACAAATTAAGAAACTAATCACAGAAAATGAAGCATACGATGAAGAATTTTGCCTCAATGTGTTACAAAATATTATTGATGACAGAGTCGAAAAGGAAAGAAGCGAAAAATTAAATAGAGAAAAAGAAGAAGAGCAAGAACGAATTTCTAGAGAAAAGGCCGAAGAGCTAAATCGAATATTAAAAGAAAAGGAACAACAACAGAATTTTGAACTGGAAAAATTACGTTTGCAAATTGAAGCCCAAAAATTCATACAACCATCATCTGGTTTAACTAGTACTTGTCCTGTCAACTTGCAATTAAAGAAATTACTACCTGAATTCAATCCGAAAGAGGACGATATGGTCTTATATCTCAACTTATTTCAACGCCAATTGAAATTTTTAAAAGTAGACAAAGAGAATTGGGTAGCTTATTTGCTTGGCGTCCTGCCAAATGATATTGCGCAACTCATCGCAAGAGAAGCAGACGATAAAGCTCAAGATTTTGACTATATCAAAGAAATGCTTCTGAAAAGATTTAAACTAAGTGCAGAAAAACTTCGACAGTTGTATGCCACTCACAGAAAAACACCTGAGAAAACTTGGAAAGATTTTCATTTTGAACTCCTAACTTTTTTCGAAAATTGGTTAATGGAATTAGACATTAAAACTTTCGATGAATTGAAAAACTTGATGATCGTCGATCAAATGAAGAAGAGAATTCCTCCAGAAGCTAAAGAGCACTTCCTAGATGTCTGGTGTGAATGGAAAACGCCTGAGGATTTAATTGAGAAAATGGATGTGTATGAAAATCTTCGATTAAGCAAAAAAGATTTGCAGAAAACAAACTCAGAAAAGAAGCTTAATTTGAAACAAACAGAATCAACAAGACTTTATAATCAAAACAAGTATTCGCGTAGTCCCAGGGTGCAATATGACCAGAGATATAACATGCATCCTTTTAGACAAGAAAATAGGCGAGATACTGGAGTTCAGAGTCATAACAAGCAGGACTTTTCTAATTATGAAAGAACTCCGCGAAGAAATGATTTTATGTATGATGATCAACATCATAAAGTAAACAACGACAGATTTGAAGAGAGCAGAACTGGTAGAAGATGCTATGGATGTGGAGAACCTGGCATAATTAAATCTCGCTGTCCTAAATGCAATCCACCTATCACAAACTCCTCTTCCAGTGTTGGGAATGTTCTTTTTCCAGTCATGTGTAGACGAATCATCACAATTAGCTATTTTGAATATAACAGTAAATGGACTCTTAGGTACTGCATGTGCTGACAGTGGAGCAAGCCATTGTATTGCTGGAGAACGGTTGTATCAAATTCTCAAACAAGAAGGTGCAGACTTTCAAGAGACACAACTCACTATGACACTTGCTGACGGAGAAAAACGACAAGTGGAAGCCTTCACTACTTCCGTAGATATAGGACTTGAAGGAAGAGTCTTTAAAACAAACTTAATCGCATTACCCCATGCAAAAGAAAATCGTACTCTCCTTGGTACGGATTTCCTTCAAGATGCTGGTATCGTCCTTGATCTGAAAAGTCACAGATGGTTCTTTAACGATTTTCCTCGACGAAAATTTAATTTTGCTGAGGAAACCAATTTGTGTGATATCAAGAATACGCCATGTGCAGAATCCAATACTTGTCAACTGAGAGAGGAAGAAGGTCAACAACTGTCAAGTGAAGAAAAAAACGAACTCAACACCCTGTTGAAACAGTATGAAAGAATCTTCGAACCAGGGGGAGATGCTACTCCATACGCAAAACATTACATAAGTACTGGTGATCATCCTCCTGTATCGGTACCCCCGTACAGATTACCTCCTTCAAAGAAAGAAGAGTTGAAGAGACAAATTGATGATTTGCTAGAGAAGGATATAATTGAAGAGTGCGAATCGCCTTATGCCGCTCCCGTGGTTTTAGTTCCAAAACCGAATGGTTATAGACTCTGCGTGGACTATCGAAAACTAAATGAGAAAACTTTACCTGATACATATCCATTACCCAGAATGGATGATTTATGGCATGATGCAAAGACATGTAAATATATGTCAACCATTGACTTAACAGCTAGCTATCATCAGGTAGAAGTCAACCCAGCTGATAGGGATAAAACAGCATTCATCTGTTCTTTTGGCACTTTCCGATTCAAAAGAATGCCTTTTGGTTTACGAAACGCTGTAGCAACGTTCCAACGCCTGATGGATCGTTTCCGCAACGGACTTCCTTCGGTAAAACTGCTGGTTTACCTAGATGATCTGTTTGTGTTGTCACCTACCTTTGAGCAACATATCCAAGATCTGAAAGATGTCTTTGACCGTCTTGACAAATTTCGACTTAGTGCAAACAGAAAGAAATGTAAATTTGCATGTTCTAAAGTAAAGTATCTAGGACTTTGGATACTATCTGAGGGAATTGAAACAGACCCAGATAAAGTAAATGCCATCACCTCCATGCCTTCTCCAAGAAACGTGAAACAAGTTCAATCGTTTATACAAACATGTTCGTGGTATCGAAAATTTATTCCTGGTTTTTCCGAAATTGCCAGACCACTTACCAATTTGACAAAGAAAAATGCCTCTTGGGAATGGGGTGTTGAACAGCAAAAAGCATTTGAAGAACTGAAAAAAAGCTTGGTTTCTCCTCCGATTCTAAAGCAAGCGGATGAAACTAAACCATTCCTCATACGAACAGACGCTAGTAACAACGCTTTGGGTGCTGTCCTTTTGCAAAAACACGGAACTCAAGAACATCCTGTTGAATACGCAAGCAGATTGCTGAGTTCTGCGGAACGGAATTACTCAACAACAGAGCGTGAGGCCCTTGCTGTCGTTTGGGCACTTCAGAAATTCCGACGATACGTGGAAGGCACCGAAGTCATCATTTCGTCCGATCACCAACCTCTCAGGTGGCTCATGAGTTTAAAATCTCCATCTGGAAGACTGGCGAGATGGGCCCTGCAGCTGCAAGAGTTCAATCTTAAGATAGAATACCTCCCCGGGAAATCGAACTATGTGGCAGACATGCTTTCAAGACCCATATGCCAAACTGATGAAGTATTCTGCGAAGCTTCCACTATTTCTGTAGACTTCCCTAAGAAAACGCCCAAAGAAATAAGAGAGGAGCAAATGAAAGATGAAGAGCTTAAGAAAATAATTACATGTTTTGAAGATCCGGAAAAAGGAGTAGACTATTCCAATTGGACACAAAGAGGATATATAATGAATCAAGGCGTATTATTCCGATATTCTCCTGCTTCAGATGCTGAAGAAGCACAGTTGGTAGTACCCTTGCATGAAAGGGCGCAAATTTTAAAATTACACCATGACGCTCCAAGTGCTGGACACTACGGAGTAGAGGGAACATTAAATAGAATAAATCAACGATACTATTGGACTGGTATGAGATCCTTCATAGCTGACTATGTAAAGAGCTGTGTAGAATGCGCCAGATATAAAGTCAGTAATCAAAAACCTTGTGGACTTCTGCAGACACCAGTATACAGTCAACGATTTGAAACCTTGGCAATAGATCTCTTTGGACCATTACCCACAACTAATGAGGGTAAATCCTGGGTTTTTATAGTGGAAGATTGTTCTACTAAGTGGGTAGAATTATTTTCTCTCACTACAGCAACTGCTAAAGAATGCGCCACTGTTCTTGTGGAAGAGATTTTTCTTCGTTATGGGATTCCTCGAAGAATTATAAGTGATAACGGAACTCAGTTCGTCTCTGCTGTCATGCAGCAATTGTGTTTCCTTTTAAAAATAGATCAGAACCTAACACCAGTATATCACCCGCAGGCAAACCCTGTAGAGCGGAAAAATCGTGACTTGAAGCCACGTCTTGCAATCCTTGTGGGACTAGACCACACTTCCTGGGCTGAAAAACTTCCTATGATTAGATTCGCCATGAATAGTGCAAAGTGTGAAACAACTGGCGAAACAGCATCATTTCTCATGTTTGGACGAGAAATGAGAACCATAGATGACGTTACGAGTGATTTTCGTGCCATCGTCAACAACGATAATTTCGTTCCCGAGATCACTCCCTACCTAAAGAGATTAGCCAATATCTCTAATGACATCCGAGATAGAGTTGAATCCAAGCAAGATCAGAGAAAGACCTACGCAGATCAAAAGCGTCAAAAATCACCACAGTACGCACCTGGTGATAAAGTATGGGTTACATTGCATCCTAAGAGCAATGCTGCAAAATCAAAGTCGGCCAAGTTCATGCCAAAAAGAGATGGACCGTACATCATCCTCACCCAAAGGTTTTTACATCGTATGAAGTGGCCCACGTTGATAAGCCACATGAACCGTTAGGACAGTATCATGTGTCTGCATTGAAAAAGTGTTCTGATGAAAATGCAGTGCCGGTGGCACCTTTACGTAAACGAGGCAGACCAAAAACTCTTGATCCTGACCCAAAAACCTTGACGACCCTCAGAAGAAGCAAACGACCAAAAAGTGCTGGTCCCTCAACGAGACGTTAAATCGGAACCAGAGGGGGAGTGTGACAAACTTTCCTCTTTCCCCCACCACAGCGCCTCTGGCGGTGAACTAAGACAGTCTGCCAGGAACCGCCGTTAAATACGGACGTATAATTCGGAACCCTTAACCCCTCTTCCAAATTCTTGTATTTTTTTATTCTTGTTTTATTTTATATGTGTTTTGTCCTTTTCAATAAATATTAAGAGTTAGCTAATTTCTGGTCTTTTGTTATTTATGTGAATTGGAAAATACAAATAAACCCAAACTTCCCCTACAGTATCTAATATTTAACTTTTAACTCCAGGCGAGCTTTAGTCGCTGGAGATGAGCCGAATAGGAGTGAAAATTAAACTTAACTATTTAAACAAGTTTTGTTTTCCTAGTATTTTTGCTCTGTATCTAAGGACCAAACCTAGTCAGTAAAGGAGAGAGTTTTGAAGCAACATGCTGTCTGTTAAAAGCGATGAACTAGATCATATATTTTTCTGGAATTTGAAAACGACAATAAATTAAAAAGCGATAGATGATCTAGTTTCGCCACTGATGCTTTTCACTTTTTAAATTTGTTCATTGGTATGATGTTTTTTTTTTCTTTTAGAACTGCTGTGTTTAAAACTACTAAAAAGTAAAGTTTTTTAACGTTGGTATCGGCAGTTTTTTCAAACAGAGTAGTGCCTTAATCAATTCTAGTTCGTGTTTTAACACTATCAAGTTGTATAAAGTGAAAAAAAAAGCACAAATGTTGACGTATACTTTTTTTACGAGTCTGAAGTTCTTATTTACACGAATGAGGAATTATGTTTAATAAATTATGCATTTTTTATTCTGAATCAATAAAAACAAAACCGAATTCGTGGAGTTGAGTGTTTAAATGTATTAAAAAGTTTTTGTGCATCAAAAGGAGTTTTGACCAGCTAAATATTACTTTGTTAGTATTTTTGTTAACTCAAATTTGAAAGAGATCAAAATCAAATCCACAGGACTAGTCATTAAGAAGTTATAAGGGCTTCACGCGAAAGTATGTCTTATTTAAAACTTATATTAATATCTTCCTAATCATTTCGTTTCTTCATATTCGTTTTTAAAGAGACTAACTCAAAAATAAAAAGGAAATTTTAGTGAACAGGAAACACATACGTGTTTTAGAAGAGTGACTAGACATATCAATATGTCTTGCTAAACCATCGTTTCACACACTAAATAATCAGTCGTTGTAGATCGCAATATTCATGTAAATAGATTTTAAATATTCAATGTGTGAAAAAGTTTTCCACAACAGCTTTTACACTTCCCCAGTACACCTTCCCAGTTATCTTCAGTAAACTGAAGATAACGACTAAAATCCCTCTTGGAGAAGGAGAAAAATCATGCTCATGCTTACCTTTCATTATTTCCATATATATTTTTTATGACGTGGGAATTAGCTTACATCAAAATACAAACTTAATTCCGATTATTTATAATAATATATCTAAAACAGATATTACATGGTTAGGGCTGCCACAAAATTCTTAATTTTTTAATCTAAGGAGTTTTGCTAAAAGTTCTAATATTCACTTGACTAAGTCAGGAAATTTTCAAAACCAAATCTTGAATTTTAATAAAAATTCAGAAATAAACTCTCTTGTATTGGTTCAAATTTTTTAAAACAGATACGAAAATGAGTTGTTTGATGCAGTTTTATTCTAAATACAATACTGGTATAAAACTTAACTGAAACTTTCCCAAGCTGAAGTTTTTCATAAATTCTTAGATAACAAATATTCACCAAATGTAGATTTTTGCTGTGAAAAGTGAAGTAAAAAAAACAACCATTATCAAGAAAAAATAACGCGGATTGAAATTTTCCTGCAGAATGAACCAAATAATAAGTTTATAAGAGCTTTTATTAGAATGAGGAAGTGTCACATAACATTCCCATAATATCATACATTTCTAAACCTAAGTTATTATTCAACTTCTAAATCTCTTTATTAAAACAAAGTAAAAAATAAAAGGAACAGCTGGTAAAGACGATTTTATAGCTTTTGTTGCTGAATACTAAAAGTAAATTTTGTATTGAATTCGAACTTTTGCAGAAATGTTTAAAAATTTTAATCATTTTTGTCGATATTTTTACCTTACTTGCATTATTATATCTTTTCAACCTTATACAATCAAAAATATATTTTGAAATCTTTTTCAGATTTAAAAAAAAAATACTTTGCTTATTTTAAAATTGCCTTTAGGGAAATAGAATAAAATAGAGATGTGTTTTAATAGCTAAGATGTTTATTATAATTTTGCCTCACTGTTTGTGAAAACAAAACTGATAATCAGCATATATCTAAAACATAGTTTGATAAATATAATCGATTATAGTTCTTAAAAAGTTCATTTTATAGGCTGTGACGCTTTCAAATTTAAATTAGCAAAACTATTAGTGTGACATGCAGCTTTTACTATTATATAGAAAGGTTTTGTTAAACAATTTTAAAAACAAACAATCAAAAGATTATTTCTGTCAACTGATAATATTAATAAGAAAAACCTTTTGATTAAACGGTTGTCTTTAAACCCTTCTTTCTCGCTCCCGTGATATTTCCGGGCTGGAGTGTTCAGTAGTAACGCGCCAATAAGAATAAAACTAATTAATTTCTTTTGCCCGGAAAACATTTTATTTCTCCTTTTGCCTACACGCCAGATGGCACTTTTATGACCGTTTTCTTGAAAATTAGCCGATCGTTAAGGGGTTAAGAGCAGCCTTTCGTCATACTTCCCAAGGTGCTTATCAGGCTGTAGAATTTTTAAATTTGAGAATATGAAAAACAAAGAAGTGAGAATCATTTAATAATTAAACCATTTCCAGCACATATATGTATAAAAGGAAACAAAGTAACAGTTTTTATTATTTCTTTATTAATTTTTGCTTATAATTTTAAAAGACAAATTTCCAAAAGAATATTCACATAAATTGATAAAGCGTATATAAATATAACAATTTGAGTAACATGCTTTTATCCTACTTTAGACAGTACTTATCAAGCTTCACATTTTTCAATTTGAAAGTATGAAAGTCAAAGAATCGAGAATTATTTTGTAAATGAAATATTTTCAGTAAAAAAAAAAAAGTATAAAAGTGAACAAAAAATCAGTTTTCATTATTTTGTATTAATTTTCCTTTAAAATTTTAAAAACAAACAGCGGAAAATGAATTTTAGATGAATTCTTAAAATGAATAGCAAAATAAGTATTTGAATAAACGATCATCTTCAACAACAGACTTTCTGCTTACTTGGAAAGGAATTTATAGTTAAGCTCAAAACGTCAAATGATAGAAAAGATGAATAATATATATTTTAGAAAGATAGTCATGTTTCACGAATTTCATAAATAATGAAGCAACATAACATTTCTCCTTTAGAATATTTTTAATTTTGTGATGACTCATTTTGTTTTTACTTTCTACATAACATGTAATTACGTTCTTCTATGCAAATATTCTGAGTTTTTTTTTTTTTTCACTTTTGTTATTCCCAATCGAATACATTCGTTTTAAAATCTAACGAGTTTCATTAACATATTAATAGCTGACTAGAAAATGGTGGTTCTTCAAATTTATAAATGGGTTTTTAATGCAGAAATAAAACTTAGAATTGAATTGTGAATGTATTTTAGGTATTTGGAGGTAAATATAAATTCATTGCTAAACAGAAAGAGCTACTAACAATTGTATAAGTAATGTGACATTCTACATATTTAAAGCTGATTGAGACACTCTGTTAGAACTTTCATTTTGAAATTACGGTAAAGTAACCAGCAACAATCTATCCAACCGATTAACCGTGGTTAGGAACATTTCCTTACTGTTTTGAAACCGTTTAGGACTGATACAGTTAAAAAACCGTGAATATGAAACTATACGGTTTACACATTTGTAAATACTAAAAAGTTTAAATATCTGAATTTATTCATGTAAAAATAAAAAGATGACATTTTATTTTCTCATTTCTTTAAACTATTATTAACTCAACTAGCATCTTTTAACTATAATAAGCTTATTCATGAAATAAAAGACTTCTAAGTACTATTTATAGAAGTTCTTTCTCGTTTTGTTTTTCATTAAATTTCAAAATGTGTATTTTTGTTTGCAGTGAAATATTCTTAATCACTGTATAAAGTTTTAACAATCATGTTTTATCTTCTTTTTGGTTGATTGCTTCTTATAATGATATCAAAGATGGTTTTTCATGCTATTTGCTGTTACTTTTAAGCTAAAGTCTATGGATATTCTTCATAAGGGTTCTATTTTTTTTATTATATATAAAGAGAGAGGGTTTTTCAAAAGGGCTAAATTATTTTTGTGATCCCAAAAGTATAAAATTAAAGTGCTCAAATGTTATTGATGAAGTTCGAAGTTTTGACGAAATCTTAAATTACGAAAAAATATTTTAACTTGCTTGCAATCTTAATTTTTACGTCTCGTGTTCGCATAATTTTTGAGCACTGTAAAAAAAGGGCTTCTCAAAATTGAACAAAAATGTGTCGTAATAGTTCCAAAAGAAATACATTCAAATTTTCGAAATGACTCTCATCTCCAAACAAATGCATTGCTTCCAAAAGTGATGGATGCCTGAGAGAAATGTTCGTTAGCTGCCAGCAAGAATCGAACCAAGGACCTCTAGGTTCGTAATAAGATGATTCAACTACCATAGTTGTACTCCAGGTTGAGTTAGAAAACTTTATATAGTTGTCGCCGCAATATTATGGCATGCATTCTATTGCTTAAAAGTTTTTAACATTTAACGAAACATGCAAAAAATGAAATTGAAACTGCAGATCTTTGCATTAATCTTTTGGGATCAAATGTTCTAAATTGCAATCTTGTGTACTATTAAATTAGTATGTCATCATTACTTTGGCAGCTATATAAAATTTTATAACTCCACCTGAACTGGTGTGTAAAACTATGGTGGCAAAAGCATCCTATTACGAAATTGGTGGTCGTTGGTACGAATCCTGCTGGCACCTCTCGCTTTATCCATGTAATTTTTGAGGCAATGCATTTTGATCAAAAATGAGTATATGCTGTTTCAATTTTGGATGGGGCTTTTTAATTCAACTCGAAGTTAATTCGACACATTTTTTTTCAAAAGTTCGAAAGAAAAAAGATTTTTGGAAGATATATATTTATCTAAAATGTAGCTTGTTCTCTCTTAAGTTTAGTCCAATCGAAATAGATTTAAGCTTAAAAGATTTGTGATCATGAAAACTGCAATCTATACTACATCTTCAACATAGTTCAAAACAACATAAAAATTATTATTATATACTAATTATTAAACAAATTATATATAACAATTTTATTGAATTAATATTATTCTGAACATCTAATAAATAAAATACATGAACAGGTTTAACTTGTTAAAATATAAAACTATTTACTGAAGCAAGAAATATATATCATTTTTTTTAAATACTATAACGAATTCTGTTTAACTTTAATAAAATAAAATTATTTCGGAAGTAAGTGCCCGCATCACTTGTAATAAATATGAGTATAAATCAATAAATAAGTTTGGCGTGTGCAGTTAACAGAGAATGGAGTTTCGATATTATTAAAAGATAAGCATTTAAAAAATATTCTATTCTCTATAAAATGATATTTTTAAATACTAGGGGAACAACTATGATTGTCTCACTTAGCTTGTTTCCTAAAGAGATTGCTACATTATATTTAACAGTTATTCAGTTGAAAGATCCCAAACTTTTTATTGCTATTATACAGAATTAGTATGATAAGCTTAGTTTACGATTCTATTGGGTTAAAATTTAAATTTTACAATTTTGCTAGATTGCAATAGTAAATTTACAGACAAAAATTTTTTTTTAATCTTTAACCTTTTAATTTGCTATTAAACTAATTAAAAATTATTGCCTTAACTAATTATTGCCTTAAAAATAGTATAAAAGCTCGTTAAATATGTTTAGTCAAAAATATTTTTTTTATAAAAATAGTGTTAAATTGTTAATATTTTATATTTTACTTTGAAATTTTAAATAATCATTTTGAATTCACTATCCTAAAAGCATACGTTGACTCCACAAAGTTTTACATAAAACTAATTTTTAATATGATATTTTAAACAAGAAAAAAGTGCTATTTACTTTTCGATAAATGCAAAACTGTTATTTAATAAAAATATATTCATAATAAACTGTTCTGTTGTAAAGTAATATTACGAGACTACTTTTTAAAATAACAAATGAACAGCACTTTTGCTTTTTAAGACTTTATTATAGTATATAATGGTGGATAAAACCATGTATTTTATTTTTCTAATGAGAATGCACGAATATCGTATATATGACGAATATATAAGAATATAATCATATATTTATATATATAGATGAAAGAAATTTTTATTTATATAGATAAATAAGTTATAGCATATTACACTTATTTAAATATCACATTTTCATACACCTATAATAAACTCAAATACCTGAAAATGTCAGTTTCCGGGTGCCATAGTCTTTCGCAGAATAAAGAAAAGTGAACGAAAAAGATGAAAATTCAAAATTGAGATTTTTATATATTAGGCATTTTTGTATAATAAGCTACATAAGGCAAAAGTTAAATAAATAAATAATTTTAAAAAATTCAAAAATAATTTTTCATACAGCTTTCTGAAGTTTTATTTTAGTGCTTAATAGTACAGGAAAAAAGCTTGTCGTCAAGCTTCCAAAATCAATCGGGATACACTTACGCTTTTATTTTTCAATTGCACAACACCACAGGAAAATCACATACAATTTCAAATACTGGCTTCTGTCATCGTTAATATTTTATTTAAAAATGATGCAAATTTTTGTACTGTAAATGACGTTAAGTTATCACTTAAAAAAAATTTATGCTATCTTACATTTTGAAATGATTTTGAATATATTAATATTTAATTTGCGAAACAATCTGAAATTAAATATAAATGTATCTTGAAATTATAAAACTCTGTTTTTTTAAAAAAAATAAAAGAATAAATCGCACTTTATGTTTATAGGTAATGTGAAGTTGTTGTTTTTTTAAATTTATATTTTTTAAAACATTTTAAATGATTCAAAGATGTAAAAATCTTTTTTCGTACCAATCTCGGTAAAAAAAAAGTGCGTTTCCTTTTCATAAAAATAAATAAAAAATTGGAATAATTTTCTTCCCTCAAGTCTTAAAACCCTCAGGCATTATAACTATTTTTGTTTTTGTTCATCTGCTAAAGACAATACATTTGATGAATCAGAAAACCGTGTTTCATCCTTAATTATACGAAAATGGTGTTTAATCTAAACACTTTCCGCGTCACTTCATCTTAAACACAAAGTTATGCATGTTCTGCTTGAAAAGTTACAAATTATTTTGGTGGTCGACTAACCAAACAATTTTCTTAAAATCTCAATCAATTATTCCGCTTCTTGTTTGTGATTTCAAGTGTAGGTAATTGGATCTTAGTAAAAACTATTCAGAAGAAAAAAAATTTAAAAAATGCTAGCTTTGATGGTAAAAAATTTCTTAATAAACGGAGGATCTTATTAGTTTTGTTTTATACCTAAAGAAATTTGATACCATGTTTATATAAAGCAAATATTTAGTCAAATAAAAAGTTATTTGCTTTCCTTCCAGTTAATTTGCATTGTTTTCTTATTTAAAAGGCAAATAAGCTCAGTTTTGAGTCAACGATAGCATAGTTATTTCCTAAATAATATTTTTCATATTTCTTTCATGAAGTTTTCATATTTCTTTCATCAGAAGCAAAACTAATACTTCTCGTGTTTTTTTTATAAAATCATTTATTTAAAACAGTCTAATATTTTTTTTAAATTCCTAGTAAAATATAATAGATTAAAAAAGCTAATAAGCTTACTTTGTAATTAACAAAAGACAAGTCATTATTTAATAAACTAGTACTTTTCATATTTCCTTTATAAAACCTATTTAAAACATTCCAATATATTTTAATTATAGTTGATTATAGTTAATTATAGTTTGTGAATGTTTCTGACAAGTTAATTATCTTAATTGTAAGTAGCAATAATCAAAACTGGCTTTCCTTAACTATTTATGTATTGATGCTAAAGTATTTTGAGCCTCGCTTTATTAATTATTTTTAAATATGTTTTTGGATAATATTTGTTCGATTTAATCATTAGAAAGCAGTTATATTTTAAAGTGTAATAGTAAGGTAATTTAAAAATTAAATTTTATAAAAATTAAATTCAAAAGTAATTTCGCAATTACTATGTACATTTTAACATCAATAATAGAAATCAACATAAAAACTACTAAACACTATACTGTTGTTGTTGTTACTAATGCTGCTTGCTAAAACTAGCAAGCTTGCGTTTCTTGTTTTTTCAGCGGCAACATTTATGGCCAAGAACATAACTTCGGTCACACACTCGTCATAGCTCGTTTTACAGAGAGGACCCAATCATACCCCATTCTTTCATCCACAGATCGTAATTTTGACATGAACCACAGAACGATCAGTACCCCCAGAGGTATTGATTTGTTATGGGAACTTGAAGGACATAGTGACCTAGACCGATTTGGCATGCACCAGACACCATTTAATACATGGGCATTCTTCGGCCGGCTGGATTCCAATTCATGTTCTCTTGAACACGAGACAAACGTCCTACCAACCAGGCTATCCCGGCCTAATTGAATTGTTTAAAGATTCAATTTTTTTTAAATGTATTTGCACAAATTTGGCACCAGATTCTATTCGATAAAATTTAAACCTAATAATTTTATGCGGTAACATTACAACTTCTTTCGAAAACTTTATCTTTAAATTGATATTAGATTTTCCATTCTATTAAAAGCTTGTTAAATATTTTCAATAAAGAGATTATATAATGTTTGATATTTTAATAATCATTTTGCTTACAACAATTTAATTAAATTCGTTGAAGGAACTTATTTTACATAAAGCTTATTAAAGTAAATATATTTGAGTAATAAGATATTATAATTTAATTACCGTTTATTTGTTATAAAAAACGGTAACTAAATAACTATATCTTAAAATGTTACATTATAAGGTAATATTCTGCTCACATAATGTAATTAAGAAACAGTACTTTATGTTCTAATCATTTTATTTTGAATAATATTTGATTTTAAAAACAAATAGATTATCAGAGAATAATTTTGAAAAAATTTATAGATATTATTGAAATTATACAATAATAAATATAATTCAAACGCTAACTGAAATTTCAAAAGAAATCTTTTGTTGCGATTAAATCTTTATTGTCACGAGAAATACTTTTATCGTCGTTGAACTCAGAGCTCGCATTAAAATATAAACTCTCTAGTTAGTTTGAAGGTGGTTAAAATTGACGATAAATTCTGAAGAGATACATTATAAGTCTAATTGAGATTTTATCACTTTAGCTGGTCGAAATTTCGATTGACGCTAAACTGTATTTGATGACAAATTAGAAACAAACGTTGCTGCTTTCAGGAAACAATGTTAACAGCTGTAGAACTTTAGTTGAAATTCGGCTGTTTTAGATACCGAACATCAACTTACGATAATTTCTATTTGGCCGTAAAATGACGACGAATAAAATAATTGACGATAATTTTGATTTGGCAGTAAAATGACGACAAATAAAATAATTGACGATAATTTCGATTTAGCGGTAAAATGACGACAAATAAAATAATTGATGACCGAAAAAATCTTTACCGAAAAAATTATTTAGCAATTACCCGAAATTTTGCAATATTTGTAGCAAACGCCAATAAGTTGTTGTTTTATTTAAGTTACACTAGAGCTGCAGAATGAGCTATTGGCGACGGTCTGGAAAACATTCCTGTGGATTATCCGAAGACATATCATCACAATTATGATCATTTGAAGAGAGGGTGGTTCCCCAGTTTTAGCAGCTCGATGACCTGCATGCGAAATCAAGAGCTTTACAATAGAACAGTTTAACGAGGACCGATACTGCACACCCATGGTCTCTACGCAGGCTGATCAAAGTGATCTCCCACCCGCTCACTTTCATTGAAGCTTGATTTTAGTGTTCTACTGGGAACAGTATCTTTATCTTACAAAATCCCTAATTAAAATACTATTCTAGAAAAATAAATGAAAACAAAATTTATTAATCAAGCTAGTTTTATAAAATATCTATAAAACATCAGTATCAGTTCAAACAACGAAAAAAGTGCAGTTGTATTTTTTTTTAAACTATTAGTTTAAAAATTTCTTGTAGTTATGTGATTCTAAAAAATAAAATAAAAATTACTAAAGAATCAAACCAAATATTATTCAAAGCGAACCAAAATATCAAACCTAATACCAAAATGTTATTCGAACTTGCTGCAATTTCATTTACCGTCAAATTTAAGCCTTATAATAGTGCAAAGTGATGTTTGTTGAACATAAGTGCATGATTCTATGTTTTAAATGGGCCGGGATAGCTTTGTTGGTAGGACGTTAGGCTCTTGTTCGTGAGAACATGAGTTCAAAAACCACCGGCCGAAGAATTCCCATGTATTAAATAATGACTGATACTCGTTAAATATATCGGGGTCACAAAGACCTCCAAGTTCCTATAACAAAACAATACCTCTAACGGTACAGAAATGGAGATTGATCGTTCTCTGGTTTAGGTCTAAATTACGTTCTGGGGATGATTTTATTTATTTTTTTATTTTTTATTTTTTAATTTTATAACCGTCGTTGAACAGCCGACCCAATTTCATGGGTTTACGACTACTAATGTTCAACTCCGTAGCCTTGTAATTTTGAACCAATCCAGAAGACAAGGAAACTCCTGGATCAGTACCCCCAGAGGTATTGATTTGTTATGGGAACATGGAGGACTTTGAGACTCGACAGATTTAACGTGCACCAGTCACCATTTACTACACGGGGAGTCTTCGGCCGGCGAGGATCGAACCCACGACCTCTTGGATATGGGCCCAGCGCCCTACCGACCAGGCTATCCCGGCCTCTGGGGATGATTTTATTTTATTTTATTTTATAACCGTCGTTGAACAGCCGACCCAACTTAATGGGTTTACGGCTACTAATGTTCAACTCCGTAGCCTTGTAATTTTGAACCCAATCCGGAAGACAAGGGAACTCCTGGATCGAGTATTGGGAGAAATTTGCCTTCGTGGAGGACTTTTTGATGGAGCTAACCCGCATTTGCGTTACATGGAGAGGAAGACCACGAGAACCTCCCACGGTTAGCCTGACGGCAAGGGGACTCTAACCCATGATCCGTCTACCACTGAGGATATTTCACGTCAGCACTGTGGTCAGTGCAAGCCGGATGCGGAATTCGTATCGAATGGGATACGAACCCGGTTCGCCTCATTGGAAGGCGAACGCTCTATCCCCTGAGCCATCGCGGCTCTCTGGGGATGATTGAATATTCCCTTTAAAAAGGGCTGTGACGTGTGTGTGATTGAAGTATTCTTGGTCATGGATTGCACCACTGAAAGACAAGAAACGCACCCTCTGCCTTAAGAATGCGCTTGATTTCAAACTGGCTTGCTGTTATTGGCAAGTGGCATAAGTAACAGCATCATGTTTTAATTTGAAATTAAACATGTTTTAATTTAACACGTTCTTAAAATTGTGCCGAATCCACAAGGTGGCAGGGTTCACAGTACAGATATATTTTTTTTAAAAGCTACAGTTAGTGCAGTAAATAGAGACATTTTTCTTTTATTATAATTATAAATTAAATAATAAAAATTAGAAATAAATTTATCGATAACGATATTCATATACCTTCAAGCTTAATTAAGCATACTAAAAATTTTAGAGCATTCTTCGATCCACTATGTATTTTTATCTACTGACATTAAAAAAATAATTATAATTAAATAAGAAATAATTGAACTATTTGCCAATACAGCATATTCACGCCTGTTCTTATTTATTAAAATTAGCAAATTAAAAGTGACAAACAACTTTCGTGCATAATTATTGTAATATTAACAAAGATTCCGTCAAAAAAATATTGCTATTGCAAATTTAAAAATAACAAATGAAGCAAATACTATGTCTTTAATAATTTCAAATTAAGTACATGTTAGAAAATAATCTATTTACGAATAATCTATTGGACCAAAATTTCCTAATGCCAGTATTTGATCTTATTCATTTCATTAATTTAGACATTTCTCTAATCTGAAATAATTTTAATGACTTGATTCTCTGTCTTGCATAAACCAGCAATCCCCAAAATTCAAATACCATAAAATTCTGATTAAATGTCATTTGCATGTGTATTATTAAGAAATAGTGCTGAAATAACCCGAAAGGAAGTAAATATTGAGTTTGATAATAAACGAAATATTAATTGAGGTTAATATTTGTCAAGTGAAAGTGTTTATTTGTGCCACTTAGCTTAAATTTATAATTTTCCATTTGCTTACACTTTAATTTCTTTGAACGTTTTATTAATTACAGAAAAAACATTAAGTATCAATAGGTAGCGTCCGCCGTTATAACTATTAAAAAATGGAAGTGTCCCAATAATAGCAACTTTCACCTATCTGAAGGCATCGTGTTCAGATGTCCAGTATTTTAAAGTATATTTTAGGAATGAGTAAACATTTTGATTGAAGAAAAAAAATGATTTTTCGTATAATTTCTGGCAGATTATTGCGGAAACAAAATGCGTCTCGAATAAAATATCGTTTTTCTTGATTCCTTTGTAGACAAAAATATATTTAAAAATACCGTTTGTACATTATAAAAGCATTTGTTAAGTCCGGGTACAAGCTTCTGTATCAGGGCTCGAAAAACTGCCCGTCCTCGGCGGTCAAAAATTCCCCGTAAAAGAAACAACAAATTTCTCGAATCCGACGTCCGCGCGGACGGCCATTTTCCCCTTAAAATTCGTGATACATTTTAAATTTTTGTTATCTTACAAGAATCTATCGCCTGACTTCTATAATGACCCTCTAATTTAGAAATACAGCAACATACTGCGCTTGGTGGAATTGATGTTTTCTCTGTCTGGGAGTACTGCAGCGGTTGAAAGGAGCTTTTCAGTAATGAACTTACAAAAAAAAACATTACGGTCTTAACAAGAAGCGTTAAACGCAATTATGAACATCTACCTAAATGGAAAACCCCTTTCTGAGCACAAACCTTTGTATATTATTAGATTGATTGTGGAACTGGCAAACGTCATATTTGATTCATTTAAAAAACGCAGTACCCTCGGATAAATTGACATTCCAGATAACTTGACCTTTGTCATTTAAATTATTTCATATAAGAAATAAATTATTTCATAAAATAAATACTAGGTTACTATTAGTTACCTAGTATTTCTTTTATAACTGTATAATGTTATCCTAGTATTTGTAATCCTAATAACTACTAATTCATTGTGCAATTTACATGATAAATGTTTGTAATAAATAAGAGAAAATTATATTTTTATTTATTTAGAAGTGACGGGTTAGTTTAAAATGAGGACGGGTACATTGTTGGACAAGCCGTCCTCGGGGACGGTTAAAATTTCCGAGTTTTTTCGAGCCCTGTTCTGTATTCCTCAGTCTTAGAACTTTGCCGTCTGTTGTCGGGACCGCATTTCAACTAATTTTATGATCGACGTGAAAATTTTGACCTGCAAGGTATTTGGTTTTTATGTAAAAGAACAAATGAAAGTTACTGGGTGCAACCTCCAGACTCTATGGCCTATGATCTAAAATTTTCCATTTCGGACTTTTGATTGGTGCTTTTGTTTGAACCGCTGTGTGAGAATGAGCGTTGACATGCCACAAGTAAAACTCGATGGCTCAGGGGATAGAGCGTTCGCCTTCCAATGCGGCGAACCGGGTTCGAATCCCAGTCTATACGAATTCCGCATCCGGCTTGCACCGACCACATTGCTGACGTAAAATATCCTCAGTGGTAGACGGATCATGAGTTAGAGTCCCCTTGCCGCCAGGCTAACCGTGGAAGGTTCTCCTGGTCTTTCTTTCCATGTAACGCAAATTCGGGATAGTTCCATCAAAAAGTCCTCCACGAAGGCAAATTTCTCCCAATACTCGATCCAGGAGTTCCCTTGCCTTCTGGATTGGGTTTAAAGTTACAAGGCTACGGAGTTGAGCATTAGTAGTCGTAAACCCATAAAATTGGGTCTGCTGTTCAACGACGGTTATAAAATAAAATAAAAACGTAAACTTTTGCGTTAAGAAAACGTATTAAGGAACGTGCTTTACGTCTGCCTGGATTCTAAATGGACGTAGACACTATTAAAACATGGCGCTTAAACAAGGCTCGCCATAAAAATATCTAATGACCACAAGGGAAAAGTGAAATGTCCAAGGTTACTGTCCGTGTTGCCAACGAACTTACAGAAACTTTTCCTTTGCTGTTATCGGTGAAGTATCTTTACTATCCGAAAACTCGTACTTTTCGTCGGATTGAATTGGTAAACTAGTCATAGCATATTTAATTTCAAGTAAATTTTTATGCTTTATTAATTTATCAAGCATATTGATTGTGGTCGAATTTTTCCTAAGTAATTCCAATCATCTTGTCGGGTTGATTTGAGAAACTGCTCTAATAAACTCTTATAAAATGCAGGTTTGTTGCATAATAAAGAATGCTCTCGTAAGATTTACATATATCTGTCAATTGTATAAAATAATTTTATAATATATAATTTCTACTCAGATCAGTTTTTCTATACAATGTATAGCAATCTTTAATCTATACTCTGAGTTTTCAAGCTTCAGTCCTTTGACGCAGAAGGATACTGGCGTCCCTTTTGTGTATTCTTTTCTGACCCTCTTAATGCAAGCTAAAATATTTTTTAATTATAAGGAACAATCTAGTAGCTATTAAAATAATCAGTTAGACTATCGGCATTATATTTGTCCTAAAGTATAAAATTACGAAAAAGTAGTTTTAAAAACAAAATTTGTCATTCATACTCAAAAATTTATCTGATCAGTAAATTAAAGTACATTCATTGATGAATAATTGTTTTTCTTCGATATAAATAGCTGTTAAATAAGAAAAAATAAAACAAATTAATGTTTGAAAGATTTTACCTTTAAAGGAGAAAAAAACATCCATGTTTCATGTTGTATTTGATAATCATAAATTATTAAAATGCTAAATATAATATTTTTCACGTATTTCAACCAAAATGAATACAAAATAATAATAAAAAATATGAAAAATATGTTTAATAAAAATTCTGCAGCAAAGGGTTTCAAATAAAGGAATGTAAAATCTTTAAAGTTTGCTAGCTGATAGCTAATTTTTCAATTAAGTTGTAGTGTTTCCTTCAGTAAAAAATCAAGTCTGAATTCTTTATTTTAATTTTATTGTCGCAATAAAAAACACTTTTTTAATCTTGGAGGATTTTTCAGTGTACATTTTTAATGACAAATTTAAATTATTTAATTAGTTATACTGTTCATTAAATTAACTTTTCACCAACTCTTTAACTTTGTTAATTTTTGCCTGAAATTGAACATACTTTTTCTCTTTGGCAATATGTAGTTTTGTTTTTGTATCTTATAACTATCATAAAAAAAAGGTGCAAAACAAGGTAATAAGAACTGTAATTAATGTTCTTAAGGCGTTTTTTTCGAAGCTTTATGATTGCAAAATATTTATAGCATTTAAAAGTCAAATTGTGTGGAAAGAAATTGCTCGAACTGGCATTTTATGAGGTGCAACAATAAAATAACTAATAAATAAATAACACAAAATTCAAAAATAGTTCGTTCTATTTCGTTTTGAAAAGGAAAAGTGTTTCAATAAAAATTTTGCTATGCATAGTCAAAATAGTTAAGCTAAAAGAGAATCAAAAATAAAGGATCAACCCTATAAGTTTAAAATCTTGAATTTTCGGTAGAATAAATTGAAGAAGTTATTACATTTTCCACACGCAAAGTATAAAAAATTTAGTTGAAGTAGCTCACGGAAAGAACATTAACATATTTTCTATTAAAGTTTATTCAAAAGCAATTTTCTTTTGCTACAGTAACATTTAATGATTTGAAGAAACAGGGATAACTAATTTATAGCTAAAAAAAATGTGCATTGTAAATCAAACTGAAACTAAATTATTTATTTCAAGCGATATTTGATACAGTCATGTAAGGAAGTGTATCTTTAATATAATAATATTTTAGTCACCTACTAAGCTAGTTACAGAATGAGTTTTCTTTTCTTCTATAATTTGTAGATTTTTTCGATTAATTTTTAGTATATTTATTAAATGCATAGTTTTCAGGTTAATGGCTTGCAGGGGAAGATTTCAGTATTCACATCATAAGCCCTATTAATTTTCCAAAGAGGAATTATTCTTATTGTTCCTTAGTATTGCTTCCAGGTAAATATTTTATGAAGTTCTGAAATTTCTAATACATGGCAGCACAAAAGCACATGGCAGCAGAGATACATTTTATTGCCTACCGTCAAACGGGGTGACTAAGTTCCATACGGGGTGACTTGGTGCCATCCTGGGTTTTCGAACTCAAGCGGCAGATGGCGCCAGAGGAAGGAACCGATCGAAAAAGGAAAACTACCACTGGGTAGAGGGACAGTAGGGCTATTTTAACTGGGGTACTACACCAATCAAATTATAACCTAAATTGAAACCTACCATTGTTTGTGTCGACGTGGATTTGTGGTGTTGTGATCTGGAAAAGAAGTGTGATCTGGTAATCATATTTCGGAAGCAGCCAGAGAAAAGGTAAGTTCAGTTTTTTGTTACCAAACTATCAAAGAAGTTCTACACGCTTCGACGTTTCAAAATGATTTTTTTGTTTACCAGTTATAACCCTTAATTCAATTTTCGATGAAGTGTGGGATGACTAGGTGCCATCTTGTTTTGCAGTGTTTTGGTCATTTTTAAGTTTCTAGAGTGTTTATTTTCAAGTGGAGAGCCTGCCATGGATGTTCTAGATGTTGACCACCCATCTATAACAGTCTCTGGTCAACCGTTGACAAGCAGGGAGTCAGTCAATGACGCAAAAAACACTGGCCCAGAGCAAGGTGACTTTGTTGCTGTAAATTATAAAGGAAAAATGTATCCGGGTCAAATGATTTCTGATTTCGACAGTAGCAATGAGGTATGTGTGAAATGCCTGGAGAAAAGTGGACAACTCTGGAAGTGGCCTGACACCCCTGATGTTTTGTGGTACAAAAAGAAACAAATCCTGAAGAAAATTTGTCCTCCCAAACTTCTACCAAATGGCGCCAAAATTCAGATTATTCTACATTCGGATTGACTAAAAGAGAGAGTTTCTATCTCAAATTTGTAGTTTGCGTTTATTTAATAAATTGAGTTTTTTTGAAAAACATTTTTAAGAGTTTCTTTAATGAATAGCATTTTTCCATATGTAATGTTTTCACTTTAAAATTTGAAGGTATACTCATAAAAAAAATAACTTATAATAGCTAAAATGACAAGAAGATGAATTCTAAAGGGTTAGTAGTCGCCAGCTATCGTTTCTAATAGATTTAAAAGGAGAAAACATGCGTGGCACTTAGTCACCCCCCATGTGCGGGGTGAGAAAGTGCCACTAAGAAGAAATTATATCTCCCTTTCGTGATATCTTAGAATCACTTTTAATATGTTAATTGAAAGCTAAGATGTGTAATTATGTTGCATTAAATAATCAACCCGATAGGTAAAAAATTCGAGAAAATATGACACGAAAACATCAAAAAGTGGCACATAGTCACCCCGTTTGACGGTACTTATGGAAATTTTTGTGTTTTCGCCAAAAAACGCTGAGTCTTGTACAATTTGAAAAACAAAAAGCTTAGCAATTATTATTATAAGTATTTAAGTATTATACAAACTATTCAAATGTTACAATTTACTCCTTAAAAATATATACAAAGTGCCGATATTATATGCCAATAAAATAGGACAATTATTATGATTGTAGGTATTTCCGTTATTTTTTATATAAGGGGGAAAAAAACATTTTTCGTTACGCTACAAAATTAAAAAATTAATTTCTTTACGCATTTTATACCATCAATAAAACTTATACTTTTTCTCTGATATACTTTACTAGTTACGTTTAAGTTGCATTTTATTTTTGCATTTAAAATACAAAGTACATTTTATTATCGCTACTTTTAAAAGTACCCTTACTAAAAAGTAGTTTAAAAAAGCAATGTTACGGCGCAACATAAATGGATATTTATACATAAATGGGAGTATAGATAGGTTTTTTTCGAAGCTCTAGTTATAATAAATATTTAACTTCATAAAAATCAATATGTAGATATTGTTATATATGATTAGATATTGATGAGTATCAAAATAAATATATTTTAGGAAAACATAAACAAAAATCTAATTCTTAATGCAAAGAAAGATTTTATATTCCTTCGCATTTTAAAAAGCGTACTCAAAATAATTTCTTATATAATTTGAATGCAATGTAATGCTTACTAATTTATGAAAACATTTTTCTTAATACTTTCAAATTACTAAGGATTTTACAGTTCTGAGAAATATATTGTTCTGAGAGCGATCTTTTATATATATTATCGAAGTGTTAGGAAGGTTTTTTATATTACTGAATGTGGAATAAAAGATGTGTTTCATTTTTAAAAAAAATATATCGTATTTTGCTTTACCCAGAAAAATAATATGCATTCATAAATCATCGGTGCATAGTTATTCTCTCGTCAAATGCCTACAGCTGTTGGCGATAGAAAATTGATTCTGTAATCTTTTGAATTCGAATTCCTAAAACAAGAAAAAAATAGTTTATTTAAGAAAAAGCAACATTTCTTTTTAATAAAAACTATATGTGGAAAAATATTAATACGTATCTTAAAAAAAAACATTTAATTCCGACGTGCAGCTAATATTTTTTTAATTAAAGAGAACTATTATTATCGATATTAAATTTTTGATTTTCATACAATTGCATTTAACTTTTTCCCCATAGTCTTACAGCATTAGTTATAAAAATTATGTCAAGTGTATATAAACGTTTTATATAAAATCGTAAAAATATTTTCATTACTGAATCAATGATATTTTATATTTTATTTTATAACCGTCGTTGAACAGCCGACCCAACTTAATGGGTTTACGGCTACTAATGTTCAACTCCGTAGCCTTGTAATTTTGAACCCAATCCAGAAGACAAGGGAACTCCTGGATCGAGTATTGGGAGAAATTTGCCTTCGTGGAGGACTTTTTGATGGAGCTAACCCGCATTTGCGTTACATGGAGAGGAAGACCACGAGAACCTCCCACGGTTAGCCTGACGGCAAGGGGACTCTAACCCATGATCCGTCTACCACTGAGGATATTTCACGTCAGCACTGTGGTCAGTGCAAGCCGGATGCGGAATTCGTATCGACTGGGATTCGAACCCGGTTCGCTTCATTGGAAGGCGAACGCTCTATCCCCTGAGCCATCACGGCTCTGAATCAATGATATTATCGATATTATTGATACAATTTTAAAATTTCTTTTTTGTATTCATATTTTTTTCAGCCTGCAGTTGTTATGGGTCACACGCAACGCCTATTTACCCTTTGTAATAATTTAATCTCACCATGGTTTTAATTGGCATAACTGTTAAAAATTTTCAAGAAGGTTAGACCGGAATAACTTGTAAATTTTCTGCAACAGTTACTAACGTACAAATTTGAACCATATTCTCAAGCAAAATTAACATACCTCTACTTGATTACACGATACTATGGTTCAATTGAAACGGAAAGCTGGTTTAATTTAATATTTTATTAAGGTTGCGCCACACGCGCTCAATATTATGGTTCAAGATACTAATATTACTGTCCAGATTTTTCTGATTAAAAGTAAATATTTCATTACAGTAATTTCTAAAATGACTGACTCATCACTAATATTGTAAGTTTTTGATTATTTTTGCATGCTACCTCTTTTAGAGTAATATTCGTACCTTTTAGAGAAAAGGCTATTTCAATATGCTAAATTACAAAATTGAGGAATACAGAGTGACCAGCTACATTATCACATTTCAAGCTTAAATAAATTTAAAACAGATGAAAGAATTAAACGTAATACATTGTATTGATTCAGAGAGCTGAAAGATTTTTGTAGCTTTGTCAAAATTATTTATAAAAGTTCCCAACAGATGGCGCTTTCCGACTAACAGGGCAGTAATAATGAACAAAATATGGCGCTGTATGCTGTACAGTGAACGTAGTTCCGAAGAAGTACCCGTTATCACGATAATAGCGCGCAATACAGAGTTCGTCTGTAATTCTAGTAATTCTGTTCATATCAACAGCCATTAGATAGCATAAATAGGCAAATATTGTTAATATAGCCCTTTACCGCACATAACGTCATCTGTTGACAATAATTCTAACGTATTTTCAAAATTATATGTAAAATAAATCTTTATCGATTTGAAGTTCATTTCCTTTTCTCTTACCTCCGATTGTTTGAAATTTTCCTAATTTTTTATAAGAGCTCTTTTCGGTCACAGACATTCTGTAATCATTGTATTTTATTATCTATTTAAGACCTATTATTTTATATTTAAAACCTATTATTTTTATCTATTATTAGTATTTCCTTTTTTTAAGACCATCGTGTACAATCCATAAATAAAGTAACAGATAAATAAGTTACAGACAAAAGAAACTAATAATTCACCTCGTCTGAATTTGGTAAATGTTCTGCATGTATTTGATAGAATGGGAAATTTACATTGTTTGTGACATATTTTGTTTTATACAATTAGTTTAAGAATTGAAAAATTGATACTTATCTTTGCCTGGAAATATTTTTTTCATGCACACTTTTTAATCTGTATTCTACAATCCATGTAATAATAGAATTTAATTTTAATATATAATAATGATGTTAGATTTTATTCTTTATTTATCTGAAGATATATGGGTAAATAAAGGTTTTGGGTTAAAAGAATATAAAAAAATATTCATTACTTCTTATGCTTAACGAATATTTTAGATTTTTCTAATAGCTTTTTAACTAAAAGGCTTAAAACAAAAAATTATCAGACAACATGTAGTTTTTTTTTTTCTTTCAGAGCTTAGTGCTTAATTTCTTTCACAGAGCTTTACATTTTTCTTCATTGGTTTTATATAGAGAAAAATTCTCACTCTCAAAAAAATTTTAAAACCTTGCACAACAGAAAAGTTAAGACATTGTTTCTTGTTTCTTAAGGGAGTACATGCGAAAAAAAAATTCTATTATTCGGTGATAACTAAATAATGGGTTTAATTGTCTTTACAAGAACCCCCCCCCCCCAAAAAAAAAAAAAAACTATTTTAAAGGCCTCTAAATAAGGAGACAACATTAAAATTCCTTTTCATTATTTGAAAATTGATAGATGAATAGAAAAAAGTTTGCATAGAAGTTTAAGAATTCCAATATTTGAAAGCTTTTTACGGTTTTAAAGTGAACCAAATAAGCAATGATAACGAAGCACTTAGTCTGACCTCAGTTAATCAAAATAGTCGCTATTTAAATTAGTTTTCCTAACTCTTCAATCTCATTAATAAGAGTAGATTATATATAAAACTTATTCTGCCAATTTCAAAGTAATTATGAATTTATAAATTATACGAAAAGAGCAACAATTTTTTTGTTTGAAAGTGTCACCAAATTCAATCATTCTGCAGCCGAAGAGTTTCGTCTGCTATAAGATGGAGCTTTAAGACTTTGGTTTTCTTGATTGGAAATTTTTTATTTATGCTTCAAAAGGCAATAATGAAATTATCAAATTGTAAAACTAAAAAAAAAATTATATTGTTTTGAGCAATGAATTCAAAGGTTCTTGAATAATTGGACATTTTACAAGTTTTTTATGATAGCAATTTATTAGATAAATTCGAATTCTTATATGTAATCGTTTGAAATTAATTTTTTACAAGTATCTTAAACCAGATTAAAAGACATGATCCCATGATTAATGTAGTTTGGATAAAATTTCACATAAACTATTTTGTTTTCATTTTTGTACCATTTCCAGCTCAAAGTACTTAATACATTTGTTATTCCATTACAGTGACGTTCATCAATGATTCAAGGCACGATGAATGACCAGCGTTGACACTCATATTCACAGACCTTGACATTACAGGTACAATTTTTCTAAATTCTATTTTACGTTAGACTAATCTCCTGTCCAGTTTTCGCCGCATAAGATAGGTCATGTGATGCCAACATGCGGGTGCAAACTGAGCAGTAAAATTGGGTGACATGATCTTAGTAGCAGGCGAAGTAAATTTATGCCGCATACAGTTTTTAAAGCTTGTTCTAGCTAACACTAGATGCCATTTAATGACAACAGATTGTGAATTTTCAGCAGTTTCATGCACACTATTAAATTGGGAAACAGCTGTCATTTTGGGGATTACCAAATCGTGTTAGACAATTTTTTTTTTTTTTTTTTTTTTTTTGCTGTTAGAGTTGACATTTTTAAATCTCATCTAGAACATATATTTACGGTATTATTATTGATACAGTAAATTTATAATTCTGTTTCTATTATAATCCAGTTCCTATTATAATGAACGTGACATATTTAAAATAGAAACTTATGTCTTGTTCATTATATATGCCATGTTGACCAACAATATTGCACTTTGGGTGGTGACTTTGAGTCAATCTTGGGTAAAGTGACTAGTGTGATAAATGATGAAGATTATAGTCATAACTACGCAAACAAAACAGACGTGAATAATGTTTGTTCTGCTTCAAAATAGCGGTAAAGATTACGAAATAAATCAATTGTATTGTAAATGTAATAGCCAATGTCAGTGATGAGACACCAAAAACAAATAATGCGAGCCATGTTGCTTCCTCAGCAGAACTTCAGAAAACGTGTCACTTGCAAGCTATACAGTGAAGCAAACCAAATAAAATTGGATTTCTTGAATAAGTTTTGATCTAATGATCGGATTTTCTCGTTCTAAGACTCAATCTTAATGGCTCGAACGGGTTACCTCAAATATGCTAATTAGTAAGTGCAGACGATATTTCAAGTTATGAAATCAGATACAAAAACGTACTTTCTCTGAATAAGCATACCTTTTTTTTGACAGATTTAGATTTCTGATCCCCTATATATAGGGAGTAGCCGATATCCGGAAAATATGGTCCCGATAGTTTTGGTCAAGAGAGCGATTCAAAGTTTTTAGAAAATTTTTGTATCATTTTAAAGAATGTAATTTTATATGGCAAAACACATAAGATTTGTACGAAATTGGCTTAATAATTCCTGAGAAATTGTATTTTAAAAAAGTCAGTTACTGAAATTTTGATTTCTCAGGAACTATTCGATCGATTTGACTCAAATTCGTATTCTGTCGCAGAAATTTACATTTTTTAAAAAGTGTATATTTTGCAATTCAAAATATTTTTGACCGTTCTTATGTGAATAATTAAAAAATAAATATTTCCTAAAAGTTATTTTTGGTATAGAATTATCTATGAATAAACGAATTTTATAATTGTGTGTAAAAAAATTTCAATGCACCTAAAAACTTCTCCAGTTAAAGCGAAATATGCAAAAAGTAAAATTAACAATAAATTTTCCTAATTATTGTGTCCAAACTTTGGAGTGCACACCTGACCAAATTATTATCTCCATATTTCTCAAATTGCGGCTACCCCCTATGTTTCGTGGGTCAAAAATCTGAATCCGTCAAAAAAAAAAAAGGCATGTTTGTTAATAAAAAGTACGTTTTTGTGTCCTACGTTGTTTTGTTTGTGTGATTCTGTGCGTTAAATTTAAAAAAAATAAATAACAGTAAAGCTAATGATAATACCATAAATATTTTAAAGTAAAATTGGATGCTTTCAGATTAATATTTTCATTACGAAATTTTTGGTCTACCCCCTCAAAAAAAAGTTAAAAATTTAAACATTGAAAATATTTTAAAAATTCTGTTGCTTATTCGATGATTAGAAGGCTTGATATGTGCTTTGATGACTTTGTGCCGCATAAAACATGTTTTTAAAACTTTTCTTTAATATGAATTAAAGAATTGCCTATTAAAATATCATTATATCTGCATAAAAGCGATTTATGCTGACATACTTCATTAAATATTTAGTACTTAAAGTTCAAAACTAAAAAAAAAAAAATATTCTGAAATAAAAACTTGAAAAGTTGACTAACTTTTTATTTTTAAGATACTTTTTAAAGAATAAATGTTAATAATTCAAATATGTGTATCAAAATTTTACAGTTTGCTTATGCTATAAATAGACAGCGGATTATATGCACTAAAAAACGGACAAAATATGCATGCAAATATGCACTAAAAAACTTGAATATATGCTCTTAAAACTAGAAATATGCATTTAAAATAGAAATTAAAAGTTCAACTTATTTAAATACTACTACTTACTTTTTCCAACAAACACAGCTAAAACATTTTTTTGTTCAAAGGAAAAAAATCAAAATATTTCTTACTTGAATCTACACATTTCTGAAGAAAAAGCCTAAAACTGAAGTATGATAAATGAGAGAAGAAAAATCATCGCATTTTCCGGAAAGATTTTATTAAACTGAATAATTTTTGTTGCAATACACAACTAAGTGTTTTTCCAAATTTTCAAGGGTGAATTGATGTCGTCGGTCATCAAAGATCATTTTGAAAGCAGAAAATGACCTCTCCACGTCAACCGATGTTATTGGACAAAACTGGTACAATTTCGTACTCATTGGTTTTACTTTCTCTGGAAGTTCAGTTCCGTTTCCATTAAGAAAATCATTTATCTTCTTCACTGCTGCAAAACCCGAATTTTTGTTTTGAACGAAACACCATTTTTCTTTTACTTTCTTCCCAACTGAGTCTGGAAGAGCATTGATGCACTGTTGAATTTTTTCAATTTCGGATATGGCCTCAGCCAGGGATAGACCTCGTGTTTCGAGCTTTGTTATTGCTCCACTTAAGAAAGAAAAGTGAGTGTCAATTATGGCCAAGTCCTTCTGCAAAGAGATATCCTGTAGTAATTCTTTTGTGACATAAACTGAAAAAGCACAGGAACTGTCAATTGCATCTACAACTGACTTTATTGCATCAAAATTATTAGCTTAAAAACGTGCAGCTTCAATCCATGTATCCCACCTAGTTATCACAGGCTGTGGAGGTAAGGGCAAATCAGGATACATTTCTTTATACAATTTTATGCGCACAGGTGCCTCGAGAAAAACTTTCTTGATACTAGAAATTAAATCATTCACAGAGGAGAATACTTCTCGAACAGTCTCAGCCAGTCTGTGAACAGCATGAGCCAAACATGTAATCTGAAGCATTCTGGGATAAAAAATTTCCAGTGCTGCTGCAGATTTGACCATATACGGAGCGGCATCACTGATAAAAATCAAAACATCTTCAGAACCACCTCTATCAGGCCATAATAATTTGATAGAATCATTGACATACCTTGCTATGGTTGAATGATTGACTTTTTCAAGGGCTTTGCTTGCTAGAAGATGTGGTCAAGTAGGAATATTATCCATTTTTCCACAAATAAAATGAGCAATATAGCGACCGCACTTATCTGTCGTCTCATCGACTTCAATCCATATAGGGCCATCTCCAATATCTCGTCGAATATCATCCAGTACTTCGTTATATATCGGTTGAAGGTAGTTCTTTCTTAAAGTCGATTCATCGGGAATGATCTGATTGGTACAATATTTTTTTAATAACTGTCTTAAGTTTGGATTATTTAACTTTTTTAAAGGAATATTGCTGCTTACTAAGGCTTTGCATAAATCACCAGAAAATCACTTTCCTTTTTAGCTGCTTGAACAGGAATAGTTAATAAACTTTGAACAAATCCTTTTGTATTCTGCTTTTTCTTCGCGGAGTGAGCATTAGTCTTTATATGTTGATCGATCTGGTACTTTTTTTTTTCACAGGAAATGCGTTTTTGACAAATCACACAAAATACTATTTCCCCATCGGTCGTAAAGTCCTTCCCATAGTCCGAAATCCATGTCTTCATTAAATTTGATTTAGTCGACTTAATTTTTGGCATATTATAAAATTCAGCAGTCAAAAATCACGTTCGAAGCTTCACTAACTACGTATTCAACTGATGGATGTCGAAACTATCTATCTATCGGATGGACTATCGAAATATGTTAGAATAGCAGCTCTCTACGAAAATGTATTCACTCCACCTTTTAACTAATCAATCACAGGAAAGAGAGGTCATTTTCTACCTACCACAGAAGCCTTATTTTCCCCACACAGATTGACAATTATTTATTCCAGGAAAAGACATCCCTTCATAGAATATCTGACCATCCCTTTCTGAGGTTTCTACGACGAATGTCTGTTTGGGTGGACCCTATTGTACCCCCCTTCCCGACACACACCTCATTTCTACATCTTTTTCACGTGATTGCAATCACTCCCAGAAACATCAATCCAGCTGACCCTTTCAGGTGATAAAGAACGACAAAACAAAATTTAAAGCGTTCCTTATGCTAACATAAAAATAATAATGATATAGTTTTAGGAGGGAAAAGCCATAAAATGCTGAAAATATGCATTTATAAGAGCAAATATACCTTTTTATGCATTTATATGCACAAATGGCAAAAAGTGCTAAAATATGCAATTGCATATGCACGTATGCAATTGCATATTATCCGCTGTCTAGCTATAAAGAATGTGTATAATTAATTTATAATTAGAATTTTCTGCCGTGAGTTATCCATTAGCTAACTAGAAAATTCATGAAACGCTTAATGTAACTAAACTGAAGCATTATGTTTGTAATTTTAAGCTTATAGGTGGTTGTTAGATTTTCATCATTAAATATTGACGTTGATAAAACCGGCACTACCTATCTCATTAAAAGATTTATATGAAATTGAGCTACCAATGGCTAACAGAACTGTTCTATAAACGCTACAATGACAATAATGTCGTTGACTATGTCAAAATTTAGTATATTAATATTGCACTAATTTCGAAAAAGCTTAATAAGATTGACAAACAATTGATATTGAATTAAATAAGCGGATATAATTTTGTTCTTATTTATTTATAATAAAAAAAACCTGCATAATTAATTTAATCAGGTCACAGTTTCTATATGTTTTAAAAAAATTGGAAAATGAAACAAACTTTGTTTACAATGAAATGTACAGTATAACATACTTCGTAAAGTTCGAAAATCACCATCGTTTTACGAGTTAATTCACGTTCAAGCACGTTAATAGATCATAAGATTTTGGTACTTTTCTTTTGATTTTTCAAAGTTAACAATATAGAGATACCAGTGACGCGTTAATAGTGATTTAATTTTAATCTATGTTTACTCAGTTTTAATAACTATTTTAAAAATTGTTGACGTTCTTATAATAAAGGTTACACTGGTCACATACTAACTACTGCCAGACTCAGTTGACCTATAAACGAGTTGAGTCCAACCTACGAAACCGTGTCCAGGCTGATATATTTTAATACTTTTCTGAGTTCTACAAATAATACCGTTTGAGTTGTGGTTGAAAAGCTTGGTTGAGCTGTCCTTCGCGAAGACTAGTTTGTCCTTGTGCTTGAAAAAAGTACCCTTCTCTTCTGTGTTGGATTCAAAAAATTACAAAGCCATAGAGTTAGGACGGGATATCTTGGTCGGTAGGACACTGGGCCCATGTCCAAGAGTTCGTGGGTTCGATCCCCGCCGACCGAAGACTCCCCGTGTAGTAAATGGTGACCGATGCGCGTTAAATCTGTTGAGTCGAAAAGTCTTCCAAGTTCCCATAACAAATCAATACCTCTGGGGATACTGATGTAAGAGTTTCTTTGTCTTCTGGATTGGTTCGAAATTGAACATTAGTAGTCGTAAACCCAAAAATTGGTTCGGCTGTGTTCAAAGACGGATATAAAATAAAATAAAAGCCATGGACTTGAACATTGATAGTCAAAAACACTGAATTGGATCAGCTGTTCAACGTCAGTTATGAAATAAAATACTGTCTGTTATTAATTTCTGCCTGTCCAACAAAGGGCACTGTAATCATGCGTAATAATTTTGAGCATTTAATCACTCGAGTAGCAGACAACTTATTAGAATGGAAACCTTATTAGAAAGCCTATCAAATATCACACCTCTTTATTTATTTTTTTTATTTTTTATATTTGATAGTTATTAAATATCGTATATTTTGTCATTGCATCCCTCTACATTGAACCACTCTGCAAAACCGTAGTATCTTATGAAGCTAAAGTTCTCAGAAGTAATTATATCAAAATTAGATAATGATCTAATTTGTTCCTTCTATATTTATTCGTGCTCGTTACACCAAAAGCCCTTGAGCATTTGAAATCGAAAAGAGCGGTATTATTTTGATCTTTCTTATTGATCACCTATGCTCATAATATTTTTAAAAATTTAGTGACTTCCATTAAGTTGGTACTGTAATTAAATATCTCTTGCTTGCTCGTGGAAATTACTTGAATCAATGTTGACCAAACATTCTTTATTTATATTGTCACTGTCTACATGTGCGTAGTGTCGTAATTAACAATCTCATTAACATTAGAAAGACTAAACATTGATGTATACCTAGAAAACTCTGAAGGGGCCCCAGTCAGACTCTTCTCAGGTTGCTTGTTTATCGATAAAGTAGATATTTGAATACAATAACAATAAATTTAATACTAAATATTACAGATTCTGTCATCGAAATTCTGTAGTATTTTACTCAATTTGATTAACGAAAATATTTGATTGAATAGAGCACTGACTTTTCAATTGTACTTATAAATTACTTACTTAGATAATTGAGTTTTGTTTTTCTTTATAGATAACAATTGAAGATATTTTGAAATGCGCTCGTGATTTTAATAAAACTGGGGTACATCATATCCACTAAAGGACACTATATCCAAACCTACATGGGATTATGGAGTACCAACCAAAATATCTAAGGTACCACTCTGGCCCCTCCCGTCATTATTGGTATAAAGTTCTATATATACGTTCTTAAAAGGCTAACACATGAATAATAAATAAGCACTTAAATTGCAGCAAATTATGAAAAATCAGAAATACTCAATATTTTCAGTCAGTCAGTCAGAAAAACGAGAGGGAGCGAAACAGCCCCAGCTGTCTCATGATGTTAACTAGTCAAAAATTAAAAAACTGTCAATTGAAGGTATTGAGTATAATTTTTTTCGAAGGTTAATTGATGGCCGATTTTCGCTTCATTTTTTTTATGTCTTTTAATTTTTGGAACGTAAGTTATATATTTAACCCTTTCGCGCCTAACGGGACACATACGTCCCAAACAAATTTCAAAAAACTCTTTTGGGACAGAAGCGCTTCTCTGTCTAATGGCAGACTTTCCCACCAGTCCTGCCAATATTTTTGAAGGTATTTTCATTCACAAAACATAGATGGCACTACCGTAAATAATGCTGCTCTACTCATAGTTTATGCTACCAAAATTGTTCTGTTGTAAAAAAAAAAACTCGTCGCAAAAGGGTGAAATAAATAAAAGTATTAAGACATATTTTTAGCATACATTTTAAATTATTTAATAAGTTAAAATAATTAGATTAAAAATCTCCGCATAAGTGCTTTCTCATTAGTTAAGTAGACTAGAGAGGAACAGATTTCATTGGACTTGAATTGGAATCTCCTTTTTCTATGCACTTTGCTGAAAAATTGTGTAATACAGAAGAATCCGAATTAGGAATTGTTTCATACATAATCGAAAGAATCGGCGTAATTAAGTCTCCATTCATTAACAGGGGCATCTGTATGTTACGGCTTAAACTTCCCTTCTTACGCCTTTGGATAAAAATAAATCATATACTATAATACGAGGAATGGTTGCCAAGTCGAAAATCGCCCCAGAATTAATAAACTCCGGTAAACTTGGGGGTCTGGGGTTTTTGGCCACGAGGAATCGATTGGCGCCGGTTTTGAAGCGCTACGGTCGAGCAGTTCGGAGTTACAGATAGGATATTTTCAAACTTTATTAGTTCTGTATTAGTCTGTTTGTAATCACAATATATCGCCCCAGAAGCCTCGCCCAGGCACGAAACTCGGCACATAATTGTGTTTTGAGATAATAAAGAAGTATTTTTTTTCTTTTTCAAAAATTTGGATTAATTTTTTAGTTATCAGTCATTTTGTAAGAAAATCTATACTTTTTCGTCTTCAAAGTGCCATATTCAAAAAACTTATTAAAAAAAAAACATATCTCTTATAAATGTATGCTAATGCGAACCTTACAATTGAAATATTAATTTTCGACAACTTAAACCAATAATATACGAAGGAATTAATAATTTAATTGTAAGGTTCGCATTAGTTTACATTTATCAAAGTGGAGAAATGTTTAACTTTTGTATTAAAAATGTGGCAACATATTAGATACGTAAATAGAACGCTTAGCTGTCGTTGTTCATAATTGTTATAATAAGTCTTTCCACGATTTAAATTCTTAAAATTTTCTTTGTCTATTGCCTAATAAGTTTCAAGCGGTAACGTGCTGCCATCTATAGCCAATATGGCGAACTAATAAAGTTTGATGACCACACGATTATTTTTAAATCACAAAATTAAGGTAAAACAAATATAAAAGAAAAAAATAAGGATAACTTTGATATTTTTACTAAATTTTCTTTTGAAAAAGTACGATTCTAATTCCACTGCTTTTTATTAAGGGAAATTTGTTAATGAAATTTTGAATTTAGCGCTCGTTCGTTAACTAAAAAGATTCGTTCTTTTTTATTCGTTCAAAATTCCAATTTCCAAATATTCGAATTTCCAAAAAAGCATTTAAGGAACTGATTTCGATTTCAAATCACCGTCAACAAAGTCCGACATTTCAACATTCATCAGATTTCAAGCTACATTTTCAACATGCAGAACGCACCTCTACATGAAATTCTTCAAGGAGCAGGAATTTTGGAACAACGAGCGATCAACTCAATTCTACCCGCAAATGGACAACTAGAAGATACCATCATTGTCAGAATGCTTCTCCATTACGCCGAACAAGCTTACCCGACCGTCAAAGTTGCCGTACTTCACCCTGAATTTGTCGCACGCTTCTACGTTACAACAGCGGATGGCGCTTATGAAGGAATGGCTCTTCTCAACGATATCAGCGACCAGAACAAGGCTTCCAACTATCTATACGGCGTTCAACAAGGATTCGACGTGCTACTCATTCCCATTCACAAGAGAGCTCAAATGGATAGAGGCGAGCACTGGATGCTAGGAATTTACAAAGCAAGCTATGGAGAACGTCAACTATTAGTCTGCGATCCAGTCGACAACCCGCTGCCCATCGATGCTGTTTTGAGAAAAATACTGCGACACGTTTTGAATACCGTTGTTACGAATGAAAAGCTGAAAGGATGCATCGTGAAACCTTGCAACGCTTACAACCACCAAGATGACGCGTCTTTCTGCGGAGTTTACATCGTCTTTTATGCTCGACAATACCTCTCTCATCGACGCCTTTTCCTGGACAAGAATTTTCAAGAAGCGGATGAACGGAAGCAAATTTACGAATTCGTTGTGAACAGTGACCAATTAAACATGTCGGGACCATCTGTAACCGCATCTTTCACATCTTCGACCAATATGCACGCTTTGAATATCCAAGACCCGATGATAACGCCGTTGCGCCCGACAAGAGCAGTCAAGCAGCGTAGCAAGGAACGAATCTCGGATATATTGATGGAACTTAATGCATCTCAACGAGAAAAATACCGTGATTATGAGTCCCAGAAGAAATTCGCTCTGGTGGTAACCTCATCGATGAAATCTTCGGACCATGCCTCAGAAGTGGGAACTACGAAGCAATGAAGAATCGCGCTATTCTTGCACCATTGAACGACGATAAGGACAAGATCAGCGAGCAGATTATCGCTATGCTTCCAGGCGAAGAGAAGACATACACAAGTTTCGACTCGGTAAAGGATCAACATGAAGGGGGAATTCAATTCGCGCCTGAATTCCTGAACTCGATCAACATCGCCGACTTGCCTCCACACAATCTGAAGCTCAAGAAGAACGCCATCATCATGCTTCTCCGAAACTTGGACGTCTCTGAAGGAATGTGCAACGGAACACGATTGATTGTCACCGAACTTTGCAACAACATCATCAAGGCAAAGATCATCACCGGTGAACACGCAGGCCGACAAGTACACCTGCCAAGGATCACGCTCGATTCCAGCAAATCACAGCTTGGCGCAACTATGCAACGGCACCAATTCCCAGTTACTCCAGCATTCGCCATTACGATACACAAGTCACAAGGCCAAACATTCGAATTCGTCGGCGTGCTTCTCCTCACGACGGTCTTCGTGCACGGAATGCTCTACGTCGCGTTTTCAAGAGTCAAGCGTCAAAGTGCGTTGAAGGTCCTGCTGCCTCCTGAGAATCCAACCCACACCCGAAACGTCGTATGGAAGGAAGTCCTGAACAAGAGAAACTCACCAGCCGCACCTGCCTCTCCGACAAGAAACTACCTGGACAACATGGAAGACTTCGCAATCGATGATTAATGTTTATTATGTTTATGCTGTTATAGGTTTATAATATGTTTCTTATGTATGTATATATGTTTGGTTTTTCTAAATAAATTTGTCAAAAATATTGAACTTCAACACACTTCAATCTTTACACTGCTCACTTTGTACCATTTCTTTAATTGTATAATATTTTGTTATCAATTACATTTTATTTCCTATGACTTTTCAAACTTTACCTTTGTATAGAATAGTTCCCTTTCCAAACTCTAACTTTGTTTAGATAGTTTACAATGGTGCACTTTAACCGGTTATCTTTTCACCAATGGTTTCACAAATTTTCTTATGGCCTGTATTGTTTTGATAAATCACAATTGAAAATTTAAATCTTCGAGTTAGCTTCGATACCTGTTTTCTCCGAGCCGAGCTCGGTAACCCGCTGGTTATAATATGAATCAGAAATGTGAATAGTTGCCGTTTTAGTTGACGAAAAGAATTAATGTAGCTAATTCTCCAGCTTTTTACATAATTATCTGTATGTTATAATTTTCAATCCAGTTTTCTTTTCTATTTGATGGAAAATGGAGTAATATTGATAAAGTGACATACAACTTATTTTTGATGCCCTCCAAGAAAAAATGTGGTACATTATAGATGAATTGGAACTATAGCTGTCTTTTTTCTAAAGTGAAAATCTACGGCATCTAACAAGGATAGCGGTATGATCATTCTAAAACACGCTTTCAGAACAAAACGTATTAAAATTACACCATTTTTCTAAATCCATTTATTGTTTTACTATAGTTTTTGGGGCAATATTTTAACATCCTATTGCAGGAAATTTAGTGAATCCAAACTATGCTTCACCAAGATAATTTAATGGTTTATTTTATGCGTTCCTGCACACGATGTTTTTAAGACATTACGAATGTAAACTGTACATCTGAAATACGTAAAAATACCCCTTATAGATTTTATTTTGAAACAATTTTTGCATTAAGTAATAAATAATATGAATTGGGGGACTTGTTTCAATTAAACTTTAAATTCTATGTGCAAAACTATGCATAAGGATCTTCAAAGATAGAATTTTCATTCGAAAATCTCGTGTAAAAGCTACTGAACCACGTCGCATAAAAATTTTAAATTCCCTTCTATTAATAATCATACAGAGAAAGGGCTTCAATTAATATTCAATAATAATTTTACCAAATGGAAAGACGTAGTATTAAATTAATTTCACAAAAAGTAAATCCATTTAACTCTAAACTTCAAAAACTGGTAATCACTTTTTACTAATCTGATCTATATTGTTAACTAGAATTTATTTTTGTGTGATCTTGCAAGTGCGCCTTCTTGTTATATAAATCTTCACAACATTCAAGTTACAGCCCTACAAAGATTTGATTAAAACCCTTTTAGCAGGATTGGATCGAAAAATTTAAAACTTTCTTAGTAATAAAATTCAAAATGAATCCATCTTTATTTTAACTATCGCTTTTCACCTGTTGAAAAGAGCGCGCGCTCAAATGCCAAACCACAAATTCCTTTCCCATTCACAAAAATCAATATTTTCTGCCCAGTCGCAGAGGAGACCTATAAGATCTTCCCAAACCTCACTCACAATGTCAGCACTCATTCGAGCTACATGTGCTTCAAAAGTTCTCTGTAGACAAACTCTTCTTCAGCGGCAAACTTTTTCCTCCTGTCTTTAAAAAACTTCGCCAAATAAACAAAGGAAAATTCCCAAACTATGTTGAGTACCACTTCAGAATTGAAGTTTTTTCACTTATTGGTGTTTCTGCTTGTACTTTTATTTGCCCGAGCGATGACGTCCCCGGAACTTTTTCTGTTGGGGGACAAGAATGATTCTTCGTTGGGGTTCCACCATTACCCGATAGGGCTAAGGGGTCTCAGAGCCGGACATCCGGCAGAGGGTTGCAAGTGCCATCGAGATCCCATCTTACCTGAAGAGATTGTTTGCGTCTGTAGAGGACCAAGGGTCAAGGATTTTAAAGCCAATCTGACCAGAGGGTTAACTCGGCTGTAAGTATTATCTTCCTTCCTTTTTAACTTCGGTGTGAATAGGTTGTTGTAAAGTTTGTCTAAATAAAAAAGAGAGTGTGTGAAAGGGAATTTAAAGCAGGCCATTTCGTCGCCAAGTATCTGATTGTGCATGTTTTCGCTCTTTGGAGTGTTTGCGTACCTGACATGCTTCTATTGAAGTGTCTACTTCCATCAGTTTGTGGTTGTGTTAAAACTATTTTTACTGTTTCTTGCTTAAAAGCCAACAATAGTATAAAAAATGAAGAATTTTAAAATAATAAAAATATATTCATAATTAGAATTGTTCTATTTCACTATTTGAGAAGGATACATTTCGTATACTGTCTTCTTAAACTTGTCTTAATTAAAATTTGAGCTCTGTGTTTTCATGGCTTAAGCGAGAAAGTTTTAAAATCACTTTAGAAAATGAGACTACAGATAAATGAATAATGATAAAATGTTTAAACTTTCATATAATAAATTATAAAACATATTAGTTGTCCTTCGAATTGCGCATTCTAAATTTTAATAGAAAATCCCGATAAAAAAAAAAAAATTTCAATATCGTCGCAAAGCACATTTTTTACTATATCTTCTATTTATATAAATATAAAATTGCATACTTATACTATTCTAAAGCAAAATTTTCTTTACATTAAGGTGACAAATTTCATAAACGTGAAACAAAACACAAAATTATTCTAAAGATTCTGACGCACACTTTTATCTAAAAATTTTTATTATTGCTTTCAGAAATATTAATTTTAATTTCCTAATATATTCTCATCGAAGCTTTGAATGTGTTTCACAATAATGTAATAAAAGCAAAACAAGATATTGAGCGTAAGAGATTAAAGATTCTTTCACCAGGTCTGATTTGAAATTTTTTTAATAGCTTTAATTTAATCTTCTTTTAATAGATTAAATAATTTAATTTTCTCCACCTAGATTTGATATTTTCGTTAAAACTCATTTTTCTTTATAAAACAGCAAACTATTAAAACACCAAAAGAACAAAAAAATTAAACGTGCTATTTTCAAAACTCCGATTGCTTTCATTGTTAATGTCTGATTAAATTTGGCTTTTTGTCAAATTAAACTGAAGATAATGTCAATCTGGACTGGTTAGAACATTTTTGAGAAGAAAATAAGAAGAAAAAAAATGTAGGAAAAAAGAGGGTTAAATTTTCAATGGGTTGCTGTTTCTAAGCATGTTATAACTAAAATGGCTGGGTAATCTAAAAGAAAATCATAAGTTATTCACAAAGATTCTTATTTTTACATCGGTTTTGAATTTTTGGGGAAATTTTCAACGAGAAATCGCACTCTCGGTTTATACACGGATATGCTTAGAGTGGAAATATTCAGTAAATCATTATTAAAACCTTATTAATTAAGGAACGTTTAAATCCTAGTTAATAAATTAAGCACACTAAAAAGCCTTTTTATGAATCCAGTTCAACCAAACTCAGAATTTTATCGGAAAAAAATAGAAATATTAATGAAATTTAAAGAAAGAGTTATATCTTATTTTTAAAAAATTGAATTTCTTTAAACAAAATGTATATATTATCAAAACGAATTAAAAAATCTTCAACCAAATTTTAAACCTTGCTCAGATGGTTTTAATTTCCTAAACCAAAATTTAAATTTCATTCAAATTAATTGAAATGAACCAAATCTAAAATATTTAACTGAATTAAATTTTCTTAAACAATTTTAAACCCTGTTTAAATTAATTTCTTCTAAGTTTGATTCCTTCACTAAATAAATGTTATTTCCAATATTTTTTTAATTTGCAATTTATATAATTAAAGTTACTGAAATAAAATTATTTTCTTAAAATCTAATTCATTAAATTTGTAAGAAAAGTGGAACGTTTTATACAATATAAAAAAGTAGAACATTTTATAGTACTTAATTTTTATTTACCAGAAACGAATAAAAGAATTTCAAATAAAGTTCTCTTGTCTCATAAGTTTTACTTTTCTTTCTCAAATAAAAGAGTAATTGAGTTCTTAATCTTTCAACTAATGGAGTTCCACTTGCGTAATTTTTTAGATGGATATTTACTTAAGACTTCGGTTTTTTCTTTCTACTATATTCGCTGAAAACATTTTAGATTTTCATTACAAAACTAAGTTAATAAATGAAAAGAACTTAACTAAACAATTATATCTTTCAAAGATAAAAATTAAAGAGAACTTTTACTGTTAATAATACTAAAACGTACTTCTGAATAATGACAAAAGCAAATAAAAAATTCTTTTCTTTTTTCAAATTATTAAAAAAAAGAATTTTTTAACAAAGGCTTGCATGTTATTGTTCTATATATACTTCATTATTGTTTACATAAACTGATTTAGAATAATACGGAAGGAAAAGTGAAAAGAGGTATTAAATTGCTAATTTATAAAAAATAAGGTTTCAATACCTTTTTTTTCACTAACTGAATTTTATGATAATTTTTATACTAGCATAAAAAAAGTTTAATTGCTTGTTTTATTAAAATAAACAGCATAACGAGAAGAAAGAAATTAATTTAGCCTAAAATAAACTTGCATCGTATAGAATGAAGTTAGAGTTCTAATTATTTTCTGTAAGTAATGTCTTTTAAGTACAGATTAACATTTAAAGAATAGGTACAGATTAGATGCAGTCCATCAAGGAAAATATTTTTCTAAGTTTTGAAATAATTTACAAAGTATGAATTGATGCTACCTAAATAAAATTTATGCGTCGCGTAGAGCAAAAGATTTTTTTTATAGGAGTATATACAGTACACAAAGAAAGGTGCCACCCTGAATAACTTTTGAACTAATGATCGGATTTTCATGTTCTTGGACTCTTAATGAATCGAGGTGGTGACCATAAAAATGCTATTTTATTAGTTCAGACGATATTTTAAGTTACAAAATCAAAAACAAAAACGTACTTTCCTTGAATAAATACATCTTTTTTTCGACGGATTCAGATTTCTAACCCCCAAACTACTGGAGTTAAACGCAATAGTTTGGTGCTAATAGTTTGGACAAAAAAGCGTTTGGTTGGATTATTTAATATTAGCTTTACTTTTTACGCATTTCTGCAAATCTCGAGAACTTTTTCAGCGAATTGAAAATTTTTTCCGCCAAATACAAAATTCTTTAATTCTGAGATAAATTATTCCATGCAAAATAGAACTATTACTAAATATTTTTAATAATTTATTGAATAATATTTAAAAAAAATTGAACTTTAGGGCATACAAGTTTTTGAATCATTTTTAAGAATGAAATTTTGATAGGACAAAATACAAAATTTGAGTTTTAATAGTTCCTGAGAAATTGAATTTGAAGTATATGATATTTTTTGGATTTGAGACATTTATAGTATATAAATTTACGATAAATGAGATCAAATATACATATATTTGAGACTGATATACAAATTTTCGATATGTTTGATAATAATATCAAAATTTAAATAATTTATCTTCGTAAAATATCATTAAAGGAATCGAGGGTCAATATGTTTCGTAATACATTTTCCAGTATTAACCCTTTGCTACTAACATCCTACTCCTTAGGAAAAGGATGGCTTATACATTTAAAGTGAATAATTGGTCTTGAGAAATCGAATTTTTCAAAAAAGTCGTTTATTTAAAATTTAAAATCCGTTAAAAAATTAGGTGGATTTATTCAAGGAAAGTGTGTTTTAGTGCTTGATTTGATAATTTGAAATATCGTCTGAATTAATTAGCTAATTTGAGGTCACCCCCTCAAACAATTAAAATTGTGTCCATAAACTTGAAGATCCATTCATTAGCTTAAAAATAATTTAGGATGGTCCGTAAATATGTTTGTGCATTCTATATATTTTTTTTATAATTGCTTGAACGTATTTAAAACAAACTATACTCTTATATTCATTTTTCAAAAACTATTCGAAAATTTTGCTAAATTTTTTTGTTCATTATAATTATAAGTTTGAAATAATGTAAATTTCGGTATACCTAAAAAGGAATAATTTTCTTCGACCATTGTTTATTAAAATAATAACAAATGACAAATGAAAATTATTTTTTATATGAAATTATCCAAGGACATTCTAATTTAATAAGTGGTTGCAAACAATATTTTATTCGCTTGAAATCTTCGAGTTACAGCAAAATACACAAAATACAGAATTAACATTAGGATAACGGAATTTCTAGATTTTTGGTATCCTTCATACTTAGACGATCAAAAGTTCAAATTTGTTGAAAAAAAGATATTTGTTTTGAGTGACTTTTTTATGTCGGTGTTTACTTAAAATATCATCTGCATAAACATATTTGAGGTCTTTAATTTTAATATTAAAATTTACTCTAAAGTCATAAAAATCCAATCATTAGATCAAAAGCTATTCAGGGTGATGTGTATTTTTTCTCATTATACATACACTGTAATATTTGTGGTGTTATACCTACCTGAATTTGTTGAAATACTGTAAAAATTGAGTAAATGATTACTTTATTTCAAAATTATAGCAAACCTATTGTTTTATTACACTTCAAAAGGGAGTAGTTAAATCTTAATTCCGACAATAATCTATAAAACTTTACCAATCCGCCGCTCTTTGGTGAAGAAGGTTGTGTTTTTTGGAGCTCTGTAAATTTGGGGAATAATTATTGCATATTTAAACTATTTAACTGAATTCTCGTGTGAGCATTAAATAAATAATCCCAAGAAACTGAAGCTATACGATATTACCTGATTAAAAACTTCATACGCTTCAAAAATATATAAATTGGAAATTCTATTATCTTGTCTTAGGAATTTTCTTCTTCGCCCCTCTTGTAATCCGTACAGAGATTTTGTTACTTTACCGCTTCCTCCCTTTTTTGATAAAATTGGTAATATCCTCTCCCGTTTTGTTCCTTAAAGTCATTTTCAAGCCTGCCAACCAAATCATATTTAAGATTTGATAATTCTATTAGCTTTGATAATCGCTGGGGCATTTACAACACTTCTTGTCTTGGCTATATCAGACAAACAAGACACACTTTAAAAATTAGACTTAAGGAACACAATAGATATGTCCGTTATAAAGAATAAGTGAAACCATCAATTTCTGCACATTGCTGAAATTTTGCACCTTAGCCACATCAGCTCATTTTGATGCCCTGGAATCTTGTTTTATTCATATGAATACTGATTGCCTTATTAACGTCATTTGTTTCTCACCACCTCTCCATAGTGAGTGGAAAAACATTTTACCCCGATTTGCAAATCTCTGTCAATATGTTTTTTCAATATGCTCTGACAATATGATCTGTCATAATTTTTTTTTTTTTTTTTTGTCCTGTTTTTATTTTTTTCTCTCTTGGTTACTGTGGTTTTCCTAGTTTTTTTCCTCACATTTATTTATCATTTTTCGTAGACAAATTTAAATTTTATAATTCAAATCACTTTTGTTTCTTCCGTTCGCTTTTCACTTGTTTCACTTTTGTTTCTTGAAAATGGGCGCTTGTTTTTGAGCGCTTCAAACACGTTGACTATTATTTTCTATTTATATATTTTTGAAGCGAATGAATTTTTTAATCAGGTAATGGTAGAGCATGTTTTAAACATATAATAAATACTTTTGCGTCAGTAGAAGTAGTTTAAAAACGGATAATTGTACAATTTCAAGACATTCACGGTATGGCGGCTAATATGGCGATTTGTTTAAATGAAGTGTACAATGCGAGTTCTTGTCGGATTGAAACTACAAACTGATCATAGCATATTTAATATCAATTAAGTTTCAATCATCTTTATTAATTTATCAAGAATATTCATTATAGTCAATTATTTTTCAAGTGGTTCCAATCTACTTGTCGGATTTATTTGACAAACTACTCATATAAACTGTTATAAAATACATGTTTCAGTTGTATAATAAAGATATTTATGTTCTCATAAAGATTTGTACAAATTTATCAATTCTATGAAATAATTTTATACTAGTTAACTTTTATTCATTTCCGTTTTTGTTTGAATTCACATTAATTTTCTGTCTGTGATGTATGTATGCATGATTCAAACTAACTTTATTTTTTTAAAAAAAAATATTGTACATATCCATCCTAAATTTATGACTAATGCTTTATATTAAGTGGACTGGAAAGTAATGTCGTTCCGTTGCATTTGATATTTGTTAACAAGATTTTATTTTTAACCAATAATATATTCACCCTCGTTAGCAACAATCTTTCAATGCGGATCGAAAATGAATTGGTTTTTAAGACTAAGGAATGTTTAATGCGCTGACTAACGCCATTAACGACATTACTTTCCGGTCCCCCTAATATTATATCGCAAAATTACCTTCGCTGATTGTCATGTGTATCATATTTTACTGTAAATAAAATTTTTTGTGTTATTGAACAACAAACTACGGCTACTTTACACCAAGTAGTGTAAAAGAATGTAGTAGGTGGACTATGCTATATATTTATGCAGGAGCTATCCTTTGTTTTGGTGTAATGGAATACCACTTAGGTCTAAAGTAGTTACCATCGAGTGTTCAGATGCACACAAAAATTTTACATTGTTGTAAAAACATATGAACTGTACGAAACACATTTTTCGTGATTCCTAACAACATTCAATTTAACGAAATGCCCAAAATCAGGAAAGGCTTACGAATTCTATTTTCAAGATGAATATATTTAAAGTGTCTTTTCACACTAGAATGAGGCTGCTTTTCTGTTATTTAATTGTTTTCTCATCGTATCTAGAGCTTAGAGGTGATTTCCTACATTTAAGAATACCAATATAGAGAAGCCGCTTTAAAATTTTATGAATTGTAAGACTTGGAAGTCGATTCTAAGAGACATTTTAGAAATACCGGCTTAGAAACTATAACAACCGGAAAGAAGCTGTTTAAAAAAACACATTTTCTTATTAAATATCGTCCAATTTCAAGACTGGGCAGGGGGAAAAATTCTATGCATACCAATGAAACTTCACATGGTTTAAAAACCAAAACTTCTGTTCTTCTTTCGAATGTTACATAGCACCGTTTCTCTCTTAATCTTTTTATAGCATAGCAGAATGTGTCTATAGAGTGCATATTTTGGAGATCGAAGACTTTAATTGAGTTTATTACGATTAAAAATTATAAAAGTCCCGCTTGAAGTGTCTCTCATCAGATCTTTGCATTATATCGATCTATCGTGATATATTGACGGTTTTACATATCGTGAAGCGTTTATTCTCACGTTATAACGATAATGAACTAGAACAAAATAACTTATGACCATAGTCAAATGCGCAGAAACTCTCGACAACGATAGTATCGTGATTATCATTAACAACGATAAATATGTAATATAATAATGTCACGAGCAATATTAATGGTGTTGATTATCGGGTATAAATATCGGTTGCGATAATGTCGCAAATCCCACTCGAGACAGACTCGATAACGATAATTTACGAATACAATATTAACATGAGTGTTAACGATATTATTATTAAGTAGTTACATTGTGAAATAACGTCATTGACCTTGAAATATCGAAATTTTCTAATGATATTGTAAAAATTAGATTTTTTAAACAATAAACTTTCTTAAAAAAGGCGAAGTATTTTGATACTTATCGAATGTATGGTACTTATCGTCAACAATGAATATCAATTACGATAATGTCACAAATGCTACTCGATAACGAAAATTTTCCTATACGATATTATCGGTACATGAGTGTTGATAAATTTTATTTGAGCAACGAAAATATTCGCTTTAGTAAAAGTATTGTATGTTAGCTAAATTGGAAAAGATAAAAAATATAGCGTAACATAATGATATTTTCTAACGAGATATCGTAATAATAGAAACACAATATCGTCTGGAATTGACCAATAAACGGTCATTTTTCAAACACAGTTATATATAATAGCTAATTTCTTGTATTTATAAATTTTCTTGTTTAATTTTGCACCATATTACAATTTATTGTATTACAATTGAAATGAAAATGAAATTATAATTTGTAATAAATCAACTTTATAAAAAATTTTATTGCAGTTAGTGACACTTTCGATAATTTTTTTAAGAGAATTCATAAATTTTCTGTTATTGGATGCTTTCCAATATTGAGTCTATTGTTAAACACAGGTAGTAAAATCTTTAGAATAATTATATTCCACCAGAATGTTTGGTAAATACCGCCTTTAATCTAGATATTTTTTTGAAAAAAAAATTAAAACGAAAATAAATGACCAGTGGAGGTCACAAATTATTTTTTAAGTGACAAATTAACAAAAACGCTATCGAAACCTGACAAATCACCATTGAGGAAGGTGAGTGGGTGAAACATTAAAACCTGCTCGATTACCGTAAAAAACAGGGAAGAGATGAAAGATGCTAATTGAAAACACTTTAAAGTTTTGGTCGACATTTAAGTAAGTTTTGATATTTTGTACAGCTGATTTCGATGGCGTTTCTGTTTTTTTTCTCACTTAAATATTAATTAACGACATCATGTTTCCTTCAAACTTGAATTTATTTATTTTTTTCAATTCTGACAAGGATTCTAAAAATAATCATAAGGGAGGAATTTGATTAAAACAATACATTTGAACTATTTATGTCAATAATAATACAAAAATCCATTGAATACAAACACACTTTTACACTTTTTGCTCTAGATAGAGATGCAATTAAATAAACAATAACAATTCAAATTGCTTTATTACGCCGATATTCAATTGAAGGAAAAAGATCGTTTCACACACATTGAATTTTTTATATATGCTTTTATACATGAATAAAACAACTTAATTAAAATAATTAATAATTGACTAACAAATTCTACCTTCTTCCAATAGTTTGTTTAATGATGTACCTATTACTAGAAATTTGGAATCTTATCTCAATTCCTATCTTTTGAGCTCCTAGCAACGATGCAATAAAGCAACGGATGCATTAACGGATCTATAACAACAAATATACAAGAATTTGTGTGTGTGTCCTCTTACAATTCCAGAACTTTTTGTGCTAGGATCCTAGAATTTAGACAGGGCTAAAAGGAGAAACTTCATTCCCCCTTCCTAAAAATCGTTCAATTTTTTTAATTTAGTCCGTTTGGGAGAAACGTTTGAAAAATTAATTTTTTTCATCAGTTTCGAAATTTAAAATGCAGACGATTCTATTTCTTTAAATGTTAAAACGATGATAGCGCTGTTTGTTGGCTTATGGCTCTGTTTCATCAACAACAAAAACGCATTCCGCGTTCCTAGTTATTTTTTCATTCATTATGCCAGGTAAGACGGATAATCAACGTAAATAGCATGAGAGGGCTACGTCACCGAATTAGTATTCCTAATAATGTTTGAAACCAGGCATTTATTCTGTTTATAGTTACGCTTTCGAAAGGCTATTCTACAAAACTAAATTATTTTAAATCATCGGCACTTAAAATAACGAAAAAATTAAATTATGTAAGAAAAAGCAAAATTAAATGGAGGAAAAAAATACCTGCTTACCGGTTTAGGGGGAAATAGAAAATCAATCTACCATTATTGACGCCAATGATGCATGATTAATTTTGGCAATTAATACAATTGTTTCTGTAGCAATAGGTACTATTTTCAAAATTACAAAATATATTAATGTAGGTACTTAATGAAGGTGATGCTAGGGAACTGAGTGGTAGCACTTCGCGCTCTCGTGCTACAGGTCCTGGGTTCGATCCTCGGGTCCGGCAAGGTCGACTCAGCCTTTCATCCCTTCAGTGGGTCTATAAAATGTGTTCCAAGCATACTTGTTGCCTAAACATTGGAGATTTCACATTCGGTCAACTACACAGCCGGAACATCTGCTCCTGCAATACCCGAGCCAAAGGTCAAGAAAACTGGGATTTGTGAGATTGTGCAGAAAACTGAGATTGAGATCTAAACTCAGTGGACGTACCACTGAGTATAGATTATTCAATGTAGATGATGTGTATCCCAAAAGGAAAATTAACCATTAAAATTTTTTTAAAAAATGAAAAAATGCATTAAATTTAGAGGAGATTCGGAATTCTTCTCACCAATACGAATCAAAATCAATCCTAAAAATTTTAACCTCATATAACTCAGCATAGTATATCCTCTTAGCTATTTTATTTTATAACCTTCGTTGAACTACCAATGTTCAACTCAGCCTTGAATTTTGAACATAGTTCAGAAGACAAGGGAACTCTTGAATCAAGCATTGGGACAAACTAGCCTTCTTGGAGGACTTTATGATGGAACTAACCAACGTTTGCCTTATATATAGAGGAAAACCAAGTGAACTTCCCATTGTTAGCCCAATGGCAAAAGGAATTTTCCCCCATGGCTAAAGTTATATTATAATTGCATAACCATGATTGAACAACCGACCCAATTTTGAGTTTAAGGCAACTTAATGTTAAAACTCCGTAGCTTTATAATTTAGAACCTTATCCCGAAGACAGTGAAACTCCTGGAAGTTATTGGGGGAAATTTGCCTTCGTGGAGGACTTTTTGATCAAACTAACCTGCATTTCTGTTACGTGGAACCACGAAAATCTCCTCCGCTTAGCCTGACGATTAGGAGATTCTAATCCATGATCCGTCTACCACTGAGGATATTTATCGTCAGCACTGTGGTTGGTGCGAGTCAGAAGGTGACGGCTACGGCTATAGTTATAGTCAATACTCTAGACAACTGGAGAGAATACATAACTACTTTACCGCAGAAAGACCTATTTTGCATTTATTTTGATATCACGTGCATGTGCTCCGCTGTGTAGAAAGTAGCCTCCAATTAGTTGATGTTCTTATGTCGAACATTCAAAACAGGGATAGTGGAGTTAGATAACAATTGAATGTAACAGAGATCAAACGGCAAGGCCAGTACCATCAGGGTCTTAAGTGGGAAAATCTGCAGTGGATTATAACACAGTAGTAAGACAGGCATGCTCTAGACAGATCGTGGTTGTGTCAGTGAAGAGATTTATTTAAGAGACTGGGAAGTGCAATGTCATCAACCATATTCTCCGAATTTACTTAACTACTTATGAAGGAATTAATTTATGGCATTCACTTCAGAAAAGTTCAAAGTTGTAGACGACGGAGCTGTAGCTGTATTCGAACTATCACAAAACAGGTATTGCAAAAGGTATTCTGCCAACAAGCTGTACACAAGTTGGTGACTATATTAAAAGTCAATCGCAGATTGATAACATGAATCTCGCACGTATAGTAAGCAGTTGCCACTATTAAAGTTCCAATCGTTCACTTCTTATATTGAAAAAGAAAAATTGAGAGGAAAAAATAGTTTTTTTTTCTTTTTTTATTTAGAAGAGACTTTGAAAGAAAAAGAAGATGTTTTTTCATTTTTTTCATTTCTTACTTAATCACACAATTTATAACTCAATCAGTAAAATTCAAAACTCATTGATATTGATTATTGAAAGTTAATTAATTTGTTTTGTTTAATTTCTGAAAAACACTAGAGCTGTTATAGATTTTAAATTATAATAGTTTAGAATTAAAATAAATTTTAATTAATTTGCTTATCTTTGATTTTCAGCAAGAATATATTTCTTTTAAAAAAATATTTTTCATGTTTAAGCAAATAATGTTTAAAAACATGAAAAATTAAACAATCGTTTTGCGATTCGAAAAAAAATTCAATAAAAAAAATAATAAATTTTAATCCCTGGAAAAGAAAATTTTCTTTAATTCCAATGATTTCAAAACAATTAATGAAAACAACGCATTTGGACAGAAGAAAGGCGATTAATTTGAGACAATAATTAAGTATTCTTTCTTATTAATAGTAAATATTTAAATGTTTACAATCAAGAAAAAATGTGTTGAAACAAAATAATATTGATTTCCAAGGACAATTATCCCTATTTATTGATTAAATTCAAAAGCATAATTATTAAATTTTAAATGAAGATCAATTGTTGAAGACAGTACAAAAAGACTTGTCTGAATCATTTTAAATACATTTGAAAACATTTTTAATTAGCGGATAAAAATCATATATTTCATCTTTGCGTTATATAATCTCCCCAATTAAAATAGAACTTTAATATTTGACTTATTAAAGTGACTTATAAATTAACTTATGATGTTAAATATAGTTGTAAATTAAGGGAAAAAAAAGTAAATGCTCCAATTAGAATCGTCTCAATTTTTAACCGTGTATAGTCACAGCTAGATAAAAACAAATTATTAATCATATGTGGCTTTTATTCAATATTATAAAAGTGCTAATTATCTCATTTAATTTCATTTATAATAAAGGAGAGAATGGAATTATTGTCTTATTCATGAGCAAATGGCACATGGGTATTAGTATAAAGCTTTTGTTGATAATTTTGTTCAATTTCTTTACACATAATTTATTAAGGTACTTATTATACTAGATTTTATGAATTTATTAATCAATTTTTACTTTTTTCGATAATTTAATATTTTTTAAAATAAAATTCGGTTCATTTTTACAAAGTGGAAAGATTAACAAAAATTAATGCTTGCTGTATTTTCAGTATTCTCATTCAAATTGTCTAAGCAAATGTATTTTTTCAATTCGAAATGTTAAGTACAGAATTTCATTACTTTTTATTAGCAGTACTAAAATATAGCCTTCCAAATTTCTTTAACGGTTTGTTTACGGGATATATATAACCTCTATCAGCAAATAGATTTGTAAAATTACTTTATAAAAGACATTTCTCATGAAAAAATATTAAAAATAGTTTATAAATATGGTAATTTGTCTTCGAAACAGATTTTTATTTAATTAGATTACTATTAATTAAAATAAAAATTGTTAAGAATGTACTTTCAACTCAAGAAGGAACTTTTTAGAATAAAATTAGTTCCATTTTTAATATATTTTTTTAAAAATAACAGCAAGTTAAATAATCAAATTTATAACGTGACCCCACAAAAGTATGTGCTAAAACTGCCTTGTGTACCCTTTAAAATGACAATCCAAGTTCATATTTCAACTTAAAAAATACACTTATTTAAAATGTTGCTTGATAATTGCTTTTGATATATTTATAAAACTCTTCTACTCTAACCCTCTCTTTTCCATATTTTTTAAGCCTGGTAAACACATTTTAACTCTTCACACTGTCTTAAACTTCTCAAACTCTCTGGTTTCGTGTAGCCTAATTAAACTGCTTAAATTAGTTTTTTTTTTAAACAAAATTGTGAATAACATATTGTTGATCAACTTACTAGATAAGATTATTGACCACACACTGAAATATTACTGAAACTCTTGCTAAATTTAGGTTTAAGATTTACCTCGAACAATGCTGCAGTTTAATTAATCAATTCTTCCCAGCCATTAACAGTATTACTTCAGGGACTGTTGTTTACCATCATGTTTACTTAGAGAATTTAATGACTATAAGCAAAAGGCTTTGAAGTCTCGAGAATAATCAGTATGTTTGCTGTCAGTTTAATTTTAGATAGGTTGCGAATAAAAATAGTTTTTACCTTGATATTAAAACAAATCAATGTATTGAATAATTTTTTTTTGTTGCATTTATAATTACCTTTTTCATTCATTATCAGTATAAATCAAAATTGCGTGCGTGATTATGCAAACTCATGACAATTTTTTTTTTTTTTTTTTATAACCATCAATCAGTGTTGTAATAGTCAATTGTTTGAGTCAATTCCAAGCATTTTTATTTTTTTTTCAAATAAATATGTTTGAAGTTGACCTAATTAAAACGACAATTTCACACTTAAAATGCAATCAATGAAAATTATATTTAATTTTTTTATCCAAAAATTAGACGTGCCCCCAAATAATCTTACCCACAATAGACTTCCTCAAAGAAAGACCTTAGAATGAAAAAACGAGTCGTGTATGTTTTTTTTCTATAAAATATTTTAACAGTATGCATTGCTTATAAAGCATTTACTCCATTTATGAATTTTCAGCCACCAATATTTTAATTTCACCTAGCACTTCGCTTTGATAACCATAAGCATTGCCGGCTTAGACTTTTGGATAGGCACTAGATTCCTTAGATCATCAGATCGACCTTAGATCCTTGGATCGACCCCACAATCCTTAGATCATTTTAGATCACCAGATTTCTGCTCTAGACTTTACAAATAATGTGCGCGCTTTTATAGTATCTCTCGACGTTCTCTGAATATTATACGAAATGAATATTTTTCTAAATAATTATTTGTGCTTTTGGGGCATTTCGCACTTATACGGTGTTTCCTTTTTACATATATTTAATCATCAATTTTTAATAATTAAGCTGGTGGAGGAGACTGAAGGGGATTAATCCGAAAGACGACCCCACATGGGGCCTTCTAAAGCATTCGTTGCATTTTTGTAGAAACATAAAATTTTCTATTCAATTCCACGCCTTTCATCATTATCTTTTATTTCGTGATTAAACTAAATTTAAATCGCTAGGATATTGAGAAAAATTCATGAAATATAATGAGAAAAAAAATATTTAAAAATCTAATTGATTGAAGGGGAAGAAAGCAATGAAATACATTCTGACAGGAAAATTTAAACTCGCATTTACACTGACATAATACATTTATAAATATTTTTTTCCAATGCCCACCAGATTGACACTCGCCATTCGTGTATCAGTAGATTTGCTAGCCACTCTTTCACGAGGGACACCATAGTAGACAACGTTGCTCCCTCAGTAAGGGCAGATAGTACAGAGAATGAAAGAACATCCTTTACCTTGTCCCGGATTTGAACCGAGGACCTTTCTGATGTGAAGTCATCTCCCTGGTCACTACACAGTCATATTTATAAATATGATTGTATCAGAATTTAAATATGTATGAAATAATTAATTTATCAATATTCAATAAAATATAAATTAATATGTATTAATCCCTCCTTCGGACCTGTCTTGCAGAGCGAAGTTTTTCGAGAAAGGTTAAATATTAAAAATTGACACTTTAATCTCTCTTTCCATATTTAGCTGAGATCTATATATTTTTTTTCTTCAAGCAACTGCAGTAAAAAAATCCTGGAGGGTAGGATGTTGAAAATTGCAATTAAGTACGCCATGCTCTTTTTTCACTCTAGGACACTCTTCATTCCAATCCAATTCAAGGAGTGATTTATTACTAAATAGTCTTTTGATTTGGCCATTTGCTGTGAAGTCAATAAAAGGTTTATTCTTCAGCAGTAGTGAGGCCTTTGGGAGTGTTTCGAAAAAGAGTCCCCTAATCCACTCGTAACTTGCTATCAACTTTATATCAGGAAAATTTATTTTAAAATTCGTTGCATGCATGGTTAAATGATTTTTCAATGGGTATAAACAAATCACAAGTTGTTCTCTAGTCATGCAAATTTTAACACATTCATCCGCTTTCGAAAACATTTCTGGGTTTTTTTTTTTTTTTCTTCCACACTTCTATTCAACGATTCCAGTTTTCAGTAAAAAGCATTAGCTCTATCATTTGTATTCAACAAATGTGTGTTTGATCCTTGGAATTAGAGATTTCTAGATACTTAATTTATCGTATATGTCGACGAAGAAGATAAATTTCATCACAAACTTTTCAGCTTCCGGTAGGTTTTCCTCATCTAAAAAAATGGCGATTTCGTCTCTTAATTTATAAATGGTCTCGTGATTATCCACGTGATAATTACCTTGACTCGCAATAAAATAGCAACTATGGCTATACAGCACACATGTCTATCAAAAAAATTTTGATTTCAGGGGTCTCATTTTTTATAATTTACTACTATTTCTACAGTCTTTAACTCAATATTCAGACCAGAACTCATTTCTTTAAAAACTAGAGCTTCTCTGTGGGTAATCTAATGTGTCCAGATACACTGCAGATCTTTTTTTTTCCCACAAGTGTTTGTGATCTTCCAGACATTGTACGAGCACCATCGGTGCATATTCCGATGCAATTTTTCCACTCTATATTTGCTTCGTTTAGGAAATCTTTTCTTAAGTTAGAACTACTGAAACTTTTGGAATGCCTAACAATATAAAAAAATGTAAATTTAATAACCTACTTGCATCTTTAAGATGCTATTAATTAAATTATATTCCATGGCTTTACATATCCAGATGTCTATTCGCGGGTTTAAGCTTTCTTCCGCCAAAAACATTCAATATTGCTTCTCGACCACTGACTTAGGTTTCCGGGAATCATTTCGTATTTTAAATAGTTTTAATAATTTAATTAATGATGTTTTTAGTAACATTATTTCTTAATATTTAGAAAAACATTTTATTCTAATTTCTGCATTCTGCACAACTTGGAGCTTTGACGTCACTCCCACACCTGTTTCTTCGTTTTTCAAGCTTGTTTTCTCTTTTATATCGGTCAATCCACTTTTTTCCTTGCTGTAACTTGTTTTCAACTTTTCTTTTGCATCTCTATGCTTCCCTCTTTTACTCTTCATTTTGGACAAAGAGGGACAGTATGTCTCTTAAAAAAAATAGAAATGTTTTCTTTTTATGCTCGTGTTTTGTTTGTTTTATTCAAGGATGTGCTTTCTTTAGTATTTTCCTTTTCGCTGAGTCAGTATTATTTTCATTAAAGTTGCAAAAAATCCACTGCTGATCCAAATTCGTTCCGTGAACCCATGTGATAATCGAGGCACGAAAACTGATTGACCGATGTTGCCCAGAAATATGACGAATCCAGAGTTCAAACATTTTAAATAAATACAATTCAATATATGCTTGCTAAGATATGAATTATGTTTAAAGCCTATTTCATGAAAAAAATTTCAGCTATTCAAATAAGATCTATTCTTTACACAGTTTTTTCAGCTCTTCCTATGTCTAAACTATTTTGCAGCTGATGTTTTAATTTTTAAAGCTTTGAATTTATATCATTTATGTTTTTTTCTGCCATAATTATTAACTTTTTAAATTTTATTATTAGAAAATAATAAATGTTTCGCTATTTATATTAATTTCTCTTTAAGTTTTTGAAACATCATAGTGTTTATTAAAAGCAATTACATTATTTTACCCTGTATATTTTTTTAAAGTTAAGCGGAATATCTTTTAAATGCATATCTGTATTTTTATATTGATCTGCATATCTTAATCGATACTTAAACTAAGGCTATTTTAGGAAAATAATTTTCAGTAAGATTTATTTACCCAAATTTTCAGTTAATCTTATTAAATTTATTCTTTACACGACTTTTCAACTTCTTTTCTTTGTTAAAAAATTATTTTTCAAAGAATGTTTTAAAGTTAAATCTCAAATTTTTTGGCAATTCTGTTACTTCGTACTGAAATCATAATCTTCTTATAATAATGTGAAATAAATGTTTTTTTTTGTGAAATAAATTTTTAGAAATTTTGAAAATATTCGTTCAAATCATATCGTAAATTACAGTGATAAAATGTAACAGAGTAAAATATAAAAATGGAAAGAAACTTGAATCCTGAGAAAGCTTTTCAATTGACAATCACAATCTCATTTCTTGAAACTCGAATTCACTTTACAATCGTAGCTAAACTTAAGCTTATTAAATTAGTTCCTACGCAATTTGGCGACCGCCATTGCTTCAGGCATACTACGAACTCTTGTGCTTTTTCGCAATCTAAACTAATCTATGAATCTTTTATTAAGTTATTTTATTACTACAGGGGGTGGACAAAATAATGGAAACACCTCTATAGCAATAAATTTTTTTATATTACTCAAGAAATACTAATAGAATCATTTTGTAACGTCAGAAATATTTAAATCTTTCGATTTGTCTTACATATGAATGAAGTTCAAAGTTTTTAGAGGTTTTAGGGACCGGCAATAAATTACAAACGAAAAATAGCATTTTTGAACACTCTATGCCAAACACTGTAGCAATAAATTTGTAACTTGTGACAGTTATTTTAATTATTATGTGCAAAAATTGCACAAGATTTCGTAAGTATTGCTTAAATATTTTTGGAAATATAGTCCTTTTTATAAAAAACTAATTTTTTTTTGTCTAACGTTTTTTTTTTTTTTTTTTTTGCTATAAATTTAAAAATCTTCAATAAAATTAAACAAAGTTTTTAGAACAATTTGAAATTAATTACAGAATTTTTGCTCTAAAATTTGAATAAAAATTCGTTAAAAACTGTGAAATATATAAGTAGTTAAATAAGTTCTTTTATAACGCACATAAGCAGAAAAAATTTAAAAAAATGTTTTTTTCATTACTGTGACGTAAAGACAAAATTTAATAACAAAGGATAATAGATTACTATAAAAATAGAAAATAGAAATAAAAATAGAAATAAAATAGAAAATTGCTTGAAACTTAAATTTTATTTTGAATACTTAAATCGAACTTATTTTTTTAATTTATACAATTCTCAAATACAATTCTCAACAAAATTAAGAAATATTTTTTTTAAATTTTTCCCACTCATGAAATAACTACTTTAATTATTCATCTTCAGCGGTTTTAAACAAATTTTTCTCAAATTTTATGGCAATAGTTTTGTAATTAATTTTGAATTGCACCAAATATTTTTGTTAATTTTATTGAATATTTTTAAGGTTATGGTAAATAAAAGTAAGACCTTAAATACGAGGGTTGCTATTTATATTTCTGGCCTTGGCAACAGTAAGTGTTGCTAGGCAACCGCAGACGATTTTAATCGAAAGTTTGATATTTTTAAACATAAATTCAGCAGACGATTTACCATTATAGCTTCATTTGTGTTGTTGACAGTAAATTGAAAAGTTCTTCTCTTTCAAAAAATGGAATTGAATCGTGAACATTTTCGTGCCATTATTTTTCATAACTTTCGACGTGGATTGTCAAGACAAGAGTGCTTCGATAAACTTAATTCTTTATTCAGCGATAAAGCGCCATCCTACAGCACTGTAAAAAATTGGTATAACGAATTTAATCGTGGTCGATGTTCGATCCAGGACGAATCCCGTGCAGGTCGTCCAAAATCCGTTGTTGTGCCAGAAAAGATCGATGCTGTGCGTGAACTGATAAAGCAAGATCGTCATGTGACATACCGTGAGATAGAGGCGTCTTTGGACATTAGTATGACTAGCCTCAATAAAATATTGCATGAACATTTGAGCATAAAAAAAATTTGTTCGCGTTGGATCCCGCATAATCTGACAAACGCTCAAAAAAAGGCTCGTGTCGATTGGTGCAAGGAAATATTGGAAAAATACGTTCAAGGTACATCAAAGGCTGTGTATAACATCTACACAGGTGACAAATCATGGATCTATGCATATGAGCAGGAAACAAAACAGCAATCAACTGTATGGGTCTTCCAAGACGAGGCAAAACCAACAAAAGTTGTTCGAAGAAGAAGCACATCGAAACAAATGATTGCCTGTTTCTTCGGCATTAACGGTCATGTGGCAACAGTGGCGTTAGAGCAACGCAGGACGGTCAATTCTGAATGGTACACGACCATTTGTTTGCCAGAAGTCATCGGAGAAATTCGAAAAAAGCAGAAGAACAGGCGAATCATTCTTCATCATGACAATGCGAGCTCTCACACATCGACTGAAACAAAGGCATTTCTGACGGAGCGAAAGATCGAACTGATGGGTCATCCGCCGTACAGCCCTGATTTGGCACCCAATGACTTCTTCTTATTCCCACACAGCAAAAATAAATTACGTGGACAACGATTTTCGACCCCCGACGAAGCGGTTGATGCATTCAAAACGCATGTTTTGGAGTTACCTCAATCGGACTGGAAAAAGTTCTTTGAAAATTGGTTCAAACGCATGCAAAAGTGTATTGATCATCATGGAGAATATTTTGAAAAACAATAAAACCAATTTCGATCCTACATATTTGTTTTTTCATTATTAGGCCAGAAATATAAATAGCAACCCTCGTATTCAAGATAAGTTTACAAAATTTTGTGCAGTTATTGCATGTAATAACCAAAACAACTTTCAAAAGTTGTTGCTATATACAAACCTATTGCTATATACTTGGGCATAGGGTGTTCATAAACACATTTTTCCACTTTTGTTTTATAGTTTGTCTCTCAAACCTTTAAAAACGTTAACCTTCATCCGAATGCATGAGAAATTTCATAAAATAAACACCTCTAAATTTATAAAATTTTTCTCAAAGTATTTTTTGAGAAAGATAAAAAAAAAATGTGTTATTTATATAAGTGTTTCCATTATTTTGTCTAACCCCTGTATATACGCGGGTGGACCCAAAAATCAACGAAACTGAGACCTTGTATTCGTAGAGGTAGTAAAAAGTTTTCCCGCTAGGTGGGGTTAGTAGATACCTTCACAAAACAACAATGTAAACAACGTCAGTTTGAAATTTTGTTTTCCTGCTTAAAAATTCAGCAATAGAAGTTTACCTAATCCTTCAACAGGTTTTAAAGGAGGATGCTATGAGTCGCACACATGTTTTCGAGTTGTTTGAGTGCTTTTTAATCGTGGTGTGATGAGTGTTGAAAACCATATCCGTACTGGAGGCCGTTTAACATCTCGATATGTCGAAAAAAACCAGCCAAAAATTAACGAGAATAGTCATTTCAAGATCGACCAAATTTAGTCGAGTTTAGACTGAGAATTTAAGAATGAGACGTTTTTCACTAAATGTTGGTACGCCACTTTCTCCCACAGGATCAAATCAACATTCTCTCAGGGATGACTTGTCGCTCCCCACCCTCCATATTAGCCAGACCTTGCCTCGTACAATATTTTTCAGTTTCCAAGAATAAAGAAGAATCTAAAAGAAAAGATCAGCGTTTTGATGCTGAAAAGGCGGTAAAAACAGCTTCGCAAAGGGCAATGGGCAATATCAAATTGGAAGAGTTTCAGAGATGCTTCAAACATTGAGGAAAATTCTTGTCAAGTATATCGCATCTTATGGAGAATACTTTGAATGCGACTGAAGAAATTATGTAAAAATGCTATCAAAAAAATTTTATAAAAGAAAAACTTCAATTTTTTTCCCTTCACATGCCACCATTTAAAATGCTTTCATAGTCTCACGTATTTACTTGTTCTTTGTTTTTATCGGCACACTTTTAATCCTTTTCAATACAATGTTTTTTAAAAAAAAAGCAATTTTAAATACTAAAGTAAAAAAAAAAATTCCATAAGGAATATTTAAATTTAAACAAACTATTTTTTTTAAGTATTAATTATTTTAATAAAATAATTTATAGGAATTTATCTCTGCCTTATGAAGCATATGAATGATTTCATGTTAACTAACACTAGTTTGGATTAAATTGAGAAATAACTGTTGAGTTTCACGCTGACGCTTAAAAAAAGGCACAAGAAATCTTCTCAAAGTACTATCTCTCTCTATTACCATATTTCGATAGTACTATATTCACTATCTCTCTCATTTTTTTACATATGTACTGTACTCAAACGGTGAAACTAATATTGTTGTTCACTGTTTGTCTGGAACTGAAGAAATAATTTCAACAGATTATGAAAATATAGTTGAAATTTACATAAACAATACAACTTTATTTTAAAGTCTATGATTGTAATTTCAAAAACATCTTTATCCGTCCGTGCTTTTTTCATATTGACGAATTGCATAACTCAACAAAATTTAATAGAATTCTTTTATAGAATTGTTTTTATCGAGTGTTATGTTGGCACATAATCTTTTGCTTACCTCCATATTTATTCATGCTGCGTTGGAGTAATTGAAATTCAAGTTTAATCTGCTACTCAAATAAATAATCTGGACCTTGCATATAGAAAGTAGACAAAACATTTTGTCATAATCGGATAAACAGATTTGCCGTACTGCATAAACTATAATAATAAAAGACAATCCATTCCGACGTCATCATGACGCATTTCTAAAAGTTTCTCCATACCCAACGGGGTCACTTCGCCCTCCAAAAAGTTGATTCAGCATATTTGAGTAGTTAACACTCTACAGTTATAACTTAGTGTCCTCCATATTTTTGTTCATTTCTGTACGATTATATTATGAACGATTACGATTATATTACGAACGATGATTATACTTATAGCATGAAGGTCTGAAATACTTCTCTGTGTGTGATAAGTTTAAAATTTTTTTTTTTTTTCTTTTCATTCCAATTAAAATTATCATATAAAAGCTAGGATTATGTGAATTTTTGTCAGGGTTTCGAAATTTCGGTAAATTTATGCTGAAATATAAAATATTCTTGGCTCTATAATATGTAAAAAGTATTTCTATCGTTTAGTTATTAACTTGACGAAACACAAAATAGCGACAAGAAAAGACAGACCGTACGATTAGAACGAGTTTTTTTTTTTTTTTTTTAATACTACATTATCTATAATTCTGCTCCCGGTTCGCATCGACCACAGTGCTGACGTAATAATATCCTCAGTGGTAGATGAATCACGGCTTAGAATCTCCTTTTAGTTGGTCTAGTCGGGGTTATCTGGTTTTCACCACCGTATAACGCCAAATCGGGATAGTTTCATCAAAAAGAAATCACGAACGCAAGTTTTTTTTTTTTTTTTTTTTTTTACAATACTTGATTCAGGAGTTCTCTTGGCTTTCGACGTTAAGCTTAAAATTACAAAGCCACGGAGTTCAGAATTGATACCCAAAAACTCAGAATTCGGTCAGCAGCTATAAAATATTTTTAGACAGTATAAAATTCTTAAATGTAAAACGTTTACCAAGAAAAATTGTCACTGAGAAAGTACTATCATGTCTTTACAAGAAAGTGAATAAAATTTCGTTAAACATTTTATTAGCTTCAAAATAAAAAATTACTGTAGTTTTTTGCGTTTTTTTAGTTTTGAAAAAAATTTTACTTCGTGACGTGTGATCTAACTTTTACAAGTCTTTCCCTTGTCAAACAGACTCCCCTGCATCGTTCTATATTATCTACCAAAGCGTAAAACAAAACAGAAGTATCTAGAATAAAATAGTGACAGCAAATTTTCAAAGAGGACATCAAGAACGATTTGCTACTACCAAGGCAACATCTATTTTTCTAAAGCGTTCCCGTCAATCCACAAAACTGACGTCTAGTCAGACGATAATGAGACAATAAACGTTCGTTAAGTGAATTTATTGAAAGTATTCTGTGTGGTCATATTCGCTTATGACCTGTCAGTCATTTTAAAGACCTCCAACTCCGCCCTCTTGCCAATAATAAATGACGTGCATGTAAAGCGGCCTAAATACTGGAGCTTTTACTTCATAATTTCAAATGCTCGTTTGGCAACACTATTTAAGATCGGCCATAATGAATGTAATCATCACCTTATAATTGGGGTAACAAAACTGGAGGTAAATCTGTTTCGGGTTTCAGTCATGACAGCGATATGTCTTTTAATTACATAGCGGTACCCCAACTGCTGAAGCAAATTGATTTTTAAGTCATCGATCTACTTCATTATTCTGTCAATTAAGGTGAGGTTAAGATATATATATATATGTAACTCAATGGGTTCCTTTTCGAGCAATGAATGAAAGAGAGTTTAGGATGGTGGGTTCAGAATTACTGAACGTGATAACTATTTTAGGGTTTTGGATAGCTTTAATTTTTAATTATTGTTATTTTTTAAGTATATATGTTTCCTCAGTGCAATATTATATGAAGTAAAGCATATTAGCAACACAAATTATGTCAGTCATAATGCTAGTGTATATGACATAAAAAAAACTAAAAAGTAATTATATAAAAATGCTTAGATATTTAGAGTCAACAATCTTACTTTTGTTGAGGTAACGTTTTCTAAATGCCCTGTCAACATTGTCATTGTTGGTAGAGTAAAGGCTCGTGCTATATATTTCATGCTATATATTTCGTGCTATATGTATTAAATTCTAAAGTTTTTAAGTTTTGAGCACTTCTAAATATTTATTGAAAAAGAATCAGAAGCTTCAAAAAAAAAAATTAATAGTTATTTTTAACAAATTTGTAAATAGGGGTATTAAACAATTTTGTATTTCAGCTGACACTTAAATTTATAAAAACATATTCAGAGAGTTTAAAAAATTAAATTTTTCCATTAAATAAATTCTTCGGTAATTACTATTAAGTTTTTGTTGTTGTTATTACTAATGCCACTTTTCAAAATCAGCAAGCCTGCTATGAGGATTCAAAGAATTTTAAGGCAGAAGGTGCGTTCCTTGTTTTTCAGTGGCGACATCTATGGCCAAGAATACTACACCAGCCACACACATGCTACAAACAGTTTTACAGGGGGGACCCATTCATACTCCTTTCAATCATTTACAGATCGTAATTTTGACCTGAATAAGAGAACGAGTAATCCCCAATTCAGTTTCAGTACCGCCAGAGGTTTGGATTTGTTATGGGAACTTGGAGGACTTTGTGACCCCGACATATTTAACGTACACCAGTCACCATTTAATACCCAGGGATTTAAACTAACAACCCCATGAGCATGAGCCCAGCGCCATAAAATTACATCATTCAAAAATCATAAAAATTATCAAAAATATAGTGCGCTACCGTTTACTTTATTTAAATGCATAACGTCACCAATTCTATTAATTTATATAAGTTGTTTTTTTTGGTTGATGTGCCGCTAGTTTCTATAAAAAAAATTTATGATTAAACTTTGAATTAAAAATAAAATAAATATTAATGTTTAGTTAAAAATAAATTTAATTTTCATTAATTTTAATTAACATTGTAATGCATCAAATTCATAAGAAATTCAATACTTTTTAACATATTTAAATAAAAACAATTATAAAACTCACTTAAGACATGCTTAAATAAAATAACAGTTAAAATTAACTTAAAATATATTTAAAATAAAGTTCTTTGCAACAGTCTTTAAACCAAAATCTAGTTTAACTTAAATGAATTCTAAACAGTAGATAATAGTAAACTAATGGTAGACCCAATTAAATGTTTGTTTGTTTTTTCCTGTTTAATCCTTTTAATCTGCTCCGTTCGTACTTGGTATAGTCACAGTTTAATAAAATCTCCGATTAATTTGGCTTACTCCATGTCTTTAGAAAATAAAGATTCAGAAGACAAATATTACTAAATTACGCAATTAAAAATCTTTCTCTCATTTTTTTTTACCTATTTCTGTACTTGCTTCCTTTTCTCTAATGAAAAGATTGTATCACACTTTACAAATGATATCCTAGTTGTAGCTTGATAATTAATTATCTTGAAAACTCATGATGTTATTTAAATTAGTAAGAATATTTTATTCCCCTTATTTTGAAAAGGAAAAAAAAAACTTTAAAAATATAAGACAGTTATGAAATTTTTTTGGAGGGGCAGGGGTAACAAACTATAATTGCAATATGACTACAACCAATGTATTTAAACAAATTTAAAATAAACAAAAATTGCCCATAACACACGTACACACGCATGCATACATATACATACATATAGGGGAGTGTCGGGTACCCCCGCCCACTGTCAATTTCATATGTATAGAATATTTTTTCAAGCCAATGGGCCATCGGACATTAATTGTTATATTAAAAAAATATTATTTTCAAAGTTTCAAATATTTATGCAGCTGGGAACATGGTAAACAATAGTCTTGAAAATATGTTGAATACAGTAGTAAAATTTTTTAAATTTCTATTTTTTTAAGTTAAACTATTCTTTTTTTGGTTTATTCTTTTAGCATTATTTAATTAGATGATAAAACAATAGAAACATACAAAAATATTGATTATTACTCAATATTATACAGAAATATAAGCCGGGGCTACCAGACTCTCCCCTATATGAACATTACATATATATTATATATATACGCATACATATATTTACATATACACATACATATATATATTACAAACGTATTGAATATAAAAATTTTGCAACGAGTTATTTATGTAGTTTTCTGAGATTTTTACAAAGAATATTTAATTTGGAAAATTAATTTTTATTCAAGGTTTTAATATCAAAATTTACTATTTAATTAATTAATTTTAAACGCAATAAAAAATCACTACTGCATGACTCATATGTTTTTCTAAGGTATGGTGTCAAGAAAACTATACGTATTTTTTTCAAACTGCGCTACTGAACTACAAATAAAGTAATAAAACAAAATAAGACCTTTCTGACTTGCTACAATACCCCCTACACCGTATAGGAATCATTCTAGTAATAACACATGTCATACAATCATTTATTTCTGCTCATTTTTTACGATGGGAACAATACTGGATTCTTGTCTTATCTTATTACCATTCTAATAAGAAATACTAATCATAATCCGGTAGTGTTAGCAGGGGACAAATTAAATAAAACATGGTCATGGAATATTGTATGTTATTGGAAAATAGGCTTTCTGACTTCCGAGTATTGACCTATGACCCGCCCCCTATTATTTACTGTCAGTTATTTCAGAAGGTACTTTACTGTTACATAGGGAAAGTACTTGCTTAGGTGTGGATTGGACATTTTCATCCGGTTCATAATTAGATTTTTATCTTAATGGTTGTGTTATCCTTGTTAGATTGCGATTATGCTATTTGCTTGTAAAATGAAAATATTCCTGTTGTAAAATAATTTTCTGGATGAGAATCACGCTGGGACAAACTTTTATTCATTAAATATGGGGAAAGACTAACAATGTTAAGTCTATGTAATAAATATTAATGCAAAGTTTGACAAAAATCCTAAAATTGAACTGATAATGCGTTAATATAATGTAAAAGTTGGTTTTTTTTCAACTAAAATTTTAATATCATAGCCTAAACCTTCAATAGTCGTTGTGAAGTATAAAGCAAGGTATAAAAAATTTCACAGTTTATATAAAAATTAATTTAATAATTATAAAAGTTTAGTTATTTTATAAAATTTATTTATGAAAAATATATATGATTCACATAGTTAATTTATTTGGCAAAATTTAAAAATAAAGAATTAACAATTAAAAATTAATAAAAAATTAATAATGAAATATCAATAATGAAAAATTAATAATGAGAAATTGATAATGAAAAAATAATTAATGAAACTTATAAACCTTTACAGGTTTTTTAAATCTCATGACAAATTAATTAAAAATTATTAATAGCAATTTTAAGCATTATAAATGAATAAAAAATTTCAAAAAAATGTTGGCAGAAAAACCAAAAATTCTGGAAGGATGAGTTTTTAATTGTATATAATGTGGACAAAAATACAAGGGAAATGTTTTTGGTAACAAATATATGCAAAATGTAATTTTTTTTCTTAGTTTTTATATAAATGTTTTAAATTTTAAGATCTTATTTTTAATAAACTGTCATAAAATAGTAAAGTTTAACTTTTATTAAACTATCATGAAATCGTAAAATTAAATGTTTATTTTAATCCCCATTGCGTTGAATAAAATAAAATGTAGGATACTTCAAAATAAATGGAAGGCAATTTTCTTTTTATTATGATATCTATTTTTAAATTTTCTACATTGTTAGGAGGTGAGTTTATAGAAATAAATTTAAAAAATGAAAGTCAGAGCTTGTTTTGCAAATCATGTTTCTCATGCTGTAAATATAGAATTTATCTCAAATTCTTCAAAGAACTGATAACTTCAAAATACATTTTGAACAAGATTTTCAATAAATCCATGAAAATAACTAATATATTTCTCGCTGATATATGCTTGTTTCTTACTGTTTGACTTGTTTAAAAAGATTACTATTTAATAATATACAGATTTATAAGAGTGTAGCATTATCTATATGATATAAAATACTTTTTGTAAGTAACACTTCATAATTTAAAATCCCTAACTTCAAAAAAAATCAATAAAAACATACGGGGATTACAACATTATTTACAGATTTATTTTTAAAGAAATGACAAAAATTTCTTTTTTTATACCATATTTTAGTTGCGCACTTTAAAGGTTATTTTGATAAAAAAAAGCAATTTTATAATATTGAAATATGAATAATGACCTATAAATAACATTCTAATGATAAATTCAGGAATACATAATAACTTAGTTTTAGTGCAAAAATATGCCATATAAAAAAATGCCATAGGATTTTCTTGTGGGGTTTTGCCTATGGTAAAATTTTGCTATACGTATATGGCAAATCCAAAATTACGTATTCCAAAACGTACACGTAATCCAAAATTTTACCAAACGTACGCATATCCAAAATTTTACCAATGGCAAAACCCCATAGGAATATCCTATGGCATTTTTTAGGGCAAACCTATGGCAAATTTTCCTACGAGGATTACAAAATTAAAGAGGTAAGATTTAAAAAAAAAATTAAAACTTCATGATGAGCAACAAAAAAGACAGAAACCAAGGTTAAATTTAACAGTTTAAATAATATATTATTATATCATAATTATTACGTTAACAGTCCAGCCTCAGTACTAAGAACGAGGAATATAACAAAAACTTCAGAGTGAACTTTTTCAATTGTCCCGTGAAAGTTCCCATCTAACTTATTTCATTTTATATATGCTTATAGTGGGCAACTTAGAAATTGATAGTTTCTTTATAGTACAGATTTATTTAAGTTTTCAAATGTTAAACTTACACAAGTTGCGACTGTAAATGATAGCATTCCTTTATATTGCGTCAAATTCCACTCTTTCATGGTCATCGCTTAAGTAGGGCGAACAAGTTAATAAGCAGTACATTCCTATTTTCTTCTTCCATTTGTAAGACAAATCCTGGATAATTTTTTTTCTTCAGAAATTTAAAGACAAAAAATTTTGAATCCTTTAATTGTTGATAAAAAAAAATTGATTAGCTCGACAAAAAGTTGAATTATATTCAATTGAAAATCCCTAACCTAATCCCTAATCTGAGATATTTTTGCGTCGCTGATTTCAAATCTGCAAAATACAATATTTATGCAATTTTTCTTAAAAATTCACTCGAATGAATACTAGTTTTCCCCTCTTCTCTGGTAAGTAGGGAATAGTAGGGAGCGGGCCATATTTCAGTTTATGATGAGATTAAGTTTATAATGTGATAAGTTAAGTTCAGATTTTTTTTTTTTTTTCCTTCAAAAGAGCAGATCAATGTATATGTATGTTTATAAACCTATCGTTCTTTATAAATTAGTAAATTCGGACAGAAAAATAAACCAAATTAACAATTCAAAAATAAATGACAATGAAAATAGTCAATCTTGGTAATTTACTTTCGAAATATAAATTTAAACAACTCTTGAACCTTATTGATTTTAATTTGTAGAATTCCTTTTTCGCGTTGTAAATTCCCCATGGAGGGAAAAAAAATGTTCCATAAACATTTAAAGAATGTGAAATCAAAATGAAAAGAAAGATGTGATGATAAAAATAAAAATAAATTTATCCCCCATGCTTATCTCAAATGACGAAAATGAAGACTTATGAAGTAGAAATGAAGTCTCTTCTATTCCTTCATGTCTTATTCCTTTTTCGCTAAAAGCGCCATCTATATAGTTTTTCAGGAATAAAAATATAAAGATTTCTTAATTTATTTATGAATTTATTTATTTTACTCTTAAATTTATCTGTCTTACTCTTAAATTTATCTGTCTTGTTAAAGTTATTTATTTAAATTATGACATTTTTTTATGAATTATTTCATTAATTATTAAGTTAATGATTTCATTGAGAATTTATTTTATTTTTAATTTCTTTGTTTTTGAAAATGTGGGAATTACGAAATTATGAAAATGATTAGGACGTTTAGTTTTTTTTATGTAGTTATTTTTTTTCTTGTATTACAAAATATTAATCTAAACTTTGTTTGTAAGATAGGTTAGCTAAAAATAAAACACACACACAAAAAAAAAAAAAAAAAAAAAAAAAAAAAAAAAAAAAAAAAATCAAAAATCCATAATTTACTTCCTTGCTTCTATCCTTTATTTACCTAAGGCTGCTCTAAATTCCTATTACTTATAATCTTCTTATTTCTAAGTTTAAATAAATGATATAGAGTAATAAATATTAAACTCCAGACGAATGTTAATAAATATTTTTAAAAAATTATTAATTGTGACATTGCGAAGTAAAAACAATAAATTTTCAAATATTGCTAAAAATAAATTAATGACAAAATAAGTTAATAATCTGTAGTTATTGACTTTATATTTTTATACATTTATAATTTCTGAAAGGAAATGCTAATACTTAAACAATACTCTTCAAGAACTCTATTTTTAATGATATTTTGTTTTTCCACCTATTTATCGGAAGTTTAGTATTCTTAAGTGTGCTAGACTTCAAGATTTCTAAAATAATGTTTCTCGTCAGATCCTAACAAATCAGATAATAAATTATTTTTATACTGCAATAAAGTATCCGTCCAAAAAAAAAACATATGAAAGCTTTATGTTGCGTGGTGTTATTTTAAACCGGATACTTATTACTTAGATAAATTATTTTACACTTAACATGATGCTCTAAGATGTACAATTTTGATTTCCGAAATCGAAAAAAAGACAAGTACTTGAAATATAATATACTGAAACGATGACTTATTTAAAAATATGCATTTACCAATTTGTCTAGCTTATTAAGAGGGCAAGTAATTAAAAATTATTTTTCTTTTAAACAAACTTATCAGACAAAAACAAAACTATTCTATTAATATAAAATATGCTTACAAAAAAGTAAATAAGTCTGATGTTGACTTCGTATTGTTTTAAAACGAGTACTTACAACAGTTCTTTTTCATTTAGCATAATATTTCAAAGAATGCACTTTTTATTTCTATGAAACAAAGGACAGACTAACACAGTTTTAAAATATGCTATTACTGTTAGCTTATTAAAGTGCGTAAGACATATTATTCAATTTATATAAAGTATCTGCACTGATGAAAAAAAAAGTTTGTTCAAATCCATCAGAATATGGTAAAATTTACCATGTTTCTGGCTCTGTGGAAACACCAAAAAAACTCGGTAATTTTTACCGAAGCGCTTTGATAATGATTTTGGTAAAGTTAACACGAAATATGGTTTTATTATGTGCGATAAAATCTCGTAAATGTGAGATAAAATTTGGTAAAAGCGGTAAAATTTTGTAAATTCTTCATACCTTAGAGCATGGTGTGAAAAATAAACTTAACCGAATAAATGATTTTTTAATTTTGTATATTTTTACTAAATCTGTGAATGTCCTTTGAAAGTTGTAATTTCCGATAAATTGTTACCACATAAATGGTAAATAGTTACCACATGAATGGAAAAAATTACCTAACTAATCATTTAATAACCGTATATTTTGGTTTTTAATACCAGTATTTTATTTTATTTTTTTTTATTAGAGAGGACATCACCATATACTACGGTAATTTTTTTTTTTTTTTTGCAGTGTAGGAAAAAACATTATAAAGCTAGTAAGGTTATTTATAGCTGTTGTTTTTATCTTAACATATTGTTTGGAACTGTTTCAAAGTAAGCTCTCCATAAATAACAAATGTTTTCTATATACTAAATATTTGTTGAATTCAGTACAGTTGAGTTCAGTGAATTTTGGTCTTATTTGATAGATCAGTAGAATTCAATTTTGAAGTAATCTCGTAAACATTGAGTCGACGCTCAATTTAATAATATTGAAATTTATACCCCTAGTGGTTTGGTAAGAAAATATACACTGTGTCCAAAAAGCATAGAATGCTTAAATATCTGGAGAAATATACATCGGATCAAAAATCTGAAAATGTTAATGTGAGGTATTTTCAAAAGATACATTAAATGATACCAAACTTGACCTCCTAGTTTCATGCTTAGGTAACTTCAAAATCTTAAATAGAGCCCCTATTTTTTGTTGCAGATTTGGATTTTGCAGAAGAAATACGTTGGTTTAACTGCCACGTGTTTGCAGTTTGCATCATAGGTGGCGTTGTAATTGCAAAACTGAGATGGAGTTAAAATTGCTTAAAATAGAGAATTCTAGAGAAATACATGTAACATAGAAAAATAAAAATAAACATGCATAATATTTTGAAAACGTTATTTAATAAAACCATTCTTGTTCCTCTTCCTCCTACCTAGTACTAGGGTGACACTTAGGAAGAAGGGCCTAATTCGAGGACTAAGGTCAAGTTGGGAGTCACAAGATAATTTTTTTTTTAAATATATTGAACAAGTATATTTTATTTGTTTAATTTTACATGTATTTTAAGAGATCTCTATTTTAAACGATTCATCTTCAATCTTGATTTTGCGGTTCCAGCGCCACCTATGATCAAATCAGTGTACTTTTTCCTGGAAAATCCAAATCTGCTTTAAAAAGAGGTGTTCCTATTCAAGATATTTAAATTGAACCATTTCATCCCCGGGATATATGATTAAAAGTTTAATATAGTATCATGACTTGATTTGGTTTTGAATGATTGTTTTTATAAGTCATTCATTTTAAGACTTTTGATACAATGCGTTTTACGAAATAATTGACAATTCCCATACATTTTAGACGCTCTTTAATACCCTCTATACCTATTTTTGCTGATACCTTGTTGCTTAAATCTAAGAGAATTTTCAAATTTCACTTATCTCCGGAACCACAGCATCGATTCTAAATGAAATTTTGTGGTTGGAAGATAGATTTATGTAATACAAATAAAGTAATCATGCAACTTTTAGAATGCAGAAGAATGGTTTTGCAAAATACTCAGCTTAGCCAGGAGGTGTAAAGCAGTATTTACAGATTCAGACAAAACAAAAAATGGGTTAAGAGGGGATATTGTACCTTTTTAGACTATTTTCAATGATATACAGGCATCATGGTCATATAGAGTGGGTAAAATAATGGACACATTTCTATACTAATATGTTTTTTTTTTTTTTTTTTTATATTTCTTCAGAGATAAAAGAATCATTTTATAACTTCAGAAGAATTTAGATCATGCAATTTTTCCTACTTACCAATGAACTAATGAAAAAAGTCTGATTTGAATATCTTATGACGAGTTCATACTTTTATAAGCAGAGAGCAAAAAGCCTCTCCATACAAAAGAATGAACTTCGAAGAAGACGAGATAAAAGCTGTTTGATTGCAGAAGAAAAAAAAAAGGAGGCGAAATGCTTAATTACAGAAAACTAAAAGTGGTATATTGATACCAATTTTCGTGATTCATCATATTTTGATGATGCTTTTATTCTCTATTCATTTATAGTATAATAATTTGCAACCTCTAATACAGTAAAACCTGTTTTTGTGCGGTCCTTTTTTGTGCAATTTTGTTTCTGTGCGATTGGTTTTGTGCGATTTTATTTTTGTGCAATTTTTTGTGAGATTTATTTTTATGCGGTATATGAATTTTAGCGGCGTTAGCGCCAATTTAATGTTTCCTATCAATGTACATATACATGTTGTGGACGCACTCTGATTATGTGGCCTCCTTGACAACGATGTATCTGGACTTCGCGATGCTCTGTTCATTTATTTTAAACAATCTCCTGACAAGGCAGAGTCAGTTATGTACATAATGTTGCTCGACGCGCGAACAGTATACGCTTCGTATTCAGAGTTTTATACACGATTCACGTGGTTAAGGATTCATTTTATAGTGAGATTAAAGGTAAATAAATTAGTTACTTTTGTTTCAATTTATATGTAGTTTTTATGATTTTTATTTTATTTTTAGACATAAGTGCTCCCTTAAAATGAATAATTATAGCCAAAAGAAAGTAAAAAGACAGACAATTCCACTGTTTAATGTATAATTTAAAAACTTCTCCAGGTATATGCACAATGAAGAATTAAATCTTTTTACAATTTCTTTAGGTCTAATTTAATTATTTCATTTAATTGAAAGCATTCTCTCATCTATTTCATAAATCATTGATGTATTTTCTTAGTCCGACTTTCTTTATGCGGTCCCTATCCACCGCATAAAAAAAATTTTAGGTACTACATCGTACAAAGTTGTTTATTATATGTAAGAATTGATAAAATTTTCGAATATTTTTTTGTGCGATTTCTTTTATGCGGTCCCTATCCACCGCACAAAAACAGGTTTTACTGTACTGATAAAGTTCTTATTTAAATTTTTAACAAGTGTTCAGAAAATCCATTTTATACGGAGCCCTTTGTTTATTAAATTCTGCAAATTTGTCAAAATCTATTTCAGTTTGAGAGAAAAAAAACAATTACCCATATATATATATATATATACACTTTAAGCCTTTAACAATTATTAACAAAATTCTCAACGCATCAAAATACCATACCTTATACTAAGACTGTAAGAACGTTTGTTAGCGAGGGTATCGAAACTGGTCTCCGAACTAGAATAATATCAACTAAAATAACTGGCATAGAGCAACTAAAATAATATAAACATATTATAAGATGAAATTAAATACAGTACTCCAAACTCGTGAGAGTCAAGTGATAATGTATATCAAATTCCAACAGCTTCAAAAGTATGTTTGGGTTTCGTCTGGTGGACGAGGCTAATTCTTAAGCTATTTACTAAACACAAAATATTTGAACTAGACACAAGAGTAAACAACACACAAGATTCGAAACATAATTTAATTACTAAATTCCCTCATTAAGGCATAATTGTTGAGCATTCCAAAGCTTCAGAGAGCTCTAATTAAAACTATCAGCAGGCATTGGAGAATGTCCTTAGTTTAATGTATTTAATTTTTGTTGTTGTCTGCATGCTGTTATTTTCTGGCCATCCTATTGACTAATTTTAAAAATTAAAAAATGGCAATCTTTTGTAAGTTAAAAAAAAAATCTATGAAAGATATTAGTATTTAAATAAGATTATCAAGAGATGTTCTTAAAAAAGTTTTCCTAAAATTTTATTGGAAAGCAGTTGAATTATATATACAGAGTATAGAGATATACAGATACAGAATTATATATACACAGTTTTTATATAAATTTATTAAAAATAAATTAAGAAAAATATAACAAATAATAATACGAGAGTAAACTTTTACTAATAAATAAATATATTTGGTTTCTAAGTTGTATACTTTTACAACTATGTAGAGGCGCAAACGCTTATTGTAATTTTCAACAACGAATCACAAGTTTTCTACCTCTAATCTATCCCATTCAAGCCAAAGTGATTGTTTTAGAGTTGCTGGTTCCCAATTTTTTTCAGCCACGGAACCCTAAATTATCAAACTTCTGGTGGAACCCAGACTTTTAAGAACTATTCATTAGCAGGTGTTGAAAAAAAAAAATTTTCAAATTAAGAAACATGTAAAAGGTTTCTTCTCGGGGAAATAATCACTTTGAAATTACCATGCCGGTTTTAATAACACAGCTTTATTGAGAAAAAAACAAAATAAGAACTAAACTACATATACATATAACAAAAATTAAACATTTACTAATCACGTGACTTTATGCTGCCATCTATATTTCATTTTGAAAACTACTTTAAGCAAAAAACAAAACATTTAACGTCAATGAAACTTTTTTCATTCTTTCAGCAATCTGTCTTAAAATTAGGTTTGAAGTTAGGCAGTTGAATTCGCAAGTTTGCAAAAGCAACGCTTTTTGCCGTATAAGTTGAGTCGAGTAGTTTTTCCTGTATAAGTTCAAATTGAATAAAATAAGCTGAATTATTATTTTTGAAAAAGAATTGTTAAAAATTGTGAGAAAGATCATCAGAGGAAAATTAAAATCTTTATTCTTGAATTTTGTTATTTTATTTTGAATCTCAAAGTCATAAGAAATAGTGATATAATAATTTGTAAATGCATATCGTTTCGCAATTTATTCAATGAGTTATTGGAAAAAGATATACTTTGAAAATTTCTCATTTAAATTAAGTGCAATTTTAAATAAATGATTAAATCAAAATAACCATAATGTTGAATAAATTATGGATTATTTGGTGGATACAAACCAATTATAGGTTTTTAAAAGTCATAACTGGTTAAGAAAAGTTCTCACTTACGGAATCCCTGTGACTTTTCCATGCAATGCTAGAGATCTGCGAAACACCATTTGGGATTCGCTGTCCATACTTTAGTGCCAAACGATTGTATGTATACAGAGCAAACGACCGATTTCTCACTTTCGTTTTCCTTGCTTAAACAATTCTAAAATAGCAGTTTACTTTACTTGACATAGTAAAAAATCCAAAAACAATAAGTAATCTTAGAGATAGTATAAAATATTTCATTATTTCAAGATAGAGATAAAGAAATGGACACCCAAATTAAAAAGAAATTACTTATTTTCTATTATATAGTAAAATAAATTTGTCAAAGGTTTTTTTTTTCTTTATTTATGCCGCTTTAACATTATCTTCTTTTTATAAAGGAAACAATATGTTAGCTCTATTTTTTTAAGTTAAATGCATATCACTTATAGTACAATTTATAGTTACGAATTAGTTTTAACTTTTAAAAATTTTACAAACACATTTATTATCTATAAATTCTTTCTATACACTTTACAATATCTTAGAAAACACTGATTTTTAAAAACAAAAATTTAAAAAAAAATTGTATTTTTATCAAAAATTTATAAGATAATTAAGAAGATTTTATTTCGATATTTGTCGTTCGTTCTGTAATCAATCTACTTTTCATTTACTAAAATACTGTAATAGGGCAATATTTTTCAGCGAAAGGAACAATTATAAATGAAAATAATTTATGAATAGTAAAAATTTAATTTTATTTATTCATATTTGATACTAAAATATTTCAGACATAGTTAAACATTTAAAAATATTTATTATATTATTTATATTACATTAATTTCATATATGTATTATATTAATTATATACTAGATAATTATATTAATTCCATTAGCAAGCATTCCATTAATTCCAGTAAAATTCATATAATCAAAGGTAAAATTAATATACTTGAGTTTTAATTATGATTTGTAATATAAAAAACCAAATCTAATTTTTGAATCACGCTTCAAAATAATATAATTCTTTAATTAAGATGAATTGAAAAATTAAAGTTATTTGAATCTGCAATTATTTAATAAAAGGAAATTTCTTAGAAGTCCACTTCTCGAATGCAATTCGAAACCTCCACTGTCAGATAACTCAATAAAAAGATTTTCGATGTAATTATCTCAGAACTTCTCATAAAAGAAGAGAAGAAAAAAAAAATCCGAGACTAAGTGGGTAAATTTAATTAGAAATAAAGTATATTACTCCCTAACTTATTTTCTTATTTGCCAGTTCTAAGAAATGAAATCATACAACCTGTCTTTTTCTTAAAACTACCCTTCGGTCAGTTTTCTATTATTGATTATATATTGCATTGTATATAAGCATTACATTTTTTTTTTCAAAATATAATTTATCGATATTAAAATACAGGGTGTTCCAAAATTCTCTTTACAACTTAAAAAATTCATAACTTCGAAAATAAACAAGATATTTATATTGTGTCTTTTGCATGTATTACTGCAACTAATAAAGTTTTGTTTAGTACACTTCAACATGCGCACCATTGGTGGCCCAAAGCACTTCCAGTCTGTAATCAATTTCAAGCCAGGTATTGTAAAGATAATTTTGGAACATCCTGTATTTATTTTTAAAACATTTTATCGACTTTATTAAAAAAAATTATTAGATGCTAATCAAACATTTATTATCTTAATCAAACATTTACTATCTAATCAAACATTTACTATCTAATCAAACATTTACTATCTAATCAAACATTTACTATCTAATCAAACATTTACTATCTAATCAAACATTTACTATCTAATCAAACATTTACTATCTAATCAAACATTTACTATCTAATCAAACATTTACTATCTAATCAAACATTTACTATCTAATCAAACATTTACTATCCAATCAAACATTTACTATCCAATCAAACATTTACTATCTATTTATTATCTTAAAAATAAAAAAATGAGTTGAACTTACAAAAATGAAACCGTAATTTGATTCCAAAAAAATGAAGATGTTTCTTGTGACATTTGTACAATACAAGCTCGTCAGCCATCGGCCTTTTGTGAATTAATTCAGGAAGACTTTTCTTAGAATTCCTCGGATACATGGCAGCACCACTTACTCGTGAGGCTATTACCTCAATTTAGAGATAGATCTGAAAGGGAAGGAAGTTTTCTCCAGATTCCTGTACTCATGGTACTGCTGAGCGACTGACCATAGGACTATATATTCCCAAATTTTACGAGCACGTATATCGCATGCATGAAAACATAATGTATATATCTAAACGACGAAATAGTCTAAGCGTTGAATGTAGAGAACATTTTTAATAGCCATTATTCATACATAACTTTACAATCCTCGTCTAAGTTGAAGTAAAAAAGAATGTAATTTAGAGATTTCAAAGTACTATCCAAAGAGAAAAACACAAACCAATGAGAATCTGCAGAATCACTAGTGAGGAAGGTGGGAAGAAAGACAAATACCGGTTTAAGAGCTTGGTGAAACTTATTAGAGGTGTTTGAAATAATCCCTTATTAACTGTTTTTTGTTTCCTCCGGCAATCAAGCCAGTTTTGATGTTTTCTGTTTCCTTATCTCAAGAGTGATTCGTTAGATTTTGATGGAGTTTTGTTTTTCTGACTTTTAATTTTCAAACGCTATATGTATACTTTTCATTTAAGTTATCGGCAAGGCTTATAAAAAAATTTTTAAGGCTGGTTAAAAAACTTAATTCTAAGTTTCCTATACGTTGATTTAGACCTACCAAAAAAAAAAATCTGAAATTGTTATTTCTAACCTAATTCTTAAAAGCTTAGTAAAAGCCATACGATTATATGACACTCTTAACATAATCGGCTCCACGTTGAAACATAATATCAGAGCCTAAAACCACAACCCTCAGAACCCTGATCCATAATACAGTACAACTTAACTGCAACCTTTTGACAGTTTTATACTGAAGGATTATTATTCCGAATGGAAGTTATTTTCCCACTTATGGTTTGTGTGACCATTTGCTGATAATTACTGATTATATAAAAAATATCAAAAAAAGGTTTTCTTTGTTTCGTTTGCCTAAACGAGAGTAATAGTAAATGTTAGCGTGAGGTTAAGAAAAAGAGGTCAACACTGGAGAGCTATTTGGTCTTGTTCATTATGCGCTCGTTCATGCTTAATTATTTCATCAAGTTTATTTATAGTTATTAAGGCAAAATTTATATATTCGGTTATTTACGAGTATTAGTTTAAGAGCAATTCTTTACAGTGGGAATAACTATAGATATCCAACCCCCATTTTAACCAAAAAATGGTCCTAAAAAACACAATTTTAGGTAAAAAGATAAATAAATTTCTATTTACAAATCATCCCAAAAATAATTTAGCATAATATTAATAGAAAAAAATGGCCCTATGAAAGGTTAAGTTGCGAGATATGTGAGAACATGCTATAGAAAAGGATAATATAATTATCTTCATATACATAAGACTTACATAATTTTGTTTTTCTTTTTTCCCTTATTAAGATACCCTCATATATTTAAACAGACAAACATTAATCAATATTTATTTTCGATGTGTACGAATAACTTATATGTTCGTATGATGTGTTACCAAAACAGAATACCCTGGACCAATACGCTAAATTAAGTTACTGATGTGTTTACCTTATAATTTTGTCAAAACTTGGCAGGTCTATCTACAAAATTAGAGAATACATATACAAATACCACTTAGATGTTACAAATGTAATCGGTTTGGGCACATGGCAAAAGTCTGCTTGAACAACGAAAACTTTGCCAACTCCGGCAACAGGATAACAGAATGATTGAATGTAAAAGTAAAAGTAAGTGCATTAATTGCGAATTCGCAAACAAAAAATACGGCTCTAAGTTGAATATCAATCACTCTGCAAACACAAGATCGTGCCCCTCCAACCAAAGGGCAATAGCAAACTTAAGATCTAAAATTTTTTATTAAACCCTACTTATTGTCAGCCGATTTTGGCGTCCTCCACCCATTCCCGGGTGCTTTGAACTTTGTATTTTATTATATTTTCCTGTTTGTAAGTTCGCCAGGTTGGCGGACGTTTTTTGTTGGAATGTATTTTTTTTGAGTGGTTTTGAAGTCTTGAGTGGTTTTGAAGCTTTCCAGTCAGAGGATGCCTTGAGGGGTCGTGGTGTGGCGGTTGTCTCTCGGTGCCACACTCCTAGTGAGTCGTTTGCAGCCGTGTTTGGCACCGCCGCACCGACTTGAGTTTGGCCCGTTCAGCTTCCTCTGTCCAACGGCGAACTGTGTTGCTTTTTGTCGTGCGTGACTCGGGGCCATGGACCTTCGAGTGTCCATGCACCTCCAGCTCCACCGTCTGATTTGAGGATTGCAGCAACGATAGTCACCGTGTATTTCCTGGATGCCCCCAACGGGGACGGGTCAGGGTTAAGACCTTCTTCTTATAATTTTGTCAACGGTTAAAAATAACATTAAATTGAAATGCCAAAATTACTGAATGATGTAATGATGCTATCACAATACTCTACATTTCCAACCATTCTGTCACCGCCTTACTTTTAAATTATATTTCACTTTGTGTGGAAGGCCTAGCATTTAACTTTTTTTTTCTCAAACGGCAGGTGCTGATCTTTCGTTCTTCACCTCGGAAGTGCTGCTCATTTAACTTTACCCAATGGGCACATGTGAACCTAACTCATCGAGGTGAGCTACATTACCTACATCATACTGCCACAAATACCCGCTCATAGAGTGGGCCACATTCACATATCACACACAACAGAGGTCAACGCACATATAGAAACATCCATGCCCTGAGCGAGATATGAACCCGCAGAAACTAAGTGGGCTTCACTTCGTAGTCAGTCACGCTAAGCCACCCAGACGGCCCTAGCATTTAACTATAAACGCAAACTTTGCTGAGCTGAAAGACCCAGATCGACGCACATTTTATTAGTCTAGTTCCACTTGTACAAGGTTCGTTATGCCTACAAGGTTCGTTATGCCTACAAGGTTCGTTATGCCTACAAGGTTCCTTACGCCTGCAAGGTTCCTTACGCCTGCAAGGTTCCTTACGCCTGCAAGGTTCCTTACGCCTACAAGGTTCCTTACGCCTACAAGGTTCCTTATGCCTACAAGGTTCCTTATGCCTACAAGGTTCCTTATGCCTACAAGGTTCCTTATGCCTACAAGGTTCCTTATGCCTACAAGGTTCCTTATGTATACAAGGTTCTTCATGCCTACAAGATTCTTTATCTCCGCTATTTTTGGGTTTACAATTATAAGTATTTTAAAAAAAAGTATACTGTACCTTATAAATTTATTGTAAAATTTGAGATATGAAAAAAAAAATCATTATATGCTCAATCTGTTTTTTCCCCAAAGGCATGCTGGTACATATAACCCCTTTAACTAAGGTTCTCGTTTTTTAGTCACGTTCTTTAATTATGGAAACAACCATGAGCTATATAAAAGCATAACAAATTATATTTTATACCTTATTATCTGTGTCTCCAAATTTTATTCTTTGGTTGAATACAATTATTGGTGGTAAAAAAAATTCTCATAAATGCATTTATTTCATAAGTTTAAGATTGTTGAAAAAAGAGCATGTTTTATTCATTTAACTTTACATATATTTTTTGAAAAAAAAAAAACCTCTGTGTACAAATTCATAGTCAAACTTTTGGGGAAATTTTTTACTTTTCAAGAATTCTGTAGAAAAATGCCGCAGGTCTTGACTTCGATGAAGAGTTTTGAAAATACCATCTTGGTTTGATTTTGTATGATTTTGAACCCGCCTGAAGAAAGAATAGTATTTTCAATTTTATACTGTTGTGGGAAAAAAATGGGTCGTGATTTTTTCGTGTGTTTTAGAATACCACAAGAGAGTCTATATAAACAAAATTTACAAAGAAAAATTCATATAAAGCAGTTCCTGAAACGTAACATAAAGTTTTAAAAAAAAACAACCAGCCGCTGCAATAAAATAGATGGTTAAAGGCATATAGACAATTTCGTATAAAAGTTCATGGTATGCATTTGATAGCTATAGGAACTATTGATTTCAGCGAAAAAATTTATTTATAGCATCTGTATTACTTCTGAGAAGTTATAAAAAAAGTATGTGGGGCGAATTTTCTAAGAATTCTGATCAAAATCAATTAAGAAAGGGATATTTTTTTAAAAATAAATTTACATTGTTTTAGTTGAAATTTTCGTGAATTAAAATTATGCAGTTTTTTTTTTTTTTATTATTATTGCGTTGATGCACTGCATGTATATAAAATGACCTTTCAAACACTTTAGACATTACTTCATTACAAAACATCTTTCATGTTTATAGAGACTATAACTAACATTTTTCGATAGATTGATTGAGCGTTCAATAACAGGCTAATTACTAATGTAGTGTCCATTAAAAGCAAAAGTTTTTGATTGAATTGGAAGTTTTCGATTCAATGAATGATTAACAGACTATCGGGCAATTATTTTTTAATCATTTTCGTTTTTTATTATCACAGAATTTCATTATACAGTTTATTGATTTTTATTAATAACATACAGTAAAATCTTAAATAAAATCGATTGAAAGTTACTGTGCCTGCGAAATCAAAATTTATATCCGTCTAACTCGCTCTAAACTCATTTTCTGACTAAAAAAGGCCTGCATCATTCTCATTTACCCGAGTTGCATTTTATGGTTTTAGGATATTTTCGGACTGTCTAAAAATAAGAAAAAATTAAAAAAATCCATTACTGCTTTATTATTAAAATAATAATTGTATTGTTATCATAAAACATAATTTGTAACAATTTTGCAATAATATGCTTCTTTTTCTAGATTTAAAGTTTGTCGATTACGTCTAGAAATTATTAAATTATGTCTCAAATGTGACTTACGTTTTTAGAAATATATAGATTTGTTTTTTCAAAATTTAATTATTCTAGTAGCCGTTGTAGCATACAAAAAACTTAGTTAGAAATGTTAAATTATACAGAAATTAAAACAAAGAAATGTCTTTTTTACTAAATTTCTCATTGATATTTTTCCTAAATTGCACGAATTGCGTTGAAAAAATAAATTACACTCTAAGAAACTCGAATAAAACCGAATATTTATTAGAGTTTATTATTCTCGTATAAAACCGAATATTTTACAAAAAAATACTGTTGTTTAAAACAGAAGTCTGTTTATTAAGATATTTACTGTCATTTTAACAACTGTTATTTTAACAAAATAACTCCATATCAGCCTTGTGGTCGGTGCGATCCAAAAGTAACATTCGTACGACCAGTCGAAGAAGGCATTTGATCCTGGGTTTCCTAATTAAGGGCTAAGGGACTAAGCTATATAGCTATATCCCTTAAGCTATATAGCTATATTATAACCGTCGTTGTACACCCGACCCAATTTTATGGGTTTACGACTACTAATGTTCAACTCAGTAGCCTTATAATTTTGAACACAATCCAGAAGACAAGGGAATTCCTGGATCATGTATTGGGAAAACTTCACCTTCGTGGAGGACTTTTTGATGGAACTAACCCGCATTTGAGTTACATGGAGAGGAAGACCACGAGAACCTTCCACGGTTAACCTGACGGCAAGGGGTCTGTAACTCATGATCCGTTTACCACTGAGGATATTTCACGTCAGCACTATGGTCGGTGCAAGCCGGATACGGAATTCGTATCGACTGGGATTCGAACCCGGTTCGCTACATTGGAAGGCGAACGCTCTATCCCCTGAGCCATCGTGGCTCAGGATATAGCTATATAGCTATTTTCTTACTAGAGCAGTATTCAAGCTTATCCGCACATTCTTTCTTATGCGTATTCTTTATAAAAGCATACGAGCACTTCTCAAATGGTGGAAACAATAACATTATTAGCTGCTAATTTTCAGCTCTACTGATATTCATTTTATATGCACTAAATGTTCACTGCCTATGCAATATACTTTTCTTCTTTCAATGTACTACAGCCTGTTACAGAACAAGGCTGTACCAAATAGTCTTTGTCATTTGGTCATGTCTGCAGCAAGACTCTTCCAGCTTTTCCTTTTTTTTAAATATAAAAGCCCTTCTCTGCCGAGTCAAGCCACCTTCCTCGTTTTCTGTTTCTCATGGGCGAGCTTTTTTTACTAAGTTTGTATCATCAGATTGGAATCGATGCCCGAGCCATAGTCTATTACATTTTATGACTTTAAGAATATCATGTTACTAATACTTTTAGTAAATTTTAAAATAAAACAAGGATCACCAGCTATTGTTCTTATGGAATGCACCACATATTTTTCTGAAAATTTCCCACTCAAAGATCATTAATTCATTTTTATTTAACTATGGTTATTGTCCAGCATTCATTTCCATAAAGCAAAATAGGTTGAATTAGTATTTTATAGATATTAAGTTTTGTTTTTAAACTTAAAAATAGAGGTTTCAATTAGTTTTTGAGAACATCATGGTATTTATTTGACATGACGAGCCTGCTGTTTGTCTCAACAGTCAAATCATTGTTAGTAGTAGTGATAGTTTCAAAATGTGACACTCTTTTAAAGTTGTAATTGTTCATAGTAAATATATGTGGGTTCTATCTAACTTAAGTTAATAAAATAACTAATTTCATTGATTTTAAAAATATTAGATTATTTTCAAGAGATTTATGAGAGAAAATAATACTTTACGCTGCTTCTTTGGACATGTTTTAAAACACCAAATTGCTTTTTTTAGAAATCTTGCAACCAAAAGCAGATAAAAATTATCAAAGTTAAAAGCAAGACTAAGTTAGTAGATAAAAAAGCTATTTAAAAAAAATCAATGCAAATAACTTGAATTACGACAAAAAGAAAAGGCAAACCTTGGCAGAAAACATTAAGGTAAAAATATCATTAAAATAAAAGACTTAAAAAATTTAAACTAATCATACATTTAACCTTGTACAAAAATAAAAATAATCACAGGCAAGAGCAAAAGCAACAGGTACCTTGAACAATCAAAATTTATCACATCATTGTATAAAATTATAGCAAAAAAAACAGCCATTTAATACATACTGCAGAAGATGTGAGTACAATACATTGTACAAAAATGTTTATCAAAATTTAAAAAAAAATATGCAAGGAAAAAAATATTTTTAATTCTTAATAAAAAAAATAAGTATTCAATACAGAAGTCAGGCTCATGAAAAAAAGGCATTCAACACATTAACCAGAACACTAAACTATCCTATGTAAATTGACAAAATTAAATTACATGTGAAAGAAAATTAAAAAAAAAAATTTAAAGAATTGATCATTATCAGTTTAGATCTATGTTATCCACCTTTTGAAAACTACCTATATCTCTTCTGTTGGCCCAAATTTCTCAGGTAATCTTTGGAACACGAAACCCTTCAATAAGTTCTGACCGAAGGTCTTTGTAAATATGTATCATTCTTTAAAAGCAATCGATTATTGTAAAAAAAAAAATAGATATTTCAAAACTTTTTGAAGGAATTAAGTCTACATCTTTAGTGCGAATTATTAAAAAGCATTATATGTGTCTTGATATTAGCTTCTTGATTTTCTTTTCTATGTAATTATACGATTTTTTTTTAACAGTAAGCAATATTTTTCATCCTCTTGTAGAATTGTTTGCATGCAGTACATTAAAAATAAAGGTGTTCGTTGTTAAGATAAATCGCGCAGTTACATGCGAAAAAAGGGGATTTTTACGAAAGATTTATCTTAAGTTCAAACTTTCAAAAGAAATAGAAGCAAATGATGCCTAGAAGAGTTAAAAATGACTTAGTTTGAAACAGGATAAGCTCAAAGATTAACTTAGATCTTTTCTAGGAAAAGGGAATTCATATTATATCAACTAGAAAAATCCAGAAACTCGATAAATAAAATTCAGGAATAAAATCTGCAAATCTACCTAATTTAACTTCAAAAATTCTGACATGTTTATTAACACACATTACATGTCACTCACATGTTATGTTTAAGAAACATGTTTATTTCCAAGTACATAAAATGTTTTTAGAAATTATATTTTACAGAATTTAATGTATTACTGCTAGCTTGTTGCTCGGAAAAAAATTTTACAACTTGATTGTGAAATAGTAAATAAAGTAGAAAAATGTTCTGCCAATATTTAAAAGGATAATTTCTGAACTAATAGATCTTACATATTCTTCATTCGAACTAGTGACTTGTCAGGAAAAGTTCAAAAAATTTTTAAACTTCATAAACCCTTGATTATATTAGCAGCCATTATCTGTCTTGATTATGTATCTTATAAACATTGATTATAATTAAATATTTCAATCACTCAAAAATTTTTCTCTGCTGACAGCTAAGCTACGCACGTGTAATGTGTTTCAATCTGAGTAGTACTCTTTATTCATAAATATATACAAAATATAGTAATTAATATAAAAAATATCGTAATAAATATGCCTTTCTTCAAGACTTAGAAACTTTATTAACACAAAAGAGGTTAAAGTTCATTTTAAGCACTAATTAAGCAAGAATTGGATATCTGCTTTCGATTTCAAGCGTCGGTCAGCCGATCTGGGTCGACACACACGCGTGACGTTACTTAGATATGCAAGTAAATATAATCCTAATATTAATTCAGTGGGATAATAAAACCAAACCGTTAAGCTGTAACATTAAAACGCCATGTACAACCACGTGATTAGACACAACCACGTAAATAGTTGCAAGTGCTCAATTGTAGGTAAGATTAAAATTGATATTTCTCAGTACTCATTTGATTTAGTATGATGAGCTTTCTTCTTTTGAAAGCTTGCATTATTAAATAAACTTTATTATCCTGAAAGTAAATTTGCTAAAATGTTCGAATGCATAGCATCAATCAACAGAACTCTTTTTATTCTTAATTTTTCCTCCAAGTAATACATAAAACTAAAGCAACTTGAAGTACCCGATTGCATTTATTTTCTCACTAGAAATTAGTTTTAATCACTTTCACTGACACAATATAAAATTGATCTTATAAGCTGTTATTTATTTTTTGGCTATTTTTATTTCGATATTCTACGCACTTACCAGATAAGCAGTAAGTAAAGAATAAAGGAACACTAGAGCAGCTAGCTGATTGCCAGTGGTGACTATTTACTTAAAAATACGAGAATGGACCAAAGAATCAAAAATAAAGAATGAATAATAACAATATACAAAGAATAAAAGAAAAATTTACAAGTAGCAGTATTTAAGATATTAATATTATTGCGGAACAAATATATTTTCCCAGAGTAGAGATAGATGGCTCTAGTTGTCTAACAGTGGGTGTTCGAATAACTAGTCTCAGTTCGAAAAAACCTTTCAGTCATTGAAATGAAAGTAAGTCTAAGAAATATATATATATTTTCCCAGAGTAGAGATAGATGGCTCTAGTTGTCTAACAGTGGGTGTTTGAATAACTAGTCTCAGTTCGAAAAAACCTTTCAGTCATTGAAATGAAAATAAGTCTAGGAAATATATATATATTTTCCCAGAGTAGAGATAGATGGCTCTAGTTGTCTAACAGTGGGTGTTTGAATAACTAGTCTCAGTTCGAAAAAACCTTTCAGTCATTGAAATGAAAATAAGTCTAGGAAATATATATATATTTTCCCAGAGTAGAGATAGATGGCTCTAGTTGTCTAACAGTGGGTGTTTGAATAACTAGTCTCAGTTCGAAAAAACCTTTCAGTCATTGAAATGAAAATAAGTCTAGGAAATATATATATATTTTCCCAGAGTAGAGATAGATGGCTCTAGTTGTCTAACAGTGGGTGTTTGAATAACTAGTCTCAGTTCGAAAAAGCCTTTCAGTCATTGTAATGACAATAAGTCTAGGAAATATATATATATATTTTCCCAGAGTAGAGATAGATGGCTCTAGTTGTCTAACAGTGGGTTTTTGAATAACTAGTCTCAGTTCGAAAAAGACTTTCAGTTATTGAAATGACAATAAGTCTAGGAAAGATCTAGTGGAGAAAGTATGAGCAATAATTAGTTTCTTGGGGGCAAAAAGACACCCTGCAGGTTCAATGAAAGTATCTTTTTACATACGGCCAGACCTCATAGTGTTTGCAAAACGCAAACATTGCTGCAAAATCTCGAGTAGGAACCTTTTCAAGCTGAAAATATGTTGGGTTTTGTTCTGAGATTTTGCTAAAAGGGATTGAACAACTTTGTGTTGCGTACCAACAAGTGCTTAATAAGTTCGGTATGTATGCCGCAATTCACGTGATCACCAAAGCTATCTGCAAACACACACAGAAAAGAATGCTTCTTAATTCCATATATAATTTTTGTATACTGTTAATAAATGTTTTAAGTATTTTTTGATTACCCTTGTGACCTTTTTTTTATCCACCATTGTGTGTTTTGAAACATTATAAAGTTTGCAATACATCTTAAGCTCTGAAATTCGTTACAAAAATCTTAAATTTAAAAATTATTTAGATTTGTATTATTCTTAAGAATATTTGATGCATTTCCTTACTTTAGTTTGTATTTTGCAGATCTCTTGAATCTGTGTCCTTAACAGTCCTCAAGGAAGGGTTTCTCCAGCCACACAAAGATACATTAAGAGACGTGTGAGTACTGTGATAAATCTATGTTTTAAGCAAACCGCCATTTGTGAGTGAGTTTAACCAGCTCTTCCTAGAAGAGAGAACGCTACCACACAAATCAGTATAGTAATCCGATAAAAAAACGATGTCACAAAGTTGGGATTACTATAGGAGGAGATTTATAGTTTATGGTAACTAGTACGAAGGCTTTCTCTCTTCTAGGAGGTGTAGATTCAACTCACAAATGGAGAGGTTTAATGCAATTGCCGGTACCATTTACTGATGCTTTGATTTGATTCCATTGACAATGTATATATGTAAACACACATCATCCGCATTTTAATATAAATCTTTTTTTAAAAAACATGTTCTAACATCAAAATGGATAAAATTTTCATTAATATTTTTTCAAAAATATTCTTTATTAAAATTATATTTAGACAAAAACTCTTGTTTCCTTATAACAACATTAAAAAGCACATTATTTAAGCTTTACCAGAAAATATTAATTTCTGTGGTTTTCTTCATTCAATTTAATATTCTATTTAATGCAATGTGATCAAGATTGATAAATTTAAAAATGTATTTCAAAACATAAACACTTGTCATAAATTATTACTCTTTAATTTATAATGCAAATGTTATACCTTTGTAAAAATTTAAGTAGAATATATTTTTCTTGATCAATTTAAAGATGTTAACTTCGTAGAAGTTTTTGTCGTTTTTCTTGACAACTTTTCATTTGCCAAAAGAACTTAAAATAATACCTTGTTTTATTTTACTTACAGCGTTTTATATGGAATGAAAGAATTGACTGAAATAGAAGATGGTTCCCTTTATGATCTTCATCTTTTACGAACTATGTAAGTTAACATTATTCAGTTTAAAACAAATAAACAAATTAATAAATCGTCCATCATTTTAAATGTTTATAATGTATAGGAACGAGTGTTGTACTTTGGAGTATAAGTACTTAGAATCGGAACAAATATGGAGAATTTCTACAGTCACTATTTGTGGTTGATACATGTAACAACAAATACTATCTGATGTGTTGAAAAATTTCCTATTTTCTAGTTTTGTTTTTTGATATTTTAGTAGCTGAATAAGTTTTTCTAATAGGATTGATTTTTAAAGGTTTTTCAACATTTTTAAATCAAGTTTAACTTTTTTTTAGTCAACCTTTCTATGTTGTTCAAGAAAATGGCGCAAAACTTCGTATGAAAAAAAAACAAGAGTTTTGGGAAAATGATGAGTTTGTGATCTAATATTTATTTTGTTATTTAAGAAGTTACACCAATGCTGCATTATTTAGACTCCTAGAAATATCCAAATATTGATAAATATACATTGATTTTGATAATTTTTATCTAGTAGAAAAATCTCTCCAAAAGAGAGCGCTATTTTATAAAAATAAGTTTATTGAAGATTAGAGGGAGACTATATTGAGGGGAGACTATAATTTGAAGAATAGGAAAAGAACGATTTATGTCCATTTTTCACAAAAAATAATTGGATCGCCATCTGTTGCATGCTGAGGATTACTTAGTTTTGACAAATCAATAACGTTGAAAATTAGTTCTCCCAGAGGGTTACTACTCAGTGAAGAGTGGTCGTGCTGGGAAAAAATGGTCCATGCGCTTGTGTACACGTGATGGGGAAGGTGCTAGTCCAAATGCCCATGCACCTGCGGTTAAATCAATTGATGCTTGCATTCCATCAATCATCATACAATGGACATTTATCTGGGTTTTTTTACCCCAAGAAACGTCAATTTTCCACTCTGCCAAAATAAGGATACTCAAGCTGATTAGAAATGACCCGAAGATATCCTTTAACACGATTTTTTATGAAGACTACATACCTGTTACATTCAACACCGAAACTTGAAAGAAAAAAAAACATCCAGCCGAAGAAAACAGAGGGAAATCGTCCCCCAAAAGAAACTTAACGATACTACTGTCCCCATATAGGCTGCTAATCATCAAGATTAGTTCTTGAAGTTTTTTGGTGAGATCTGAGCCACCAGAAATTTATGAACGAAATTTTTTTTAATGTAGCTCAGAAGAAAAGATAACGAGGAACGAAGTACAAAAGAGTTTAGTGAAGGCGACTGGAATGCTAGTAAGAAAGTATTTGAAGGAGGAATTTTGAAGAAAGAACGTTTTTTGTTCAACCAGATTTTGTAAACTGTATTTTTCAACTTCACAAATTATAAATTTTGTTTTGAATTTCTTAAGAAACATAAATAAATACTTATGGCATTCGTTTATAGTCTTATTTTTACGATTGTATGCTTGCTTCTGAAAAGTGACAAACTTTAAAATTCGTTTTTTTTATATTTTTTTTTATCCAGAATCAACTTTTATGGACATAAACCGGTCCTTTCCTCTGATTTTGACTAAGGTCTGCTATAAAGCCTAGAAATTTTTTTAACACACCATTGTAAATATAATTAAAAACTATAGCTTTTTATCAAAGGCACTTAAACTGTGTTTATATATTTTATTTTTATTGCAAACATATGTGAGGTAAAATATTTACATTTTTTAAATAAATATTTATCTACTAGGAGGTTTCGCCCCCTGCTCGCTGGCGTTCACCAACCCCCGGAACTGCTTTCGCAGTTCATTTCGGATTGCTTCATAATCCAATGCTCGATTCGCTCGCTCATTGGATACGTTCTTAACGTCTAGCTTTTGTATACTTTTTTGAATACTGAAGTTCCGAAAACTTTTCACTAGAACTTTTTTAGAAAATTCTAAACCTGTACATTTCAATATTCATTTGAAATTGCAATTGTTAATTTGGGCATTTGGCGATACAATACTTATAGAATTGAAGGATTTGTTACGTCAAGCGCTCAGGTATCATAATTTTGATTTATGTTGCTAAGTTAACTTTAGAAAAATTCTATGGCTAGCAACAACATTTTTATTTTTTAAGTTGTTTATTTTTATTTTTGCCGCAGCTAAATTGTACAACCTGATAATGTTCACTCTGGTTATTGTTTCCGTTTTTAAAAGCCCTATATGTTGAGCCACCTCAGCTAGATTTGGCATGTGACATTTTTATATGCAATCATTGGTCGATTTTCTAACGTTGCGTTTTTCTAACGTTTTTTTGGTGCCGTGTAAGAGAAATATATATATAGATTATTCAATTTATAGTGAAATAACTTCATGTCTCTTTTATAAATGCAAAATAAATATATCAAAATAAATCTTCCCTTTATAAATAAAAGCGAAAGTCTATGTTCTGTCATCGCTTGTGAATAGGTGCTCCGGTTTGGTTGATAATTTTTTCCTAAGTTCACAAACTTTTATGGAGTGGTTTGTAAATAATCTTCACACTCCGATGTCATTTAGTTCGGACGCAATATCAAAAATACAATTGACCGAATCGTTATTGATCTATTTTGATCAAACTTCCAAAGATATGATAAAATTGTCATTATGATACGAGGTCATATTTTGCAAACAATGCGCTAAATATAACTCAGTGCTCTAATTTAAAATTCTTGATTTAATAATAAATTTCTGATTTTATTTAATTTACCTTGTTACAGATCAATAAAACAAGCACCGAAACTAAAAAGGATTCAAGACGCAGTTTTCAACTGTTTTCTGCCGAACTTAAAAATTGTGTAAGTATTATTGGATATAAATTTTTTTTCACACTTCATTCTCTATATCTTCTAAATGCTGTGCCTACGCAATATTTTATCCTTCACAAAATTTCTTTTGCATTCACTTCGTTCGAAAACAGTTGTTTGCTGTAAGAGTTTGCTTTAAATCTTTCCTTCTTAATCAGAAACTTTAATGTTTGCATTTTAAAAGGCCTTGAAGTAAAAGATTTAAAGTTAGGTTCGAAATTCCATCTCTTTTAGTAATAAATTCTAAAACTTCTGCATTGCATTTCCCTATCTTTCTAAAATATGGCATTTTATGAAATAAATTCGAATTCGAACGTACAATAACATATTAATAACGAATTCTAATTCAGTAATTTTTTAGTCATTCTAAAAGTGATTCTTTTAATAACTTATGTTATTTTAAATAATTTATATAACTGAAACTAAAATAAAATAGTCAAAAACTTTCACTAACAATTCACTTTCATTTTGAACTATTAATTAATATCTTTCGTTCTTTTTCATTTTGGACTATACATTAACAATTCACTCTTGAAAAGAAAAAAAGTATCTTTATGTCCAAATTTTTTGGGTAAAATGAATAAATTCGAAACATTTTCTTTTTCAAAAGTAGAACAAAGTATGTGATATACTGCAGATTTTTCCATCTCTCAATTTTTGTTTTTTTTCGGCATAAGTTTAAAAAGTAATGATTAAATCCACACAAAAAGCTAACTGTCGAAATAGGCCTAATTTTTTTCTGTTTTTCTGAATGTATGAATTCATTTTAGTATATTTTGTGATCACTCTTAGAAATTTTTATACGTATTAAACCATAATATCGTTCTAGTTGGCAGCCTTAATACGTTGGCAGCCTTAATTCGTATGGTTAAAACGATTACATAATTTAATATTACACCTTATTATGGATCAAGGCACTAATATCATTATTCAACGGAGATTGTGTAATTTTTTCGAGTAGATTAGCTGCCTACAGATTTATAAAGAACTTTTTGAGCGTTTTGATGGAACATTATGGGAGCATTTTCTTTCCCCCAAGCCAGTTTCAACAATAATAAAGTTGTAGTTGTCTGAAAAGTTTGGAAACAGCCAACTATCACGATAAATATACAGTGGTTTGAGTATCTAGAATATCAATTATGAAATACTTTAAGAATGCACAGATATAATAAGTCCTAACTAGAAATCGCCATTTTATTGTGAATTGGATTATGGAACGCATTTTAGCCTACAGGTTTTTTAAAATGATTCTGTATCATATTTTTTAGAGATAGCATTCTATTATAATTATTATTATCATCATTATTATTATTTTATCATTATTATCCTTATTTTATCATTATTATCCTTATCATCATTGTTATTTTATCATTATTATCATTATCATCATTATTATCATCGTTATTATTATCATCATTATCATCATCATCATTATTATTATTATTATCATCATTATTATTATTGTTGTAGTTGTCTGAAAAGTTTGGAAATAGCCAACTATGACGAGAAATATACATCGGTTCGAGTATCTAGAATATCAATTATGAAATACTTTAAGAATGCACAGATATAAAAAGTCCTAACTAGTAATCGCCATTTTACTGTGAATTGGATTAAGGAACGCATTTTAGCCTACAAGTTTTTTAAAATGATTCTGTATCATATTTTTTAGAGATAGCATTCTATTATAATTATTATCATCATCATCATTATTATTATTATTTTATCGTTATTATCCTTATCATCTTTATTATTTTATGATTATCATCATTATTATCATTATCATCATTATTCTCATCGTTATTATTATCATCATTATTATTATTATCATCATTATTATTATCATCGTTATTATCATTATTATTATTATCATTATTATTCACAAGAAAGGGAACTAACCGAAAAGAAATAATTCAAATACACGGGATCACATGGTCCATAACGCTAACCCTAAAAGTTATTGATATTAAATTCACACAAAGGAATAAAAAGACAACACAAGAAATGAATAGTAAGAAACTCAATGCGTACAACATACAAGTGGCTAATATGGTGTCGTTCTTCATCTGTAAAAATTTATAGTTACTTTATTTTGTGAGACATGCAGAAAGAAAAAGTTAAAAGGATTCTTAATATCCTTATATGAAAATAGGAATTCCTTTAGTTCCGTTTGAATGAGCATTTATTCAGATCGTTCTGCAAAGCGATGAAAAATACAATTGAGGAATTTGGTGCTAAATAACTAAAATTCCTGCATAATATATTTTTGTGAAGTATTGGTATTTGGAATATTTCTTTAAGTTTTCGTGAGTTGAATTTTTTGCGTTTTTTACACTCATTTAAATTATATAAATAGACAGACTTCACAAAAAAAAATATATATAAATCCGAAGAATGTTTAAAGATTTGAAATTACTATTTCATTATAGATACATAGTAAAAAGATATAATATTCATAAATGTTTTTTGCAGTCAAGTCTTTCAATGTTTGTTCAAGTCTTTGAATGTTTTTTATTATGCTTTGGCTAGTCAGAAAAGAATTGAAATTTTAATTTAGAGAACTTTATCACACGAAAGTAAAAGCAATGGAAAATCTATATCGGTTACCTGCATATCATTGTTCATCACAAATTCAAAAGGTTTAATGAATATATTACTAATACCTAGTTATGAATATTCATTCATGAAACCGTATCAAGATGTTCCGTATTATTACCACCCTTCATAGGCAGTTTTAGAATACTTATCAAAAATGAAAACAGAAATGTACGCACATTGGTGGATCGCAAATCATTATTTAAGCAAAGTAAAAGCAAAAACGCTATTGAAATCAGTCACACATTTTACGAAACACCATTCATTTATTTGTAGAGGTTTACATTTTTCTACCGTGCAAAAATAATTGCATTTAATCATAAAACATTTGTAAGACTCTTCTATATATAGAGTTAACTATTATAATCTAAAATTATTAAAATAAGTTAATTATTGTTTAATTTCATAAAAGTCTTGCTAAAACGTCTAGGCTTAATCACACTTAATATTCTCAAATAATTCTATTTGTTCGCTTTTATTTTTAATATTTATTTTGTATTTGGTTATTATAATTTTAAGTAAAAAGACTTCGATTTTCAAAATATTTAAACACACTTTGTTTTACTAATAGAGTTGTAAACAATTTAATTATATTATTAATTTAACGATTACATGTTTATGTGCGCTAAAGTTTTCGATAAAGTAATTGATTACTTTATGAATTATTTTTGTATTACTTAATTATTCCATTTGTTTTCTATTTAGATATTATTACTTTCTAAAAACTATTTACTTTTCTTTTGAAAACAGAAGAATCGTTCAATCAGGTCTTGAGTCTGTTCCCAGTCTTCAGTTTGTTGAAACGAAAAGCATTATTTACATAGTGTGAGTATTTAAAATTATAATTTATTCAAAACTTACATTAGCAGGCTAATGAATAGTGTAAATTAACATTAAAGGCACTAATTTGTGGACATGCCTAAATTTAATTGCGTTTTCGCAATAAGTTGTTATTACTTAGAAACGAAGAAAATTTGCAGAATTATTCATTTAGGCAAATTAACGTCTTCATTAAAATCTTCTCCTTGAAGTTAAACGGAATTCTGCTAATGCTTGAGTGTTCTCGAATTTTTTTAAAACTATCATAGTTTAAGATCCCTGATGCCAGTTCTATGAATATTTCTGAATAACCCTTTTTAACTAACCCTTTCGAACAGCCAAGCGTTAGAGCATATTTCCGAGGGCTCCATAAGAATTAAGCAAATACATATATAATTCATTTAATCATTTAAACTTTTTCAGAAAAATCCAGAAAATCAGAATATCCAAAATTATTAAAATAAAATTTAAAATTCAGAGCAATCGAAGGTAAAATTCCATTTTCAGTGTCATGAAAGAAAAGATAAAAGCATAAATATTTAATTAATTTAGTCATTCATACATTTGCTCTAAAAATGCAGCAATTTCTAAAAAATAAAGAAATTCGGAATGTCTAATTTAAAAAGAATGTAAAATACAGAACAATAGATAACATTTTATTTCAAGTGTCTTAAAAAAAAGGATAATTGCGCACAAAAACAAAAGGTTTCGTTTGATGATTTTATAATCTACTTGTTTTGTAAGGGTATTGGATCCAATATCATCAAAATATAAAACTTCCAATACAATAAGACTGAAGGAAATAAAGAAAAAGTTCTTAATTAAGGCGAATTTAGAATTGTTCATAAAATATTTATACTGTGCAAAATTTTAATTCAACTCTAAATTACGCTTTTAGGGAATCAATTCTTGATCAGATGCGCATACTTTTTTTTTCATAAAAATTCGAAATATCTTATGGAATTCAAGAATTATGAAGAAAAAAGTGTTAAAAATGAAAAAGGAAAGTGTAACTCACAGAAAGTGGGCTTTATTCAAATTTGGAATTTATTAATTGTTGAGAAATGCAGGAGGAGACTAGTTACGTTATGAACTCCATACTAAACTAATATTAATATTTGGTAAGATAATCATAACAGTATACTTTTGAAATATATATAAATAACCGTAACACCAATAAGTAACTTCTCTCCTTTCTTCTCTGTTAAGAAGTTTTTGCTACCAATTCTTAATTATCCTTACCCCAAATTTAAGATCATCACAAAAATTTATTTTATTTTTTCATTCTTTGTAACAAAATTCATTTTCGTATTTCAGAGACCTAGACAGCAATAAGATAAGAAGCTTGCCGACAGGAGCAGTAAAAATGAAAACCGAAACACTGTAAGCATTATCAATATTACTAAGACTTAACTTACAATTAATTTTAAATTGTTACAGCTCAAGAATTTCTCTTTAAATGTTATATCAAGCGCAGAAAATCCTCAGCGACCATGTCGTATGATTATGCGGCATGTAAAAGATCCCTGGAGAGCCTTATTGGCTCCTGGCATTTCCGGCAAAATAAAATTCCTAGTGCACTTTAGCATCCAAATAGAGTCTCGGTGCTGCCATCTAGTGTGGCAGAAACTAAACGTCCAAATCAACATGGCCAACGGTATCTTACCCATTGTGGTGGTCCCGAAAGAGTGGATACCACTTCTGGAGAACGCACTAGGTCTGCTCATCAGCAAGACTGATTGTGCAGCTCATTGGAAAGAAGGAAAAAAATGTTGTATAGAGCAATATAGAAAATACAAAATTACTTTTGCAGCTGTAGAAGTTGTTTGTTTACGTCGCACTAGATCTTCAGAAAGGGTTATTGGCGACGGTCTGGGAAACATCCCTGAGAATGGTTCTAAGACATGCCATCACGATTTAGGCCCTCTGCAGAGAGGAGGGCTCCCCCGCTTTGGTAGCCCAACGGCCAGTACACGAAGTCAAATACTTTAGTTAGTTGAACAGTTTAGCGAGGACAGATTCCGTACACCCTCGGTTCATACACAAGCTGATCAAAGTCACCACCCACCCGCTTATTAACCGCTTGACATAGGTGTTCTACTGGGAACAGTGTATTTACTCTAAGTCCACGGCGGGACTTTAAATTCCGAATATACATTCCGAATTATACATTCCGAATTCAACAATTCGGAATGTATATATTTACAACAAAGAAAATTTAACTTTCTATAACCTTATTACCAAGATTGTAGCTTAAAACTAATGACCCGATAATATTTTCGAAATTGTGACAGATATTACATAAAATTACATACAAAAACAAAATAAATATATATGCTGATTTTTTTAGCAAAATAATTTATAATCTGTGACCCTTTTGTGTCACGACAATCGGTAATCCATTATTATTTCACATAGTTTATAGTTTTAAATCATCAATGGCTCCTAGTGCTAAATACGTTTTTTTTAGTTTTTTCAACGTGTTTATTATTGATGGCTTATAAACAATAGATCTTTGACGTAACCATTTAGAAATTCACATAAAATACGGAGATCATGGTAGCCATGGGATTAAATGTGAATCACTTGTCAACCACATGCACAAAATAGTAACCCTGTGCCATCCAGAATTCCAAAAATGCATTAGAAAAACGCCAAAGCGCATTTATACTGCATTAGAAACTATTAACAGTTTGGAGCGAACTCAAATACGTTGCAAAATATTTCATTTTATCTTAATACCTAAAATGGTGACAACTACTTTACATAAAATTCTATGGTGGAACACCATAGATTATTACAGTACTTTTAATGTGAAGTAGCGAGCACCGAATTCACGCCATTTCGTACTCAATTTTATTTTTTATTTTATAACCATCATTGGCAAATTTTGGGTTTACGCAACCCAATTTTGGGTTTACAACTACTAATGTTCTACTCCGTAGCCTTGTAACTTTGAACTAATCCAGTAGACAAGGGAGCTCCTGGATAAACTAGTGGGAGAAATTTGCCTTTGTGGAGGACATTTTAATGGATCTTTCCTTATTTGATTTACATGTAGAGGAAAACCACGAAAACTCACCACGGTTAACCTGACGGCAAGGGGACTAGCCCATAATCCGTCTACCACTAAGGATATTTTATGTCAGCACTGTGGTTAGTGCGAGCCGGGTGCGGAATATGTATCGACCGGCCATCGCTGGGATTCGAACCCGGTTCACCTAATGGAAAGGCGAACGCTTTACCACTGAGTCATTACGCTCTTTCGTGCTAGATTACTAACAATTTATTTACAATATCCCAATTATTCCAAAATAGGCCTTTTTGACAGGAAAAATAGTTCAGGAATGGGTGTGTTTATTGTTGATGTTTTAGATTTAACTAAACTTTTTAAAGTGTTGCAACGAATCAAGCTACATTAAGGAAACAGTTTATATATATATATATATATATATATATATATATATATATATATATATATATATATATTGTGATTAGATAAATTTTATTTTCACCTTTACTCTTTAAACGTTAGTAAAATCTGGGAAAATTGACGAATTTCGAATTGACATGACTTCTGTAGATTTGTAGATGTTAATATTCTTTCACCAGTTTTTGGCGTGAAGATTCGACTACGTGACTTCGGTTTCAAATTAAGAAAGTACTTTTCGTTATTATGCTTCGATCCATATGGGAATATTTATCACATTTTACAATCAAATTTTTTTAGAAATATGGCTTCTATGTATTTCTCTGCGAATTTTCTTTTTTAATGTTCTTTTCTTTTTTTTTCGATTCCAAGATCTCCTTTCTCCAATTATCTCCAACTTTTACCTTATCACCACAATTCTTTTCCTAAACTTCCAGTTCCACTGATTAATATTCTGGCAAGTTTTACCAAATCTGCAAAGTGCTGTGGATTTCCATTTCTTGCGCCAATGACTGAACTTTTCTTTCAATTTTGTTCTATTAGCCCTGTAATTTTTCCAATATGGCAGATATCTTTTGCCCTTTTACTTCTTCTCTTTGGTTCGATGATCAAAATTATATTTGACTTTTAAAAATTTCATCCTTACTTTTATCCGCAGAAATTTTTACTTCCCTCGAAATCGATTCTGATTTCTTCAATTGTGTATCAATAAATTTGATATCAAGAATATTTGGAGACTCTTTTAGTTTGACTCATTGCTTAGCAATAATTCTATCAAAATACTTCTTTCTTCTCCTTTTGGCATTGATTTTTCGCCATTCAGTCATTTTCTGGCCACTTCCATTCTTAACAAAGTTCTTCTTATAAAAGAGTTTCACTTGCTTAGCATTGACTAATGTTTGTTTTAACAAAATTGTTTATTCCTACGCAGCAAGTTAACCATCTTAGTTTCACTTCTATCTTTAGTACTATTCGATACTCTTTTACTTGAAAATCTTTTCCATTTCTCTGTGACTAATTCTTTACTTCCCATTTTGTCTCCAGCAATCTCAGGCAAACTTTTGCTAACTTTATTAGAATCAATCTCCATCATTTCTTCCATAACTGATGATTCAGTGCTAACATGATTTTTGCTAGATTTTACTTCCGAAATCCTTTCAATTCTTACATTTATTTCTGGAAAACTTTTTCATTTTCAACCAAAACCATTTCACAATTTTTTTGACGAAAATTTTCAACATATTAGGCTTCCTTCTGGTACTTTTGGTGTGCTGCTTCTTTTACAGTTTCTGCTACAAAACTGACATGGTTGACTTGGCGAACATACTCTTCTTCATTTCTCATCGCAACATTTTCTTAGATGACTTGACATCATTTTTCCTCTACAACATTTACTATCTCCCTAGTATCTCCATTGATCAATTTGTCCTCTGATACTGCACTTTTTATTTTTGTGTTTAGTTCACAGTAACTAATTACCGACATATCTTTTTCAACTCGTACTATGTAGTTTCATTCCTCTCGATAAAAATATTTCTAACACTTTCCCCAAGTCTTTCATCAAATTTTTACAATTTTTTTACGGAAATATACTTCGAAACTCGGAGAACTCCAACTACACACTTTTTTGAAAATATTTTCTTCCCAATAAACTATCAATTTATTTACTTCAGTAATAAGTTCCTTTTCTTCTGTTACAACTGTTGACGAAACTATTATTCTTTTGGAAGTCGATTGGCTACTTTCAGAATTACTCTTGATAACATTTCTAGACTTAGTGCCAGTTAATTCACCAATTTTAAGCTAACTTTACTCCATGTCGTTCGAAGTAACAGGTGTTTCAATATACAAATTTGGAACTACTTAGGAAACATTTGACGCTCCTTTTTTTATGAACATATTAGTGATTACTATATTTCCAACTTCTATCATAATTCTTTTTTCTATTATCCAAATCTCTGTTTTTACAGTATTTCTTAAAGTGTCGTATTTCACCACAATGGAATCTGGTTCAAATCTAAATTTCGTCCCAAAACTAGGCGAATTCCATTTCTCATTAAAATTTTCTAACAGGCGAATGTAATTGCAGAGAATATATTGTGGATCATTTTGACAATTAAGAATGAGATTTTTTTTTAAAGCAATAATAATCGTCGTTGTAATTTCCTGGTCTTTTAGCAAGAATTAGTTGTAAAGCACACGAAAACCAAAGATCAAAATTCACCCTAAATCTAGTCGCTTTCTGTTCAAAGAGTTCGAAGTACCGCCGAATACCACACTTTTTTGGAATCAATTTTAAACATCTCATTCACTAATTTTACGACTGATTCAGGAGGAGATACAATTTAGCTCCAAGGTTTGCATCTATCCAGCTTTTCATGATTCGCTGATTTAAATTCAGATTTCTTGTAATCTCTTTCCCTTCAATCATTTGTAAATAAATCTACCTTTTCTTTTTAAATAGGAAAGCCATAATGTTAGTAATCTCACACTCTTGTCATTAAGCTTAAAACATTTCTGGAACGACGCAGTAACCAATTAAATAAATATATATTAGCTCTGTAACGAATGAAGCTACATTAAAGAAACAGTTTTTATTATGAAAACATATTTATTTGACAACCACACATAAACTAAGCAAAATTAAATTTTAATACCTGAAACGGGCTACTTATTTCCTTGCAAAATAAATGGAAAACCCAATAACGAATTAGTATGAATCTTAAATTCAAAACAAAAACTATTCTTTTTAAAAATAAACAACTCTCTGATGTTCCATAAATTGTCTCGTTCTTTTATCTTTAATTTATCTCGTTATATGTTTTTTTAATTCGTGCTTTTGTTAGCCATATATTAACTTGGATATATTTAGATACTGTATAATGTATATGAATGCTCAATTTTTTTGTTAACTTAAAGCTATCCTTTACACAATTTTATTCGTTGTTCTACATCAAATTCAGGAAAATATTACGCCACAATTTTACAGAGCACAAATTTAATGTTTGTAATGTAATAAGATTTTCGTGTATCGCAATTAAAAGAAATAAACTTCATAAATTTTTTTATTTCGTTTATCAGCTATTGTATTATGTGTATTAGCTTCGAAAATGTAATGATTTAATTCTCGATCATTCATTTGTTCTAACCCTCAGTACATTAAAATCAAATTTCAAGATATCGTTTTTTTTTTAAGAAACAATGTACTTTGTACGGCGAAAAAATAATGTATTTTAATTAACGAATATATCAATGCATTCATTTTAAAAAGACTATTTAAAATCAATTTTTATTGAATTGAAGTTAATAAAATGTAATTGCAATCGCAGGACTTATTATGCCCTGTAGCGTTTTCAAGTAAATATTTCTGCTCAATTTATAATTTCTTCTACCGAATGATTTTAAAATCAATTGCAAACTCTGTGCATTGCTTATTAATTTAAAATAAGTTTTACATTATTTACGTTTGATATTAATGCTTTATTTATGATCGTTCTCTTTTCTCAATGTTCTTTTTAATGAAATTTTTTTTAATAAAAATAAATGATTTTTAAAGAAAAATTCTAATTATAACCATTAAAATATATATATATATATATATATATATATATATATATATATATATATATATATATATATATATATTTACTTAGTATTTGAAATTAAATATTGATGTGCATGATTTGTTGCTAAACTACGTTATTTAGCTTAACACCTGATGCCATCCATATTATCCATATTTAACAACTCAGCTTTTGACCACTAATCACACAAGTAAATACAAGAAAGTGGTGAGTCTTAACCCTATTTTTGATCACAAGTGTTCAAAAATGTACAGTAATACTCCAACTGCATACAATATCAGTTAACTGCGTATACTGTGATCAAGATTTATTTTGACACTCCGGCTTTCAGTATGTTAGCACACGCCCTCCTTTTTTTATGTCAGCATAAGTGGGTGGTAAGTGTAACCCTATTTTTGCTACAGTCTACTTAATGATGTGGTGTAGTACCCAAATCCATGCTATAGCAATTAACTGTATCTGGTGTAATCAAGATATATTTAACAAATAACGCTTTAAACGAGTTAGCGTTCGCTATCCGTTTTTACGTCAGTACAAAAAATATCACATCTAAATGACCAGATTAACTATATAACCAAATTAACTATGAAACAGCACACACGTTCCTTTTTTTAAGTCAAAATAAAGGGGATCACATTTTAAACGGTTAACCCAGGTAAGGTCAAATCTTAACCCTGTTTTTGTCCATGTGATATATAGGGTGCCCCAGGATTATTGGGATAACCTTTAAAGGGATGTTGGGGACATCACAAATATTCAGATTTGCTTAGCAACTCATGGCCGTAAAGGTCATCCTTCGTCGCTTGGTGGTGTTATTCACAAGATGGATTAATTGGGCGTGGTAGACCGGTTTCCTTGGCCACCACGCTTTCCAGCATGAATTTTTTTTTTGCACTAAAAAGTGTCGTGTACGCAACATCAGTAAATTCCGAAATGGTTTTGATGACAAAAAATCGTCAGTGCAGCTGCGGATAACCAACAAAATCCAAGTGAATTTTAGTGAGTCCACCAATCCGTGACCCGACGGTGCAATGCATGAATCGCTAGCAATCGTGGAAACTTTGAACATCTTTTGTGTCATGTTCACGTATCGCACCCCGGCAAGAACATCTAAAATTGCATTTGAGAAAAATCAACTTAAAGAATACTACTATAACACAAAACTGACGCAACTGCCCTCAGCTGGATAAATTGCGATTTAGAGATGTGACAATTTTTGAGCTTGATGGGGGTAATGTTTGTTTTTTTTACTTGTGTGACTTTTCTTGCCGGGTTGTGATATCATCTACCACAGCACATGTAGCACATTGACTATAAATATTTCAGATTATCTCAGTCTTGAGTCTCTGTTTCTCGCACCTGTTCTGCTACTTTCACATGATGTTCCCAACAATGGGTTGCTTTGCAATTCTGAATCCTTGCATCCTTCCTCCCCTCTAACTTTGTCCCAATAATCTTGGAACACCCTGTATACTGTCAATCTATCACACAATTACAGTCAAACTCTAACGAAAGGGGCGAAGCAACTAGTTCGCTAAATCGGAGTATTTTTCAAATACTTGCCGGCCTAAATCATCAAAATAAAAGCTATAACGTACAAAATTAGTTAGAAAATGCTCAAAGAGAATGCTCTTTTAATCATTTTTATTAACACAGAAAAATGGGTGAGCTTTGTAATAACACCGTGCCCTTCTTCAGCAATTAGTTGACGGACTACACTTATGTCTTACGTTTATGTCTAACACTTTACGCATTACCATAAACGCCTGATGGCCATTTAATACTGAAGACAACGTTTTGATGATTACAAACCTATCATATAATAGCCTCGCTCAGGTCTTCTTTCGCACATTTTTTTTAAAAGCATTTACATGAGATATGGTCCCAATAGTTTAGTCACGAGAGCGCTACTAAATTTATTGTTAATTAACTAATGTTAATTAACTACTAAGTTTAATGTTAATTAACAACTAAGTTTAATGTTAATTAACAACTAAGTTTAATGTTAATTAACTACTAAGTTTAATGTTAATTAACTAATGTTAATTAACTACTAGGTTTAATGTTAATGCTAATTTTAGAACCCTTTAATGTTAATTTTACTTTTTGCGTATTCAGCTGTAACTCGAAAACTTTTTAAGGGAATTGAAACATTTTTGAAAAAAATTATAAAATTCGTTTATCCAAAGGTAATTCCGTGCAAAAAGTAACTTTAAATAAACATTTAATATTTTCTATTATTTTATTTAATAATGCTCAAAAGAATGTTTGACTTATTTTTTTCTGAGCTATATTGAAACAATTTTGCTCAATTTTAAGAAACATTTTTCTACAGTGTAGATTTCGGCACATTTTATTAACAGTTAAAATAAATGAAAATTATTCCCTTTGAAGCAGGCCTCGCTATAAGCGAATTTGACCGTATCGTCAATTTCATCTAACCACTACTAATAAAATATTCTTAATTATTTTTCATGTGATACCCTTTTTTGAAAATGCTGAGAATTTTTTTATGTATACTAAAATTTGCTTTTTAACTATAGTTGATATTTTTTTAAACTTCTTAAAAAATAATTGCATTTTCTTTTATTTTAAAATAATCGATTTTTGTATTTGCAATAAATTTTAGAATTTCGTTTGGAAGTTTTTTATACTTTTTTCTTATTTAAAAAAAACTACCTTTTTCTTATACATGTATTCTTCTAGATCCTTTTTTCAACTTTAATAAAAAATGGTGAGATACGAATATTTTGAAAGTCAAAGTTACTTTTTTTTTAAAATTATTTTCAAAAGATATACGTATAGAAAAGAAAAAAATTCTATACCTAAACTATTTCTTCTAGTTCCTTTTTGCTGAAAGAAGAAAATTTTAAAAAGGGCTCTTGTGAATTTTATCAATATGGGAAAAATTTATTTAAAATTATTTTTCCCTTTCTATTAAAAATAAAAATTTACCCGGTTTATTATGATTATGTAGCCTTAAAATTAATTCTGAACCAATAAAAAATATTTAATTCTTATATTTAAACTTTGACATTTTAACAACAATCATTATTTACATAATATTCATAAGCGATTGGTTAATCATATTCAAATAAAGCAGATCGAAAAATTTTGCAATAAATACTTTAAATATGAAATATTTGCAATCTGCAAAACTATTTTTAAAGTCTGACACTTTTATTTAATTCATAAAACTTTTTTAAAGTTACTTTTTTAATTCCCATTCAAATTTCATGAAATATACCAAATAATGCAGAAATAATTTTTGAATGGTTGAAAAATTCAGTGACCACTTATTTATTCTGCCATTGATGAATTCCGTGACCACTTAGAATCCCTTATCTGCTAGGTAAAGAACTGAATATAGTACTAAAATCAGACGCATCTTTATCAAGGGCGATCACAGTAAAAGAATATAAATCTTTAAAAACCAATTTTGATCCAGAAAAAAATCTACAAGATGGTTTCTAACAACGTCGTCCATTTCTCTGCTATACTTCAATACTGAGCCAGATTTTAATAGTGTTTTTTTTTTCAAATGACGTTATTTGAGTTTTCAAAAATTTTAATCAGGACAACGGTTAAGGTTAAAAAATAATTCTTCATGCAAATTCGAGGACTTGGCATAGATTTTATTCCCCAAGATTTTGAGTTTAGTTCAAACATTTTCCAACAGATGGCCTTCAATATAGTAAAACTATTAAATTGAGAAAAATTAACTAAAAATTACATTAAAACGTTTTGAAATATTTCAGGAATAAAAATAAAATTACAATATTTTTGAAATGGCGGGAATCACTCTTTGTAATCAGAGAAATCAGGCGGGAATCAGGGCGAAATTAGCAAATCCTACGAGAGCAATGATAGAGACTTTTAACGCCATCTGCTGTAAACGTTTTGAACTAAAAGAAAAATTATAAAATGCATGCTTTATCACGCAAGTTTGCTGCAAGAAATGATATTTCAAGTAAGAAATGCAAGAAGTTAATTTTTGTAAGCCGTCAGTCTAATTTAAGACAATCTGTATTTATTTATGAGCAAACTATCGACGATAAAGAACTAAACCAAGTTTCATGAAGAAAAACAGTACTGAATTTTGTTCCACACAAAAAAAGTCGGGCATACAATTAATTAATAAGTAAACTGAACTATGTAACTATAATAACCTTATACTTATTTTGAATTTATAATAAGATTGACACTCCATTCTTTTGGACTCAAGAGAATCGTTCTATCAATTGTATCAGCACAGATTGTGGAGAACTGAACTCCACCAAGAAATTTAAAGAGGTCTCTTAATTATGAATCTCAATACTCAATGGTCGCTATCATGCAGAAAATGTAATCTACTTCAATCGTGTTCTTTGTTCTGTTTTTTGAGTTAGTTGTTAATATTTTTAAATGTTTTTTGCTTCATTCATTGAAAGGTATTTTTTAAAACCTGCTAATGAAAATTTAAAATTTTAAAGTTGTTGGTATTTTAAAAACTTTTCCAAAGTTCAAAGACTGTAAGTATCAAATATACTTACAATCTTTAATTTAAATAACTAAGTTCAATATAACGCTTCAAAAAATGAAAGAAAAAAAAATATTCAAAAATTTTTGTTAATTACTTAAGAAAAAATAAAGAAATTGTGGTCAGGAAATTCTTCGTGGGTTAAAATGAAGGAAGTAGGATCCCTTTCCTCCCTGAAGAAAGCCCCTAAGTTAGGGAAAAAATATCTTGCTAAAATCAGACGAATCATTATTGAAGTCAATTTAAATAAAATAACAATTTCAATCTTTAAAAACCTTTATGGAAGAGAAAGCTACTAGAATTATATGCTAATTTTATGTTAATAAGTTAAATTATATTATATTACAAATTTTAAATTGATCATTTCAGATTTATTTAAAATTATTTTGAAAAATAATTAGTTTTTTTTTTCCTTTAAAAGTAATCGGTAAAAGCTTTCAAAGAAAACGTCCTAAAACTATTTTCATACTCCACCAAAACATATTTTCAGGATAACATCACAAACATTTTGATGACCATGCAATTTGCTAGATATAGTAGAGGGCGCAATGTTTTTAGAAGAAAAATATATGCCACGTTTTTGAGAGCCATGTGTAAAACATGTTAGAGTAATATTACATCGAATAAACATTGAGTTCTAAGAGATTTACTATGTTAAGGAGAAAATATTGATGCTTGAGAGCCATGTAATGTTTTTAGAAAATATAGTTATAAAAAATGCTTAGAACTCCATATAAATCAAGCATTTAAAGAAACGTTTTGAGAACCATGCAATATTTAAAAGAAACATTGAGAAGCTGTATTGCTTCTAAGAAAACTACATGCAATACTTAAGAAACCACGTGAAAGCTTTATGTTTGTGGAAAAATATGAATATTTTTGAAACACAAATAAAATCACAGAAAAAAAAGATTTTCAAAGTATTTTCATAACATTTCAAAATATTGTACTTCAAAATTACATCGCAGAAACTTAAGAGCATATGTCATGTTTTTCCTGGAGAAAACAAATACTTTTAAGGAATTATATATTTAAACATTTTATACTAAGTTTCAAGTTACAAACATTTAACAGTGCTTGGAAAAATTAAACAACCTAAATTACTATGGATCTAACGATTGGATCATTAGGATTGATTGTTAGAATGTGAAAACCCGATTATTAGTTCAAAATTATTTTCAGAGATTGTATGGGTTTATTATTTATATTTATTTTAGCACTGTTTACAAATATGCATAACTAAAACTTCTGTATCAGATAGGTTGCGATTAGATTAATGATTAATTTCCAGCTATTTCTAACCAATGTTACATTATATTTCATCTTAATCTTCTCAGAATAGTTAGTTGATAAAGACTAAATGCCAACAAGACGGTAATATATTTCCAACTAAATGTTGTCAACACTTTCCCATAATGGCATGCGGAAATAAATTTCTGGATTAGTTTCAACTTACGGATTTCCAAAATAGGAAATTCCTAATTTGCCGTTGAAAGTTATTTGGAATGTGTAGTGGAATATTTTCCTGTATTCTGTTTCAAAATAAACAGATACAAAGTAATGAGTTGACTATTTATTTGATACAAGAGTGGCGACATTAAAAATTCACTTTTGTAAAAATAAAAATTAAAAAAACTGAAAAACTAGTAAAAGTTTATAAAATAAAAACTAACGGTAACCAAAACGTTCAAGTTTCTTTGCGAAACGTTTCCTTCATTCACTTTCCTTGAAAAAGATACAAATTCGTACTTGCTCTTATCTACGCATCTGATACACTAAACATATAAGACAAAAACATATAAACATATTCTATATCTTAAAACTGCATTGGTATATATTGACTATGTATTGTATTGAACGATGTTATTTCAAGAAGATTTGTGTAAAAATGTACTACTTTTGACTTGTAATTATTTATGTATTTAACATTGCTATCTAAAAACTATCTGAATGTGTATGGTGCATTTTGTCAGATCGTCTCGGAAATATTCTCATTCAATTCAGCCGGTAAAAATACATCGGAAAATATAGTTCACTTATTTTTGTGAAAAATATTAATTTCTCCTCCTCAAATCAATCTAGTTTCCTTCAAAAAAGCGGAAAGAGCTCACCTGCCAATGAGGTGAACCGGAGGCGAATTACAGAATACAAGCTCCGCACCCAGTTCGCACCAACTACAGTGCTGATTTAAAATATCCTCAGTGGAAGAAGGATCATGGGTTAGCGTCCTCTTGCCGGCAGGCTTACCGTGGGATGTTTTCGTGGTTTTCTTCTCTATGTAACGCAAATGTGGGTTAGTTCCATCAAAAAGTCCTCCACGAATGCAAATGTTTCCTTGTTTTCTGGATTGGGTTCAAAATTACAAGGCTACGGATTTGAACATTGGTAATCACAAGCCAAAAACTGGGTCACCTGTTCAACAACAGTTATAGAAAGCGGAAAGCATACGCAGGAGCCTTCAGGCATCATTTTTAATAACATAACAAACCTTTTTGTCAAAAATATCTTGGGTATTAATTTTCCGAAAAAAATGCCTAATTTTACTGGTCTACTAAGTGGTTTCATTAGTAAAGGCTGTAGCGATTTCCTTTGATGTCATTTGGCTTTTGAAACTAGATCTGATATGATGTTGAAAATGGGTTTTTCGGGCCGGATACGGCCCTTTACCCACATATCTTATATATGGATTAAGTGATAAACTCGGAAGTGTTATCCCTGAGTGACACCAAAAAAGGGAAGAAAAAAAAGGAGTTAAATTGAAACTGGTGATGCCTAGCATTAACTGACTTAACTAATAATAAACTACTAATAATTAACTGATTTAATTACTAATACTTAAATTTTTCAATCAATTTTTTATTTATTTATTTTGGTCATCATTCATATAATATTCAAAGTCATAAAGGTATTGTTTTCCTGTAGAATATTTTTATATTTTAAATTTGAAGGTATTTACCTGTAATATTTACTTTACAGGTTAAAAATTTAACTAATTGAATAACTCAATCTGTTCACAACTGACAAAATAACCCCATGATACTACAATTATAATTTTAGAAACAGTCATAACAATAGTGCACATAAAATGAGATATAAAATATGTTCTATTTATTAAGATCATAGTAGAAACTAAAATTATCAAAATTTGAGAAATTTTATTCTTTTAATTACCAGGAAACAAAAAGAATCTGTTAATTCAATTTAAGTGTTTAAATCTAAGTAACACTGTAAATAAAAGCTCATAATTTCTAGTAGAAACAAATTAACTTTTCAAGATAGAATATACATTAGCCCTTTTTAAAGTTAATATCTTCGATAAAAATTAATCCAACTTTGACGAATTTTTATGATTATAATATGCATTTGCTTGTTTAAAGGTTAAAGAAAATTTGTTAATAAAAATTATTGTTAAGGATTGTAATACGGAAACACATTATATAATGAATGTTTCATTGCGTCAGTAAGCTTTTCATTCTAGACACAGCTCAAAATGCGTGTTTAAGAATTGGACATAGCTCAAAATGCGTATTTAAGAAATGGACATAGCTCAAAATGCGTGTTTAAGAAATGGACATAGCTCAAAATGCGTATTTAAGAATTGGACATAGCTCAAAATGCGTATTTAAGAAATGGACATAGCTCAAAATGAGTGTTTAAGAAATGGACATAGCTCAAAATGCGTATTTAAGAATTGGACACAGCTCAAAATTCGTATTTAAGAAATGGACATAGCTCAAAATGCGTGTTTAAGAAATGGACATAGCTCAAAATGCGTGTTTAAGAAATGGACATAGCTCAAAATGCGTGTTTAAGAAATGGACATAGCTCAAAATGCGTGTTTAAGAAATGGACATAGCTCAAAATGCGTATTTAAGAATTGGACATAGCTCAAAATGCGTATTTAAGAAATGGACATAGCTCAAAATGCGTGTTTAAGAAATGGACATAGCTCAAAATACGTGTTTAAGAAATAAATACGTCACATTTTTTTATGTTCAACCCAAATTTAATAACTAGACGAGGAATTTTAACACTTATTTTTTATTACTTTTTTAACACTGAAAACAATGCGTTGAACATAGTTATTACTGGTCAGGATGGGTAATTATATCACAAATCTAATATATCTCGTTATTCACGACTCTAATCGATAGAATGGTTTTTTGAAATCTAAATTCTAACAACGAAAATTTAAAACCACTATATATCTAATACTACTATATATATAACCACTATATAACCTATTTATAGAATTCGTGACAACCTTGTAAAAATAGCTGTTGACATATAAAACTTAATTTTTTTTTTAAAAAAAAAGACCACTTTTAAAAACTGTATTAAATTAGTGATTTAAGAAAAGGAACATCATATTACGAATTTATTTCAATGCATTATATTTTTCATTAGAAAAATAATTTTCATTACAGAAGTTTGAAAAATGGGCACAGTTGGATATCGAAACAAATGCTACGTCTATTTTCTTAAATAGCTATGTATGTTCATTTTTTATGCTCCCTTTTGAGCAGAGTCCAAGCACGCACTTTGAATTGTATTAATTTTCGTAGACACGTATTTTAAGCTGCGTCCAAAATAAAAAGAAAGTCGAAGATTGGTTAATTTTATTCAACACTGATAAATTTTTCATATAAGATGCAGAAGTTAAGCAACAAATTGAAAAACCAATGACATTATAATTTTAATATTTTAGTTTATAAAGTAACAAGCAAATTTCTAACATTCTATTACTTACGTATGATTTTATAAGAAAAAAATTATTTTCAAAATTTATTACTATAAAAAAATTAAAACTTTTCTGTAATATTATTGTTACTTTTATAAATTGTCTAAAAAAGTTTAAAAATTTTAATTATGTTTTTTATGAAATTATAATGAATATTAAGATATTCTAACTAAGCATGTTTTAGCTAAATAAGGTTAAGTCAATAAAGTTTCATTAACAAGACATTTTAATTAGTAATTACAAAGCCGTATTACATAAAATAAGTTTGATGTTATCCGAGAAGAAAACATGTTTACCTTAATTAAAATATTTTCAATTTCTATTTTAGTTACATTTGTTGTTGGAATTATCAACATACGAATGACTGAAAATAGCTAAAAATCAAAATTTACGATTTGTTTTCCTTTTTTGCGTTTGCTTAAGTCACTCTTTTCCTCATTAACCTAATTACGATGCTTTTTATTCTTTTCCAAGTATTTCATTCTCTTCTTATAGATTTTAATAGAATGTTTATTGTATAGAAAACTATGTTGTTTCTTTCAAAAGATAAAACTGAGTTACTTGTCTATTATATTATTCTTTATAAAAAGAAACTAGTTTTATATTCACTTTTAAAAAAATTTAATAAAACAAAAGTTCTATAATTATTTAAATATTTGCATTATCTGCAATATTTACATTACTTAATGTTTACATTATCTGTAATATTTACATTACATAATGTTTACATTATCGGTAATATTTACATTACATAATGTTTACATTATCAGTAATATTTACATTACATAATGTTTACATTATCAGTAATATTTACATTACATAATGTTTACATTATCAGTAATATTTGCATTACATAATATTTACATTACATAATGATTACATTATCTGTAATATTTATATTACTTAATAATTACCTTATCTGAAATCATTAAACTTTGGTTGAATGTGAAGAGATTTGTGGTGCTTTCTTAAAAAATGTTACAAATAGTTGAATGTGAATTATTGATGGAATATTTTCTTTGAAATTAGTGCATTTTAATAAAATATAACACATGGAGTTGATTTCTCTGAAGTTATTGCATTTTAAAAGAACGTAACATAGTATTTGAGTTATTTATTTGAAACTATTGCTTTTTAATTGTAAAACATTGAGTTGATTTCCTTGAAATTTTCATTTTTCGTTGGAGTTCGAAATATTTTGGTCTTTTTTCAGAAATTATTACATTTTGGAAGCATTTTAGAGTATTTTATACGATACTATCCGACTTTTCGATCAGCTTGGTCACCTTTCAAAATTATCTTCTGCAACTTTAATGGTAACCACAAAGAATGCGCAGAATTTAAATATTTTAATTTCCCGAACTCTCCTCCAATCTCAAAACCCAAATTATTTTCAAACAATCTTTTTACAAAATTGTTTTCAGCATCTAGCTGTTGTTGCCCACTTGAAAGTACTTTGACTTCAATTTCAGCTATTTCCAAGAGATATTGTTCGCAACAGTGGCGTACGCAAGGGAGGGGTTTAGGAGTTTGAGCTCAAACAAAATGGCAAAATAAAAATTTTAGTAGAAATTACGCGGGCTATTATTTTTAAGACTATATATTTTTATTTGCCTTATGCCTACTTTTTTTTCTCACGGTATTTCTCAGAATACTGAAAAAACATTTACTATAATAGGGTTGTACTTTTGACACCAAATTCACGTGATACTGTTACGAACTGGTTCCTTTCTGTCCTGCCAGCCATGATAGTTTTCCAGACAGGCTCATTCGCTAGGTCTTTACGCGATGATTTTGGAATCCTAGACGTTCTGTCGTCTTTGCGACAATTGGAGAATTTTGGAGATGCGGTGCAAAATTAAAAAAAAAGGGGGAACGAAGTTCAGTGAAGTTAGTTAGTCAGGATGGATGTAGTTAATTTACGTCGCACTAGAGCTGCACAATGGGCTATTGGCGACGGTCTGGGAAACATCCCTGAGGATGATCCGAAGACATGCCATCACAATTTTGATCCTATGCAGAGGGGATGGCACCCCTGCTTCGGTAGCCCAACGACCTGCACGCGAAGTCGAGCACTTTACGGTAGAACAGTTTAACGAGGACCAATACCGCACACCCTCGGTCCCTACGCAGACTGATCCAAGTGGTCACCCACCCGCACACTGACCGCAGCCAGTGATGCTTGACTTCGGTGATCTGCTGGGAACCGTGTCTTAACGATCAGTCCACTGCGGGACCAGTTAGTTAGTCAGACTAAGAGTTATCTCTGCCGTTTGTCTTTCGGAGCTCGTCGCTAAATCTGTTTTGTTTTGTCTTAACAAAAAGTTCATTCTATCGCCGAACCCGTCGCCGCCACTATTTTGACTAGTGAAGAAATGAGTAACAATACCATTGGAGATACTGTGCTCGTTGAAGTTATTCATTCTAGCTTGGACCTTTTGGATGTCAAAACGCAAAATTTAAAAAAATTTTTTAATTATTTTGAGAAAAAATCACGACCTGAAATTAGTGAGGTGACAGCATCTAGTACCAATGTAAGTTTTTCTGTTGAACAAAAATATGATACTTCCGTTGAAGAAAACGTTTCTAGCATAACAAAATCTGATGAATGTGAAAGTGGCCCTCAAAGTGTTACTTCCCACCCATATGACATTGGACTTTTTTCAGAAAATATTACATGCGAGAAGATATTACATTATGTTCTTAAACTTAAAAAATCAAATCAAAATTTAACTAAACAGTGTTGTCTAAATAAAAAGTCAAAATTGTCTAGCTGTCTAAATTAGTGAAATAATAGTGCTTTATTACATACTCGAATTTCTTATAGTAGTTTCAGAAAATTATGAACACACCCCTTGAAAAAATTCTGCGTGCGCCACTGGTTCACAATATTGTCAACGTTCTTTACGTATTGAATTAGTTTTAGTAATAAATTAAAATTTAACCAGCTGTCATTAAAGCACATAAACCACCTTATGTAGGAGTTCGGGATGTTTCAGCAAAGTAGTCAACAATTATTTTCATCTCTGTCAGTCACTAATAGTCAGTTGTTATATTAGGTATGACTGTATGCAGCACCGTAGCGTTTACGATATAGTACACAATAAAGTATGCGTTTATACTTCCTAGAGTCATTTTAGAAGGGATGGAAAATAGATCTAAACTATTGCTTTGTTTTAATTCTTTAAAATGCAAAATTATTCTAAGTAAATACTTAACGTATAATTGACTATTCAACACTACTTAAAATTATTACTTAAGGCAACCAAACAAAATGAATAACAACTAAAGTGCTGCTAATACATAGAGAAAACCAGAATTTATGGTGCCACATAAGAGAAATATCCATATAAATTATTACAGTTTGGCGAAATAGAAATTATTGTCGGGTTTTTTTTTTCTTCACTGAGAGCATAAAATTTGGTTTTAATCAGACATACTAGGGTTTCTTAGATATTCTTACATTTTGGTTATAGCATTTTGTTGTGTTTTCTTTGAAGTTATTATATTGTGGCAAAGCATAAAACATTACTTGGATGGTTTCTTTGAAATACTTCAGTATGGGAGCAAAGTTTATCCTGCTAATTAAATTGATAAAAATGAGAAAATACAGATATAAAGTATAAACGTATGTAGTAAAGTATCAAACTTCAAAAAATAAAAATAAAAATTCTCCTACTCTAAGCCATTTATTATGAAAAAAATCATTTATATCAGCATACAGAATTTAAAAAATTCATATACATTCCTTATTTAATGCGTTGTGACAACAGTTGAATACTTCAAATTCCACTAGTCCCTGAATTAATGGTGAATTTGGTTATTGATATAAAGTGAGTAAAATCCATCGTTACCAACGAAAAAGTCACTAATGTCGCTCAGGGCTGAAAGCAAGATATAAAAGAGGAAAATAGCTTGCAGTAAGATTTCTTTTAATGCCTGTAAGAATTATCTTTCTTAAAATACCACTTAAATGTTTAGAATTTCGACATCTTTGCATTTTCGTACTAATGTATTTTATCTAAAAGAGTTAATGTGTAATGGTTGTCCCGAATGCATTAATAATATTACTTTTGTTTCATTTTCATCGCCACTTCTGTTAGACTCGTCTAAATGACAATTATTATATATTGATCACACGTCAGCGTAGTCTTTCCCTGGAGATACAGAGGTACTGAATTTGATCTTCCCAGATTGAAGAAAATGTAACTATGTATTGATGTCTGAATGCCTTCTAGAAGTTTTTAGAACCTTCCATTTCTTGCTCCTTATTTAGTTCCACATAAAAGTTAATACGTTTCGGGAAGAATTGGCACTCTCCCTGCTTTCCAGAAGTGCTTAATAAATCAGTGAGATATGCCATCTTGATTCTGTTTCTTTATAAGGGAGATATGACTTGAATTTACGAGACATGTGACTGTTTCTTTTATTTCTATTTATTTTTATTTACTTATTTTTATTTACTTATTTTTTCTTATTTACTTTTTTTTACTTATTTATTTATTTTTACTTATTTATTTATTTTTACTTGTTTACTTTTTTTTACTTATTTACTTATTTTTACTTATTTACTTATTTTTACTTATTTATTTATTTTTACTTATTTACTTATTTTTACTTATTTACTTATTTTAACTTATTTTTATGTACTTATTTTTACTTACTTATTTTTACTTACTTATTTTTATTTATTTCTTTTTATTTAAAATAGAAATAAAGGAAGCGAAGGAAATAAAATTAAGGCCACTGGGTCGGTACCCCCTGAAGACGTCGGCCTCAGTGGTCATTTTTTTTAATTTTAATTTTATTTCCTTCGCTTCCTTTATTTCTTTTTTTATTCTCTCTTTTTTTTAAATTTCTGCTGCTTTTTAGCGCATTTTTTTCAAAGAAGTTTTGTCCATTTTGATTAAAAAATTATTTGTATTCTTTTAGTATTTATTTTTATTTACTTATTTTTATTTACTTATTTTTATTTACTTATTTTTTAATTTACTTATCTTTTAATTTACTTATCTTTTAATTTACTTATCTTTTAATTTACTTATCTTTTAATTTACTTATCTTTTAATTTACTTATTTTTTAATTTACTTATTTTTTAATTTACTTATTTTTTAATTTACTTATTTTTTAATTTACTTATTTTTTAATTTACTTATTTTTTAATTTACTTATTTTTTAATTTACTTTTCTTTTAATTTACTTATTTTTATTTACTTATTTTTATTTACTTATTTTTATTTACTTATTTTTATTTACTTATTTATTTACTTATTTTTATTTACTTATTTTTATTAACTTATTTATTTACTTATTTTTATTTACTTATAAATACAAGAAATGTGGAATGTCTTTTTTATTTAATTAATCGACAAGCATTGGATTTTGTGTCGCATAGCAAATATTAAACTTCTAGAAATTGGATGAAATTTTTATACTTTAACTACATAAATACATTACGTTGTGAAAACTTATTTGTTCTTCCAAATTTTCAATTTCATTCAATTTAGTCTCAAGTTTTCATTTCAATCCCTCTAAATCCTTTCCCCGTCACTTTTTCATGTGCCATTATACTCATTAATAAAAAAAAACATTTAATCTTTTTTTTTAATTAACCAATCTATATTGCATTTTATGTCGCATAGCAAATACTGAGCTCTAAGAAATTTCATGAATTTTTTATGCTTAAATTACATGCTTATATTAGTTTTAAAAACATCGTTGTTTTTCAGTAGATTTACATAACTAAATCTATTTTGTGTACCATATTCTGTATTTTCCTTTCTCAATTTGTTTCAGAAATTTGGATTTCAACCTTATTAGAGTGATTGACAAGAAAGCCTTTTTTGGTTCCCAGATAGCGAAATTGTAAGTTTTTATATCCTTTATTCTTTTCTTGTTTTTCATAATGAATTTTTGACTCTTTCTTTGTTTTTTAAAAAAAAAATGAATGCCTTTTAATTTTTTACTAGTTTTCTATTTTCTAATAAACTTTACAGTTTGATATTTTTTAAAAATGAATAAATATCTTTTACTAGTTTTTATTTTAATTTTTTTCCTACCCAGCTTCAGTTTGAATAAGTATAAATAATATTTTTCTGCTAGTTGCATTTCTCATCTCTCATGCATTTCTCATTATAGTGTTTTGTAAAAGAATAAATTTTCATTTTTGACTTTTTTTTCGAATAAAGTTTCAGTTATCCGTCTGATTTATAAAAACTGATTTTTTTTATTTTATCTTTTATTTGTACAAAACCTTGTCCTATAAAAATTAATAGATTTTTTTTCATTTTCTGATAGTTTTTCTAATCCTCCCTTCACTCTAAATTCTTCATGCATGAACACGAATGCATTTTCATTCATGCTATTTTATTTTAATTTAAGAAATTAAAGAGAAAATTTTAAAGAATGTTTAAGAACCTAACAACTAATGATTTATTAAGATTTATTAACTGTTATAAACTGCAGGTAGATAAGAACTAATGATATAAGAATAAAATAAAGAGAACGCAAGAAAAAAAAAACAGGACAAATGGTTTTAAATATAAAAAAATTTAAGAAAAAAAATTTCCTGAACATTTTTAACAAAAATTAAAAATTAGAAAAACTAAAAAAATATATAACTTTGCTTTCAGCTCACCCGATCATAACCGCAAAACTTGCTTTCTAGTATCGTATTAATATAGACAAAGCAAAATATATCTGTTCAATAGCGCACCAGTAATCAGTACAATATCACCAAGAAAGAAAAAAGGGCCGATTCATAACCATAATTTTAGCAAGAATAACAAATGTTCTAGAAAATGCTCAAAATCAAACACAAACTGGAACTTATAAATCGTGAAGAGAGTACAGGTCACGTACTTACAAATAACTTACAAAAAAAATTCATAAATATTTTTCTTTAATTTTTTAAAAAAATTTGCAATTTTAAAATTTTTGAAATTTTTGAAATTTTTGAAATTTTGAAATTTTTCTTTATTTTCTGACAGCCCTATTTTTATGGACAGAGTCAAATCATATCTTCATATCAAAATTACTTTGAAATTAAGTTGTAAAAATTTGGATAAATAATTCATTTTTAATGAATAACGTTCAAAAACCAAATGTTAAAAAGATTTTAACATTATTTACTTCAATATGAACACTTAAAAAACTTCGAAATTTTGTTACACATGGTATATGCTGTTTTTTTGGAATCAAATAATGTGTTCATATTTATTATGTATTAAACATTTTTTTTTTTTATATCGTTTATTTGTAGAAGTCTGAAAGGGAATACTCAACTTCAGTTTATTCATGAAGAAGCCTTCATGGGACTGAAGAACATTAGAACATTGTAAGTGCTCTTTCCAATGAAAAACTGCAAGCTTTTAAAGTAATCCGATTTCAGCATTATATGAGTACAATAAATCAAAAAAAATATAATCCTGAATTATTTTTCTGCAAATGATCTGATATTCACGTACTGAAAACAAATCTTATGACCTGAAGACGTTTTGAAATATTTTAAAACATAAAAGGTAGTTAATTGGAATAACCATGCATTTTACCTGCACCCAACCTTGTCCAAACATTTAGCTCTATTTTAGAACTGTATCTTTTCACGGCCATGGTAGGAATCTATATATATATATATATTTCTCTTACACGGCACCAAAAAAAAGCCTCATTACAACTTCCCGAATGGCAACGTTAGGAAATCGACCAATGATTGCATCTAAAAATGTCACATGCCAAATCTAGCTGAGGTGACTCAACATATAGCGGTTTTAAAAACGGAAACAATAACCATAGTGAGCATTATCAGGTTGTTCAATTCAGCTGCGGCAAAAATAAAAATAAACAACTTAAAAAATAAAAATGCTGTTGCCAGCCATAGAATTTTTTGAAAGTTAACTTAGCAACATAAATCAAAATTATGATACCTGTGCGCTTGACGTAACAAATCCTTCAATTCTATAAGTGTTGTATCGCCAAATGCCCAAATTAACAATTGCAATTTCAAATTAACAATTGCAATTTCAAATTAATATTGAAATGTACAGGTTTAGAATTTTCTACAGTGAAAAGTTTTCGGAACAGTATTCAAAAAAGTATACAAAAGCTAGACGTTAAGAACGTATCCAATGAGTGAGCAAAGAGAGCATTGGATTGCGAAGCAATCCGAAATGAACTGCGAAAGCAGTTCCGGGGGTTTGGTGAGCGCCAGCGAGCAGGGGGCGAAGCCTCCTAGTGCCATCGACATGAACAGCGCCTGAATTTGTACCCTTCTCTCCAAACTTTCAAACCGCAACTAGTTAGAAGAATTTCAGATTTAACGTGCACCTTGCTACAGATACACGCTGGTTGCTTGTTAGCCACCAGGATCGAACTCACGACCCCCAGCTCTCCAACGAGTGGTGTAAACGACACTTTAATTGAATGACCACCGAAACGCCTAAACATGCATTCGATAGTTGTTGTTGTAGTTCATTTACGTCGCACTAGAACTGCACAATGGGATGTCAGCGGTGGTCTGGGAAACATCCCTGAGGATGATCCGAACACGTGCCATCACAATTTTGATCCTCTGCAGAAGGGATGGCACCCCCGCTTCGGTTCGTCTGACGGCACTAGTCTGCCAAGAGAAATAATATACTTTAATTATAAAAATTAATTTGTGCAAATTATCTATTAAATAATACAAAGTATTTTGTTTTTTGTGCATCAAAATATAAGGAGTAGCAGTTTAATTCGGAGTGAAATCTAAATTTTATTCTATTTAATGTTAATTTCACTTTTTCATTTGGTAACTTAATAAGCAAATCTGAAACTTTCTTCTCACTATTATAAAAGTTGTTTATCCAAAGACAATCCAAGTTTTTTAAAAAAATAATTTAAATTATTTAATATTTTTTAATCATAGGCAAAAAATTCTAAAATTCATAATATGCAAGTTTTTGTTTTATTTTAAGTTTCTTTTTTAAATTTAAACGAGTTTTTCAGAAATGTATTTTTTTGGAGGGAGGCATTGTATAACCTTAACATTTTTCACCCATGCAGCAATATTCTCGAAGTCCTAAAAAAATCTGCCAACGTGAAGCAAATTCATTTTAATTTTAATATAAAGACAGCTTAAAATTTAAGTGCAAAAAAATTCGACACCATGCACGCTAACAAAAGCCCCTGGACAATTTTTGTGCAATAACCTAACTCTGTTGACAAAGTACCAAAGTACGCTGTGCTAATGGTTACTTCTTTTATGCATTATTTTTTATTATTAATGTAAAAGCACTTATTTAATACATTACTCTATATTGACGCTATACTGAGTGAAGCTCAAAAAAGCAAGTAATAAAAAGCAATGAGGAGCTGTAGAGAATAATTAAACCAAAGAACAATGGCTGAGGCTTATTTTTTTATTGAGAAAATCTTATGCCTCTTTTATAAAGAGCGCCTACATACTTATTATTATTTTTTCTTGCTCTTACGAATAAGAAAAAGATCCAAAAATCAAAAATATAATGCATTTTAATTTCCTCATTTCTAAAAATCATAGTTTTAGTTTTTATATAAAGGAAATGGCGTAGGGCCGTTGATGTGATCGAAAGGTAAGTGATTCTGGATTGAATTCCGAATGCGACTGGTTAATTTTAATAGTAGACCAATCTTTCCTAGTAGTAGACAGATCAAGGGTTAATGTCCTATTTTCGTCGGGTTAACTGTGGTATGATTTTATAATTTCACTCTCAACCTAGATTCATATGTTCTGCACTTTTTAATCCCTATATGAATCCGAAGAGTACTTATTCTTTTCGTTAAATCTCTTGTTTCAAAATTAAAATTAATTGGAACTGAGCGATAATGAATACAACTCCCAAAAAGGAAAGAACGCGATGAAATACCAAAATAAAATATAAAAAAAAACTACGAAATAAGTGTTGATAAATTAAGTAAATTCGAATTCCTCTGCTCCAGTTTTTAAGAAACATTTGCAATTTTCCCGAGCATTTATTGCATATCAATCCATAGAAATTTTTATTAGAGCAATATAACTCAAATAAATATTCCGAAAATTAATAAAGCATTCGAAATCATTGCATTTATGAAAGTTGTTCATAATCATCAGTGGTTCTGTTGCGTAGTCTATTAGGATCGATCACTGCTGCTTCTATGCTGTCAGCCGAAACTGTATGCGTGTATGCAAAGCAATGTACACGTTGATTCTGCCAGGGCTGAAAGTCTTCTCATTGGTTGAGGTATGGAAGTTTGAAGAGAGGAGTACCAGCTCAGGTGCTGCCTACGTCGTCTGAACGGAGCAAAAAATACATGGCATTTTTGACATGACTGTTACGCTTTGACTCACAATTTTTAAATCACATATTTGTATCCTTTTCTCATTATTTAATATAAATTGACGTCTAAATAAGTGAAAACTACTATATTTAGAGATTTAATAATTTATGGTTATGATTATGAAATATCGGTGTCCTTTTCTGTGTTGAAGATAAAATCTTCCAACAATATTTTTTTCAAATGAACACTTATTTTCAAGTATTTAGATTCTAAGAGAAACAGTTATTCGTCATTGAAATTTCAATACTTTACAAAATCATTGATAAATTTTTAAATATGAATAAAAAAAATATTTTTGAACTATTATTTTGGAATTTTTATTTTAGTATTAATATAATTCCGATAATCTAATATATTTTTATTAACTATTAAACTGTTTTTTATGATTAAAAATACAAAAACACATCGTAATTAGAGCGTCAGAAAAAAATATACAAAAGGAGCACCGGTGACCCCTCTGTGTCAAAGAGTTAAAAGCTGGAATCCATTAAAATTGAACCCTCTGCTAGACCATGATTGTGTGTAGATAATAACCATCTATTTTAACCACATACAGTGATAAAATAGGCATATGGAATATGGGACCACTTTCCTTATAACCCATTAAACTCTAAATTAAAAATGGGTTCTTCTAAATTAAAAATGGGTTCTTCTAAATTAAAAATGGGTTCTTCTAAATTAAAAATGGGTTCTTCTAAATTAAAAATGGGTTCTTCTAAATTAAAAATGGGTTCTTCTAAATTAAAAATGGGTTCTTCTAAATTAAAAATGGGTTCTTCTAAATTAAAAATGGGTTCTTCTAAATTAAAAATGGGTTCTTCTAAATTAAAAATGGGTTCTTCTAAATTAAAAATGGGTTCTTCTAAATTAAAAATGGGTTCTTCTAAATTAAAAATGGGTTCTTCTAAATTAAAAATGGGTTCTTCTAAATTAAAAATAGACACTTCTAAATTAAAATAGATACTTCTAAATTAAAATAGACACTTCTAAATTAAAATAGATACTTCTAAATTAAAATAGACACTTCTAAATTAAAATAGATGCTTCTAAATTAAAATAAATACTTCTAAATTAAAATCGGTGCTTCTAAATTAAAATTTATATTTCTGAATTAAATCAATAATATACAATAGAATATGTTTTTTTGCAATAGCATTGTGACTTTCCAATACATATAGCATTATACTGCAATAACACACATTAAATTATAAAGATTCAAGCACATTAATAATTAAAAAACGCATTGTAATTTTTTTTTTATATCTATTGTCATGTTAGCTTTTTTTAGACAGTTTTTTTTTTTTTTTTTGCAATTGCCACAAAAACTTTTGACTTTTAAATTTGATGCCTATTTAATATTTTGTTCGAATTGTTCAAATGAATAATACACATTGATTTCAATTTGTAAGAGATTTTTCGCTGAATAACCTGGCAGTTATTGGTCTTGTCTAGCTAATAATACAAGTTCTTTCGTAATCAAATATTATATAGACAGACTCTTGTATAATCAATCATATAAGATATTTTCACTCGGCAGTCATAAACAGATCCATAATCAACACTCTTAGAAATAGCTTAATTTAGCATGTGTTGCATAAAGAATCTCTTAATAAAGAGCAGAAAACTGGATTCTTACATTTAAATGGCGATCATACGATAAAAACATTTACGCTCTCTAATATAATCAGGCATATTATCTGATTAGGAGATAAAATTGTAACTGATAAGTTGCATCCGAATTACGTAACACTAAAACAAAATGTAAATTCTCTGCATGTATTTATTCAGAACGCTAAGAAAATTTGTTAATTCATTCCAAACACTTAAAATTTAATTAGCAGTGAGTATTTGTTCAGAAAATACAAAAATATCTATGTGTATTTATCCAAAAAATGCTAAAAGATTGTAACAATTTAAATCATATAGTGCGTCAGAACATGACTCAGACATAATATATCAGTGAATTTGTTTAAAGGTAATAAAACAGACCTGAATAACTCTTAATGTCAGGCTGTTTTTTTTTTTGTTGTTGCTGTTTTTATAGAAGAAATGTATTTTTAAATTAGATTTCTTAAGATGTTTTGTATTTTCCCTCTTTAAAAACACTTTTTTAATCAATTTGAACTATTGAGTACTCCATTAATTTATCAAGTTATTTCATTTCAATAATTGCAAAACAATTAATAAGCAAAATTCTTTCAGTTTAAACTTATGAAAATTATTAACGATATTTTTAAAAGCTTTACATTCATTTTTTTAACAATGAAAGTTTCATTTTTAAAAAATTTAGGAAATGCTATTTTTTTACAAAAAGTATTTTCATATTTAGACAAAATGTTTTTTAAGTGGCTCCATCCTCTTCTCGCTCTGCTCACCAACCCCAGTAATTGATTCACATTCATTATAGTTTTTTTTCTCCTTAAAATCTATATTTCCCCCCCAAAAAACAGAACATTTGGTCTTCGAAATTTATAATTATTTTATTTTTATGTAAGAACATAATGTTAATATGTTGATCGTATCGAAATAGAAGATAACTCAGATTAGAAAAATAATAATCAGCTCTTGAAAAATATTAACGTAAGGAATACAGATTATGTGATTCAATAAGAGATAAGTGTGCAGTAATTTTATTCATTGACGAGTCGACTTAATTACGGAAATATTTTTATCAGCAAGATTTTTATTTTTAAACATTTTAATATAATTGTTAAGATTTGTATGTGACAACAGGTAATCTTTTTTTTTTTTTTCCTTTTTTTTTGCTACTGTTGATTGACATCGACACTAGAGCAAGCTAATAAAATTAAAAAAAATTATCTCGAGGGAAAATAAATTTTATTCAACAATGTATAATCGATATTTAAAGAAAAAAAACGAACAATATTCGTGAAAAGCACTTAAATTTATAATAAATTTCAAACAAATTAGAATTTCGAAAAAAAAAATCGCGTAAAGTTCAGCAATAAAAAATGACTCCTTATTTTATTAGAATTTTAGTTTCATAGTTGCATTTAAACTGGTTATAGATTGACGAAACATGCTATTTTTTCTCTACTAGTTGACAGTCAATAATTATCGAACTAATTGTTGTGGAATATTTTTTATATTTCGTCGCTTTCTCTGTACATCTATCTCAATTTCTAATTTTTAAATCTTATAGTTTTTGCGCAACAAAGCAAAATGTAACCTTAAAAAAAAGGTAGAAAAATTCGTAAAAAAGCACTTAAAACTATTATAATTATCGAACAAACTGGAATTTGAAAAGAAAAAAAACAGCGCTACGCTCAGAAAAAAAAATAGTCCTTACAGCATGGTTATTTCAACTCTAATTGCATTTATATAGCATGCAGCGAGTCCCATGTGGCAGTTTTTACGTCAAGTTTAACAGTTAATAATTCTTAAACTACTAATCGAACATTAATTTACTTATTCCATTAAACATCCTGTACATTTTCCTGCAATCCATCGCAATTCTAAGTTTCAACTTTCGCATTTTTTTGCTCAGAAAGACTATATATAGCATTCAGTTGAACATCCTAAACCGTGGCGGTGGACATCACAAATTTATATACACAGAGAAAGATAATTAAAACCGTGATATGCTTATGTTTTCAACAAAGTTTCTAGCTATTATTTTAATTGCATTTTAATTTAAAATGGAGCTCTTTTACGAGAAACAATGCGAGTTTGAAAACTTAATTATGAATCAAAAATATCTTGTACTTAAAATAGATGTATTTTTGTTGGAATTAAACTTTTAATATTTTTTTAATTTAAATAGAAATGTCCTTAATTGCTTTATTCACTGACTCCATTCGTAATAATATTTTTTTTACCTATATAATATTTCATGATATATATACATATATATAAATGAGAAATCTATACATTCAAGCAAAATATCGTTATAATAAGAATAGATGAGTGAGTACCTTACACAAAATCTTAAACTCCATGGTAACCGCGAAAAACTATTACTTTAAGGATGTTATAGTTATAGTCAGGCGAATGTTTATAACTTTTGGTAGTTACATAAATTCGGGAACGAATCTCTAGAATACAGCTACTATTACTACTAAATTTCAATACAATGTAATTTGATTAGATTCTAAATATTTGTTATTTTAAAGGTGGAGTTTAATTCTTTAATTGACTAGGATAATCCACTCCCTGCTCGCTCCACTCTCTACCTTCCGGGGTAGTTTCTCATTAATCATTGTTTTTCTCTAAAAAGTAGTTTTTTTACAGAAAAATAATGAACATTTTGTTTGTAAAATATGCAATTGTTATAAACTCATTCAAGAATACTTGATTGATATGTTAATCCTAGCAAAATTAACGCTTACCTGGATTTGAAAAATAATCAACAATGCACTTAAAAAAAACTTAGAAATATAATTTGTATGACTTGATAAACCGAAATAAATTTGAAGTAATTTTACTCGTTGGCGAAACTTTTATTATAATAATGGTTAAAAAGTGGAAACTTATCTATCTTGAGCAAAATTTATTAGTTTTTAAAAAAATTTCAATATGCAGATTTATACCCAACAACCAACAACATTCCTCAACAATGGATAGTCTTTATTTAAAACAAAAAAAATGACAACAATTTGCAAAAAAGGTATTTAAAAGTGCATTAACTTTCAAACAAATTTGAATTTCAAAAAAATAGAAAACTAGAGGTAAATTTATAAAAAACGCTCCTTTAACATTAATGATTATAAGATTAATTTTTTTTTCCTGTCTCACTATCTATATATTTCTCCGTGCCCCATCAAAGTTTTCGAGAAGCAAATTAAAATATAAATTCAAAATCCTAAACAGCGGAGACAGTGTTGCTTACTATTTATTTAATATGGAGAAAAATATTAAAAGAAAACTAATAAAAATAAATATCGTGTTTTTTAATTATTTTTTAGGAAAAGTGTTTGGGAACATAAAATATGCAACTAGATTATTTAATGTAATGTAATGATATACTTATCTTAATGACATCCTTATGACTTGTGATTTAATCGCAATAGATAATGCTTAGACATCTTTTCAAACGCTATTGTTTACAGCAAGAATTAAAAAAGATAAAGTTCTTAATGTATGATTATATCCTAGCTAATCTAAAGGAAGCCGTTCATTTTGAACCATAAATTTAAGATTAAAAAATAGTTAGCTTAGAACAAGTATCTTTAGTATAGGCATTGCTAATGTTTTCTAAAATGAGTGTAATTTCTCGTAAACATAAATTTAGTGACAGAAACTAAACTAGTAAAAATGTTTTCTTGTTTTAAATCCTATTGTTTTAAGAAAGAGTAAAAAATTATGTTCGATAAATGTTCGACCATACCTCTCTATCACTAATAAAACTAATTGAATAAAAACCAATCCCCTTTGAATGGTTTCTATTAACTGTTATTGTTTTTGAACATTAAGTTTATAAAAAGTTTCTTTATCCAATAAATGTCAGAGCAAAAAAAATTTTTTTTTAGTTTTTCTGAGAAAAGAAGTAGCTGACTTTTTTCGAAAGTGAAATACGATCAAATTTGATGTTCTCACAATAGAAGAAAGAGTAACGAATCGATAACAGATTGTAAAAAATTAATGAATATGATAACCGATTGTAATAGGAGGTACGAGCTATTAAAATATTTCAAAATTCATACAAAAGAAAGGGGTTAAAAATATAAAAAATTATCTTAGTTTATTTTAAACTTGAAAGTATCGATTGTCATACTAATGCAAAGTTGCAAATGTTATCGATTGATTAAAATGGCTCAATTGCGAACTGAGTCTCGCACAAAAATCTGAACAATAAGAAATTTTATTAGAAAATTCTTCTTGAAAATATTCTAACCTCATACTACTGCCAATTTTTTTAGAATTTCACCAACTGTACTCACCTTAAAAAATTTATTGTATACTCTTAGTGTAATTGGAAGTAAATATATTTTTTAAATTTCAAAACTGCCATTCTATTTTAACTATTTTAATGGAAGTGCAACATTTAAATTTACTTTTCTTTCTTACAGAGATCTGTCAGATACAAGCATTATCTATTTGCCAATAATAGGCCTAGAAGAATTAGAGATGCTAAAATTGACAGAAGTTTACACTTTAAAAGTATTTCCATCAGTTTACCACTTCAAGTACATCAAGCAAGCTCTATTGACCTATCCTTACCACTGTTGCGCTTTCAAGTTTCCGGCAACACATGACCCTGAAGAGTTTTCCAGATACATCGCTTTCAAAGAAAACATGGAAAAAATGTATTGTAATCAAAATCCAACAACTGAGGCGACATATGAAAATCGTGAAGAAACTGGAGAATTTGCAAGAAAGAAGAGGGTTCTTTCTCAAACTGATTTGCCTACTATTACCAACAATTATCTCAATTGGAATGAATTTGGTGCTTCAGACGGGCCATTTGCAAAAGGAAGGCACAGAAAGCATAAACGATATCATAATTTAGCTAATAATATTTACAAATATACCATTCCATTTAAGGATATCAGACAAAACAGAAAGCAACCAATCAGACTAGCAAAGCGTCGAGCTGAATGGGGCAGTATACCGAAATCTTCGAACAACATTGGCTTTCAGGACTACTGGCTAAATGCATCTGATACAGAAGAATTTTTTGGAAACCATTTACAACTACAAACAAAAAAACCACACATCCAAAAAGGCTTTCCAGACAACTTGTTCGAAGGTATATTCCATGGTACAACCGTGTCAGTGATATCAGAAGTTGAACTACAAGCATTTTGCGGTCAGTTAGCAAAGAACTACAGAGATGTGGAATGTTTCCCCAATCCTGATGCGTTCAATCCATGTGAAGATGTCATGGGTAATATGTTGCTGAGAGTAATCGTATGGCTTGTGGTAATTACCGCAGTAATGGGAAATATGGCTGTAATGGTGGTGCTCTTGAGCACGGGAGCCTGCAGCAGTGTTTCCAAGTTCCTCATGTGTAATCTGGCATTCGCAGATTTTTGCATGGGTTGCTACTTATTCATGATTGCTGCAATGGATCTTCACAGTATGGGAGCTTACTTTAATCATGCCATAGATTGGCAGCACGGTAAGTCAATTATTTTTAAACCGATTAATAAAACCTGCAAATTAGATACCTTTAGGTTATAACGGATGTTCAACAAATGATCACCGATTTGAAAAACTAAAGGAAAAGGGAAAGCAATAGAAATGTAAGGAATTCTGTATTTCGTTAAGGAAACCAGTTTTTTCTGAATTAACTTCAAAAATTTTTATAACGCCTGCCATTAGATGGCACTGATGTCTGGAAATATTAAAAATCTATCAAAAACAATGTTTTCTGCTTCATATTACGGAGTATGTTAATCATGCTATCTGACTTCATCTCACTATTCTGGAAGAGCAGGTCATTTTAAGAACATTGTTTTGTAGTTCTTTTTCGGTCGCCAGCGCCATCTTCTGACGAAGTTTGAAACTAATTTTGAAACTTGCTGAGAAAAATTTTTCGGATTTCTTAATTCAATTTTCTATTTTTCAATTAGGTTATGGTTACCCGGCATGTATTTTTAAGTTATACATCAGTTACTCTTATACATTAATAATGAGAGTGCTTTATTACTTTAAATAAGTTAGTCTTGAATTAGCTGGTCATTTTGATAAGTTCATAACTTCTTTCGTTTATTGGATTATTATCTATTTATAAAATTTTGCAATTAAAATATTAATGATAATGGCTAGAAAAATTATTGAGTTCTAAATAAATAAAACATTTCTTATTTTGTCCCTAAGTGAAAGAAACTTTGAATCATAGATTTAATATCTTATTTTCTGATATGCTTTCCTAATTTGATAAATATTTTTTTTTTACTTTTCTATATGATTTAGGATATTTAAGTTGTACGGAAAAATTTAAATTCACGTTTTGTCTAGAAAGTTTATAAAATTTAATTAAATAGAATTTTCCCCATGTGCACCATGTTAAATCGTAACTGGCATGAAGAAGACTTGAATTACGAGTTTGTTACGAAACTACAAATAAGTTTAATATCTATCGTCTTTTGATACATCTACATTTTTTTTCTTAAGTTTAATAAGGACACTGTAAGTTTATTAAATATTCTATATATTTTTGCTTGCTTTAAGATATGAAAGTAGTGTAGCCCTACTAAAAATAACCTAATTATTTCTTTTGAAAAAGCAATTTTTTAAAGATTTTCCTCAGATATTTTGAAGTTTTTAAATTCCCTTTAAAATATCTGCTAATTTTCTGTATACATCTCATAGTCTTCTTGAAGATTCAATGAGACATAAATTTTTGACCTTGACTTTTTCCCCTTGCTTAAATTAGCGTAACCAGTACCATATAACTTTTCACCAAAACCAAGGATGCCACAAGGCAACTATAAATGTAAAATGTGGTAGAAACTAAATTCATTTTTATTATCTCTTTCATTAATCAATCGTAACTACCACTGCGACTTAAATTTCCAATGATTCATGTACAAAAAAAAAACATTCTTTGCAAGCGCTTTCCATAATAAAATGCGAAAAATGCGCTTTAAAAAATTTTTAATTTTAAGTTCTTTTAATAGAATTTGAATTTTATTAGTTAGCACTTTTTGCATTTTTGTTCGCCCGCAGCAACCCTGCCAAAACTAAGAATTTGTTCGAACAGGCAATACTTTTCAAGAAAGCGAAGCATCAGTTGTAGCTATGAATTTTTTTGGAAGGTGACCAAACTTTTCATAAACTTTTCAAACAAAACACACCTCGTTAGACACTCTCATCATCATTGAATTTTACCTGGGCGCCTGAGGCCGTTCACGGTCTTTTTTCCCGTTCATCTTAAAAACTTTGACACGTTCTCATCACACTACACTGCATTAGATAATTGGGAACCTGTGGCCATAATCGGCCCTTTTCCCATTTATCGTGAGGTTTTAAATAACGAGGAAAAACAATTAGGTAGTATACATGGGTGAAAGCGAGACGAAAAAGAGGAAAGGCTGGTAGTAAAACCATTTCAGTTATAGCTAGTTTTCGGGAGAAGTTTACATATTCTTTTTTTTTTTTTTTTAAACTATTCAACAATATCTACTTTATCTTGGAAAAGAAGCAGTTTTATATATATGCTAAAATTAAATAAGAAATCTTGATTGTTAGATATTTTATTTTTCTCAAAAAAATGCTAGAATGAAATGTCTTTCGTACCAGTTTTTGCTCCTTTCCGTCTTACTATATAAGGGCTTTCAGCCGTGGTAGTATAAATAACATCTGATAAAAACTTACATCATTAGATGTAGAGGGGCTTATTTCTCATTGGTGAATTTTCCCATGACTACAACCAATGAGCTGATGAAACAGGTTATTAAGATATTGCTAACTGTTTCTAGCTGGCTGCATTGTGGCGGGCCACTAATTTAAAATCCAGTGGCTCGCTCTTTTTTGGATATTTTCTTCTTGGCTGTGGTTGGTTGAAAATTATTATGCAAAGTTTTATTTCCTGTAAAATTTGTTACCTGAGCTAAGAAAAGACAAGTATCAAATTCTTTTTTTAATTAAGAAAATGGCAAACAGAATAGCGGATTGTTAAAAGCCGATGGATTGGACCCTCGCACTTAGCAAAATTAGAAGTATGCGCTCCGAGATATTTACCAAGTAATCAAGATAAGCTAGTTCAATATCAAATAAATAGAAAATTTATATGAAGGAAGCTACTAGTAAAAATTGGAAAATATTTATAGAAAAACCGCTTCTGCTCTAAAGTAAGGTGACCAACGTCTTCAATAATCTAAAAAGAAAACTACTTTGCCTTGCCAATTCTGAGAACAGAAATCCCTCACACTGTTTCACTAACGGAAATAATTTCTTTAAATATTTGGAAAGGTAATGAGATGAGTGTTTAAATGCTCTTTTAAAAATTTTGATACCATTTCTTCGAAGAAGCTTATCACCTTAACCTAAAGAAAATAAATTCTGAATCTTCTTTTTTTTTAAGCGTATATTTTAGAGCAAATTTCAAAAATTCAGATTTTCTGTAAAATATAAAATCTGAAGGTATTTGGCCAGTTTTTTAAGCCTAATGTTCCAAACAATTAGAGAAGTCGTCCGAAGATTTTCTGTAGAAAATAAAAACAGTTGATAATTTGAAGAAAGATTAGGCTTAAAGAGTAAGTCAAATACATTATTTTCTTCAGAGATTTCTTTTTCTCTTTTACGAAAATTTCCAGAATATTTTTTTATAGAATGACTTCTATAACGCTTTTAATTTATCTTAAACTTTATAAAACTTAATTAAACTTAAGCATTTGTACTCCAGATTTTATACGGATCGGCACTTAGGTACTTTGATTCACGTCGCACTCGATCTGTTTAGTGGGCTATTGGTGAAAGTTTGGGAAACATCCCTGAGGGTGATTCGGAGACAACATGCATACGTCACATCCCGATTTACAGGGAGGACATATTCACACCATCCATCCGCAGATCGTAATTTTGATCTGAGCAAGAGAAAGATTACTCTCTGATGTAGGACCAATAGAGGTGATTGAATTGTTATGAGAGACAATTAAGGACAATTATCTAGGCGTTACGGAATAAATAAGTTTAATATATCCTATATTACTCTTACTTTTATACTTTGTTACGTGTTTATGTATTATCTAAGTATAGTTTTTATTAAAACGTTTTCTCTATATGTTTTAGGATATGGATGTAGTGTAGCAGGATTTCTGACAGTATTTGCTACCGAGCTCTCCATATTTACTCTTACTATAATCTCCGTCGAGCGTTGGTATGCTATCACGTTTGCCATTAACCTAAACAAACGTCTGAGATTACGAAAGGCAATGAAAATAATGACGATTGGATGGATCTTTTCACTAACAATGGCCTTCCTTCCATTAGTTGGAGTAAATGGATTTGCAAGGACAAGTATTTGCCTCCCAATGAAAAATCAAGAGATCAAAGACGTTATCTATTTAATGGTTCTTCTAATCACAAATTCGATAGCTTTCATGTTTATATTCTACTGCTACGTTAGCATGTACATGACTGTGTTACGTCACCAGTGCAGTGCAACTGCTAACGATATGGCTGTTGCAAAGAGGATGGCTTTGCTGGTAACTACGGATTTCATATGCTGGGCACCGGTTGCATTTTTCGCAGTGACAGCTGTTTCTGGTTATCCTCTGATTGATGTGACTAATTCAAAGATTTTGCTGGTGTTCTTCTATCCATTAAATTCGTGCGCCAATCCGTTTTTGTACGCCATTTTCACTACTCAATATCGGCGTGATTTTTTAGGCTTACTCAGGCGCTGCGATTGTTTTAGTAGATGGACGAGAAGTAAAAAAGGCCCTTACTCTAATTGCAGTGTTCCACCTCTGCAATTCCTGCATTACCATCGCCAATGGCAGCAAAACAACAGCTGCTCATCGCAGGTGTCCACTGACAACTCCATGAAAGTTCTTCGTCCCAGTGACCTGAGTAGTGGGCAAGATGTGATGTCTTCATCCGGCTGGGAAGACCAGGAGTCTGAAGATGTCATCAGCATTTGGTCATCAGTCCGAAAGCATAAGAATTCAACATCCAGTGAGGACAGTGGTGATCAATTCTGCAAGAATCACAGTAGCTGCTCTACAGCTTACAGTACAACGGCTCAAAAAAGCTCTCCACATCCAGTTAAGCACAGGTTCATTCAAGCGTCAATGGCAATTAAAGTTGATTTACAAACAACACATACAACAAGAATGTAAAACATGCGTCTGTCTTACTTTAATAATAATAATTAGAAATAATGATTTATTTAAGCGATAAATAATGACACTATAACAATTGTTTATTTTTAGCATTTTTATGTTGCAACTACTACGGTAAGCTATGCGAACTTTTAAAAATATATTACCGGATATTATAGCATAATTGATAAAATTTAAAAGAATGCACAAGCATATTGCATTTTGGTAGATGATTTCATAACATTTTTATAAACTTAATTGTAATACATGCACGTAGTATACAAAAAAAATTCTAAATACGAAGACATTAAATACGAAAGTACCCAAAGGTCCTAAACCAATCGATTATGTATTCGTTAGTATTTATAAAGGAGGCAAGAATTATAAGTGGTTGCGCATTTATATTAGCTTTAACTGGTTTAACGCAGTTACTTTTTGTTATCCGTTAAAGTTGAAAATAAATATTGTGCCAGGTGTTCTATAATTGCCACCCTTACTATAAAATTTCAGAGTCCTTTGAAAAACCAAAGACAGCTATTCTCTTCGGGAGCCACAAATAAATATTTGAATGAGTGAAAAACAAAAATGTTATTGAAATCTGTCAAAGAATTGTAAGAAGGCGAGTGTAATAAACTTGAAAACCTTTTTGATTGCCAGTTAAAGCTTGAAGATGCTTCTAATAATCGTATTTTCATAATCTCCCTATCAGGTAACCAAACAAGTTTTGATGCTTTGTGCATTCACCTTCTTCAGCAATGATTCATCGGTTTTATTCCCTCTGAAATAAATGCGTTTTTTTTATGAGAATTCTAAGAATTAATAATAAGAACAGCTTTTGTAGAACACCTCACATGTTATTTTTTTCTTAATGATAATTGCAGTTTGGATAATTTTAATTAAAGAAAAAAAGCCGTAAAAACTTTCGGCCGTCTACCAGAGTATACAGTCAAACAATCCTCTTTTTCTTTAATTTGAAACACAGTTTTGCATTTTGCTTTATTAAGGATCTCTATGCCGTTGTCAAAACAGAAGCAGTTAATAAAGATTCCCCCCCCCCCCTCATCAATCTGCTTGAAAAATTTGAGCCATTTGCGTAATCAAAGAAGCTTTTTAGCCGTGTACCTGAAGAATTTGTAGTTATGTGTTTTTCCATATATTCATTTGTTTTAATATATCCTGGAATATATACCAATATGTCCTGGAATTTAACAGACGAATCTCACAGTTTTAAATTTTGAGGCAAACGTTTGAATTTAAAATATAGCTAAATATTAAAATTTTTAGATTGTCAGATTTGACAAAATCTCATTGGATTTTATCTTGGAACAATGTTATGTGAATTTTACTAATTGTCTTTCAATTTCCTATAAATATATTACGTCAGTAACTATTTACATGACTTCAATGTTTCTATATGAACTTAATGTAAATATATTTTTAAGATTCAGTGTATATTTTGTTTCAATAAATAACGTATTTCACAAGAAATAATCGAAATGAGAAATTATAAATATGAGACTAGTAGATCGTTAGATAAGTTGTAAGTGTTTTGAATGACGTTTGTTGCTGAATCAGACAAATATTACACTTGAACTTTTCAAAACATTATTAAATTAGAATTACTTCCAAAAGAGAAAACTTTTATTAATTTCTTTCAAAAACAGAAACTTAGCAGTGAAGTGTTATATATTTACATTAAATATAAAATATTAGTTGTGGATTGCTTTAGTGGCATTTTCATTTCTTCTTCATGAAACACTGTTTAAGAATGGTTAGGAAATTTATATGTTTTAGATTTTACAGTAAGAATTTTTACAAAAAGCGTTATGTAAAAACAAAACCTAAGTTATTAAAATTTCTAGATATTTCAGTTATAGTGCATAGTCTCGATTTTGCTTCGTTATGAAAGTTATGTTTAGTTAACTATTTTAAATAATGTATTGTTTGACCTAATTCAAACTAATGAACAATTTCGATAAATTGTGACATGTATTATACTTTTTTTTCATTCACATAAACACTTATAATAGATGTCAAATTGAGATTCACTTATTATGAAAAATATGCATTGTAATACGTTTTAATACTTAAATGAAATACTACAGAACAATTTACTGTTTTTTTTTTTAAAAAAAAGTTTTATTCTCCTTTGAGTTTTAGTGATTAAAAATAGTTAGAACCATTCTTTTAATTGGCGCATTATAATTATGAATTTAGATCAAACTATAGAATAAAACTTACAAATTAACGAAAAAGTAAGGTACTATAGAATAACACGGTTAAAAAAAGCAATGTACAGAATGATGTGAAAGGAATCTGGAGTTAATTGGCTGTACCAAAATACATACTGGAGAATGAATTTCATAAAATAAGACAAAAATATGAAGTTGTACATTGGTGCTAATTAAATACCGGGATGTACATCCTACAGAATAGAACTGGTAATGAGATGGTTAGCAAAAAGTTAGAAATAAATTAGAGCTTTTTGAATCCATGCGAGAGAATACTAAAAGATAAAACTGGTAAAAAAAAATAGCTATAGAAAACAAATTAGGATATAAGTTGCTGTTTGGATAGATGATACTGGATTCTGAAAGAAACAACGGGGGATTAGCAAAAAGATAAGAGATAAATTTGAGTTTATTGTATGCATGACATATCGTACTAACGAATTGACATAACGTACTAACTGTTTAGCAAGAAATGAACGAAACTTTAAGTGACAAATTAGAGCTTATTGAATAAATGACTTGGCATACTATAGATTAAAACTAGTAAAAAAGATAAGGATAAAGTTAAAATATAACTGAAATCTGATCACATGCATGAGAAAGCATATTATAGAATTTAACTAATAAAAATTAAAGTAAAAAATAAAGAGGTAAATTCGAACTTATAAACTGCATGGCATAGCATACATCATAGATTAAAACTAGTAAAAAAGCTGAGCTTAAAGATATCAATGAAAGCTGACTACATACATGAGAAGGCATATCATAGAATTTAACTGATAAAAATTAAAGTAAAAAGAAAAGTAAGACAAATTAGAGCTTATTGAATGCATGAAATGGCATCCTATAGAAAATTCCTGACGGAGAAAATAAACGATAAGATTAGAGATGATAGTGATATGATCTATGAAATATTAAGAGCTTAATAAAAAGTCGTACTCATTAAAGTATGATTTTTAATTTAGAACTTTAGAGCCTACTGGAAAATTTTAAATCAAGATTCAGATCTTGATACTAATATATGTTTTGGTAAAGATATAAATACTTTAAAAGTACAAACGCGCGTTGTAAAGGAGAAGCTTAGAAAAACCACAGTAGTCTTGGGCTGTAAAAATTCATGAGAATTGAGGTGCTAATCTTTAAATTTATTCAACGTTATGTGAATATTTTTCAGTGGCTATACGTTGTGATGTTGGTAACAGTTAAGTGTTGTGTAATAGTGTGTTAATAGTCTTTCGCTGTCTCTTCTTTTACTGTAAGAATGATTTATTTTTAAAAAATTTAAGCTCTCTAGGTAATATACGACTAATTAAGCATTAATTAATACACTTGATAACAAAATATATTGGGATTTATGCAAAAATATATTGATTTTTATTTTTAAAAAAATAAACTTAAATAACTTAAGTTTTATCTCGGCTTTCAAATTTTCTAAACCTTATGATTAGAGCCACGATGGCTCAGGGGATAGAGCGTTCACCTTCCAATCAGATGAGCCGGGTTCGAATCCCAGTCGATACGAATTCCATATCCGACTTGCACCAACCAAAGTGCTGACGTGAAATATCATCAGTGGTAAACGGATCATGAGTTACAGACCCCTTGCCGTTAGACTAACCGTGGGAGGTTGTCGTGGTCTTCCTCTCCATGTAATTACAATGCGAGTTAGCTCCATTAAAAAGTCATCCACGAAGGAAAATTTCTCCCAATACTTGGATCCAGGAGTTCTCTTGTCTTCTGAATTGGGTTCAAAATTACAACGCTACGGAGTTGAACATTAGCAGTCGTAAACCCATAAAATTGGGTCGGCTGTTCAACGACGGTTATAAAATAAAATTAAAACCTTATAATTAGTAAAAATGAAAAAAAAAATCCATGTAAGAAAATTTCAGTAACTCCATAAAAGTAAGAAATTTACTAACAAGTTCAATAACCATGCATCTTTAATCACTGCGAAATTTTGTCATGATTAGTTTGAATCTTATAACAAGAAAGCCGCAAACTAGAGCAACATTTGTAGCGTGTCTAAAATTTTCATTCTAGCTTTTTACTTTTTGCATACTTTGGCCTGTGTGTAGAACAAATTGCGCAATCAGAAAGTATCAGCACTTATTTTAAAAGCTTTTTTGACAAAAAAAAAAAAGCATGCAATATAAATTTAATGATTTTTATTTATTTATTTTTAATTTAATAATCATTAGAAATATTTCGAATGTAGGTGTAAATCTTTTTCTGCATTTTCACAAACTACATATTTTATGCAAAAAATATCTGATGTTTGATAAAAATTGATAAAATAATTTCTGAAGCACAAAAACTTTAATAAGAAAAAACATTTTTATTTATTGTTAGAGATATGCTATCATACTGTTGAGAAGTTTCAATATCATAGATAATATTATTGTAAGATATTTATATAAGTTAATCTTTAGACGCAGAATTTTCATTAAACTATTTTTTTTGTATTACTTTAGTTGCGTTAAAGGTAAAATCTTCCAACCACGGCTCACATTCAAGTTTCTTTGATTTATAAAATCAATTATTGATAAATTTTTGAATAGGAATGAAAAAAATGTCTAAGTGCTTTTTTGGTTTTCATATTTTTTACAAATATAATTCCGATAACCTAGCAGATTATTAGACAGTTTATAAGATTTAGTATTTAGTAGACTTTTTTATAATTGTTATTGGAGCATCAAGAAAAATATATAAATGGACACCGGTGTCCACTCTACGTCAAAGGGTTGGAAATTCTTGATTTTGGAATTTTTATTTAAAGAATAATTTTCCGAGAGTATATATATTATTGTTCAAGTTCTTCGAAGAATATATTGCTAAATGTATATATGTATCAAAATGTATAACGTTTGTGTTTAAAATAAATTTAACTCGTTGTTGTTGCAGATTTATTGTCTACATAATTATAGTTTTCACATTTTTATAGATAAAATTATGTAAAATAAAATAATATTCGCATAACGAAAGTCTTTCAAAAAACTTGATTATAATCGCATTTCAGAGCAAGTTTATGCAAAAGTAACTAAACATGGATTCATTCTTTGTGATAAAATAAAACAAAAAAAATCTGCTTTAAATCGACATTAACAGAAAAAACTGGTTGAAAGTTGAAAATTTGAATGAATTTAATCACATTTCGTGAGTCTTAAGTAGTAAAATCTTTTTAAAATCGTTGATTAAATTTTCATTATATATTTTTTTTTGTTTAAAACATTACAGCTTTTAAATTCTTAAAATATCCTGTGTTTATTTAATGCAGTGAAAAAATAAATATATATATATTCAGATACGTTAGTGAAAAAAATAATGGGCAGCTAATGTGCCGAATGTAAACAGGCGATATTTCTAGGGAGAAATAAAAAAAGAGAGAGAAAAAAAACAGAAAACTAAGAATTCATAAATCTTTCCTCTAAAAGTTGGTAACTTTCCTGGAATTAACCTAGCACCTTTCTGAAGAATTCAGAAACCTTCCAAGTAAAAACCAATAACGTTTCAGGAAAAAATAAACAACTTTGATTTAGTTTTATTCAAATCAGATCTAACCATTGAATGCGGCTTAATTATCAGATCTAGTGCTGAAATATAGCGGGAGAAACGGATAGTTCTAAAACTTGTCATCCAGTGAGTCGGATGGTGATGAGCGGATTTGTGGTGTTGCAACCCATGTATACTTGAAGGAATTTCGTGCTTCTGTGTTCTAGTTAACTTGTTAAGTAGTTTATACCATACAAATTTCTAATGTATATAAGTGCTCAGGGTAGTGTATATTGTCAGCATTGAGATTTGCAATGTCGAAACCCTACAACCAGTAATAAAGTCACCCTTTTAAACTTATGCATGTACCCAAAATCAAGGCGATAAAAAAGTCATAAGGCAACACCACAGAATTTTGGAAATTTACAAAAAGAAATTACCTTTATATCTATAATTTAATTATTAATGTTTGAAAATGTAACATAAAATTTAAATATTAAAATATATATTAACTATCTAGATATGATGTGATGTGATATAATGATATGTGTTAAAATATCATAAATTAATATCTTTGCAGTTGTTAAAGTTCATTATTTTCTATACCCAGGTGGGCTAAGTCAAGCAATCGAAGAGTTTGATAAGTGAATTTATTATTTTCTTTTGCAAACAACATTATTACGTCAAGAAAACCAACGTCTTGGAAAATAATACAATGCGATCCATTATTACTGCATAAAACACATTATACGGAAGGAAAAAAACTGTTGTCTTAGTAGTTTTTCCGATAGATAATTGAGTATTAACGAAAAAGGTGTAGATTTCGGATAAAAAAAAAGGACAAAGACTGTATGATAAGAAGCCTTAATTACATGGATGAAGAAATGTAAGTTTCCATTAATTTAATAGGAAAATTTTTTACTTCCAACCTTTCAAAAACGATTATAATTTTTTAAAGAATAATAAATAAAAAAATCTGTTTTTTTTTTTTTAATGTTGAATAATAAGGAAGGGTGTTGTACCTTGGAACAGTTTTTTTTATGTCTTGCTTTAGTTTTTACAATTATCGTCAGATTTACAATCTGAAAACATTAATACACACAAACTTTTTTCCTCGAAAATTTTTTCTAACACAAATATTCTGAAAATTATAATATATCAGTCATTTAAACTGAAAATTGCAAATTTATCCCCTTGAAAGAAACATTTTGTACCTTGGGACATACCCTAAGTTTTAGTTAGCACTCATATAATTAGACAAAGTTTAAATCCACAAACAAATATCTCATTTTTATAAAGTAATAAATTTTTTAAAAAAATACCTCACCGTAGAATACATCATTGCAGATGTATTCCACGAAAAATAGAGATGTCCAAGTCAGAAACTGAACTACATCACTTCAGGGGAATAAATCAATCAATTGTAGTTTTCACCATTCGTGTTGAACGATTCGTATTCCTATGCCCCCCCCCAAAAAAAATATATTCCTATCTGTAACTGATTGATCATTGATGGATTTCCAGTGCACAATTAAATAAAGAGACGCCAGATTAGACATCTCTTTATAAAATTCTAATTTGAAATAAATATATCAAAACAGTCAGCGAAGAACCGCAGTGAATGGAATTGACATCATGTAGATCACATAATTTCCAAAACTATTTATTTCTACGAAGAATAAGGGATATTAACGACACATTCATGATCTCTATTTAATAATGCTGAAATTTTTATATTTAGAGCTGGAGAAATTTAAACGAATTAATAAACATTTATTACAAACTAGGAAATTTATTTAAGTAAGAAGTTTTATTAAGTTGTAAGACACAGAGCTATTTGTTTTAGAAGAAAAAAAAGCTGCATATTGAGAGCATACAAATGCATGCATCAAAGTTATAAGTCATAATGCAAGTTTTCTGCTTCTAAATATATATGTAAGTTAGATAATAATAATAAAAAACACTGTAATTATACATAAAGCACTTCCTGAAATAAAAAAAAATAAAGATTGTAAGAGATTTGATCACAATTGTTGCAAAAAGATATTGGTGTTATTAAAATTGTGTATTTTATGCACTGTAAAAATAAACTTGGAAACAACTTAATGATTTGATTCTGCTATAGAAAATTTCCATTCTTTAAAGCTGCAAATATTTGCTCTAAATTTCAATATCAAAACAAAAATGAGGAAGTTTTGATATTTTAGCGAGTTCCTCCAAATATTATGTAAAAATAAATTCGTATGAGAAACAAGTTTCTGCAAATTTTCATTACTGCACCTGCTTTATATACGTGAACCGTAGACATGAGTCTACGCTGCAGTTATATGAAGTTCCGAAATAAAGAACAGAACAATTTAATAATTTTGATCTAAAAAATTGTATTTTCACATACTTAATGATTTGAGAGACTAACTTTAAAAACGCAAGAATATTTGTGCAGATGATATTTTACGTTACAAAATCTGACATAAAAATTTAATTTTTTTTTTATAATAACCACGCTTTTTACTCATTGGATTTAAAATTTAAGACGTTCGAAATAAAGTACCTCAATCTACCGGAAGGATACTTGTTGAGAGTTCAAGTTTCCAGGGAAAATTTTTCAATTCAATTTTTCAATCAATGAATCAATCAATGAATCAATTTTTCTGTTCACCGTTGCTTAAAAAACTCTGCAGCTCTAAGGAAACGACGTGGCAAATTCTTTTTTAAACAATGTGAATTATATATATATATATATATATATATATATATATATATATATATATATATATATATATATATATATATATATATGTATGTATTAACACATGGGGGTCATTCTTCTGCTTTTATTCGAGTTATTTTTCTAAATGATTATTTTCTTAAAATGATAAAGCTATCTACTTACATTTATCTCATTTTCAAGCAATTAACTTTCAATAGGGGTCCAGAGTTTCTGTTAATCATTAGCCTAAATTAAATAAGAAAATGTTGTTTTTTTTATATTTTCAATAGTTTAATACACTTAGTGCATAGTTTTTACTAAATAAAACCATTTATTTTTGTGAGATTGATGCGATATAGTTTCGAAAGTGTTAAATTTTAGACTTTCACCGAAGGGCAAAAGATGTTAAATAGAATTTTTACTTCTTTACGCTGAGTAGTTTTAAAAGTGAGAAAGTGTCTTATCTAGAAAAAATTTTGACAGCTGCCATTTACAGAAACTATTAGTTATATTTGATTAAAATATATTCTTTACGGAAAGCTAAAATAATAAAAATTTAGTTTCTTCTACAAAAAAAAAAAAAAAAAAAAAAAAAAACTGCAAATAAATTGTTTCCTTATAAAAATGTACCTAAATCGTAGTCTAGCTCTATGGGACGACATTCTTTTTTCGATATAAATAATATGCACGAAATTATAATATTAGTGAAAGCCTGCTATGATGTCTGTTAAGTAGTATGCTAAATCGTTTGTATTACGCTAAAAAAGTATACTGACTGACACGCTAAATAGTAAGTCTTCAAAATTATAATCATAGAAAATTTATTAAAGCAAGCAAAGTGTTAAAAATTTCCAACTTTCTGTAACATTCTACACTCATCAAAAATTACATTTACGGAATTAAAATAGATAATGCCCACAAAGCTATCATGACCGTGAAAATTCAGATCTGTCGACAAATGTTTCCTTCTAACTCAAAATATGGCTACTAACGGTAGATTATTTTTATGTTAGTAAAAATCTTACATTGTTTGCGTTGTAAGAACAAACATCGTTTGCGTTGTAGGAACTAACATCGTTTGCGTTGTAGGAACTAACATCGTTTGCGTTGTACGAGTAAGAACTAACATTGATTGCGTTGTAGGAACTAACATTGATTGCGTTGTAGGAACTAACATTGATTGCGTTGTAGGAACTAACATTGATTGCGTTGTAGGAACTAACATTGATTGCGTTGTAGGAACTAACATTGATTGCGTTGTAGGAACTAACATTGATTGCGTTGTAGGAACTAACATTGATTGCGTTGTAGGAACTAACATTGATTGCGTTGTAGGAACTAACATTGATTGCGTTGTAGGAACTAACATTGATTGCGTTGTAGGAACTAACATTGATTGCGTTGTAGGAACTAACATTGATTGCGTTGTAGGAACTAACATTGATTGCGTTGTAGGAACTAACATTGATTGCGTTGTAGGAACTAACATTGATTGCGTTGTACGAACTAACATTGATTGCGTTGTACGAACTAACATTGATTGCGTTGTACGAACTAACATTGATTGCGTTGTACGAACTAACATTGATTGCGTTGTAGGAACTAACATTGATTGCGTTGTAGGAACTAACATTGATTGCGTTGTAGGAACTAACATTGATTGCGTTGTAGGAACTAACATTGATTGCGTTGTAGGAACTAACATTGATTGCGTTGTAGGAACTAACATTGATTGCGTTGTAGGAACTAACATTGATTGCGTTGTAGGAACTAACATTGATTGCGTTGTACGAACTAACATTGATTGCGTTGTAGGAACTAACATTGATTGCGTTGTAGGAACTAACATTGATTGCGTTATAGGAGGAACTAACATTGATTGCGTTCTAGGAGGAACTAACATTGATTGCGTTGTAGGAACTAACATTGATTGCGTTGTAGGAACTAACATTGATTGCGTTGTAGGAACTAACATTGATTGCGTTGTAGGAACTAACATTGATTGCGTTGTAGGAACTAACATTGATTGCGTTGTAGGGACTATCATTGTTTGCATTGTAGGAACTATCATTTTTTGCGCTGTAGGAACTAACAATGTTTGCGTTGTAGGAACTAACATCGTTTGTGTTGTAGGAAATAACATTGTTTGCGTTGCTTTGATATAGTCGAAATGGCGTAGTGCTGCGATCTGTCGAAGAGTAAAATAGTTGCATGCTCACCACTATAGAAAAATTTCAAGAGATTTTCCTTGGTGCGGGCTGGGTTTCAACCCCGGATTTTGTGTCCGTTACTTGATGCTGTAACTACCATGAAAAAGGGTTTATACTCTCAAACTGAGTTATGAAGCTCACTGAAATAATCATGTGAATTAGCGGTCAACTTTTCTAATTTTGCTGAATTTCGTTACAAATAACGGCATTTGGCTTTTTCATTAAATGAGGAAGCTAAATTAACGGCCATTCTCCGAAATTTTCAGTAATTTCTTAAAGTGCGTTCTTATATAACAATAAATAAAAACAGTAAAAATCATTAAATTTAAGAAAAGAGAAAAGAATATTATAAAAAAAATGTATTTAAGCCTCTCAAATGTAAGTAAATAATTTTTCTAATACTAAATTTAATATTATCTCAATGATTTTAGTTTAAGTTATTATGCCGAACGTTGGTTCTTCATCCTTACAGAATAAATCTTTCTGTCGAAAATCTAAGAAATAGCGATTTAATCAAATCTCATAAGAAAAATTTCTAGTAAAAAGTAATAATTTTATATCTATTGAAAGCAATATTATTATAAAAATTATTTAGCTTATAAAATATTATTAAATTAATGATATAAAATTAAATTATAAAATTAAATTTATGAATTATTTTCTAAATATATTTAATATTCGCTATAAAAAAAAACTATTAAGACTATATTTCGTAGCAATTGAAAATATTAATTTGATGATTAAAATTTGTTTATAAAATAGTTCAACGTGTGCAATTAGATTTCTGAAATATTTTTAAACATATTTAATACCCAAAATAAATAGTTCATAATTTAATTAACTAATTAATTGAATTTTAAACTAATATTTATTTCGAAGCACGACATTCAAATTAGCTTTATTAAATAAAGTATCTAAAAGATATTCATTTTATTCAATAAGTCTGAAACAAAAAGTGAGCAAATGGATTTCGAATTTAATTAAATTTCCTTAAATTGATTTCATATTTATTCGCAATCCACAGAAGATGATTTAAAGTATTCAATTGTATCTATTATTAATTAGAAATAATGCACTTTCAGAATTAAAACAAATTCTAAAGTTTTCGAAATAATTTCACTGATTAAGATACATGAATATTGAACGAAACATTTTGAATTAAATAAGCCTCAATTAAGAATGTAAAAACCATTTAATGGTTATATATATGATAGAATGCAGCATTTTATGCTATTTCATTGCACATTTAATTTCAAATTGTATCTTAACAAATAGTTGAGTCTTTTTATTAAAACTCATACATAATTATATTATATTCTTTGTTCAAATTTCAATAAAGCCTTTACTCTTGACTAATTGGAATAGGAGAAATATAATGAAACTCGCAATTTAGTGAGCAATTTCGAAACAAAACTGTTTTTGTTAAAACTTATTCACTTGTAAATTATTATACGAATAAATTCTTTAAAAATCTTCAACTTGACGTACATTTGAATACAGTATTTGCTAGATACGTTAATTTACGGTTTGGAAAACATTCAAACAGTGAAAGGAGCAATGTAACAAATACATGAAAGAATTAGTTTCGATTTAAGATAGAATATGTAATATGATGAATGGCATCCTTTTAATATTATAAGAATGTAGAATTCAAAGTTATTTAAAGCGATATTTTAAATGTGATTATTTTATAATGAGGCTCTTTTATTTCAATAAATATAGCATGTGATTCACATCATATTTTACATACGAAAATAGAGTATCAGTCGAGTTTTTACGTAACTAATTCAATAATTGGAGTCAAAATATAAGTCAGAGGAATTATTTATTAGAGTCAAAAGTCATTTGTTTTCTAAAATAGAATTCAAGTCAATTATTTATCAGGAAAATTTAAGGACGTTATTAACTATATTTAAAAATAGCTGTTTATTCAAAAAAATACTTCATCCTCATTTTAATATGCTTTTATTCTTGAACAATAGATACATAGAATTCTGCTTTTTAACATTAATGATATGCAGTATCCGAAATTGTTGACAAAATAGGAAATTAAGGGACCATAAATATATGGCTAGTCATTAAACTATAGCTGTTATTCGGTTTGTGGTGAAATAAGCGTACTTGGTTCAAGTAGCAAAATTCATGCTCTGACGAACATGCAAACTTCAAAGTACTCTCAATATATTTTTGTAATATCCTTAATGAACTGACCTGAAGTTCAAAAAAGGGAAATATGATCTACCATCGTAAAACTTTGTTTTTTTCTCTTGTTGTGATTTGCTTTACGTCTTTTCTTCAGTTTTTACGTGTTCGATTAATCTTGGATGCTTTTAATTTAATTGTTAATGTTTCATTAAAATTATGTTTTAATTTCGCATTTCTCCTTTTTGTTGTTTTTGGCGAATGACTTAACTAAAAATGCAGACTTATAATACACTCAACCGATTCTCGCCAAAGGTTCTTACATATTATCATGTCGACCATTTTTGTAAATCGATCAAATTTATGGTTCAAATTTAAATACTATCTCATTTTTTGCAACTCATTTTTTGCAATAAATTATATTTGCATTTTGTCAATTTTTTTTATAATCAATTCCTAGATTTATATAAATCTAAAACATACCAAAATGACTCTGGCGTGATGTTGGCAAAAATGGTTGACGGGATTATACTTAAGTACCAGTTATTTATTAGAAAATGTTCAAAATGTTAATAACATTAAATTTTCAGAAAATTACGGCAAATAGGTTACGACTGCGATTTAAACAGATTGTATGGCTCACTTTAGTCTGTACAGCCAAATACACAATTTTATTTTACTATGTATGGTACCTTATTAAATGTTTACTTTTTTTCATCACATAATAAAAATGTCCTTTAGGCTTTGTACTTTGCTTCACGTTATTTCAATTTATTGTCATTAAATTTAGGTTACACAAAACAAAAGCAATATTAACATATTATTTACATAACAAAAACATTTACATGTAAAAAAACTTAATTTACATTGCTATCAAAAAAAAAATTCATACTCAAACAAATATTATTACTTATACGAACAAATTTTTCATATTTATACGATCATTTTTTTTCATTAAAACAATTTTTGGTCAAAAATTAAGATTATAATTATTTAACGTTGTGCCACTGAATACTAACAGCTAAATTGAGGAGTCCACTTGGAAGAGGAGGTCATAACTCCAAAAGAAATCAAAGGTAAAAAAATAGAAATAAAGATCCCAAAAATCATTTATAATATACGGAAAAAATATAATTCAAAGCAGCAATTAATCACCAAATTTAATAGCAGATAAGCTGTAACTAACTAAAAGTGGTAGAAAATTAGTGCAAATTACAAAAAAAAAATTATCTAGAATCCTTGTTTTAACAATTACAATGATACCAATTGCGATGTCAATGCCGTAAGCTAAATAAGAATTATGATTGCTAACTGCAAAATTAAGGTTATAAAAATTATGGCGTGCAATTATCAGGTTCATAGTAAGCTTCTTATAGTTAGGAAGAAAAAAAAAAAAAAAAAAAAAAAAAAAAAAAAAAATTATATATATATATATATATATAATAGACTCCCAAACCATTAGACAGAAAGCGAAGAAATTTGCCATACAAATAGTTTCAAGCACGAGGAATGTCACCATCAAAATTAGAACATTCTGCAACAAATCGTTCTTGCAGGATGAGCGAAAAACGAAATGGAATTTTTTGATTGATTAAGAGTTAGCCATTGTTTTAAATTTAGCGATTCAATTTTCACATATTTTAAAGATAATTACTAACTTATAACTAATCTGTTTAAACAAAAAATAGTTCATTGCACGTATTTGAATATTTAATTATTTTATATTCGCTATGTCAGATGAATTCAATGAACATTACGTGGCAGCACACGTGGTTTACATCATCAAATTTATACTTTGTCCGAGTCTGATGTTACGCGATTCTCTTTTATTTATATAAATTCTTTTTAACGTGTTTCTAAAAAAATACTTATTTAAAATCGATGGTAATGAAATAGAAAAAAAAATATTTATGTATGCAAAAGCGAAAATTAATGGGAAAGTGGTAGTAATTCGTTTAAGAGAAACATAAAAACTCGACGCCAATGAGGCTTAATTACGCCAATGATGCTTAATTAATTAAGGTAATATGCATATTGATATAAAAGAAATAAGCTACGTGCTAGAAAGAAAATGAAATAGAGTAAAGGAATTTATTTGTCTAAAACAGTGCTTCCCAGAGTGGGGTACGCGTACACCCAGGAGTAGGGGAACAGTTTTGTGGGGGTACGCGTTCTTATGCGAAATATCTTGCAGCAAACGAAAATTTCAAAAAATTTATTTAAAAAAAAAGCTACCCATGAAAATTTACGATTACGTATTTTTTTATTGGCTATTTTTTGCAGAGTTAACAGTTAATAATTAGTGGTGTCAACAGCCAGTTGTGATTTTACACTTTTGTGCAATTTTTATATAGTAAAAAATACATTCATTTTTAATTAGTGGTACACAGCGTTACGAAAACTTTAGGAAGGGTACACAAAAGTCATAAGTTTCGGAAACACTGGTATAGAAGAACCGTAAGTATTCGTCTTACTATCATTGACGACATTAATTAATGTTGATAATTGGTAATTGACATAAGAAAATAATCAAAATTATAGCAAAAATATTGGAGAAAAGATACTTATTCATTTTGAATCGACGTTTTATTGCTGACACTAATGCTTTATTAACATTGATGACATCTATTAATTGAAATGAAATATGAGCTATGCGCTAAAAAGCAAAGTTAAAGGAGAAAAGGTAAATAAAAAATTTGCTTATAAAAAACGTAGAAAATCCCCATTTACACATGACGTTTAGTTCATATGTATCCCTGACGGTAATATGTACTACTTGTATAATACTAATTGGTGCAGTTTTGATAAGAATTCTACAACGGGTTTTTCGTGGTTTCAGAAAATATTTTTCCTGTGGTAGCAAAGATAGTGTTACGTATCTACCACTACAAAAGTATAATTCCAATTCACTAGTACATGGCATGTCAACTCGATTCTATGTTGGGGGTACCTTTTCATAGATGAAGGTTGACATGGTCGATATCTACAATCCCCACGTTGGCGACCTTCGGATGAGATGTGAACATGACTACCTTGACGGAAACTCCTGCTTCGAAATGAACACGCCTATCTTAACAGTAACGCCCACTTCAATTTGAACACCCCTTCTTCGATGGATGGTCCACATTTAACAATTTACTTGCGCTACTTGTGACTGCGACATTGACCTCCTCACGCTGTTGCTACTCAGTCTCTATTAAACGCAACGTCGGCCTGCATACATTCGACTGCTAAAGGCAATACAGGAACGACCGTGAACTTAATACAGCTCTCACGATCAGCACTCAAAAGTATGGAGATCTTAATACAGCTCTCCCAGCTTCTCACAAAACAGCAATAATACAACTAGTGGAATTCGTTCTTCGAATTCTATAACAGATATAATTCTGGTGGGGGAGTACTATACCACTATAAAAGTATAATTCCAATTCACTAGTATATGACAAGTCAACTCGATTCTATGTTGGGGGTACATTTGCATAGATGAAGGTTCACATGGTCGATATCTACGATTCCCACGGTAGTTTATTAATATTTTAATAAAAGAGAACAAAAGATCTTTGTTCTTCCACTACTAAATATTTTAATGGTAAATTAAAGGTCAGATAGAGAAATGGTCATTCTCCAAAATCCCTATCAAGTTCTAATAATAATTCAATTTTTTTTTTTTTAAATTTCGGCTTTAGTTGGTTGTCACTGACAAATATATATTTTCACAAAACTTAAATGTTGACGGTTTATGTAATAAGTAATATGCTAATGTAGATATAAATATTTCGTGATGATTAAAACAGAACAAATACTAAGCCGTTTAAATACCGATACTTTAGAACGGCCCCTCGAAAAGGATATGTACCGGAGAAAAGTATTTGATAATGTTAAATTTTGACTATTATGGTTTAGCCGCTGAGTAATAGCATCATGCCAAGTGATACTAAATACATTTTATCGTTATTCTAATGGGAGGAACTACAACAACATAAAACAAGTTTTACTTAATTCAATAACGTAAAGCCATCGTAAATGGCATAAAATAATATAAAATAAAAATTATTTTAGCTATATTAATTAAAAAAACTTAGTGGAAGAAGCAGGTAAGTGACATTTTCAGAATGAAAAAAAAGTTGTATCCGAACTATTTTATTACCAATTTAATAGAAAACAGGACTAGTAATTCTTCGTTTTAGTGTTACTAATTTTAAATAAGGCCTAACTACCTAAAAAATAAAACCTTATTGCCTAATTTGAAATAAAAGATCATACAAGCATACTAAAAATTTATGCGATTAGTTGTGTTAAGATTTAAAGAAGACAAAACCAGTGATTCATTAATTCCCCTAAAAACGTCCCTCACCCGGTTCTTCCGTTAAGATCTTTCATTGTGTTGCTTTTCAGTTTTGAGCATGACTGTGATTTATTGATACTTTACTTATTTTTTATTCACCCCGTGCGAAGAACGGACTTTCAGCAAGTTAAATATATAAAAGTAAAAAAGCTGTTAAAAACGAGCAATAAATAATGAGGTTAAAGTTCTGAAAATTTCAACAAAAAAGAGCACGGTGTGATTATCGAAAAAGTTAAAATCGACCATAACTAAATTTTGGATTAACGCCGTATAGGAATCGGCTAGTTTCGACTGTGAAAAAGTTTGTCAAAAAGTCGCTAGGATCAATTATAATAAATACATAGGATGTATGGGATACGGTTAAAAGCTATAACAAAGATTAAGGTGCAAAACATGTTATTGTTTAAAAGTATCGATATTAAGATCTTTCACTTTAATTCCAAACCTCCTTTTCAAACTTGCTAAAAATAAGGGGTTATAGCCAGAAAAAAATTGCACAAATCGGTATCCACAGTAGGTAGATATATCCAAAGGTAGAGGTATCCAAATGAAGAGTAATGGTAAAAGTAAGGGAGAGGTATGCAAATGAATAATTGTAAGTTATCAATATAGTTAATAAAATACAGAAAATTTGGTGAAAATAAGTGAAAAAGGATTTTCTCGTCGTTGTTAATTAGGTACTGACTGGTGAGATGTATTTGTATTGAGTATAACTAAAAATAAAATTCCATCTCTGCTTATCTGCATAAATACTGAAACTAATTACTTTAATCCTCAGTAAAAGTGCATAATCAGTATTTGCACATTGACGAACAATTAAATTTCTCGCTCCATTATTAAAATTGTAAGATTGACTCATGTTAGGGTTTGTTGTTGGGGTTCATTTACGTCGCACTAGAGCTGCACGATGGGCTATTGGCGACGGTCTGGGAAACATCCCTGAGGATGATCCGAAGACATGCCATCACAATTTTGATCCTCTGCAGAGGGGATGGCACCTCTGCTTCGGTAGCCCAACGACCTGCACGCGAAGTCGAGCACTTTACGGTAGCGCAGTTTAACGAGGACCAATACCGCACACCCTCGGTCCCTACGCAGACTGATCCAAGTGGTGACCCACCCGCACACTGACCGCAACCAGTGATGCTTGACTTCGGTGATCTGCTGAGAACCGTGTCTTAACGATCAGTCCACTGCGGGACGACTCATGTTAGGGATCAAACCCACTAACTTCGTGTTAATATCACGACGCTCTCAGAAAACTGAGCTCATTGCCGTCACGACATAGTCATGTCTTAACTTCCATAGAGGACGGCAAAAATACTGAGAAATCATTAAAAAAATTGAAAAGCAGTATTTTTATACTCTTATTTCTCAGTAACTAAATCCAAATTTGTTATGAAAAAAAAAAAAAAAAACATGTTTAAACCGAAAAAGTTCGTTTTATGTTTTTACTTTTTTTTTTTTTTTTTACTTCTATTGATAAGTGTTCTATTAATGGAACAAAACAAGAGCTTTTACGGAAACAATTTCTTCAATTTTTCTGAATACCCTTCGGGGTAGGACAATGGTTATTCTTCTTGCAATAAAGAATTCGGCATTCTCATCAATAGATATTTTTATTCTTAAGCTATTTTCGTGATCTTAGTTTTCCCGTTTTTATAAAGTTATTTAAGTAAATTACATTCGATCTCTGGAATTTTAAGAAGTTTTTTTGGTTTGAAAATATTTCTAATTAAGATAAATTAAACCAAAATATAAATTTATCATCTTATTTTCACCCTATAATTATGTACGGTACGAAAGAATCACTCAGAATAATTTCTGATCCAACAATCGGAATTTCTCGCACTAAAACTAAAAATTCACGGTGGTGAATCTCAAATATGCTACTTAATTTATGCTCAAGATATTTTAAATAATGAAATCGCACAAAAACGTACTTTCTCTGAATATACGGATCTTTTTCCGTTGGAATTGAATTTTTGAGACTTAAAGTATAGGGGGTAGACACAATCTTTAAAATATGGCCTCAATACAACGGTACAAAGTTTGGACTTCTTGATGCTAATTACTTTTTGCGTATTTCGCTATATTTCGAGAACGTAAGCGAATTGAAAAAATATTTAACGCAACTATAAAATCTTTTTATCCAAAGATAATTTCTCGCCAAAACTAATTGTTAATAATCATTACTACTACATTTATAAATTATAATAGTTATTACTACATTTATAAATAGTCGAAAAAATCTAAATTGTGAGGTATACTATTATATATATATATATATATATATATATATATATATATATATATATATATATATATATATATATATATATATATATATATATATATCATTTTAACAAATGTAATTTTAAATGAAAGATACAAATTTTGTTCGAAAATAGTCTAATAATGTCTGAAATTGAATTTTAATTATAAGATTTTCTTTAAAAATTTGATTTGACAGGAACTACCGAACCAATTTTTCTCAAATTACAGATTTTACATTTATTAAAATGTTTATATATTTACATAACTTACAATTCAAATTTTGTTGACTATTATTAAATATTAAAAAAAATTTGAAATAAAATTATTTTTGGAGAAACGAATTTTATAATTGTGTGCGAAAATATTTCAATTCACTTAAAAAGTCTGAAAGCATCGAAATACCTAGCAAGTAAAATCAATATTAAGGTGCTTAAATTTTGAATCGCTGACAAAACTATTAAAACCACATCTCCAAGAATACGGTTACCCATATATTTTAAGGGTAAGAAACTCATATCCGTTAAAGAAAGATATGTTTTTTCGGCGAAAGAAAGTTTTTGTATCCCATTTCCTAACTTAAAATATTGTTTGCATTAACAAATAAGCATATTTGAGGTCAACCTCTAGAACCATTCAGATTGAGTCCAAGATCGTAAAAATCCGATCATTAGATCAAAAATTATTCAAGATAATTTTTCATTTTTTAGCACTGTACGCAATAATAATTTAACGTATTTTTTAAAATTGCATAAATAGTAAAATAATTTCAATTATTTGTGAAACAAATATGCAAATATATAGCAATAAGAATCGCTTAAACAATTTTACAAGTATAGATGTTATAAGAATCGGTAAAAAAAATCGATTTCATATAAAAAGATATTTGTCAGAATATTAAAAAAACTGCGATAAATCACCATTTAAGTTGTCTATTCAATCGATCTACTCTATCAACCTTTCCTTATTTCCCTAAATCAACAGAATAAACTCAACCGGTGCTGCTTGACTCTCACTTTATACATGAAAACTCATATTCCGAAAGACCTACATCATCTTCAGAAAGCATCTTTGAATATCCTTAAACTACAAGAACATTTAATTCCTTCAAAACCATGATCACATACAGGAGATCACGAGATTTCCCATCCCAGCCCACGATTTTATTAACAATATATTAAACAAGCTTCTCTGACTCTAGCTGCCCAAGATCACGTGGACGTGATCTCAGTACTCCAGTATTACATCTCGAACTGGTACGTGTAAACACGTACAATTCTCAATCTGCCAGTGCTGAAAGGATATTGCTCTTGCACCAATAACTTTAACCTAACGAACGTAGGCTTATGATACATTAAAATAGGCTAACGCTTAGAGATAAAATACAAACTTGTGATTTTCGTGTCAAGAATTGACTAAGACTCAATTTAGTTGTAATTTTTTTTGTGGTGAGGGTTAACGAAAAATTTTAGCGTACAGTCTAAATTTAGTAAAGTAGAATTTTAAAGATATATGCTTAAATGGGCTATTATTTGAACTTGTTGCTTCCATGTTCATACACCAAGTAATATCGGCAAGTCGTTCTTTGAAATAATTTCGGCTTGTAGCGGTAAAGAAGCAGTCTAAGCTTGTATTGCCATCCTTCACAGATATTCAATCAAAATTTTAGTGTTTTTGCTTTTCTGTGAAGGATCCTAGTTTTGAATGACCATAATACCGATACGAATAACTTTTGGTAAACATATCCATACGGATTTTGATTGAAGTTAATCGGGAACGACTGAAACTTGCATTGCAACCAAGCACAATGCTCTAATAGAGATAAATGCTCTAGCAATTCGAAAGGTGGTCTTAATTTCGATTGTTAGATTTCTTCCTCACACAAACACAAGAAAGCAAGTTAAAGTAAAATATTCAACATTTTAAATTGAGTTTTTTTCGCAAAAGTACAAGAAATGGCACAGGTAAAATTCGGTGTATTTTAAGAAAAATTATATAAACGGTTATTAAATCTTAATAAGGATAAAATTTTGAGCATTTCTCATTTTTAATATATATTTCTTTTAATACAGATTTTGAACAACTTTAATAAACGTTCCTCTAGAATTTTGAATTAAAGATATACTAACTTTAAGTTAAACTTTTATTTTTAAGTTAAACAGATTGCCTTACGGAGTAAGTTTTTAGGAAATAAAAAATTATAAATAAGATGGGTCTACATATTTAAAACTGATTTTCACACAGTTTAGTAATAAATAAAAATAAAAGATATCCTATTATAAAAATTAGTGAAATCATAGATATCTATCAAACACTATAAAAATTTTGTTAAATGTACACTTAATATACTAAAAAGATGCTCACAAGGTACTCAAACTCATTAAAAAACCTTAGACATAATTACTTTTTACATTCAAAATATTATTTTAAACACATTTTTAAATCAATTTATATAACTACTTTTAAGCTATATATGAACGTAAAATATACCCGTTTATTTGGAAAATGTAGTTTAACATATGCAATAGTATATGAACACCATAATAAAATTTGTTCGAATCCTCTCTCCGAATATAGAAAATTTCACACTTTTGATAAAATACAAATAAAAATTAATTAATCTTACCTTTCAAATTTCTGCACACTTATTCAGCTATAAATATTCTAAAACACTTTATAGCCTGTCATGAAAACCAACAATGTTCATAATAAGGATTTAACTTGTAAGTAACTTTCAATAGACTTCAACAAAGCACACTCGATTCAAAGAGTTCAAAACACTTTCCTTAATAATGAATTCTTCTTTGTTTATCGACAAAAGATTCAACTTAGTTCCACCATACATTCTTATAACTAATAAAATTATATTACTTGAATATAAGTAAACACAATTACAAATGAGAGTTTTTACCTAAATTGATGAGCATGTTATCTTTTGTTATTCGAATTAAATTAATTAACGTCCCCGACTGAACTAGAAAAATCGTCAAATTATAATCCTCACCACAAAATACAGTAAGATTTCGAAAATCTTCACCAAACTTGTTTTAGCGAAAACACTGGCATAATTCGAATTTAATTTGAACTTGATTCAGGAACCGAAATGACCTGGCTGGTAGGACATTGAGCTCATGTCCGAGAGGTCGTGAGTTCAATCCCCTCCGGCCAAGTCCTGTTCGAAATGGTTACTAGTGCACACTAAATCTGTCGTGGTCACAAAGTCGAAAAATCATATCATAACTTACGTTTTGCATATTAATATACTCCTTATCATGAATAAATGGTGTCGATATTTTTTACCTTTCTCTTCCTCTTAGTAACTAAGTGTTAGTCAAGCATCACTGACTGCAGTCAGTGAGCGGGTGGGTGACCACTTGGACCAGTCTGCGTAGGGGCTGTAGGTGTGTGGTATTGGTTCTCGTTAAACTGTTTTACCGTAAAATGCTCGACTTCGCGTGCAAGTCGTTGGGCTACTGAAGCGGGGTTGCTATCCCTTCTGCAGATGATCAAAATTGTGACGGCATGTCTTTAGATCATCTTCATGGATGTTTCCCAGACCATCGCCAATAGCCCATTGTGCAGCTCTAGTGCGACATAAATGAACTACAGCAATAACGCTTCACCATATCCACTACCCCGCTGTCACGGGTTACGCTATATTATTCAATCATATACTAGTAGTTCAGAAACAAAGCATGTGTTATAGTTTACTCTTGGGAACAACCGACTCGGCTATATGGTGATGAAGAAGCTGACCTCAAGTCAGAAAAGTCCCGGGTTCGAGTACCGCATAAGGCACGGATGTTCTTTCCTTCTTTTCTCTGTACTATCGGTTCTACTTATTGTGGGCGTAACGTTGGCCCACCTAATATCTTGTGTTGTTGCTTATTCCTTACGGGTTAGCTGCGATCTAGATCATAGGTCATGAATCTCCAAGAGTCATATACAATGAGAGGTGTAGTTATAAGGTCTTCATGCAAAATCTCCATGTAGCGGAGGAAATGTTCCGGGGGGCCTGTGTTAACGTGCTCTTGGTGCACACACAATAAGATTAATACCCATCAATATATGTGGGGCTACAGATGGCCACTCTGGACAACTCTATCACTCCTAATCTTGAAGACATTATCAGAAGTTTTCTCAGAATACCAAAAGTGGGACGGTGATCCAGCGCCCCCGTTTTTTGCAAGAGTGTCAGCAGTTTCTTTTCCCTGAAGGCCCACGTGTGAGGGGATCCACTGAAAATATAGTGTGGCAGCGAAATCACCTTGAGGTCTATAAGAATCACGACAGAGGTCATGTCACCCAATCTAGTCCAGTTCCGCAGATGCTGAGTGGCACTACGGCTATCTGTCAAGATCCAAATACTTGCAGATGTGGTTTCTAGAAAACAGGCAGCGAGTACCTCCTTTATTTCAATAAATTCTGTTCTAAAGACAGAGGAAAAATGTGGCTTTTTTTAGACTAATTTTCACAGATGATGGAGATGATGACTTAATTTTTAAAAAAAACACTGCCACGGGCATAAAATGGTGCCCCTAAGATAGTGGTCAACAAATCTGCCCTTCTGATACCCGACTGACGAATGTCAACATCCGGGTGAGCATTGAAAAAAAATTCTGGGAAACAAGTTTTAGTTTTATTTATACAAATACTTGATCTTGCCTTATTCGAACGTGAGGATTTTAAATCTGAAATAAGTTTTGGTTCTAAAACTACCATTTTTTTTTTAAATTGGAATTTTTTTTCGAAATGAAAAAGTTTAAAAACGTTATAGTATATAATAGGGTGTTGCGTAAATGTTGCGACAAACTTCTGGGGGAGTTAGGGCACATTCAGAACTTAAATTGCATAAGAACCCAAGCCCGGAAATGTCGTCAGATATGGCGCTTCCTGTATTATGAACTGTTTCTATATGTCTTCTAAACAGGTTCTGAACAGGTACAGTTTCCATATTATGACCTGTTCAGAAGTACACAAAGAAACAGTTCATAATAAAGAAAAGCCCCTAACTGTGTACGACATTTTCGGGCTTGGGTTCCTAAGCAATTTTTACCCTAATTATATGCCCTAGCTGCCCTAGAAGTTAGTCACAACATTTAAAAATTTTCCAATTACATATAACGTTTTTAAACTTCTACATTTCCACGAAAAGATAGACTAAAAATGTCATTTAAAAAAACTGTACGCTGGAAAGATAAATCCGTTTCAAATTTTAAATCAGAAATACGAAATTGTTCCCTAGGATTATATTTCAAATTTTAATTTTAAACTTTCAACTATCTGTTTTAATAACATTTTTTAGCATAATAATAGCAATTACAAGCAAACTTATTATTGTAATATATATATAATGACCAGCAATATTTGTTGTTTTTACATGCATTTTTACTAAATGTAACTTCTTGTTGCCCCTTCTCCTCCTTCAAGCGTGACACCATTTATAAATGACCCCTTATCAAAAATATCAAGGAGTGAGTTAGAGAATTGGCCTATCGTGTGTGGTGACTTTTTTTTTAAAAGCAGAATATAATATTTCAAAAAATTTAGAGATTTTACAGGAAAATCATGTTACATTCTTCTATTAATAAAAATTTTTTGATAACTGTTTATGTCCTAACCCTCAGAACTTTTTTTTTTTAAAGTAACGCTAATTACTCCAAGACACAGTCTGATGGACCATTATATGCTGTTACTTAAATAACGTTCAAAATTATTAGTTGATTGAATTTGTCTATGAATTTAATTTTTCATGTATCATAATAATCATAAGCCTTATACCAAAAGAATATTTTACTGGAATATTTGTCCAAAGTACAATACTGACATACTTTCAAAATTTTGTTAGGCCTAATAAAAATAAATTAATTTTTTGAATCATATTCATATATCATGAATTCCTTAATTCAATTTTCATATCTAAGCTCTACAAAGTTTTATTTTCCAATAAAATTGCTTGAAAATATTGTTCAAGCAACTAAAGAATTAAAAAACGCCTCTAACACAAGAGTAAAGAACTTGAAATGGGCATCAGTTCACACCTCTAAGAAGAGAAAATGGCTTCGCGCGGGTTACCATAAGCGAGAAATCCGATCCTTTAGTAGTCCGAAGGTTGTGACATGTTTCTTAATTCTTATCGCAGTTTATGTTCATTCCATCGGATTACTAAAGTGACTTGTGCGAAAGCCTTCTCTCTTCTAGAAAGTGTTGCACCAACATAGCAAACAATATTACCTATTGTTATGCTTGTTTACTACAAATACCGAAAGCGAAACTCCTCTCTTAAATGCTGCATATATTTACTCTTGCCCAGGGTACATGCTGTCCAAAGTACAACATTCTTCCCTAATATTTAATCACAATTTAAGGACTGTCCATGTCTCCTCGCCGTTCCACCAAAAGCTCGGTAGTATGGATGTTATGAGCTCGAATCTCTCCGTAACCTTGAATGTATTCTTATGATGTCCTTTTCTAAGTTGTGCTGTTCTTGAATATGTATCAGGAAGAATAAACAAATAAACCTTTACTCCCAGACACTAACTTTGAAAACTATTCGCTTGTTATTTTCTTTCTTTTATTGTTTTTATGTTCAATATTTTAGTACTTTTCCATTTTGACGCGTAAGTTAAGCTATTTTTTTTAAAAAAAAAGGAAAAACCGACACTAAAGAAAATAAAAAATAAATAAAAAATCAATTGTTTTTAATTGCGCCTGATCACCTTTGTATACGCAACTTATCTCCTACGCCGGCGAAAAAGTACCTCTTTTTAGTACCAAAAGATTTTTTAGTACCTTTCTTTGACCTAAAATTACCAAAAATATGAGTTCTGAAAAATTCCTAATTTTAATAAAAAGCTGTTATTTATTTAAATTTTGGAAAATAACACACTATTCCTTATTCGTTAAAGGCGAATGAGAAAAAAAAAAGAAAAAAATATTAAATCATGTCTTTTATTTTTCTTAAACATTTCTTCATGAAAACAACTTTTTAGAAAAACTTTGTCATTTAATTGTAAAAAAATATATATCCTAAACTATTCCAAAAATTGACTTTTTTAAAAAAAATCATTAAACTATAATTACATTGTTTAGGAGAGCATTTTGAAGGAAAACACTGAAATTTCCAAGTAAGCAATAGAATATTTCTATATAGTGCACTGTTAACCTTTAGAATTTCAAGAAACCGGAAAAATACTTCTCTGAAAGCAATGCATAATTCATTTTGATGCAGTTTTGTTGCAATTTCAAAATTTGAAAAGATGTAGCTTATTACTGTATCACATGCTCTTCAATTGTAGTAGCTAGAAAAACATATTTTAAATTTCGTTCCGTCAAAAGCAATTTAAACAATTTTCATCTTTTTTCAATGAGGAAATAGATCTATGATAATTAAAATTTTTTCAACGAATCCCTCTTTTTATTTTTTCAATTTTAAATTTTTTATCATGGCATATATATTATACGTAACATTCCGGCATATTAATAACTCAAAAACTGATTCAAAAATACTAATCCTTAACTGAAACTAATAACAATTATTTTTTTCAGAATATGAATAGATCGTCGGGATACAAGGGGTTAAATTTAAATCGATATTGACTTTATAATAGAAGATTATGGAACATGTTCTAAATATTCGTAATAGCCGACATCTTCATGTATTATATTAACCCATATTTTTGAAATTTCTTCAGATATATTATTTTCTTTATTTTATAACGGCCGCTGTACAACCGACCCAATTTTTCGGGTTTACGACTACTAATGTTCAACTCCGTAGTCTTGTAATTTTTAACCCAATCCAGAAAATAAGGGAGCTCCTGGAAATAAGGGAGCTAAACTTGCCTTCTTGGTCTTTTTGTCGGAACTAACCCGCATTTGCGTTATAGGAAGAGTAAAAGCATGAAAACCTCCCTCGGCAAGGGGACTCCAACCCATGATCCATGTACCATTGAGGATATTTTTACATTAACACTGTGGCCGGTACGAGCAGGGTGTGAAATTGTTATCAACCCGTCATCGTTCTGAAACTGGTTCCCAAGCCGCAAAAATTAAAACGATTCCGGGGCCGCACAATGATGCCTTATGTGGTTTTATTGTGCGGCTTATGCAAAACGGCGAAAGTTATTTAGGAGCTTGATCCTCGCAAAGCAACCACATGAGAATGGTTCCGTGTTATGATATAATGCGCTAAACTGCATATCCTAAAAGCACGAGAGCGAGTGTTAGTAAAGTTTGTCATATCACATGTAAATAAAGAGGCTGATTATTTTTTTTCTCACTTTATTACAGGATTAAAAATCTTTTTTTACGTTTTTTATAGCATAGTATTTTTTTTAATTTTTTTTTATACTTTCGTACTAAGGAGTGCGTCGGGACACTATAAAATATTTCAGAAAATTTCTTTTTTTTTTTTTTTTTTTTTTTTTTTTGTACACTTTTAAGAGGGAATTGTTCTACTTCAGCTCAGAAGGTTTTAAAAAAAAGTTTCCGAACAATTGGAAATAACCGTTTAAATACCGTTGACTAAGTATTATGTGTGTATACTATTTTCAGAAAAATAGTTCATCCAACTTTTAAATACTTAAATTTATAAATATTTTCTCACTGTTGTACTGTCTACTTTGACATCCTGCTTATCATGAATATCTTTGTGAGTCAGATTCAGCGTTTTGCTTTCACAAACGCTACGTTCTTCATGAAAATATTTCCAGCCAAAACTTTATTGGTCTTATTGGAAATATTCTTTAATATTAGCCAAAAAGCCACGGGGGACTATTGATCTTATGAAATTGAATCGGCTGTATTACCTTTCATAAGCGTGAAACGAGTAATTTTTTTTTCTTATTTTGCTAGAAGACACATGTTCCCTTCTCCACCTTAGGATATAGTTTGTTAAAGTTACAAATTCAAAAAGGGAAAATACTTCTTTAACGTCTGATTGATGTCTTTGTATTTTAAATTTTGCTAACCTTTCTCTTTTAAAAAAAAATATGAGACCCTGTTTTATATGTTTATATACCAAACCTATATTTTTTTTATAAACCAATATTATGTCTTACGCTTCAAGCCATTTTACACATTTTGGATACATTTTCCAGAGATTTTTTCTAGAATCTTTCTTGAAATTAAGCCATAAGATATACTGATGATATAACAACGTGCTTTGGTTAAATTATTTTTGATTTTTGACATAAATATAGCAGCCTTATATTAATAACATATTGGGCAAACATCCACAATTGAAATCAAATATATTCAAATAATAATTTTTCAATTCAAGAATTCCTGAATTTCAAAATTTAAGGAAACATTAATTAAGGTGATGAGTTCCTTATATGTTAATGTTCAAAGCAGCTTCAAATATTTATTTAGAAAAAAAAGTATATTCAGTGTAAAAGAAATGAGATTTAAACATTTTTAACCAAAAAAAGTATTTACTCTAGTATTCTTCTTTGTTGAAATTCTCCCTAAACATTTAAGCTATTTTTTATATTGTTTAGTTAGCAAATTTTATTTTTAATAACTTGGTTTACTCAGACCTTCAGCTTAATTTTTTTATCCCCGTTCTAGTGAGACATGAAAAAATCTCGAAGAAAAAAATTAAAGAAACAACATAAATACTCACAATTTTTAACGAATTCATGTAAGACTAATTTCCAAGTAAACCTAAATGAAACTTTTCTATTTACATTCCAGAACTTTTAGAATAGTTTTTTTAGTGCGCAGTTTTATGTATTTAAGTTGTGTTTTCTATACTTTCTGTAATTTTTTTTAACTCGAAAGTTACTTTTTGTTTCTTAAACTATCTTCAAATAAAGCCTTTATCAAAAGAACTTCTCAAAGTTAGTGTCTGTCTCTTCCTAGACTTTGAATGAATATTTATATGTATGTTTGCTGAGTGTCGAAAAAAATATTTTAATATTTATATTGTGTTAACTACTGCTTAATACTTAATATTTTTTATATTCAAACAAAATTTCGAGTTGTAAAATAAACATATAGTTTCAGTTAAGAGTTTTGTATATTTTAATAGAACAACAAAAAAATGCAATACGATTGAGTAAAATGAATCTGGGATATTAAAGCTGTTTTTTATTCCTTACTTTAAAAAGTTCATTATGAAAACATATTAAAATGTTGTTGTTTTTCATTTAAGTATCTTTAATACAGCAGAACGGTGAAAAAAATCATGCATTTAATGATACAAGTATAAAACTTTAACACATATGAAGCTTCAAATTCAAAAGAGCAGCGATCTCAGATTTAGACGATAGCAAATAATGGTAGACGCCCAGAAAGGTTGCTTCGAAAAATTTTTAATGCTTTCTTTTTTAAAAAAAAAATTTATGATTTTGAATGATATCTATGAAATAAATGACGAAATTCGAAGCTTTGTCCACGCATTTTTTCTATTTAAAACAATGTACAGGTCATGGTCAAACCATAGCTTAAATATTTATAAAAATATGGACATTTTTATTTAAAAAAAAAAAACTACTTTTTGCTGTAGCTTTAAAAATATTCACCAAAATTAAACAAAATTTTTAGTACAACTTAATATTAATTACAAAATTTCGCTCTAAAATTTGAAGAAAAAAAATCGTTGGAAACTGTGCAATAAGTAATTAAAGTAGTCCGTCTTTCAAGGAAAAAATTAATTTTATAACTTTGTAGTTAATCGTATTTGGCAACTAATGAAAAATCCGATTTGAATATCTAAAAAATTTAAAAAGTTTAAAGCGATTTTCGAAGTATTTTTTGTGCTTTTTAAAAGAAAATCAAAATGGTAAGGGGCTTTCCACAAAAATTATTTTGTATCATAAGAGAAAGTTAAGTGAAAAATGATAATGCCTTGCAATAAGCGTTCATACATCGAAATGTGATTGTATAAGGAACGAAGTATAAAGAAAAAAAAAGGATACTTTTATGGATCGCCAACAATGCCTGTGAAATTTTTAATAAATCTTGTTTAATAGTACAAAATGAAATTTGTGGAAAACCTCTTAACATTTTGAGCTTTTTTTTAAGAAGTACGAAAAATATTTAGAAAATTACTTAAAACTTTTTACATTTTTAAGCTATCCACATCCAATTTTTTTAATTACTTGCCAAATACTACAAAATTACAACTACACAACTACAAAATTAGTAAAATGTAAATTTAAATTTTTCCTACACATGCCCAATATAATTAAAAACTACTTTAATTATTCATATCTTGCGCAGTTTTAAGCAAACTTTTCTTAAATTTTAAAGCAACAATTTTTTTTATATACACTGGTTATCATAAATTAAGGAAAATTCACAAAAATCGCGATAACTCAAGAAATTACACATGGAATTTTATGAAACTTACCCACAATATACAACACATAGTAAGGTATTAAACAACATAAAAAGAAATTATCAGACATTAATAGTAGTATAGAAATTAGCACATGTATAAAATAAACAAATTGGAAGTATCGGTTTGCAATAGAAAAAGTACCTTTAATATGGAATATGATTGCCTCTAGAAGCAATACAGCACAAACAGCGATGTGTGATGCTTTCAATTATGCGGTCTATCAGTTCAATAGGAAGTGAGAGCCATTGCTCTTGTAAAGCAGTTGCAAGCGTGGCAAGGGTCTGAGGGGGCGGATTGATGGCAGATACACGCCTCCCTAGAGCATCCCAAACGTGCTCGATAGGATTCAAGTCCGGGGATCGAGCTGGCCACTCCATGCGAGTAATTGTTTCCTGTTGAAGATAATCATCAACAATGCGAGCTCTGTGTGGTCTTGCATTATCGTCCTGTAACAGGAAGCAATCACCAATTGCCCCGGCATATGGGCGCACATAAGCATCAAGGATGTTGTCTCGATAAACCTGAGCATTCACGGTTCCCCTTGGAAAGACATGGAGGTATGTGCGCCCTCCTAAGGATATGCCTCCCCAAACACAGACACTGCCTCTTCCGTATGCATCTCTTTCACGGATGTTTGATGGATGATAACGGGTCCCAGGTTCTCTCCATATCAAATAACGTCTACTGTCACTTTCTAGACTAAACCTGGACTCATCCGTAAAGAGAACAGGCCTCCATTGATCTGACTTTTGAAAGAGTTATCGCTATTTTTGTGATTTTTCCTTAATTTATGATAACCAGTGTATAATCGTCGTTGAACAGCCGACCCGATTTTATGGGTTAACGACTACTAATGTTCAACTCCAAAGGCGTGTAATTTTGAACCCAATCCAAAAGGCAAGGGAACTCCTGGATCGAGTATTGGGAGAAATTTTGCCTTAATGGAGGACTTTTTGATGGAGCTAACCCGCATTTGCTTTACATGGAGAGGAAGACCACGAGAACCTTACCCAGTTAGCCTGACTGTAAGGGAACTCTAACCCATGATCCGTCTACCACTGAGGATATTTCACGTCAGCACAGTGCTCGGTGCAAACCGGATGCGGAATTTGTATCGACTGGGATTCGAACCCGGTTCGCCTCTTTGGAAGGCGAACGCTCTATCCAACAATTTTGTAATTAATTTTTAATTGCTTCAAAAACTTTTTGGTACAGGGTGTTCAAAAAAACATTTTTTTTTTTTACGTTTTTAATTTATTGTCGGCCCCTAAAACCTCTAAGAACTTTAAACTTCATTAATACGTAGGAGAAATTACATAACCTAAACACTTCTAAATTTGTAAAATGATTCTCGAAGTATATTTTTAGAAATATATATTTTATTTTATAACCGTCGTTGAACGGCCGACCCAACTTAATGGGTTTACGGCTACTAATGTTCAACTCCGTAGCCTTGTAATTTTGAACCCAATCCAGAAGACAAGGGAACTCCTGGATCGAGTATTGGGAGAAATTTGCCTTCGTGGAGGACTTTTTGATGGAGCTAACCCGCATTTGCGTTACATGGAGAGGAAGACCACGAGAACCTCCCACGGCTAGCCTGACGGCAAGGGGACTCTAACCCATGATCCGTCTACCACTGAGGATATTTCCCGTCAGCACTGTGGTCAGTGCAAGCCGGATGCGGAATTCGTATCGACTGGGATTCGAACCCGGTTCGCCTCATTGGAAGGCGAACGCTCTATCCCCTGAGCCATCGCGGCTCTTAGAAATATATATTTTATTTTATAACCGTCGTTGAACAGCCGACCCAATTTCATGGGTTTACGACTATTAATGTTCAACTCCGTAGCCTTGTAATTTTGAACCAATCCAGAAGACAAGGAAACTCCTGGATCAGTACCCCCAGAGGTATTGATTTGTTATGGGAACATGGAGGACTTTGAGACTCGACAGATTTAACGTGCATCAGTCACCATTTACTACACGGGGAGTCTTCGGCCGGCGAGGATCGAACCCACGACCTCTAGGATATGGGGCCAGCGCCCTACCGACCAGGCTATCCCGGCCTTTTAGAAATATATATTTTATTTTTTTATAACCGTCGTTGAACAGCCGACCCAACTTAATGGGTTTACGGCTACTAATGTTCAACTCCGTAGCCTTGTAATTTTGAACCCAATCCAGAAGACAAGGGAACTCCTGGATCGAGTATTGGGAGAAATTTGCCTTCGTGGAGGACTTTTTGATGGAGCTAACCCGCATTTGCGTTACATTGAGAGGAAGACCACGAGAACCTCCCACGGTTAGCCTGACGGCAAGGGGACTCTAACCCATGATCCGTCTACCACTGAGGATATTTCACGTCAGCACTGTGGTCAGTGCAAGCCGGATGCGGAATTTGTATCGACTGGGATTCGAACCCGGTTCGCCTCATTGGAAGGCGAACGCTCTATCCCCTGAGCCATCGCGGCTCGGCCTTTTAGAAATATATAAGAAAAATTGTTAGTATAGAAGATTTTTGACTTTGACCAACCCCTGTAAGTCTCTTAGGAAATATATATGTCACCCGCTCTCTTCACACAACGACTCAGGACATTACTTCTCAACCATTTTGGTTTCTTGATGATTCACAGGTTTTCAGATTAAATTTCTTACACTTAATTCTATCTTTAATGATATAAGCCATATTTCATTGATAACATATTTATTTAAATCAAATTTTAGGAATTAACAGCAATAACCTTCAAGATCGACAGAATGAAAAAGAAGCTCTTCGTCAGGCCCGCATGCTCCGAGAGTATGAATATTAAAGAGTATGTATACACAAGATGTAATACAAAATTGGCGCATTGATATCACGTTCATGTGTTCTTGGGCAGCTAAAATCAGAAAAGCTCGTTTTATGTATGATACCTTGGAAACAAGCTCAAATATACATGATCACGGAAAGGGTTAATTAATTTTTTTTAGGTATTTTTTTTTTTTTAAAAAAAGTATCTTTGAATTACTGTAAACGCATAATTGATAAGCCATTTGAAAAGTGTTGTAACGAAAGAATTGTTGCATATCCCTAAATCAAACTCTGGTTTATCTGGATAAACTAAAACTGCTTATATTGGCTTCCGTTTGATAAATACGAGAAGCAGATTTTTGCTATATGTAGAGGCGCTGTCCCATATTGGCTTTTATCTCTCGGAGATAGATTCCTGTTCACTTGCGTGAGGTGATTTCACTTGAACAGAATCCTTTTTCTACCAGTGAAAAATTAATAAAAAAAAACTGTTTGTCATCAACAAATCAAATAGGGAATTATCTGCTATTGAAGTACAAAAACAAAATAGCGCATCAGTCAAAGGCGATGGAAGGTCAGTAGGACCAACAGAAAACCCAAAACTTTGCATTTTTGGGTGATGTGTGAACAAAAGATGACCCACTTAATAGAATAATTTAATTCTACAGAGACTGAGTGAAAGTGAAAAAGAAAAAAACGAGCGTCATCACGACGCCGAAAAACATTTACAAATGGTTTTTGCAGCAAAAAAAAAAATAATAATAATAATAACAATAATAAATAAATAAACGGCAGTTCTCAAGATTTGCCATACGTGAATAAGAAGAAATAAAAGTGATTTAAAATATGAAACATTAAGTTTCCAACAAAAAAAAGAAAGTAAAGGGATAAGCAAAACTTTAAAAACCACAGTAACCGAGAGTAAAGCAAAATTAAAGATGAAAAATATAGGACAAGAAAAACCACTGTGGTCGAGAGGAACGAATCAGGGTAAAGTGTATTTTCAACGCAACATAGAGAGAAATGGTGAGGAACTTTCCATTGTCAATCACAAGGGTATCAGCATTCATACTGTTTGTCTAAGATAGGTACTCTGCCAGACATTCGCCTGGAGCTGACTATGGTAACGAGGTATGATTATTTCAAGTAAGGATGCAGGGTCCCTCTTTAGGACTGGTTTCGGCGAGAGAAAAGGAGACCTCCTCATCGAAGCTACCCTCCCTAAAATGCCCTCTTCTTATTTCCATAGCACCAGACTGCCGCAGAATTAGTGGCGGTCAGAGTACCTATCTTAGACAAACAGTATGAATGAAACAAGACTCCAGAGCGTCAAGATGAACTGATGTGACTTGGATGGAAATAATTTTGCTGTTGTCGAATTTAATTTATGCCCCCGAGATTTCAACAAAGGGTAGCAATTGATGATTGATTAATTACATCACCTTATTCTTGATAATGGGCATATCTATTGTGTTCTTTAAGTTCAAATTTCTTCACGCTTTAAGCATTCACATCTGGTAAGTCTTGCGAATAGAAGCCTAGTTTTCGGCGCTTAAAACATGTCGAATTTTATTCCAATCAACATATTTTATAAGCCAATGAAGTTTGTTTAATCAATTAATATCTAACAGCTTAAGATCCTTGAGATTATTTATCTTTGAATATTCTCATTTTTAAAAGCAATATTACAGAAAATATGAACATATATTTGTTAAGATGTTAATGTTTACAAAAATATCACATCAAAATTTTCAAATAAACAAAGAAAACATAACTACTTGTAACAGATTTATGAAGTTTCTTGACCGAAGTGTTACTAACAAATCAAGCTGAACACACATTTTACGGTAACAAAATAATGATTTAGTAAGAAAGAGATAAAAATCTGATGATTCCGTTCAGAAGAACTTTGGATTAATAGTATCAAAACCAGTTTGTTTACTTCATAAGACAGAATTCATTTCTAATATTAGCCTTTTACCGTTTTCCATTTTCTTCCGACAATCAAATAGGTTTCCATGTTCATAATTTCGTCTTTCTAGTCGGTCATATTTTTAAAGTCCTTTTTCAAAAACTTAAATATTTATTTGCAGACCCTACTGTGTAAATAGTTTTTACTAACTCTTTGACTAGAATTCTAAAAATAGTACGAATAGTACGAATTGTAGGTGGTGATTGTGCAACACCCTGTAAAATAATTGAGGAACAAATAACTCCTATAAACTTTTTAACATATCTTATTAACATTTTAAAAACATTTTACGACACATTATGTTATTTTTTTATATAAATTTTAAAATGTACTAAAAAGTGAAAGATATTTTTTTATTAAAAATTATATAAGTATACGTATAAAATGTTTTGTTTAATAATAAGATTGTAACAATGTAAATTTTCAAATAGGCTCATTTAAATCAAAAGCTTTTAGTGCCACGATTCAATGGTTTTTGTAAACAAGCTTAAGTTACGATGACAACTTTTTCGACTTAAGGTAATCAACTAACTGGGAACGGTACTTATAAGGTCTTAAGGAAAATAATTCAAATAATATCGTTCCGCGTTTTCATCATAAAAACATTCTAAAGTTTAAGCAAAACCTTTTAAAAGATTAAAATTTTAAAGTGAATAAAATAAGCTTCACTTTTTTAAATAAGAAAAAAATTCTTTATAAGAAAAAAAAATTATTTTTTTGAAGAAAAAAAAGCTAGTATTTTGACTTCTATAAAAAGGGTTATTGTTTTTTAATAAAGCTCTGTTTTTTTCCTGTTTTTTTTCTTTTGCCCAAATGATTTTTTTAAAGAATAAAAAAAGATTAAAAGCTTAAGTAAATTTATTTCTTCTTTGGATAAAACTTAGTGATAAGGACATAATGCTTAACAAACAGATAAATTTCAATTTTTATTTATCATGTTATTGCATTCACTTTATAATCATTTAATTATCAATATAGTGTCAGATAATATATGAATATCATTGGAACTAAAATTGATAAATACTAAAGCTGGTAAAGACTAACACTTATAAATACTAACAATATAAGTGATAAATACTACAACTGCTAAAACTGATAAATATAATACTGATATTTAATATACTTAAATGCAGTACTCTCTCCTTTTCTTCCAATAAAAAATCAATAATTTATCGATATTTACACACCAAAGGAAAATAAAAATGGAGAAGAAAATAAATTTATTAAAAATAGAATATAAAATAAAACTAACCTGAAAATTTGTATTCCAAACATAATGTAAACATCGTAAAGAAAACATTGCTATCTAATTTAATCCGCTTCAAATGCTAATAAATAAATTGAACACGTGTGTGACGGGATTATAAAAATCAATATTAAAACAGAAAAAACAAAATAAATGAAGGAAGGTATGCAACAAATAATTTGAAATAGTAAAAAACAAAATTAAAGCGAATGAATTTTCAACAACAAAAATAAAAATTAAAAAGCTCATTTTCGTTCGTATAATAAAATTAATCAAGTTTATTCATTTTAAATTTCTCAACGGTTTTAATAATTTCTAAGTCTTTAATTAATTTTTGATAAAGCTTAACAGTTTTATGACATCACAGAAATAATAAAAATGACACTTCGAGAATTTTTTAATTACATATTTTTAAAATATAAATGTAAAAAATAGCTTAACAGTCCCTAGAAGCAAAATAACTTGGGCCAATATTCACGAATCTTGACTCAATAATTGTTCAAAGGGCCGTAATTTTTCCAATATAGGCCCGATATAGAATTTTCCAATTCATCCGATATTTTACAACCACTTTACGACCAATATCGGTTCTATATAGAATTGTCAGATTCACTCGATATTTTACAACCACTTTACGGCCAATATCGGTTCGATATAGAATTGTCAGATTCACCCGATATTTTACAACCACTTTACGACCAATATCGGTTCTATATAGAATTGTCAGATTCACCCGATATTTTACAACCACTTTACGACCAATATCGGTTCTATATAGAATTGTCAGATTCACCCGATATTTTACAACCACTTTACGACCTATATCGGTTCTATATAGAATTGTCAGATTCACCCGATATTTTATATCCATTATTTAACCAATATAGGCTCTATATTGGCCAATGTAGACCCCATATAGGCCATTCTAGGACCAATATTAAGAAATCTAGACACCCCAATATTGGTTCCTTTGTGTATTTTCTTATGGGACCTACATTGAGATAATTTTGAGCCCAACTGAGCCCGAGGTAAAATTGTTGCTAAGGTTTTAGCCCCTTATTATTTTCAAGAAAACGGTCATAAAAGTGCTTTTTTTTTATTCTAGAATATTATGTAAAAAAAGCTGTTATATACAATATATATATATATATATATATATATATATATTCATTTCTGATTTTTGGAATTTTTTTAGCTTGAAATTTAAATCTCCTTATGTACTCCATATGTCATATAACTCTGACTTCGTAATGTATACAATAGTAAAAAACAGGGGGTATATATAACAGGGGGTATCATAAATGCTGCGACAAACTTCTAGCACAGTATCAGGATTGAAATTAATTTGAATGCCATGCTCGTAAATGTCACCATACGCCACTAGGGGAGCTTCCCTAATTGTATCTTCGTGCGCTTATGAAAGCGCAATCAGCTGCGTACGACAGCATTTACGGGCAAAAGCTCCAATGCAATATTAATGTGGACTAACTGCCCTAGAAGTTAGTCTCATTATTTACGTTATACATAACCCCCTGTTACATATAACGTTTTTAAACTTGTAAATTTCAAAAAAATCTGTACTAATTTTTTTTTTTAAATCCACAGCTTAAGGAGCAAAACTAATTTCAAATTTGAAAACCTCCCACCTGAATTGAGCAAGATAAAGGATTTTTTTTTAATGCAACAAAAAATTAGTTCCCCCGTGTAATCTTTTTGTTCCTTTGAAGCAAACTCTACATATTCATTAAACAAGCTTCTTTGATTAAGCGATTCATTAATGTTACGACCACAGCACACTCGACAAATTTTGAAAATCCTTTATTTTTGAAAAAATTTTTTGAATGAAAAATTTTTTTTCATGATTTGTTTCCAAAAGAATAATTCTAAAAAGATAAGAATTAACAAAAAGGCTATTCAATTTATTTCTTAAACTGGCTATGTACTAAAATATTCTTAAAAATTTTTTTTCAATCTTTGCTTACGTGACTTTAATCGTTAGAAAAACAGTGGTTGCAGGCAAATGAAGTAGTTGATTATTCAGTTTTGTCCTAAACAGCAAATTAGCTTTTATAGTTAAAGATCATACAGTTTTCTAACCTTTTTCAATTTTTTTATTAAAAAATTTTTAAAAATAAAATATTTTTAAAAAAAGATCAATAAATTAGTTAATTTTAGCAGGTAAATAAATTAGTTAATTTTTCTTACTCAGTTTTGTCCCAAACGGTAAGTTAACTTTTATAGTTAAAAGTCATAAATTTTTCTATTCATTTTTCTTTTTTATTGAATCTAAATTGTTTTTCTTCTTATATTGAAAAGTTTTTAGTTTTCTAAAGATAAAAATAATAAACAAAACTTAATAAACCACGAGACTGTAGAAGGAATCTTCAAAAGACTTAATACTGCTTTTCTTTTTATTATTAATTGATTTTCCTTACAAAAAATTATATATATATATATGTGTGTGTGTGTGTGTGTGTGTGTGTTACCGGCAAAGTATGAAACGCTGGCATTGTATAGAATGCCTGACGTTTTTAGGCAAAGTATGAAATATGAGAAGTATTACATACTTTGCCTAGGCATTCTATAGAATGCCGGATGTTATTTAAGCAAAGTATGAAATAATCGTCCTGATGAGGTTATTATGTAAATGATGTGCATGTTACTACGAATGACCGAAATCGGTGGTTGATGGCTTTCACCGTTGAATGTTGACAATCACATAGTCGCTTTGGTGAATGTCCGAAATACTTATTACATCCGATTTTATATTAATTTATTCGTGGATATAATTACATTTATTCGATATTTTAATACTTACTGACGATAGATTAGAAGAAACATCAGTGTTTTGAGTATCGAGTAAATATATACCGGTCAATGGCACTTGACCTTAAAAAAACATCAGGGTAGGATATACCGGGCAAATGTATACCGGGCAGTGGCAATTAACTAGACCGGACATTTACCAAAGGTCTAGTATGAAGTCTAGTAGTAGGTCTAGTTAAGTACCATTGCCCGGTATACCCTACACTGATGTTTTTTTAAGATTCAGTACCACTGCCCGGTTTACATTTGCCCGGTATACCCTACACTGATGTTTTTTAAGGTCAAGTTCCACTGCCCGGTATACATTTGCCCGGTATACCCTACACTGATATTTTTTTAAAGTTCAGTGCCACTGCCCGGTATATATTTGCCCGGTTTACCCTACACTGATGTTTTTTTTTAAATCAAGTGCCATTGCCCGGTATATATTTGCCCGATACTTAAAACACTGATGTTTCTTCTAATCTGTCGTCAGTAAGTATTAAAATATCGAGCAAATGTAATTAAATCCACGAATAAATTAATATCAAATCGGATGTAATAAATATTTCGGACATTCACCAAAACGACTATGTGATTGTCAACATTCACCGGTGTCAACAACCACCGATTGCGGTCATTCACAGTAACATGCACATCATTTACATAATAACCTCATCAGGACGTTTTTTTTTTCATACTTTGCCTAAATAACATTTGGCATTCTATAGAATACCTAGGCAATGTGTGAAATATAAACAATTTCATACTTTGCCGGCTAATTTTAGGCATTCTATACAATGCCGGATTTCATACTTTACCGGTAACATATATATATATATATATATATATATATATATATATATATATATATATATATATATATATATATATATATATATATATATATATATATATATATATATATATATATATATATATATATATATATATATATATATATATATATATATATATATATATATATATATATATATATATATATATATATATATATATATATATATATATAACCTTAAGTCGTGCGAGCACGAGAAACAGGCACAGGATTTAAAACGATCAAAATAATTTTATTTAACCATTATTATTAGAGAATGAATCACCAAGTCACACAAAATCGATGTGCTCCTCAATAAAAGTTACGGGAAATCTTGCAAAATGTTTCAACTCACGGAATAAGGGAAATATTAATAATTATAGTTGGTCTTTTAAACAGATAAAGGGAAAAAGTCTTTCTTTCGGTTCAAATAAAGGGAAAAATCCAAAAGTGTTCATTGGTGCTTAACTTGAAGCAAAAAATAGATTAAAAGACAGGATTTGAATGTTAAAGTGTGAAAAAGAGTGTTTAGTTTAGAATAATAAATTAAGAAAAAGATTTAGATGAAGGAGTAACATGAAAGGATTATTTGAAGCTTTTTATGTTACACACACAGTGAGAAAAATTAAAAATGCACATGTTTGATTTTTAAAAATCTATCTAAAGACACCAAATTCTTCCCACGCACCAATCCTAAGAAAGTGATGCGATTTTCCAATCCAGCTGCTTTTAACGACCCACTCTTCTGTTTTATTGTTGTCCTTGACTCCTTTTTAGCTCAGGTATTAAATTTTAAAAGAAATAAAAGCTTGCATTACAATAGGTACCAACTACAGCCACATGAGAAATCTCCAAAAAAGAGAGCAAGTCGTTAAAGGTCGTTGAATTGTAAATTTGCAACAGAGATGACATTTAAAGGGGTAGCGCCAAGTATTGTATCATATTATTTGTTTTTCAAAAAAAAAAAAAAAAAATCATACATATATTTTTTAATCTTAATGGGTGGTCATTTCAGAACGCCCGGTATAGACTACTATTTAATTTCATTTTTATTTATGAAAAAATTACATTTTCTTTTTATTTCAATTATTTGTTCATAAATTCTATATAATACACATAACACTGAGGTTACAATCTATTACAAAGTTGAAGCCTTTAACAAATTGTTCACAATTCTTCAGTGAATTGCTATTCTTCACTTTTGCAAATCTTTTTGCATGTCCCTAAATTAAACAGATATGCTATATCAGATTTTTCTCTACCTACTTAGAATTTCATATTTCAAAGATTTAATTTATTCGTTTCCTATTCTTCTTCCTGAAACAATATCTCTTTCTTTGAACTAGAGTTTGATTGATTTTATCTTCCTGTGATTTTTTTTTTCCAAAGCTTTCATAGCTTATAAATAGAATCTTTGTGATCTAAAAATAACTTACTTTCCCTTTCATCGATTGTTTACGAAAAAATTTAAAGCTTCTAAATCATATCTTTTTATTTCTTTCGTAGTAATAATATTTTTAAGGACGATTTAGTTCTCTCTAACCCCTTTGAACTAAAAAATTACAAAATTTTTCGATTTTAATTTTATTTGTTCGATTTTAAAGCCTTCTTTAAAAAAAGTTTTATACCCACTGTACCCCACCTGTCCTTATCTTTAAAAGTTCTATTTTCAATTGAATAAACATGATTTGCTTCTACATACTTATTTTCCGATTCTATTAAAATAAAATTAAAGCCTAATCATTTCTTACAGCTACCTTTGCAACGTTCTCCCCACATTTGTTTTTCAAAATTCTTATTTTATAAATATTCGCCCAATTACTTTTCACCAAAGAGATTATTTAGCAATAGAGCGAGGAAACAGTTTTAATTGTTAGTGTGTATTCATTATTTCAATTGCATGAATGCATTAAACATTGCAGAAGATAATATGATGCGAATACTTTCTAATATGGTCGAGGAAAAATAGTTTCAGTTTCAAGCTTTTAGTTTTGAATAACTATTGAAATTAAAATAAAATAACTAATTAATAATAATAATACAAAAGGAAGACAAATTTTTCTGGTAAATCCTGTTAAACAAGAGATAAATGATTAATAACTGGTAAATATTTCGATAAATTTTAATGATTTTATTATGATGACAGCCATAGATATTTGAATTTTCTTTATTGAAAGACCTATCACGTAAAAATTTAAAAATTAAATAGTAAGCCTTAATCTTTTCTATTGATATAAAGAGGTATGCGTTTTTAAATGTTTTCGTATTTATTTATATGAGTAAGTAGGGTCAGACCATGTAAAATTCCAAGGACAAAAGTTATTTTTTTTAACTGTAATGACTACTTAGTAAGACTAGTTAAAAAATAAAAGAAACTTTGAGAGTTGACATTGTAAAACAAACTTACGTACACTGACGCCGGGGATTAATCAACAATAACAAGCCAATATGGTAGGTCCTAAATATAGACTAGTAAAGTGTAATTCAGAGTTTCTCCGCTAAAAAACAGAACTAATTTTAGCATGTAAGCGCATATATAATTATAGGATTATATATTATTTTGCAAATTAGGAATGGCAACAGAAGTTATGCTTTGTTTGTTTTGTAATAAATTTTAAAAAATATTAGAAAGTGAATGGTAGGAATGTAACAAATCTTATACTATCAATAAATATTGGTTTTTGTTTTCTATAAAGGATTTCTTAATGAATAATTAATTAGATAAGAAGCCGCATAATTCAGATTCGTTTACATCGTAAGAAAGTTCATCATAAGTACGAAATGGCTATTTTCGTTAATGCAAAAAACAATGTGATTTGAAAGTAGTAGCAGAAAATTTAGATGAGGATGTTAATCATGGACATAAAATTAGCGATTTAACGAGGAAAATTTTGGCGAGCAAATTGTATGATGAAGATTGTGTCAAAGAATGGTTGAAAATTATAATAAATGAAAGAAAGGAAAACGAAGAAATTGAAAAACTTAGACACCAAGAAGAGTTTGAGGAAAGTAGACGCCAAGAAGCAATTGAAGAATGTAAACGCCAAGAAAAAAATTAAAGAACGCAATTGGCAAGTAAAATTGAAATGGAATTTGAATTACTAAAATTACGCATTGAATCAGAAAATAGGTCATCATATTCTGTCGCCAGTCAAAAAGTAAATACTACACCAATAAAATCAAGAACTTCCTCATTTGAATTAAAAGTTTAACCCTGATGACAATGATATCAGTTTATATTTAATTATGTTTAAACGTTTGGCTAAACAAATAGAAATAATCGAAAATTCCTGGGTTACTCACCTGCTTGGCTTACTTTCTTGCGACGTAACTCAATCACCAGAGAAAATTGCAAACGATTATAAAATAACGATTATAAATAATTTTATTAAGGCGGTATAATTGAACACATAAAAAATTTCGTCTAAAGTTTTTCATGTTCACTCTATAACAAAGAAATCGACGTACACTGCCGAGACAGATTACAGTGGTGCATGGCTCGATCAGGCTGGAATGATGCCGACTGGGGACGTATAGTCTTTAGCGACGAATCCCGCTTCCAACTGTGTCCTGACGATCATCGAGGACGTGTTTGGAGACGCACAGGGCAGAGGGGGGATCCTGCCTTCACCATACACGCCACACCGGCCCTCAACAAGGTATTATGGTCAGGGGTGCCATTTCCTTTGACAGTCGGACCCCTTTGGTCGTCATTAGAGGTACACTTACTGCACAGCGGTACGTCGACAACAACCTAAGACCTGTTTTGCTACCGTTCCTTTTGCAGCTCCCTGGGCTGGTTTTTCAGCAGAACAATGTCAGACCACATACGGCCATGTTGCTATGAACTTTCTGCAAGCTTGTCAAACTCTTCCTTGGCCTGCCAGATCACCAGATCTCTCACCCATCGAGCATGTCTGGGATATGATGGGAGGGCGATTGCATCTGGGACGGAATGTTGATGACCTCGTTCGACAATTGGATCGAATTTGGCAGGAAATACCGCAAGAGACCATCCGGGAGCTTTATCGGTCTATGCCACGCCGTGTGGCAGCTTGTATCCAGGCTAGAGGCGGGTCAACACCTTATTGAACTTGATACTGTAAATCTGCAATAAATTATTCAATTGTTCTGAAATTTTAATCATTTACTATTCTGTACATTGTCTTTCTATCCACCAATTTTCGTTTCAATCGGACAACTCCTTCTTGGTGCGTCGATTTTTTTGTTATAGAGTGTATAATGAGAAAGTAGGAAGTAGATAGTTTTGAAAAGTTAAGCGATCTTATTATACTAGTTAATCGGATGACACGTAAAACGTCGCAAAAATTAAAAGACTATTTTACTGTCTTGGTTGATTAATCCAGATGATTTAATAGAAAAATTGGATGATTATGATAATTTGAGATTAACTTTTAAGAATAAACAGCTGCGCTTTTCGACAATCGGAATTAATGATAATAAAATTTCTACGAACAACGAAAAGAAAAAATTGTATCGTATTACACATAATAAAAGAGGTGAACCAAAGTGCTGCCACAATTTTGAACATATTTCTAAAAACTGCGGAATTGAATTGTCAAAGCCAATTATAACATGCTAAAAATAGAATAAAACAGGAGACACAGCCAAAAATTGTAGATAGTTTTCAAGTGATAAAATTTTATCAGTTACGCACTGCTAAAATACAGAAGAAAGTACGTCTAACTTGAAAAAGGCAAAACTTAATAATTGTGACGAAGTACCGGCTTTAATTGACCGCCAAGCTTTAATTTATATAAATGCTAAGAAAAAATAAACCTCTAATTGCACGTTGGAATCTCCTCATACAATAATTTGATTTTGAAATTCGTCATGGAAAGGTAATAAAATTTCTCATATCGATGCAATCAGTAGAGATGCTCGACGGCTCTAGAACCGACGCAGATTGCAGGCACTGCCCGGGTGCTCAGCTGGATCCGAGGCATCTCTTCAACTGTGTCTCTGTTGCCTCGACTCTCTTCAACATCGACCTCAACTGCTTCCATGACACCCTTTATTCCGAAAAAGTCGGAGATGTGGCCAGGGCTGTGCTCCATGCCTTCGGTCCGATTTGATTGTACTTTTCTGCACTTGTCAAACGACAACAACAACAGTAAAGATCCAGTTTTGAACTTTTCAGATACGTTGGGTTCTTTGACAGAAAATAAGAAGTTTGTCTAATATTGAGTGTCGAAGATCAAGTACTAATGTACATAATGCAGATTATACCTTGAAGGAATTGGTTATAATTTTCAAGAAGAATGTAGAAAACAGGACCAAAAAAGAAAAAGATCCAGAATTATATTTTGAAAGGAAACAGATTGTTTTGTGTGACTAAAGAAAATGAAAACGAAAGACCAACGATTCGTCATACCAACGAGCATGGTTGTAAAGTTTCACGACCTCATTTGACCTCTTTGCTGTGAGCAAGATTGTGTCTAAAATCCAAAAGTAGCATTGGTTTTAGATACCAATACTACTTTTGAATTAAGCGATTCAAAGGACTTTTCTGTCCTAATTCATAAGGAGAAAAACCATTTGCAATAGCGCATCTTGATTATTTAGACCACTTTGTAACCACTCCCAAAAGTACTATAGAATTACTTATCATTATTGATAACATGACAAGATTTGTACGTCGATCTCTGTTAAAAGACATCTTGTCTAAAAATATTTTGAAATCAGTGAAGAATTTCGTCGAGGATTTTGGATTACCGAATCACTTTATATCAGATAGAGGTTTCGATTTCATTTCACGTGGTTTTCATAAGTTTTGCAATGAAAATGGCACACATTATGAATTATTTAATGGAATCACTTGATTGTTTTCTCCTTTTTTTTTTCAACTTATCCTGCATATTTTCTCACTGAATGGATGAAATGTACTCAGTTATTGAATTTTGAGCAAGTGTTAAACGTAAAATATCTTATAGTTTTATTATTTCATGAAGATAATAGAATTTGCAAAATTTTAAAAAAATGGTTTATTGATCCTCAATTGAATACAATTTTTGTTTACATTGTAATGTAGGCTTAGAATACATTTTATATTTACATTACAACACATCTATACAATCAAACACATGCCAGCCATGTCATAAATGTTTACAATATAACAACCACTTAACAAGACAAGCTTTTAATAAATACAATGTATTGCATTGAATTCAAAACAACACAATATGAATCAAAAGTAATGTCTTAAAATAGAAAAGCAAACTAAATATAAAAATAAGCAAGAAATAATCAAGAAAATCAAGAAATAAGCAAGCAAGCAAGCTAGCAAATAAGCAAGAAGTAATCAAGCAATCAAGAAAAAACAGAAAGCAAGAAATAATATAAAAAAATGCAATCATTGAATGTATTACAATACAATAAGTGTAATAAAGTGAAACACAAAACACGCAATCCAATATACCTATTCGACGTATACCGCAACAATATAGTAAGTTCGATCAATTTAAGTAATTAGTTAAATTACAATACATTCGACACTAATACAATTCATTAGATGAAAGTAGGTACATGTGATTGGTAACTGTTAGTGCAATATGCCGAAATTTAAGTGTGTAGATTTACTGTGTGAAAGAGAATACTTCAATATTTCTTGGATCCCTACATGTTGATTATACATTGCAATAAACGACAATAACACAAAAGGGGTACATTTAAGCCAAAGAGGTGCTCACAAATTTTATTTGAAGGGAAATGATAAGGCTTCTGTTGAGAAACAACATGTCCTGTGATCATATTTAAGAAGGCAAAAAATAGGAATGATTAATAAAAAGCGGGAAATGTTCAGGTTGCAGTAATTGAAAATACAATAAAATTTAAAAATAATAATACGTAGCATAGTTAGTCAAACTTAAATTATAAGTTTTTTAATATCTCTAGAACTAGAAAACTAATTTTGAAGTTTGAAACAAACTATTCTGAAATTATAAGCCGTTACACACCTGTAAAAAAAAAGGGGGGGGCATATCACTGAAATAAACAAAGCTATATAATATTATACAATATGCAAAAAAGCAAAGTAATAACACAGAAACATACCGAAGCTTTGTTATTGTTTTATGTTGTATCTCCAAAGAACCAAACTATTGAATAATTCACACATCATTACAGAATATGATTACACAAGCAAAAATGCAGTACGTTTGTTTCAGTGGTATTATTTCTGCTTTTTTTTTCACGTTGTTTAGCTTTACTCATTTAAGCTGTAATTTTTTTTAAATGGCGAAGTAAATTGCTCTTTTTTTTTTCGAAAATACGTTCGCGTACAAAGTTGAAATCAAAATAGTTAATTTCTTTTCTTGAGTACATGCCTTTTTTCATGCATCAATCTGCATATTTATACTGATTTAAAAAAAAAAAAAAAATATATATATATATATATATATATATATATATATATATATATATATATATATATATATATATATATATATATATATATATATATATATATATATATATATATATATAATCAGTTTCACTCTGCAAACAGTTATTTTAAATAACTTTTCCATGTTTTGTCGAGTCGCTTAAAACGCTATATATAGCAACGGCAAACTTACTTCTTGAGGAATAAGGACATATCAGGAAAATTAAAATGGCATAGAAACCCACGCCCAAAAGCACCATCATACGCCTCTATTTGCGCTTCCTCCATTATGAACTATTTTTGTGTGTGTGTGTGCTTCTGATAGAGAAGCGCCCCATACCGCACCCGGGCATGGGCTCTTATGCAGTGTTAATCCTGATGACCTGCTCTAGATAACCTAGAAGTTTGTCGTAACATTTACGTCTTCCCCTTGTTATGCATAATGTTAAAATTTAGAAGCAAACTTAGTAAAATAATGCAAAACTAATTTCAGATTTGAAATCCTCTCTCCCGAATTTGGCAAGATCAAATATTTGTATAAATGCAACAAATAGTTTCTTCCCCGGTGTTATCATTTGAAAAATCGTGCATTGAAAATCACGTGACTTTCAGCAAAACCAAAAATATTTAAGGGGCTTTTTAACTGCCATTGGGGAAAAAAAAACCTTTAGTAAAATGCTTAAAAGTTATGCATCTAGCTTTTAACGATAGAGATTAATCATTTAATGCTGGATATTGAACTTCTTAAAATTTAATGCTATTAATGCTTAATATTTAATGCTATTAATGTATATTAATCATTTAATGCTGGATATTGAACTTCTCAATATTTAATGCTATTAATGCTTAATATTTAATGCTATTAATGCATATTAATCATTTAATGCTGGATATTGAACTTCTTAATATTTAATGCTATTAATGCTTAATATTTAATGCTATTAATGCATATTAATCATTTAATGCTGGAACTATTTCAACTTCTGATTAGATGTTTGTTTTTTTAATTTCTTCAATTTTATTAAAGACATTGAAGAATTAATTCATTATTGGAATATTAAATATCATAAAGAAATACGCATGAAGATATAAAATATATATAATTATCTAAAATGGACGGAATAATTCCTTAAACGATATTTTTTGTAATCGAAAGTTTAATAGAAGGAGAATAAGAAAATCTGCTTAACAGGAAAGATTGCTTGTTGTTATAATATAAATTTTGTCTCAAGAAATAATAAGTAATTTAAAATCCAATTATCTTTGTTTACTACATTTTAAAAATAAAAAGATTTCTAAACGAAATTTTCTTACATTTCCTATACAATATCAACAAAACTCTCCGTATATAAAAATATTTTTTTTAACGATGTATTTTAAAGAAGATATATTTTAAACTAAAATTTGTAGAGAAAAATACAACCTTAAAATGTATTTTATATGCGCCATTAATATTGTTTTATTTTCAGCATCATTTTTAATAACAAATAGACATTCTTCATTTGCTTAAAAAATTTATTACGAAAAATATAAGCCAAATGATAACCATAATTTTAATTTTATTAAATATTTTATTTCATAAATTAAGAGAATATCTCAGATAAAAGCAACCCATACAAAATATATTTAAAACTCATAAAAAATAAATCTATTTTTTGTAATAAATCTACCAATACTTTTCAACCAATATGTTTCAAAAGTAGAAATTTTATCTTACAAAAATTCATCTTTCCTTGATTGAAAGATGTATTTCAAACAGTTGAGCTTTAAAATGATTTTTTGCGGTACAAAACTAATTTTTCACGTGTTAGTGATGCACATAGAGTCCCTTCAGTGAACAAGAGTGGCGTCAATCGAGGTGAAAAGCAAAACTGCGCAAGCGCATAATAGGATCGGGTTACCAGAAGATAGGTATTAAATCATGGGCTTCCATGTTTGGCAGTGTAGTTCTCGAATTCGTTCGTTTGTTAGGGGATGGGATGGAAAATGTTTTTTTCTTCTCCTAATCGATCATTTCATTAAAACAACGTAATATCTTTAAAGTTTTTAACTGGTAATTGATTGACTTTTAAAAAATTGTTTAGAAAATTGTTTTCAACATTGAAATTTTTTTGAAAATGAAATTAATATTTCAATAAAATTCTATCCTTAAATATTAGTGTCATAAATTTATAATTTTATTTTTCAGTAATTAAACAAAAATTTAAATTAAACAAAAGAATTCACAAGTCACTATTCCAATTATAGTATTACATTAAGCTACAGGTAAAACGGAAAAAAAATTTCATTATAAAAGTAAACAACAAAACAAATGTAAGGCTTTTCAAACCAAATCTAAATATAATAAAAAACTTAAAATTAACACACCAAAAAATTCACATGTCACTATTCCAGTTAAAGTATTACATTATTAAAGCTTCCAAAGTTAGATAATGACGTGATTTTTTATGGTATTAATTGCATAAACTAATTCGTTTTGACATTGAATTGCAATATATTATGTTTTATTAATAGCTAACTCTCTTACACTACTTTTCAATTTAGTTTCAGTTGAACCAAAGTATGAGTTTACAATATTTTTTTTATTTTAATTATTTCAATAGATACAATTAATAAAAATACAATAGCTATATATTAACAAATGCATAAAAAATTTTACACTACCTATTTAGACATATAAAAATATTGAAAATTCAGCTCTAAGATCACCTTCATAAGGAAAATTCAAATTCAGGTATCAACTATCGAAGCAGACGACGCTTCATTCTTGGCGACATAGAAACGGCGAGACCCATGAATGAGATATAAAAACGGCGCCAAGCCAGACAGTCTGCGCATAGCACAATGCATAGTTTCCGAATTTAGAAACGCTGAATTTGACCCATAATTATGAATTAAATAGATAAAAAATAATTCTATACGTATGATTATTCATTTAAAATTATTTTAAATGGTTCGGAAAAGTTTTTACTTGACGAAAAATTAAATTAGAGTGCAAAACTCTGCAGTAGACGTATACTAGAATGTAATAAATTCGAAAAAGTAAGAAAAATTAGCAATTTTAGATCATAACTTTTGACTACAATTGTAAAATAAGTGTTTCTTAAAATAAAAACAAAGCATTCAAAATTGTACCTACCTTCTATTAATGAAAATATTCAGTTTTCACATCACTAATCATGCTTCCCGTGTTAAACGAATGGAGAAATTTTCCATTTAGCCTGCGGCGGTAAAAACTTAGTTTCCTCCAATCAGATTTTGTCGGCAGGTTGGCGCCACTCTTGTTCACTGAAGGCACTCTAGATGCACATACTAGATGCCTAGTATATCAAGTTTCAAAATTGAAAGTATTGAAAATTTTAGAAGATATTACTTAAAACACCTTTAATTATTAATTAAATTTGAGAGAGAGTTTTATATGCAACAAGAGTTTTACAAGCAAAAAGAGTTTTATATGCAACAATTTCTAAAAAAGAAAACTTAGGCCATGAATAAGATGCAAAATAAATGTCATTCAAATAAAATATATTTGTAAAACATTAAAAAGAAATAATCTTTCATAAAGTTTTGAAAAAAAATAATCTCGAAATGTTTTTATTTTCAAACCATTTGTATTACGAGATATCTTTTTAAGAAATTTTTAATTAAACTTTTGTTCTAGATAGAACATTTGTTCTAGATTCTCATTTTTAATTGATATTTCTTAAACTAGAATTATTTAAACAAATTCTGCTTAGTGAACTTTTTACCATTTCTACATGCAATAAAATATTAAAAATAATTTATTTTTTATCATTTTAAATTCCCTTTGTGTCCTTAAAACATAAGAATTGTAATTATTTCTATCATTACTTATGACATTTTAATTTCTTGGCAGTCATTAAGCCACACAAATAACCTTAATTATAAGTTAGGCACATTTCAGCATAGTATGCACAGGAAGTACTAAAGTTATTTCCATATGTGTCCTGAGATAAGATAGAAAACTCACACACATCGCAATGCTCCATTCCGTGCTCTAATACATCCTTACGCAGATCTCAAATCTTAACTTGAGTTATGTATAATATATATATGTTATCGCTTGAAAAGGGCAAGCTTTGTCACAAATAATTGGTATGACAATATTCGGTGTAGAAAATGATACTCTTGGCCACCGCGGCATTATTTATTTTATTTCTAAAAGCTGTGAGTGGCATCAGTTGGCTTGTTTATAATTTTCATGGAACGTTTGTGTTTTGTGCTTGTCGTTAGTTCTTACCCGTTTCTTTTATAATAAATGTTTTGTCCTAGTTAATTCTTCGTATTTTATTTAATGATTTCAAACTCAATCTTTAATAACCCAATCTTTCAATATTTATAAACCCTGCAAGCTGGATAAGCTTTTAGAACCGTTTGCAACATTCGGTACCATAGCTCAGTTTATGGTTAAAAATTCTACAGCTATTTTAGAAAGGATCGAAAATAAATCTGAATAATTATTTCGTAACAAATTTTTATTTATATAAAAATACAAAATGAATCCAAATGAATACTTAATGTATAACTAATTTTTTAACACTACTTAAACTCTTACTTAAGACAACCTAACAAAACGAATTTAAACTAATACTTAACGTATAAAACTAGTCCCGATCGCAACGCTCGAGTACGCCCTCTAGCGGGAGCCTGAAAATATCAGACATTTATTTATTAAGTTTTTTCATTTAGTTCCATCAGAATCACTGGCAGAGTCGGTCGCCATTTTCTTTGCACCAAATAAGAAGCAAACTTTCCCTAAGGAAAAGGCCGAAAAACTTGAAAAAAAAACTCTCCAGAACACTGTTAAATCTTTCAGAAACAGAACACGGCAAACATTTGAAGAAAAATTCCTCAATAATTTTCAACTTCTACTATCAACAAATTTGCAACTGATGCAGATGATCGCATACTGTTACAGATGTGTGAATCACTGTAAAATACATTTTTTCTGTCTTTAATTCACTACAAATTAAAGTGAAGTCAACATTGCAATGAATAAATGTGAATTCAGAACTGTAATAGTTATAGAATATTCTTCTTCTTTATAGAATAGTATATAATTCTGTATCTATATAATTCGGAAAACAACAATAAAAAATCATCCAAATTACTTGAAATTCGCGATCGCAACGAACTATAGGGGGCGTTGTTGTATGTGCCGAATCCCTGCGATTTCCATATGAACAGTCATTCAGTTACACTGGAGACGTCTTTAATGTAGCATGTAGCATTGTAACGTTCCATCTTTATTGTGTCTGATTAAATTTAGAAAAGAAAAATGTTTGTTTTCTTTCTTAAGGAACATCCAGAACACATCGGAAAAATATTTGTAATTAAAGAGAAAAAAATAGGTATATTCTTATAAGAGTTTAAACCCAATGCCTGAGAAATAGTTTTACTAAATTTAATGGTATAACATGAAAAGCCCATTTAAATTTTAACGTAAAATAAAGAATGCTTACGAAACAAAACAAAAAGAACCATTCTTTTTTTGTCGCCATTTTTTAGTGTTACGAAAATGCGTCTTTGGGACTTGCCAAAAACAAAACAAGATGCAATTTTATTTTTTTAGGAGTGAAATATAACGAAAATGTACCAATGTCCATAACATGAAACTTTATCTTAGTAAACGTCCGTTTTGGAAATGTTATTTCATTTTGAATCTTATTTATTAGAGTTCATAATGGCTATAGAATCAGGTGAGAGAAAAGTTTGTTTTGAATCTATGCTAAACTCTATATCGGCCCATTTTCCAACGAAATCCGATTGACTACTTTGATTTTAAACAAAGTGTTTCATTTTAAGATTTTTTCCAAAAATTTTAAGTGTAGATTGGCGGCACTTAAAAATCTGCCAAATCTGTAGCTGTGGTTAATACGTAAGTACCGAATTTTTATTCAATACTTTTCTGAATCATATTACTTCAAACATTAGAATATACAAGAAGTATACATAAATACATAATTTAATACCATTTAATTTTTCAAAAAAGGTATTTTGACAACAATTTTATCAAAAAATATAAACTAAAAAACGTAAAATAAAGAATTCTTAGGATAAAAACGATTTTAAAAATTCCTCATTTTTCAATAAAAACATTCGTATTGTTTCTTCTTTTTAATTCTTATAGTATTTAATCAGACGTAAAAAAAACCATTCTGTAGAGAACTACCATCAAGTAAGAAAAAAAATTATTTACAAGCAAATTTTTTATTATAAAAATCATAACACTTACCTGATTTATAAGTCCGGAGAATTTTAATATGTAGCTTAAAAACAGAATAGCTGAATTCTAGTTGAAATTCTTTCAAAACTAAAAAACACTTACCAAGAAAACGATAAAAAATTTATTTATAATCAGCACAAAAGATACTTTTTCAAGTAATTCGGATTATTCTTTATTGTTGTTTTCTGAATTATGTAGATACAGAAATATATACTATTCTATGAAGAAGAAGAATATTCTATAACTATTACAGTTCTGTATGGAATTCGTTGGAACACATTTATTCACTGGAATGACGAAAGCAATGTTGACTTCATTTTAACTTGTAATGAATTGAAGACAGAAAAATTATTTTACCGCAATACACAGATCTGTAACAGCAAGTGATCATGAAATCATGTTATGTTGTTGGTAATAGAAAGGTAAAAATTATTGAGAAGTTGTTCTTCAAATGCTTGGCGTGTTCTACTTCAATGTTTGGCATGTTCTGATTAGTTTTTTCAAGAAGTTTTACCTTTTCTTTAGGGAAATTTTGGTTCTTTTTTGATGCTAAGAAAATGGCGTCCGTCATTGCCAATGGTTATGTGGGAACTAATGCCCGATATTTACAGTCTCCCGCTAGATGGCGTATCGAGTGTTGCGATCGCGAATAGTGTCATTTGTGTTAATTATTAATAAATTTTTATCGTTTTCTTGGTAAGTATTTTTTAGTTTTGAAAGAATTATTTCAACTGGAATTCAGCTATTCTGTTTTAAAGCTACATATTAAAATTCATTTCCAGATCTTAAAATTATAAAATTTTGCTTTGTGGTATGATAACTAGAAGTAAAGAAGAGATAATCTTTGTATATATTATTTGAAAATAAAATTTTCAAACGAAGAACATTTCATTTGGAATTCTTCGGCTTATAAATGAGGTAAGTGTTACGATTTTTATAATAAAACATTTTCTTGTAAATGATTTTTTTTCTTATTCGATGATAGTTCTCTACAGAATTGTTTTTTACGTCTGATTAAAAACTATAAGAATAAAAAAAAAGAAACAATATGAAAGTTTTTTGATTCAATATGAGGAATTTTTAAAATCGTTTCTTTTTTATCCTAAGAATTCTTTATTTTACCTTTATTAGTTTATAATTTTTTTATAAAAATTGTTGTCAAAATACTTTTTTCGGAAAATTTATGGTATAACATTATGTGTTTATGTATACTTCTTGCATATTCTAATGTTTGAAGTAATATGATTCAGAAAAGTATGGAATAAAAATTCGATACTTACGTGCTAACGCCACCGCAGCTACAGTTTTGGCAGTTTTTAAGTGTCGCCAATCTACACCTAAAATTTTTGCGACAAATCATTAAATGAAACACTGTATTTAAAATCAAAGTAGTCAATCGGATTTCGGTAGAAAATGGGCCGATATAGAGTTAAACATAGACTCAAAATAATCTCTACTTTCTTTCACATGATGTTGTCGCCAAATGAACTCTAATAAATAAGATTCCAAATGAAATAACATTTGCAAAACGTACGTTTACCAAGATAAAGTTTCATGTCATGGAAATTGGTACATTTTCGCTTTTTTGGAAAAATATTTCGCTCCTGAAAAAATAAAATTGCATTTTATTCTGTTTGGGGCAAATCCCAAAGAAACATTTTCGTAGCACTTAAAAATGGCGTCAGAAATCAGCCAAGAACAAGGAAGCCAAAAGATAACTGTGTGCAAACAACAGAATTGCTCTTTTTTGGCTCATTAGAGCAACTTCTGCTGTGGTTGCGTTAGTATGTAATTACCAAAAATTCAAAAAGAATTCAGCTATTCGGTTTTTGAATTGTAAAATTTAAGTTATGCAATTATAAAATTTTATCGTGTGGTATGTCATCTTAAAGTAATGAAGGGATAATTTGTTCATATATTATTTGAGAATAAAGTTTTCAAATGAAGAACGTATCATTTTGGAATTCTCTGGATTTATAAAGTAGGTGAGTGTTATAATTTATAAAATAAAAAAATTTACTTGTGAATAATTGTTTTCTTATTTAATAATACTTTTCTATAGAATGGTTTTCTACGTCCGATTATGAATTTTAAAAAAAAACATGAAAGTTTTTTATTTAAATGTGAAGAATTTTTAGAATATTTTTTTTTTCGTAAGCATTCTTTATTTTAAGTGTTTTAGTTTCTAAATAACGATTTTTATTGAATTTTAACATATTTTAATAAAAAATTTTGTAAAAAAACTTTTTTTACAAAATTAAATTATATAAAATTATGAGGCTTCAATGCTACACGCTACATTAAAGACGTCTCCAGAGTAACTGAATGACTGTTCATATAGAAATCGCAGGTATTCGTCGCATGCAACAACGCCCCCTATAGTTCGTTGCGATCGCGAATAAACTTTTAACTCTACTTAATTTATTACTTAACATAACCTAACAAATTGAATAATAACTAAAGCGTGACCAATAGATTGAAAAATACCCAAGTATATGGTGTCACATGAGAGAAATATAGATTATAATATGAATGTACAATTTATTATAATTTTCCACCCGGTACATACAAATCATCCTTTATACGAAATCATTTAGAGATTGTTTGAGACTCAGTTATATTACTTGCTATCTAATTCTTTTATAAGAGACTGTAGTTAATATCCTGAATATTCATATATTAGACTATCACCCACTAGATATTAAATCTTCTGTCCATTCACGTTCGTTCATTTAGGACTCTAGGCAAAACTATTGTACAGGGAATTTGACGTCATTGATTAAACTAATATTACTGAATGATCAATAAGCATAGTTAAACTAATATCGTTTAAAGTCTTTTTTATTTATTATCTTCATAATTTTTGCTTGCATTTCCGTTTTTTCTAAAATCATCTAGTGTTTTCTACTCATAACATTTTATAATTTAAATTAAATTAATAATTTTGAATACACTTTACAAAATTTCGGATCTAAATACGATATTAAGCACTGGCACTTTAGGTGCATCATCCATAAAATCTATTTTCACCGTGAAATGCTTTTTAGCATAAAATATTATACCGTTATTTTTTCAGTAGTATTTATTTAATTTGATTGATTCAGTGATTCAACTGTAATTATAACTGTAAAAATCATGGTATATCGGATTTTCATCATATCGGCATCATGTTCAGGTAAAAATAGATTTTACCGTAAAAAGTATCGGCACACAGAGGGCCGGTAATTTACCGTAATGTGATCCGAAATTTTACACAGTGTAGGTAATCAGATTATTTTGCTCGTTTAAGACTGTTGACTCCAAATTTAAATTTTTTATTATTTATGATGCTTTGATATTATTTTATCTTGTATATAACTAAACATGCGTAACTTAAAGATGCGTATAGTTTAATTGAAAGTATCAATAAATGTTTTAGTAATTTTTATCACCACCAAGTACCACCCTTGATATAAAAAATATGCGTACCTTTCAGTGACATTCTCTGATGCAGTGCATCCTTAATAAATGTTTTACCAATGGTTCTAAACTGAACCCAGAAGTCAAATGAAATTTTCACTCGTGTCGCTGCTTTCATTTACGTCACACTCGAACAACTAGTTTAATGAATATTTAAGAGACATATTTTGTTGTTTTGAAAAGATTTAAATTATAAAAAATAATATTTCAGTATTGAAACATTTAATTATACAAGTCATTTACACATATGAGTTTTTTGATCTTCACCCGTAAAAAATAATATGCATTATTGACATACAATATTTTACGTCTAGCAATTTCGTCCTACACCCATAAATATATACATAATTAACACGCAAGTTTCTACTCAGGATTCTCTCTCGCAAGATTAACACGAAAGATTCTGACTCACGATACTTGATTCAACACCCATAAATAACATGCATTATTAACACTGATGAGCAAGATTTGTCCCACGAGACATGTACGCATCATTAACACGCAAAACTCTTCTCATGATTCTCTCTCGCAAGATTAACACGAAAGATTCTGTCTCGTGAGATTTCGTTCAGCCCCCGTACCTAACATGCATTATTAACACTAACGAGCAAGATTTGTCCCACGAGACATGTGCGCATCATTAACACGCAAAACTCTTTTCAGGATTCTCTCTCGCAAGATTAACACGAAAGAGATTTCGTTCATCCCCCGTACCTAACATGCATTGTTAACACCAAGGATTTGTCTCGCGAGACATTATTCGACACCCATAAAATAATATGTATTATTTTCCAGAGATTTCGTACTGAACTCGTTAATGTACGCATCATTAACACGCAAGATTCTTTTCAGGATTCTCTCTTGCAAGATTAACAAGAAAGATTCCGCCTTATGAGATTTCGTTCAGCCCCCGTACCTAACATGCATTGTTAACACCAAAGATTTGTCTCGCGAAACATTATTCGACACCCATAAAATAATATGTATTATTTTCCAGAGATTTCGTACTGAACCCGTTAATGTACGCATCATTAACACGCAAGATTCTTTTCAGGATTCTCTCTCGCAAGGTTAACACGAAACATTCTGCCTCATGAGATTTCGTTCAGCCCCCGTACCTAACATGCATTGTTAACACCAAAGATTTGTCTCGCGAGACATTATTCGACACCCATAAAATAATATGTATTATTTTCCAGAGATTTCGTACTGAACCCGTTAATGTACGCATCATTAATACGCAAGATTCTTTTCAGGATTCTCTCTCGCAAGGTTAACACGAAAGATTCTGCCTCATGAGATTTCGTTCAGCCCCCGTACCTAACATGCATTGTTAACACCAAAGATTTGTCTCGCGAGACATTATTCGACACCCATAAAATAATATGTATTATTTTCCAGAGATTTCGTACTAAACCCGTTAATGTACGCATCATTAACACGCAAGATTCTTTTCAGGATTCTCTCTCGCAAGATTAACACGAAAGATTCTGCCTTATGAGATTTCGTTCAGCCCCCGTACCTAACATGCATTGTTAACACCAAAGATTTGTCTCGCGAGACATTATTCGACACCCATAAAATAATATGTATTATTTTCCAGAGATTTCGTATTGAGCCCTTTAATGTACGCATCATTAACACGCAAGATTCTTTTCAGGATTCTCTCTCGCAAGGTTAACACGAAAGATTCTGCCTCATGAGATTTCGTTCAGCCCCCGTACCTAACATGCATTGTTAACACCAAAGATTTGTCTCGCGAGACATTATTCGACACCCATAAAATAATATGTATTATTTTCCAGAGATTTCGTACTGAACCCGTTAATGTACGCATCACTAACACGCAAGATTCTTTTCAGGATTCTCTCTCGCAAGATTAACACGAAAGATTCCGCCTTATGAGATTTCGTTCAGCCCCCGTACCTAACATGCATTGTTAACACCAAAGATTTGTCTCGCGTGACATTATTCGACACCCATAAAATAATATGTATTATTTTCCAGAGATTTCGTACTGAACCCGTTAATGTACGCATCATTAACACGCAAGATTCTTTTCAGGATTCTCTCTCGCAAGGTTAACACGAAAGATTCTACCTTATGAGATTTCGTTCAGCCCCCGTACGTAACATGCATTGTTAACACCAAAGATTTGTCTCGCGAGACATTATTCGACATTCATAAAATAATATGTATTATTTTCCAGAGATTTCGTACTGAACCCGTTAATGTACGCATCATTAACACGCAAGATTCTTTTCAGGATTCTCTCTCGCAAGGTTAACACGAAAGATTCTGCCTTATGAGATTTCGTTCAGCCCCCGTACCTAACATGCATTGTTAACACCAAAGATTTGTCTCGCGAGACATTATTCGACACCCATAAAATAATATGTATTATTTTCCAGAGATATCGTACTGAACCCGTTAATGTACACATCATTAACACGCAAGATTCTTTTCAAGATTCTCTCTCGCAAGATTAACACGAAAGATTCTGCCTTATGAGATTTCGTTCAGCCCCCGTACCTAACATGCATTGTTAACACCAAAGATTTGTCTCGCGAGACATTATTCGACACCCATAAAATAATATGTATTATTTTCCAGAGATTTCGTACTGAACCCGTTAATGTACGCTTCATTAACACGCAAGATTATTTTCAGGATTCTCTCTCGCAAGATTAACACGAAAGATTCTGCCTTATGAGATTTCGTTCAGCCCCCGTACCTAACATGCATTGTTAACACCAAAGATTTGTCTCGCGAGACATTATTCGACACCCATAAAATAATATGTATTATTTTCCAGAGATTTCGTATTGAGCCCTTTAATGTACGCATCATTAACACGCAAGATTCTTTTCAGGATTCTCTCTCGCAAGATTAACACGAAAGATTCTGCCTTATGAGATTTCGTTCAGCCCCCGTACCTAACATGCATTGTTAACACCAAAGATTTGTCTCGCGAGACATTATTCGACACCCGTAAAATAATATGTATTATTTTCCAGAGATTTCGTACTGAACCCGTTAATGTACGCATCATTAACACGCAAGATTCTTTTCAGGATTCTCTCTCGCAAGGTTAACACGAAAGATTCTGCCTTATGAGATTTCGTTCAGCCCCCGTACCTAACATGCATTGTTAACACCAAAGATTTGTCTCGCGAGACATTATTCGACACCCATAAAATAATATGTATTATTTTCCAGAGATTTCGTACTGAACCCGTTAATGTACGCATCATTAACACGCAAGATTCTTTTCAGGATTCTCTCTCGCAAGGTTAACACGAAAGATTCTGCCTTATGAGATTTCGTTCAGCCCCCTTAACTAACATGCATTGTTAACACAAAAGATTTGTCTCGCGAGACATTATTCGACACCCATAAAGTAATATGTATTATTTTCCAGAGATTTCGTATTGAGCCCTTTAATGTACGCATCATTAACACGCAAGATTTTTTTCAGGATTCTCTCTCGCAAGATTAACACGAAAGATTCTGCCTTATGAGATTTCGTTCAGCCCCCGTACCTAACATGCATTGTTAACACCAAAGATTTGTCTCGCGAGACATTATTCGACACCCATAAAATAATATGTATTATTTTCCAGAGATTTCGTATTGAGCCATTTAATGTACGCATAATTAACACGCAAGATTCTTTTCAGGATTCTCTCTCGCAAGGTTAACACGAAAGATTCTGCCTTATGAGATTTCGTTCAGCCCCCGTACCTAACATGCATTGTTAACACCAAAGATTTGTCTCGCGAGACATTATTCGACACCCATAAAATAATATGTATTATTTTCCAGAGATTTCGTATTGAGCCATTTAATGTACGCATCATTAACACGCAAGATTCTTTTCAGGATTCTCTCTCGCAAGGTTAACACGAAAGATTCTGCCTTATGAGATTTCGTTCAGCCCCCGTACCTAACATGCATTGTTAACACCAAAGATTTGTCTCGCGAGACATTATTCGACACCCATAAAATAATATGTATTATTTTCCAGAGATTTCGTACTGAACCCGTTAATGTACGCATCATTAACACGCAAGATTCTTTTCAGGATTCTCTCTCGCAAGATTAACACGAAAGATTCTGCCTTATGAGATTTCGTTCAGCCCCCGTACCTAACATGCATTGTTAACACCAAAGATTTGTCTCGCGAGACATTATTCGACACCCATAAAATAATATGTATTATTTTCCAGAGATTTCGTATTGAGCCCTTTAATGTACGCATCATTAACACGCAAGATTCTTTTCAGGATTCTCTCTCGCAAGATTAACACGAAAGATTCTGCCTTATGAGATTTCGTTCAGCCCCCGTACCTAACATGCATTGTTAACACAAAAGATTTGTCTCGCGAGACATTATTCGACACCCATAAAGTAATATGTATTATTTTCCAGAGATTTCGTATTGAGCCCTTTAATGTACGCATCATTAACACGCAAGATTTTTTTCAGGATTCTCTCTCGCAAGATTAACACGAAAGATTCTGCCTTATGAGATTTCGTTCAGCCCCCGTACCTAACATGCATTGTTAACACCAAAGATTTGTCTCGCGGGACATTATTCGACACCCATAAAATAATATGTATTATTTTCCAGAAATTTCCTATTGAGCCCTTTAATGTACGCATCATTAACACGCAAGATTCTTTTCAGGATTCTCTCTCGCAAGATTAACACGAAAGATTCTGCCTTATGAGATTTCGTTCAGCCCCCGTACCTAACATGCATTGTTAACACCAAAGATTTGTCTCGCGAGACATTATTCGACACCCATAAAATAATATGTATTATTTTCCAGACATTTCGTACTGAACCCGTTAATGTACGCATCATTAACACGCAAGGTTCTTTTCAGGATTCTCTCTCGCAAGATTAACACGAAAGATTCTGCCTAATGAGATTTCGTTCAGCCCCCGTACCTAACATGCATTGTTAACACCAAAGATTTGTCTCGCGAGACATTATTCGACACCCATAAAATAATATGTATTATTTTCCAGAGATTTCGTACTGAACCCGTTAATGTACGCATCATTAACACGCAAGATTCTTTTCAGGATTCTCTCTCGCAAGATTAACACGAAAGATTCTGCCTTATGAGATTTCGATCAGCCCCCGTACCTAACATGCATTGTTAACACAAAAGATTTGTCTCGCGAGACATTATTCGACACCCATAAAGTAATATGTATTATTTTCCAGAGATTTCGTATTGAGCCCTTAATGTACGCATCATTAACACGCAAGATTCTTTTCAGGATTCTCTCTCGCAAGGTTAACACGAAAGATTCTGCCTTATGAGATTTCGTTCAGCCCCCGTACCTAACATGCATTGTTAACACCAAAGATTTGTCTCGCGAGACATTATTCGACACCCATAAAATAATATGTATTATTTTCCAGAGATTTCGTACTGAACCCGTTAATGTACGCATCATTAACACGCAAGGTTCTTTTCAGGATTCTCTCTCGCAAGATTAACACGAAAGATTCTGCCTAATGAGATTTCGTTCAGCCCCCGTACCTAACATGCATTGTTAACACCAAAGATTTGTCTCGCGAGACATTATTCGACACCCATAAAATAATATGTATTATTTTCCAGAGATTTCGTACTGAACCCGTTAATGTACGCATCATTAACACGCAAGATTCTTTTCAGGAATCTCTCTCGCAAGATTAACACGAAAGATTCTGCCTTATGAGATTTCGTTCAGCCCCCGTACCTAACATGCATTGTTAACACCAAAGATTTGTCTCGCGAGACATTATTCGACACCCATAAAATAATATGTATTATTTTCCAGAGATTTCGTATTGAGCCCTTTAATGTACGCATCATTAACACGCAAGATTCTTTTCAGGATTCTCTCTCGCAAGGTTAACACGAAAGATTCTGCCTCATGAGATTTCGTTCAGCCCCCGTACCTAACATGCATTGTTAACACCAAAGATTTGTCTCGCGAGACATTATTCGACACCCATAAAATAATATGTATTATTTTCCAGAGATTTCGTACTGAACCCGTTAATGTACGCTTCATTAACACGCAAGATTATTTTCAGGATTCTCTCTCGCAAGATTAACACGAAAGATTCTGCCTTATGAGATTTCGTTCAGCCCCCGTACCTAACATGCATTGTTAACACCAAAGATTTGTCTCGCGAGACATTATTCGACACCCATAAAATAATATGTATTATTTTCCAGAGATTTCGTATTGAGCCCTTTAATGTACGCATCATTAACACGCAAGATTCTTTTCAGGATTCTCTCTCGCAAGATTAACACGAAAGATTCTGCCTTATGAGATTTCGTTCAGCCCCCGTACCTAACATGCATTGTTAACACCAAAGATTTGTCTCGCGAGACATTATTCGACACCCGTAAAATAATATGTATTATTTTCCAGAGATTTCGTACTGAACCCGTTAATGTACGCATCATTAACACGCAAGATTCTTTTCAGGATTCTCTCTCGCAAGGTTAACACGAAAGATTCTGCCTTATGAGATTTCGTTCAGCCCCCGTACCTAACATGCATTGTTAACACCAAAGATTTGTCTCGCGAGACATTATTCGACACCCATAAAATAATATGTATTATTTTCCAGAGATTTCGTACTGAACCCGTTAATGTACGCATCATTAACACGCAAGATTCTTTTCAGGATTCTCTCTCGCAAGGTTAACACGAAAGATTCTGCCTTATGAGATTTCGTTCAGCCCCCGTACCTAACATGCATTGTTAACACAAAAGATTTGTCTCGCGAGACATTATTCGACACCCATAAAGTAATATGTATTATTTTCCAGAGATTTCGTATTGAGCCCTTTAATGTACGCATCATTAACACGCAAGATTTTTTTCAGGATTCTCTCTCGCAAGATTAACACGAAAGATTCTGCCTTATGAGATTTCGTTCAGCCCTCGTACCTAACATGCATTGTTAACACCAAAGATTTGTCTCGCGAGACATTATTCGACACCCATAAAATAATATGTATTATTTTCCAGAGATTTCGTATTGAGCCATTTAATGTACGCATAATTAACACGCAAGATTCTTTTCAGGATTCTCTCTCGCAAGGTTAACACGAAAGATTCTGCCTTATGAGATTTCGTTCAGCCCCCGTACCTAACATGCATTGTTAACACCAAAGATTTGTCTCGCGAGACATTATTCGACACCCATAAAATAATATGTATTATTTTCCAGAGATTTCGTATTGAGCCATTTAATGTACGCATCATTAACACGCAAGATTCTTTTCAGGATTCTCTCTCGCAAGGTTAACACGAAAGATTCTGCCTTATGAGATTTCGTTCAGCCCCCGTACCTAACATGCATTGTTAACACCAAAGATTTGTCTCGCGAGACATTATTCGACACCCATAAAATAATATGTATTATTTTCCAGAGATTTCGTACTGAACCCGTTAATGTACGCATCATTAACACGCAAGATTCTTTTCAGGATTCTCTCTCGCAAGATTAACACGAAAGATTCTGCCTTATGAGATTTCGTTCAGCCCCCGTACATAACATGCATTGTTAACACCAAAGATTTGTCTCGCGAGACATTATTCGACACCCATAAAATAATATGTATTATTTTCCAGAGATTTCGTATTGAGCCCTTTAATGTACGCATCATTAACACGCAAGATTCTTTTCAGGATTCTCTCTCGCAAGATTAACACGAAAGATTCTGCCTTATGAGATTTCGTTCAGCCCCCGTACCTAACATGCATTGTTAACACAAAAGATTTGTCTCGCGAGACATTATTCGACACCCATAAAGTAATATGTATTATTTTCCAGAGATTTCGTATTGAGCCCTTTAATGTACGCATCATTAACACGCAAGATTTTTTTCAGGATTCTCTCTCGCAAGATTAACACGAAAGATTCTGCCTTATGAGATTTCGTTCAGCCCCCGTACCTAACATGCATTGTTAACACCAAAGATTTGTCTCGCGGGACATTATTCGACACCCATAAAATAATATGTATTATTTTCCAGAAATTTCGTATTGAGCCCTTTAATGTACGCATCATTAACACGCAAGATTCTTTTCAGGATTCTCTCTCGCAAGATTAACACGAAAGATTCTGCCTTATGAGATTTCGTTCAGCCCCCGTACCTAACATGCATTGTTAACACCAAAGATTTGTCTCGCGAGACATTATTCGACACCCATAAAATAATATGTATTATTTTCCAGACATTTCGTACTGAACCCGTTAATGTACGCATCATTAACACGCAAGGTTCTTTTCAGGATTCTCTCTCGCAAGATTAACACGAAAGATTCTGCCTAATGAGATTTCGTTCAGCCCCCGTACCTAACATGCATTGTTAACACCAAAGATTTGTCTCGCGAGACATTATTCGACACCCATAAAATAATATGTATTATTTTCCAGAGATTTCGTACTGAACCCGTTAATGTACGCATCATTAACACGCAAGATTCTTTTCAGGATTCTCTCTCGCAAGATTAACACGAAAGATTCTGCCTTATGAGATTTCGATCAGCCCCCGTACCTAACATGCATTGTTAACACAAAAGATTTGTCTCGCGAGACATTATTCGACACCCATAAAGTAATATGTATTATTTTCCAGAGATTTCGTATTGAGCCCTTAATGTACGCATCATTAACACGCAAGATTCTTTTCAGGATTCTCTCTCGCAAGGTTAACACGAAAGATTCTGCCTTATGAGATTTCGTTCAGCCCCCGTACCTAACATGCATTGTTAACACCAAAGATTTGTCTCGCGAGACATTATTCGACACCCATAAAATAATATGTATTATTTTCCAGAGATTTCGTACTGAACCCGTTAATGTACGCATCATTAACACGCAAGGTTCTTTTCAGGATTCTCTCTCGCAAGATTAACACGAAAGATTCTGCCTAATGAGATTTCGTTCAGCCCCCGTACCTAACATGCATTGTTAACACCAAAGATTTGTCTCGCGAGACATTATTCGACACCCATAAAATAATATGTATTATTTTCCAGAGATTTCGTACTGAACCCGTTAATGTACGCATCATTAACACGCAAGATTCTTTTCAGGAATCTCTCTCGCAAGATTAACACGAAAGATTCTGCCTTATGAGATTTCGTTCAGCCCCCGTACCTAACATGCATTGTTAACACCAAAGATTTGTCTCGCGAGACATTATTCGACACCCATAAAATAATATGTATTATTTTCCAGAGATTTCGTATTGAGCCCTTTAATGTACGCATCATTAACACGCAAGATTCTTTTCAGGATTCTCTCTCGCAAGGTTAACACGAAAGATTCTGCCTCATGAGATTTCGTTCAGCCCCCGTACCTAACATGCATTGTTAACACCAAAGATTTGTCTCGCGAGACATTATTCGACACCCATAAAATAATATGTATTATTTTCCAGAGATTTCGTACTGAACCCGTTAATGTACACATCATTAACACGCAAGATTCTTTTCAGGGTTCTCTTTCGCAAGATTAACACGAAAGATTATGCCTCATGAGATTTCGTTCAGCCCCCGTACCTAACATGCATTGTTAACACCAAAGATTTGTCTCGCGAGACATTATTCGACACCCATAAAATAATATGTATTATTTTCCAGAGATTTCGTACTGAACCCGTTAATGTACGCATCATTAACACGCAAGGTTCTTTTCAGGATTCTCTCTCGCAAGATTAACACGAAAGATTCTGCCTCATGAGATTTGGTTCAGCCCCCGTACCTAACATGCAATGTTAACACAAAAGATTTGTCTCGCGAGACATTATTCGACACCCATAAAATAATATGTATTATTTTCCAGAGATTTCGTACTGAACCCGTTAATGTACGCATCATTAACACGCAAGATTCTTTTCAGGATTCTCTCTCGCAAGATTAACACGAAAGATTCTGACTCACGATACTTGATTCAACACCCATAAATGACATGCATTGTTAACGCCAAAGATTTGTCTCGCGAGACATTATTCGACTCCCATAAAATAATATGTATTATTTTCCAGAGATTTCGTACTGAACCCGTTAATGTACACATCATTAACACGCAAGATTCTTTTCAGGATTCTCTCTCGCAAGATTAACACGAAAGATTCTGACTCACGATACTTGATTCAACACCCATAAATAACATGCATTGTTAACGCCAAAGATTTGTCTCGCGAGACATTATTCGACACCCATAAAATAATATGTAGTATTTTCCAGAGATTTTGTACTGAACCCGTTAATGTACACATCATTAACACGCAAGATTCTTTTCAGGATTCTCTCTCTCAAGATTAACACGAAAGATTCTGACTCACGATACTTGATTCAACACCCATAAATAACATACATTGTTAACGCCAAAGATTTGTCTCGCGAGACATTATTCGACACCCATAAAATAATATGTATTATTTTCCAGAGATTTCGTACTGAACCCGTTAATGTACACATCATTAACACGCAAGATTCTTTTCAGGATTCTCTCTCGCAAGATTAACACGAAAGATTCTGACTCACGATACTTGATTCAACACCCATAAATAGCATGCATTGTTAACGCCAAAGATTTGTCTCGCGAGACATTATTCGGTACCCATAAAATAATATGTAGTATTTTCCAGAGATTTTGTACTGAACCCGTTAATGTACACATCATTAACACGCAAGATTCTTTTCAGGATTCTCTCTCGCAAGATTAACACGAAAGATTCTGACTCACGATACTTGATTCAACACCCATAAATAACATGCATTGTTAACGCCAAAGATTTGTCTCGCGAGACATTATTCGACACCCATAAAATAATATGTAGTATTTACCAGAGATTTCGTACTGAACCCGTTAATGTACACATCATTAACACGCAAGATTCTTTTCAGGATTCTCTCTCGCAAGATTAACACGAAAGATTCTGACTCACGATACTTGATTCAAAACCTATAAATAACATGCATTGTTAACACAAAAGATTTGTCTCGCGAGACATTATTCGACACCCATAAAATAATATGTATTATTTTCCAGAGATTTCGTACTGAACCCGTTAATGTACGCATCATTAATACGCAAGATTCTTTTCAGGATTCTCTCTCGCAAGATTAACACGAAAGATTCTGCCTTATGAGATTTCGTTCAGCCCCCGTACCTAACATGCATTGTTAACACCAAAGATTTGTCTCGCGAGACATTATTCGACACCCATAAAATAATATGTATTATTTTCCTGAAATTTCGTATTGAGCCCTTTAATGTACGCATCATTAACACGCAAGATTCTTTTCAGGATTCTCTCTCGCAAGATTAACACGAAAGATTCTGCCTTATAAGATTTCGTTCAGCCCCCGTACCTAACATGCATTGTTAACACCAAAGATTTGTCTCGCGAGACATTATTCGACACCCATAAAATAATATGTATTATTTTCCAGAGATTTCGTACTGAACCCGTTAATGTACGCATCATTAACACGCAAGATTCTTTTCAGGATTCTCTCTCGCAAGATTAACACGAAAGATTCTGCCTTATGAGATTTCGTTCAGCCCCCGTACCTAACATGCATTGTTAACACCAAAGATTTGTCTCGCGAGACATTATTCGACACCCATAAAATAATATGTATTATTTTCCAGAGATTTCGTATTGAGCCCTTTAATGTACGCATCATTAACACGCAAGATTCTTTTCAGGATTCTCTCTCACAAGATTAACACGAAAGATTCTGCCTTATGAGATTTCGTTCAGCCCCCGTACCTAACATGCATTGTTAACACCAAAGATTTGTCTCGCGAGACATTATTCGACACCCATAAAATAATATGTATTATTTTCCAGAGATTTCGTACTGAACCCGTTAATGTACGCATCATTAACATGCAAGATTCTTTTCAGGATTCTCTCTCGCAAGATTAACACGAAAGATTCTGCCTCATGAGATTTCGTTCAGCCCCCGTACCTAACATGCATTGTTAACACCAAAGATTTGTCTCGCGAGACATTATTCGACACCCATAAAATAATATGTATTATTTTCCAGAGATTTCGAACTGAACCTGTTAATGTACGCATCATTAACACGCAAGATTCTTTTCAGGATTCTCTTTCGCAAGATTAACACGAAAGATTCTGCCTCAAGAGATTTCGTTCAGCCCCCGTACCTAACATGCATTGTTAACACCAAAGATTTGTCTCACGAGACATTATTCGACACCCATAAAATAATATGTATTATTTTCCAGAGATTTCGTACTGAACCCGTTAATGTACGCATCATTAACACGCAAGATTCTTTTCAGGATTCTCTCTCGCAAGATTAACACGAAAGATTCTGCCCTATGAGATTTCGTTCAGCCCCCGTACCTAACATGCATTGTTAACACCAAAGATTTGTCTCGCGAGACATTATTCGACACCCATAAAATAATATGTATTATTTTCCTGAGATTTCGTATTGAGCCCTTTAATGTACGCATCATTAACACGCAAGATTCTTTTCAGGATTCTCTCTCGCAAGATTAACACGAAAGATTCTGCCTTATGAGATTTCGTTCAGCCCCCGTACCTAACATGCATTGTTAACACCAAAGATTTGTCTCGCGAGACATTATTCGACACCCATAAAATAATATGTATTATTTTCCAGAGATTTCGTACTGAACCCGTTAATGTACGCATCATTAACATGCAAGATTCTTTTCAGGATTCTCTCTCGCAAGATTAACACGAAAGATTCTGCCTCATGAGATTTCGTTCAGCCCCCGTACCTAACATGCATTGTTAACACCAAAGATTTGTCTCGCGAGACATTATTCGACACCCATAAAATAATATGTATTATTTTCCAGAGATTTCGTACTGAACCTGTTAATGTACGCATCATTAACACGCAAGATTCTTTTCAGGATTCTCTTTCGAAAGATTAACACGAAAGATTCTGCCTCATGAGATTTCGTTCAGCCCCCGTACCTAACATGCATTGTTAACACCAAAGATTTGTCTCGCGAGACATTATTCGACACCCATAAAATAATATGTAGTATTTTCCAGAGATTTCGTACTGAACCCGTTAATGTACACATCATTAACACGCAAGATTCTTTTCAGGATTCTCTCTCGCAAGATTAACACGAAAGATTCTGACTCACGATACTTGATTCAACACCCATAAATGACATGCATTGTTAACGCCAAAGATTTGTCTCGCGAGACATTATTCGACTCCCATAAAATAATATGTATTATTTTCCAGAGATTTCGTACTGAACCCGTTAATGTACACATCATTAACACGCAAGATTCTTTTCAGGATTCTCTCTCGCAAGATTAACACGAAAGATTCTGACTCACGATACTTGATTCAACACCCATAAATAACATGCATTGTTAACGCCAAAGATTTGTCTCGCGAGACATTATTCGACACCCATAAAATAATATGTAGTATTTTCCAGAGATTTTGTACTGAACCCGTTAATGTACACATCATTAACACGCAAGATTCTTTTCAGGATTCTCTCTCGCAAGATTAACACGAAAGATTCTGACTCACGATACTTGATTCAACACCCATAAATAACATGCATTGTTAACGCCAAAGATTTGTCTCGCGAGACATTATTCGGTACCCATAAAATAATATGTAGTATTTTCCAGAGATTTTGTACTGAACCCGTTAATGTACACATCATTAACACGCAAGATTCTTTTCAGGATTCTCTCTCGCAAGATTAACACGAAAGATTCTGACTCACGATACTTGATTCAACACCCATAAATAACATGCATTGTTAACGCCAAAGATTTGTCTCGCGAGACATTATTCGACACCCATAAAATAATATGTAGTATTTTCCAGAGATTTTGTACTGAACCCGTTAATGTACACATCATTAACACGCAAGATTCTTTTCAGGATTCTCTTTCGCAAGATTAACACGAAAGAATCTGACTCACGATACTTGATTCAACACCCATAAATAACATGCATTGTTAACGCCAAAGATTTGTCTCGCGAGACATTATTCGACACCCACAAAATAATATGTAGTATTTTCCAGAGATTTCGTACTGAACCCGTTAATGTACACATCATTAACACGCAAGATTCTTTTCAGGATTCTCTCTCGCAAGATTAACACGAAAGATTCTGACTCACGATACTTGATTCAACACCCATAAATAACATGCATTGTTAACGCCAAAGATTTGTCTCGCGAGACATTATTCGACACCCATAAAATAATATGTAGTATTTTCCAGAGATTTTGTACTGAACCCGTTAATGTACACATCATTAACACGCAAGATTCTTTTCAGGTTTCTCTCTCGCAAGGTTAACACGAAAGATTCTGCCTCATGAGATTTCGTTCAGCCCCCGTACCTAACATGCATTGTTAACACCAAAGATTTGTCTCGCGAGACATTATTCGACACCCATAAAATAATATGTATTATTTTCCAGAGATTTCGTACTGAACCCGTTAATGTACACATCATTAACACGCAAGATTCTTTTCAGGAATCTCTTTCGCAAGATTAACACGAAAGATTATGCCTCATGAGATTTCGTTCAGCCCCCGTACCTAACATGCATTGTTAACACCAAAGATTTGTCTCGCGAGACATTATTCGACACCCATAAAATAATATGTATTATTTTCCAGAGATTTCGTACTGAACCCGTTAATGTACACATCATTAACACGCAAGATTCTTTTCAGGATTCTCTCTCGCAAGATTAACACGAAAGATTCTGACTCACGATAATTGATTCAACACCCATAAATAACATGCATTGTTAACGCCAAAGATTTGTCTCGCGAGACATTATTCGGTACCCATAAAATAATATGTAGTATTTTCCAGAGATTTTGTACTGAACCCGTTAATGTACACATCATTAACACGCAAGATTCTTTTCAGGATTCTCTCTCGCAAGATTAACACGAAAGATTCTGACTCACGATACTTGATTCAACACCCATAAATAACATGCATTGTTAACGCCAAAGATTTGTCTCGCGAGACATTATTCGACACCCATAAAATAATATGTAGTATTTTCCAGAGATTTTGTACTGAACCCGTTAATGTACACATCATTAACACGCAAGATTCTTTTCAGGATTCTCTCTCGCAAGATTAACACGAAAGATTCTGACTCACGATACTTGATTCAACACCCATAAATAACATGCATTGTTAACGCCAAAGATTTGTCTCGCGAGACATTATTCGACACCCATAAAATAATATGTAGTATTTTCCAGAGATTTCGTACTGAACCCGTTAATGTACACATCATTAACACGCAAGATTCTTTTCAGGATTCTCTCTCGCAAGATTAACACGAAAGATTCTGACTCACGATACTTGATTCAACACCTATAAATAACATGCATTGTTAACCCAAAAGATTTGTCTCGCGAGACATTATTCGACACCCATAAAATAATATGTATTATTTTCCAGAGATTTCGTACTGAACCCGTTAATGTACGCATCATTAACACGCAAGATTCTTTTCAGGATTCTCTCTCGCAAGATTAACACGAAAGATTCTGCCTTATGAGATTTCGTTCAGCCCCCGTACCTAACATGCATTGTTAACACCAAAGATTTGTCTCGCGAGACATTATTCGACACCCATAAAATAATATGTATTATTTTCCAGAGATTTCGCATTGAGCCCTTTAATGTACGCATCATTAACACGCAAGATTCTTTTCAGGATTCTCTCTCGCAAGATTAACACGAAAGATTCTGCCTTATAAGATTTCGTTCAGCCCCCGTACCTAACATGCATTGTTAACACCAAAGATTTGTCTCGCGAGACAATATTCGACACCCATAAAATAATATGTATTATTTTCCAGAGATTTCGTACTGAACCCGTTAATGTACGCATCATTAACACGCAAGATTCTTTTCAGAATTCTCTCTCGCAAGATTAACACGAAAGATTCTGCCTTATGAGATTTCGTTCAGCCCCCGTACCTAACATGCATTGTTAACACCAAAGATTTGTCTCGCGAGACATTATTCGACACCCATAAAATAATATGTATTATTTTCCAGAGATTTCGTATTGAGCCCTTTAATGTACGCATCATTAACACGCAAGATTCTTTTCAGGATTCTCTCTCGCAAGATTAACACGAAAGATTCTGCCTTATGAGATTTCGTTCAGCCCCCGTACCTAACATGCATTGTTAACACCAAAGATTTGTCTCGCGAGACATTATTCGACACCCATAAAATAATATGTATTATTTTCCAGAGATTTCGTACTGAACCCGTTAATGTACGCATCATTAACATGCAAGATTCTTTTCAGGATTCTCTCTCGCAAGATTAACACGAAAGATTCTGCCTCATGAGATTTCGTTCAGCCCCCGTACCTAACATGCATTGTTAACACCAAAGATTTGTCTCGCGAGACATTATTCGACACCCATAAAATAATATGTATTATTTTCCAGAGATTTCGTACTGAACCTGTTAATGTACGCATCATTAACACGCAAGATTCTTTTCAGGATTCTCTTTCGCAAGATTAACACGAAAGATTCTGCCTCATGAGATTTCGTTCAGCCCCCGTACCTAACATGCATTGTTAACACCAAAGATTTGTCTCACGAGACATTATTCGACACCCATAAAATAATATGTAGTATTTTCCAGAGATTTCGTACTGAACCCGTTAATGTACGCATCATTAACACGCAAGATTCTTTTCAGGATTCTCTCTCGCAAGATTAACATGAAAGATTCTGCCTCATGAGATTTCGTTCAGCCCCCGTACCCAACATGCAATGTTAACACAAAAGATTTGTCTCGCGGGACATTATTCGACACCCATAAAATAATATGTAGTATTTTCCAGAGATTTCGTACTGAGCCCTTTAATGTACGCATCATTAACAAGCAAGATTCTTTTCAGGATTCTTTCTCGCAAGATTAACACGAAAGATTCTGACTCACGATACTTGATTCAACACCCATAAATGACATGCATTGTTAACGCCAAAGATTTGTCTCGCGAGACATTATTCGACTCCCACAAAATAATATGTATTATTTTCCAGAGATTTCGTACTGAACCCGTTAATGTACACATCATTAACACGCAAGATTCTTTTCAGGATTCTCTCTCGCAAGATTAACACGAAAGATTCTGACTCACGATACTTGATTCAACACCCATAAATAACATGCATTGTTAACGCCAAAGATTTGTCTCGCGAGACATTATTCGACACCCATAAAATAATATGTAGTATTTTCCAGAGATTTTGTACTGAACCCGTTAATGTACACATCATTAACACGCAAGATTCTTTTCAGGATTCTCTCTCGCAAGATTAACACGAAAGATTCTGACTCACGATACTTGATTCAACACCCATAAATAACATGCATTGTTAACGCCAAAGATTTGTCTCGCGAGACATTATTCGGTACCCATAAAATAATATGTAGTATTTTCCAGAGATTTTGTACTGAACCCGTTAATGTACACATCATTAACACGCAAGATTCTTTTAAGGATTCTCTCTCGCAAGATTAACACGAAAGATTCTGGCTCACGATACTTGATTCAACACCCATAAATAACATGCATTGTTAACGCCAAAGATTTGTCACGCGAGACATTATTCGACACCCATAAAATAATATGTAGTATTTTCCAGAGATTTTGTACTGAACCCGTTAATGTACACATCATTAACACGCAAGATTCTTTTCAGGATTCTCTCTCGCAAGATTAACACGAAAGATTCTGACTCACGATACTTGATTCAACACCCATAAATAACCTGCATTGTTAACGCCAAAGATTTGTCTCGCGAGACATTATTCGACACCCATAAAATAATATGTAGTATTTTCCAGAGATTTCGTACTGAACCCGTTAATGTACAAATCATTAACACGCAAGATTCTTTTCAGGATTCTCTCTCGCAAGATTAACACGAAAGATTCTGACTCACGATACTTGATTCAACACCCATAAATAACATGCATTGTTAACGCCAAAGATTTGTCTCGCGAGACATTATTCGACACCCATAAAATAATATGTAGTATTTTCCAGAGATTTTGTACTGAACCCGTTAATGTACACATCATTAACACGCAAGATTCTTTTCAGGATTCTCTCTCGCAAGATTAACACGAAAGATTCTGACTCACGATACTTGATTCAACACCCATAAATAACATGCATTGTTAACGCCAAAGATTTTTCTCGCGAGACATTATTCGACACCCATAAAATAATATGTATTATTTTCCAGAGATTTCGTACTGAACCCGTTAATGTACACATCATTAACACGCAAGATTCTTTTCAGGATTCTCTCTCGCAAGATTAACACGAAAGATTCTGACTCACGATAATTGATTCAACACCCATAAATAACATGCATTGTTAACGCCAAAGATTTGTCTCGCGAGACATTATTCGGTACCCATAAAATAATATGTAGTATTTTCCAGAGATTTTGTACTGAACCCGTTAATGTACACATCATTAACACGCAAGATTCTTTTCAGGATTCTCTCTCGCAAGATTAACACGAAAGATTCTGACTCACGATACTTGATTCAACACCCATAAATAACATGCATTGTTAACGCCAAAGATTTGTCTCGCGAGACATTATTCGACACCCATAAAATAATATGTAGTATTTTTTCAGAGATTTTGTACTGAACCCGTTAATGTACACATCATTAACACGCAAGATTCTTTTCAGGATTCTCTCTCGCAAGATTAACACGAAAGATTCTGACTCACGATACTTGATTCAACACCCATAAATAACATGCATTGTTAACGCCAAAGATTTGTCTCGCGAGACATTATTCGACACCCATAAAATAATATGTAGTATTTTCCAGAGATTTCGTACTGAACCCGTTAATGTACACATCATTAACACGCAAGATTCTTTTCAGGATTCTCTCTCGCAAGATTAACACGAAAGATTCTGACTCACGATACTTGATTCAACACCTATAAATAACATGCATTGTTAACCCAAAAGATTTGTCTCGCGAGACATTATTCGACACCCATAAAATAATATGTATTATTTTCCAGAGATTTCGTACTGAACCCGTTAATGTACGCATCATTAACACGCAAGATTCTTTTCAGGATTCTCTCTCGCAAGATTAACACGAAAGATTCTGCCTTATGAGATTTCGTTCAGCCTCCGTACCTAACATGCATTGTTAACACCAAAGATTTGTCTCGCGAGACATTATTCGACACCCATAAAATAATATGTATTATTTTCCAGAGATTTCGTATTGAGCCCTTTAATGTACGCATCATTAACACGCAAGATTCTTTTCAGGATTCTCTCTCGCAAGATTAACACGAAAGATTCTGCCTTATAAGATTTCGTTCAGCCCCCGTACCTAACATGCATTGTTAACACCAAAGATTTGTCTCGCGAGACAATATTCGACACCCATAAAATAATATGAATTATTTTCCAGAGATTTCGTACTGTACCCGTTAATGTACGCATCATTAACACGCAAGATTCTTTTCAGAATTCTCTCTCGCAAGATTAACACGAAAGATTCTGCCTTATGAGATTTCGTTCAGCCCCCGTACCTAACATGCATTGTTAACACCAAAGATTTGTCTCGCGAGACATTATTCGACACCCATAAAATAATATGTATTATTTTCCAGAGATTTCGTACTGAACCTGTTAATGTACGCATCATTAACACGCAAGATTCTTTTCAGGATTCTCTTTCACAAGATTAACACGAAAGATTCTGCCTCATGAGATTTCGTTCAGCCCCCGTACCTAACATGCATTGTTAACACCAAAGATTTGTCTCACGAGACATTATTCGACACCCATAAAATAATATGTAGTATTTTCCAGAGATTTCGTACTGAACCCGTTAATGTACGCATTATTAACACGCAAGATTCTTTTCAGGATTCTCTCTCGCAAGATTAACATGAAAGATTCTGCCTCATGAGATTTCGTTCAGCCCCCGTACCCAACATGCAATGTTAACACAAAAGATTTGTCTCGCGGGACATTATTCGACACCCATAAAATAATATGTAGTATTTTCCAGAGATTTCGTACTGAGCCCTTTAATGTACGCATCATTAACACGCAAGATTCTTTTCAGGATTCTCTCTCGCAAGATTAACACGAAAGATTCTGACTCACGATACTTGATTCAACACCCATAAATGACATGCATTGTTAACGCCAAAGATTTGTCTCGCGAGACATTATTCGACTCCCATAAAATAATATGTATTATTTTCCAGAGATTTCGTACTGAACCCGTTAATGTACACATCATTAACACGCAAGATTCTTTTCAGGATTCTCTCTCGCAAGATTAACACGAAAGATTCTGACTCACGATACTTGATTCAACACCCATAAATAACATGCATTGTTAACGCCAAAGATTTGTCTCGCGAGACATTATTCGGTACCCATAAAATAATATGTAGTATTTTCCAGAGATTTTGTACTGAACCCGTTAATGTACACATCATTAACACGCAAGATTCTTTTCAGGATTCTCTCTCGCAAGATTAACACGAAAGATTCTGACTCACGATACTTGATTCAACACCCATAAATAACATGCATTGTTAACGCCAAAGATTTGTCACGCGAGACATTATTCGACACCCATAAAATAATATGTAGTATTTTCCAGAGATTTTGTACTGAACCCGTTAATGTACACATCATTAACACGCAAGATTCTTTTCAGGATTCTCTCTCGCAAGATTAACACGAAAGATTCTGACTCACGATACTTGATTCAACACCCATAAATAACCTGCATTGTTAACGCCAAAGATTTGTCTCGCGAGACATTATTCGCCACCCATAAAATAATATGTAGTATTTTCCAGAGATTTCGTACTGAACCCGTTAATGTACAAATCATTAACACGCAAGATTCTTTTCAGGATTCTCTCTCGCAAGATTAACACGAATGATTCTGACTCACGATACTTGATTCAACACCCATAAATAACATGCATTGTTAACGCCAAAGATTTGTCTCGCGAGACATTATTCGACACCCATAAAATAATATGTAGTATTTTCCAGAGATTTTGTACTGAACCCGTTAATGTACACATCATTAACACGCAAGATTCTTTTCAGGATTCTCTCTCGCAAGATTAACACGAAAGATTCTGACTCACGATACTTGATTCAACACCCATAAATAACATGCATTGTTAACGCCAAAGATTTTTCTCGCGAGACATTATTCGACACCCATAAAATAATATGTAGTATTTTCCAGAGATTTCGTACTGAACCCGTTAATGTACACATCATTAACACGCAAGATTCTTTTCAGGATTCTCTCTCGCAAGATTAACACGAAAGATTCTGACTCACGATACTTGATTCAACACCCATAAATAACATGCATTGTTAACGCCAAAGATTTGTCTCGCGAGACATTATTCGACACCCATAAAATAATATGTAGTATTTTCCAGAGATTTTGTACTGAACCCGTTAATGTACACATGATTAACACGCAAGATTCTTTTCAGGATTCTCTCTCGCAAGATTAACACGAAAGATTCTGACTCACGATACTTGATTCAACACCCATAAATAACATGCATTGTTAACGCCAAAGATTTGTCTCGCGAGACATTATTCGACACCCATAAAATAATATGTAGTATTTTCCAGAGATTTTGTACTGAACCCGTTAATGTACACATCATTAACACGCAAGATTCTTTTCAGGATTCTCTCTCGCAAGATTAACACGAAAGATTCTGACTCACGATACTTGATTCAACACCCATAAATAACATGCATTGTTAACGCCAAAGATTTGTCTCGCGAGACATTATTCGGTACCCATAAAATAATATGTAGTATTTTCCAGAGATTTTGTACTGAACCCGTTAATGTACACATCATTAACACGCAAGATTCTTTTCAGGATTCTCTCTCGCAAGATTAACACGAAAGATTCTGACTCACGATACTTGATTCAACACCCATAAATAACATGCATTGTTAACGCCAAAGATTTGTCTCGCGAGACATTATTCGACACCCATAAAATAATATGTAGTATTTTCCAGAGATTTTGTACTGAACCCGTTAATGTACACATCATTAACACGCAAGATTCTTTTCAGGATTCTCTCTCGCAAGATTAACACGAAAGATTCTGACTCACGATACTTGATTCAACACCCATAAATAACATGCATTGTTAACGCCAAAGATTTGTCTCGCGAGACATTATTCGACACTTATAAAATAATATGTAGTATTTTTCAGAGATTTCGTACTGAACCCGTTAATGTACACATCATTAACACGCAAGATTCTTTTCAGGATTCTCTCTCGCAAGATTAACACGAAAGATTCTGACTCACGATACTTGATTCAACACCCATAAATAACATGCATTGTTAACGCCAAAGATTTGTCTCGCGAGACATTATTCGACACCCATAAAATAATATGTAGTATTTTCCAGAGATTTTGTACTGAACCCGTTAATGTACACATCATTAACACGCAAGATTCTTTTCAGGATTCTCTCTCGCAAGGTTAACACGAAAGATTCTGCCTCATGAGATTTCGTTCAGCCCCCGTACCTAACATGCATTGTTAACACCAAAGATTTGTCTCGCGAGACATTATTCGACACCCATAAAATAATATGTATTATTTTCCAGAGATTTCGTACTGAACCCGTTAATGTACACATCATTAACACGCAAGATTCTTTTCAGGATTCTCTTTCGCAAGATTAACACGAAAGATTATGCCTCATGAGATTTCGTTCAGTCCCCGTACCTAACATGCATTGTTAACACCAAAGATTTGTCTCGCGAGACATTATTCGACACCCATAAAATAATATGTATTATTTTCCAGAGATTTCGTACTGAACCCGTTAATGTACGCATCATTAACACGCAAGGTTCTTTTCAGGATTCTCTCTCGCAAGATTAACACGAAAGATTCTGCCTCATGAGATTTGGTTCAGCCCCCGTACCTAACATGCAATGTTAACACAAAAGATTTGTCTCGCGAGACATTATTCGACACCCATAAAATAATATGTATTATTTTCCAGAGATTTCGTACTGAACCCGTTAATGTACGCATCATTAACACGCAAGATTCTTTTCAGGATTCTCTCTCGCAAGATTAGCACGAAAGATTCTGACTCACGATACTTGATTCAACACCCATAAATGACATGCATTGTTAACGCCAAAGATTTGTCTCGCGAGGCATTATTCGACTCCCATAAAATAATATGTATTATTTTCCAGAGATTTCGTACTGAACCCGTTAATGGACACATCATTAACACGCAAGATTCTTTTCAGGATTCTCTCTCGCAAGATTAACACGAAAGATTCTGACTCACGATACTTGATTCAACACCCATAAATAACATGCATTGTTAACGCCAAAGATTTGTCTCGCGAGACATTATTCGACACCCATAAAATAATATGTAGTATTTTCCAGAGATTTTGTACTGAACCCGTTAATGTACACATCATTAACACGCAAGATTCTTTTCAGGATTCTCTCTCGCAAGATTAACACGAAAGATTCTGACTCACGATACTTGATTCAACACCCATAAATAACATGCATTGTTAACGCCAAAGATTTGTCTCGCGAGACATTATTCGACACCCATAAAATAATATGTATTATTTTCCAGAGATTTCGTACTGAACCCGTTAATGTACACATCACTAACACGCAAGATTCTTTTCAGGATTCTCTCTCGCAAGATTAACATGAAAGATTCTGACTCACGATAATTGATTCAACACCCATAAATAACATGCATTGTTAACGCCAAAGATTTGTCTCGTGAGACATTTTTCGGTACCCATAAAATAATATGTAGTATTTTCCAGAGATTTTGTACTGAACCCGTTAATGTACACATCATTAACACGCAAGATTCTTTTCAGGATTCTCTCTCGCAAGATTAACACGAAAGATTCTGACTCACGATACTTGATTCAACACCCATAAATAACCTGCATTGTTAACGCCAAAGATTTGTCTCGCGAGACATTATTCGACACCCATAAAATAATATGTAGTATTTTCCAGAGATTTTGTACTGAACCCGTTAATGTACACATCATTAACACGCAAGATTCTTTTCAGGATTCTCTCTCGCAAGATTAACACGAAAGATTCTGACTCACGATACTTGATTCAACACCCATAAATATCATGCATTGTTTATTGCAAAGATTTGTCTCGCGAGACATTATTCGACACCCATAAAATAATATGTAGTATTTTCCAGAGATTTCGTACTGAACCCGTTAATGTACACATCATTAACACGCAAGATTCTTTTCAGGATTCTCTCTCGCAAGATTAACACGAAAGATTCTGCCTTATGAGATTTCGTTCAGCCCCCGTACCTAACATGCATTGTTAACACCAAAGATTTGTCTCGCGAGACATTATTCGTCACCCATAAAATAATATGTATTATTTTCCAGAGATTTCGTATTGAGCCCTTTAATGTACGCATCATTAACACGCAAGATTCTTTTCAGGATTCTCTCTCGCAAGATTAACACGAAAGATTCTGCCTTATAAGATTTCGTTCAGCCCCCGTACCTAACATGCATTGTTAACACCAAAGATTTGTCTCGCGAGACATTATTCGACACCCATAAAATAATATGTATTATTTTCCAGAGATTTCGTACTGAACCCGTTAATGTACGCATCATTAACACGCAAGATTCTTTTCAGGATTCTCTCTCGCAAGATTAACACGAAAGATTCTGCCTTATGAGATTTCGTTCAGCCCCCGTACCTAACATGCATTGTTAACACCAAAGATTTGTCTCGCGAGACATTATTCGACACCCATAAAATAATATGTATTATTTTCCAGAGATTTCGTATTGAGCCCTTTAATGTACGCATCATTAACACGCAAGATTCTTTTCAGGATTCTCTCTCGCAAGATTAACACGAAAGATTCTGCCTTATGAGATTTCGTTCAGCCCCCGTACCTAACATGCATTGTTAACACCAAAGATTTGTCTCACGAGACATTATTCGACACCCATAAAATAATATGTATTATTTTCCAGAGATTTCGTACTGAACCCGTTAATGTACGGATCATTAACACGCAAGATTCTTTTCAGGATTCTCTCTCGCAAGATTAACACGAAAGATTCTGACTCACGATACTTGATTCAACACCCATAAATAACATGCATTGTTAACGCCAAAGATTTGTCTCGCGAGACATTATTCGACACCCATAAAATAATATGTAGTATTTTCCAGAGATTTTGTACTGACCCCGTTAAAGTACACATCATTAACACGCAAGATTCTTTTCAGGATTCTCTCTCGCAAGATTAATACGAAAGATTCTGACTCACGATACTTGATTCAACACCCATAAATAACATGCATTGTTAACGCCAAAGATTTGTCTCGCGAGACATTATTCGACACCCATAAAATAATATGTATTATTTTCCAGAGATTTCGTACTGAACCCGTTAATGTACACATCATTAACACGCAAGATTCTTTTCAGGATTCTCTCTCGCAAGATTAACACGAAAGATTCTGACTCACGATAATTGATTCAACACCCATAAATAACATACATTGTTAACGCCAAAGATTTGTCTCGCGAGACATTATTCGGTACCCATAAAATAATATGTAGTATTTTCCAGAGATTTTGTACTGAACCCGTTAATGTACACATCATTAACACGCAAGATTCTTTTCAGGATTCTCTCTCGCAAGATTAACACGAAAGATTCTGACTCACGATACTTGATTCAACACCCATAAATAACATGCATTGTTTATTGCAAAGATTTGTCTCGCGAGACATTATTCGACACCCATAAAATAATATGTAGTATTTTCCAGAGATTTCGTACTGAACCCGTTAATGTACACATCATTAACACGCAAGATTCTTTTCAGGATTCTCTCTCGCAAGATTAACACGAAAGATTCTGACTCACGATACTTGATTCAACACCTATAAATAACATGCATTGTTAACACAAAAGATTTGTCTCGCGAGACATTATTCGACACCCATAAAATAATATGTATTATTTTCCAGAGATTTCGTACTGAACCCGTTAATGTACGCATCATTAACACGCAAGATTCTTTTCAGGATTCTCTCTCGCAAGATTAACACGAAAGATTCTGCCTTATGAGATTTCGTTCAGCCCCCGTACCTAACATGCATTGTTAACACCAAAGATTTGTCTCGCGAGACATTATTCGACACCCATAAAATAATATGTATTATTTTCCAGAGATTTCGTATTGAGCCCTTTAATGTACGCATCATTAACACGCAAGATTCTTTTCAGGATTCTCTCTCGCAAGATTAACACGAAAGATTCTGCCTTATAAGAATTCGTTAAGCCCCCGTACCTAACATGCATTGTTAACACCAAAGATTTGTCTCGCGAGACATTATTCGACACCCATAAAATAATATGTATTATTTTCCAGAGATTTCGTACTGAACCCGTTAATGTACGCATCATTAACACGCAAGATTCTTTTCAGGATTCTCTCTCGCAAGATTAACACGAAAGATTCTGCCTTATGAGATTTCGTTCAGCCCCCGTACCTAACATGCATTGTTAACACCAAAGATTTGTCTCGCGAGACATTATTCGACACCCATAAAATAATATGTATTATTTTCCAGAGATTTCGTATTGAGCCCTTTAATGTACGCATCATTAACACGCAAGATTCTTTTCAGGATTCTCTCTCGCAAGATTAACACGAAAGATTCTGCCTTATGAGATTTCGTTCAGCCCCCGTACGTAACATGCATTGTTAACACCAAAGATTTGTCTCACGAGACATTATTCGACACCCATAAAATAATATGTATTATTTTCCAGAGATTTCGTACTGAACCCGTTAATGTACGGATCATTAACACGCAAGATTCTTTTCAGGATTCTCTCTCGCAAGATTAACACGAAAGATTCTGCCTTATGAGATTTCGTTCAGCCCCCGTACCTAACATGCATTGTTAACACCAAAGATTTGTCACGCGAGACATTATTCGACACCCATAAAATAATATGTATTATTTTCCAGAGATTTCGTATTGAGCCCTTTAATGTACGCATCATTAACACGCAAGATTCTTTTCAGGATTCTCTCTCGCAAGATTAACACGAAAGATTCTGCCTTATGAGATTTCGTTCAGCCCCCGTACCTAACATGCATTGTTAACACCAAAGATTTGTCTCGCGAGACATTATTCGACACCCATAAAATAATATGTATTATTTTCCAGAGATTTCGTACTGAACCCGTTAATGTACGCATCATTAACATGCAAGATTCTTTTCAGGATTCTCTCTCGCAAGATTAACACGAAAGATTCTGCCTCATGAGATTTCGTTCAGCCCCCGTACCTAACATGCATTGTTAACACCAAAGATTTGTCTCGCGAGACATTATTCGACACCCATAAAATAATATGTATTATTTTCCAGAGATTTCGTACTGAACCTGTTAATGTACGCATCATTAACACGCAAGATTCTTTTCAGGATTCTCTTTCGCAAGATTAACACGAAAGATTCTGCCTCATGAGATTTCGTTCAGCCCCCGTACCTAACATGCATTGTTAACACCAAAGATTTGTCTCACGAGACATTATTCGACACCCATAAAATAATATGTAGTATTTTCCAGAGATTTCGTACTGAACCCGTTAATGTACGCATCATTAACACGCAAGATTCTTTTCAGGATTCTCTCTCGCAAGATTAACATGAAAGATTCTGCCTCATGAGATTTCGTTCAGCCCCCGTACCCAACATGCAATGTTAACACAAAAGATTTGTCTCGCGGGACATTATTCGACACCCATAAAATAATATGTAGTATTTTCCAGAGATTTCGTACTGAGCCCTTTAATGTACGCATCATTAACACGCAAGATTCTTTTCAGGATTCTCTCTCGCAAGATTAACACGAAAGATTCTGACTCACGATACTTGATTCAACACTCATAAATGACATGCATTGTTAACGCCAAAGATTTGTCTCGCGAGACATTATTCGACTTCCATAAAATAATATGTATTATTTTCCAGAGATTTCGTACTGAACCCGTTAATGTACACATCATTAACACGCAAGATTCTTTTCAGGATTCTCTCTCGCAAGATTAACACGAAAGATTCTGACTCACGATACTTGATTCAACACCCATAAATAACATGCATTGTTAACGCCAAAGATTTGTCTCGCGAGACATTATTCGACACCCATAAAATAATATGTAGTATTTTCCAGAGATTTTGTACTGAACCCGTTAATGTACACATCATTAACACGCAAGATTCTTTTCAGGATTCTCTCTCGCAAGATTAACACGAAAGATTCTGACTCACGATACTTGATTCAACACCCATAAATAACATGCATTGTTAACGCCAAAGATTTGTCTCGCGAGACATTATTCGGTACCCATAAAATAATATGTAGTATTTTCCAGAGATTTTGTACTGAACCCGTTAATGTACACATCATTAACACGCAAGATTCTTTTCAGGATTCTCTCTCGCAAGATTAACACGAAAGATTCTGACTCACGATACTTGATTCAACACCCATAAATAACATGCATTGTTAACGCCAAAGATTTGTCTCGCGAGACATTATTCGACACCCATAAAATAATATGTAGTATTTTCCAGAGATTTTGTACTGAACCCGTTAATGTACACATCATTAACACGCAAGATTCTTTTCAGGATTCTCTCTCGCAAGATTAACACGAAAGATTCTGACTCACGATACTTGATTCAACACCCATAAATAACCTGCATTGTTAACGCCAAAGATTTGTCTCGCGAGACATTATTCGACACCCATAAAATAATATGTAGTATTTTCCAGAGATTTCGTACTGAACCCGTTAATGTACAAATCATTAACACGCAAGATTCTTTTCAGGATTCTCTCTCGCAAGATTAACACGAAAGATTCTGACTCACGATACTTGATTCAACACCCATAAATAACATGCATTGTTAACGCCAAAGATTTGTCTCGCGAGACATTATTCGACACCCATAAAATAATATGTAGTATTTTCCAGAGATTTTGTACTGAACCCGTTAATGTACACATCATTAACACGCAAGATTCTTTTCAGGATTCTCTCTCGCAAGATTAACACGAAAGATTCTGACTCACGATACTTGATTCAACACCCATAAATAACATGCATTGTTAACGCCAAAGATTTTTCTCGCGAGACATTATTCGACACCCATAAAATAATATGTAGTATTTTCCAGAGATTTCGTACTGAACCCGTTAATGTACACATCATTAACACGCAAGATTCTTTTCAGGGTTCTCTCTCGCAAGATTAACACGAAAGATTCTGACTCACGATACTTGATTCAACACCCATAAATAACATGCATTGTTAACGCCAAAGATTTGTCTCGCGAGACATTATTCGACACCCATAAAATAATATGTAGTATTTTCCAGAGATTTTGTACTGAACCCGTTAATGTACACATCATTAACACGCAAGATTCTTTTCAGGATTCTCTCTCGCAAGATTAACACGAAAGATTCTGACTCACGATACTTGATTCAACACCCATAAATAACATGCATTGTTAACGCCAAAGATTTGTCTCGCGAGACATTATTCGACACCCATAAAATAATATGTAGTATTTTCCAGAGATTTTGTACTGAACCCGTTAATGTACACATCATTAACACGCAAGATTCTTTTCAGGATTCTCTCTCGCAAGATTAACACGAAAGATTCTGACTCACGATACTTGATTCAACACCCATAAATAACATGTATTGTTAACGCCAAAGATTTGTCTCGCGAGACATTATTCGGTACCCATAAAATAATATGTAGTATTTTCCAGAGATTTTGTACTGAACCCGTTAATGTACACATCATTAACACGCAAGATTCTTTTCAGGATTCTCTCTCGCAAGATTAACACGAAAGATTCTGACTCACGATACTTGATTCAACACCCATAAATAACATGCATTGTTAACGCCAAAGATTTGTCTCGCGAGACATTATTCGACACCCATAAAATAATATGTAGTATTTTCCAGAGATTTTGTACTGAACCCGTTAATGTACACATCATTAACACGCAAGATTCTTTTCAGGATTCTCTCTCGCAAGATTAACACGAAAGATTCTGACTCACGATACTTGATTCAACACCCATAAATAACATGCATTGTTAACGCCAAAGATTTGTCTCGCGAGACATTATTCGACACCCATAAAATAATATGTAGTATTTTTCAGAGATTTCGTACTGAACCCGTTAATGTACACATCATTAACACGCAAGATTCTTTTCAGGATTCTCTCTCGCAAGATTAACACGAAAGATTCTGACTCACGATACTTGATTCAACACCCATAAATAACATGCATTGTTAACGCCAAAGATTTGTCTCGCGAGACATTATTCGACACCCATAAAATAATATGTAGTATTTTCCAGAGATTTTGTACTGAACCCGTTAATGTACACATCATTAACACGCAAGATTCTTTTCAGGATTCTCTCTCGCAAGGTTAACACGAAAGATTCTGCCTCATGAGATTTCGTTCAGCCCCCGTACCTAACATGCATTGTTAACACCAAAGATTTGTCTCGCGAGACATTATTCGACACCCATAAAATAATATGTATTATTTTCCAGAGATTTCGTACTGAACCCGTTAATGTACACATCATTAACACGCAAGATTCTTTTCAGGATTCTCTTTCGCAAGATTAACACGAAAGATTATGCCTCATGAGATTTCGTTCAGCCACCGTACCTAACATGCATTGTTAACACCAAAGATTTGTCTCGCGAGACATTATTCGACACCCATAAAATAATATGTATTATTTTCCAGAGATTTCGTACTGAACCCGTTAATGTACGCATCATTAACACGCAAGGTTCTTTTCAGGATTCTCTCTCGCAAGATTAACACGAAAGATTCTGCCTCATGAGATTTGGTTCAGCCCCCGTACCTAACATGCAATGTTAACACAAAAGATTTGTCTCGCGAGACATTATTCGACACCCATAAAATAATATGTATTATTTTCCAGAGATTTCGTACTGAACCCGTTAATGTACGCATCATTAACACGCAAGATTCTTTTCAGGATTCTCTCTCGCAAGATTAACACGAAAGATTCTGACTCACGATACTTGATTCAACACCCATAAATAACATGCATTGTTAACGCCAAAGATTTGTCTCGCGAGACATTATTCGACACCCATAAAATAATATGTAGTATTTTCCAGAGATTTTGTACTGAACCCGTTAATGTACACATCATTAACACGCAAGATTCTTTTCAGGATTCTCTCTCGCAAGATTAACACGAAAGATTCTGACTCACGATACTTGATTCAACACCCATAAATAACATGCATTGTTAACGCCAAAGATTTTTCTCGCGAGACATTATTCGACACCCATAAAATAATATGTAGTATTTTCCAGAGATTTCGTACTGAACCCGTTAATGTACACATCATTAACACGCAAGATTCTTTTCAGGGTTCTCTCTCGCAAGATTAACACGAAAGATTCTGACTCACGATACTTGATTCAACACCCATAAATAACATGCATTGTTAACGCCAAAGATTTGTCTCGCGAGACATTATTCGACACCCATAAAATAATATGTAGTATTTTCCAGAGATTTTGTACTGAACCCGTTAATGTACACATCATTAACACGCAAGATTCTTTTCAGGATTCTCTCTCGCAAGATTAACACGAAAGATTCTGACTCACGATACTTGATTCAACACCCATAAATAACATGCATTGTTAACGCCAAAGATTTGTCTCGCGAGACATTATTCGACACCCATAAAATAATATGTAGTATTTTCCAGAGATTTTGTACTGAACCCGTTAATGTACACATCATTAACACGCAAGATTCTTTTCAGGATTCTCTCTCGCAAGATTAACACGAAAGATTCTGACTCACGATACTTGATTCAACACCCATAAATAACATGTATTGTTAACGCCAAAGATTTGTCTCGCGAGACATTATTCGGTACCCATAAAATAATATGTAGTATTTTCCAGAGATTTTGTACTGAACCCGTTAATGTACACATCATTAACACGCAAGATTCTTTTCAGGATTCTCTCTCGCAAGATTAACACGAAAGATTCTGACTCACGATACTTGATTCAACACCCATAAATAACATGCATTGTTAACGCCAAAGATTTGTCTCGCGAGACATTATTCGACACCCATAAAATAATATGTAGTATTTTCCAGAGATTTTGTACTGAACCCGTTAATGTACACATCATTAACACGCAAGATTCTTTTCAGGATTCTCTCTCGCAAGATTAACACGAAAGATTCTGACTCACGATACTTGATTCAACACCCATAAATAACATGCATTGTTAACGCCAAAGATTTGTCTCGCGAGACATTATTCGACACCCATAAAATAATATGTAGTATTTTTCAGAGATTTCGTACTGAACCCGTTAATGTACACATCATTAACACGCAAGATTCTTTTCAGGATTCTCTCTCGCAAGATTAACACGAAAGATTCTGACTCACGATACTTGATTCAACACCCATAAATAACATGCATTGTTAACGCCAAAGATTTGTCTCGCGAGACATTATTCGACACCCATAAAATAATATGTAGTATTTTCCAGAGATTTTGTACTGAACCCGTTAATGTACACATCATTAACACGCAAGATTCTTTTCAGGATTCTCTCTCGCAAGGTTAACACGAAAGATTCTGCCTCATGAGATTTCGTTCAGCCCCCGTACCTAACATGCATTGTTAACACCAAAGATTTGTCTCGCGAGACATTATTCGACACCCATAAAATAATATGTATTATTTTCCAGAGATTTCGTACTGAACCCGTTAATGTACACATCATTAACACGCAAGATTCTTTTCAGGATTCTCTTTCGCAAGATTAACACGAAAGATTATGCCTCATGAGATTTCGTTCAGCCACCGTACCTAACATGCATTGTTAACACCAAAGATTTGTCTCGCGAGACATTATTCGACACCCATAAAATAATATGTATTATTTTCCAGAGATTTCGTACTGAACCCGTTAATGTACGCATCATTAACACGCAAGGTTCTTTTCAGGATTCTCTCTCGCAAGATTAACACGAAAGATTCTGCCTCATGAGATTTGGTTCAGCCCCCGTACCTAACATGCAATGTTAACACAAAAGATTTGTCTCGCGAGACATTATTCGACACCCATAAAATAATATGTATTATTTTCCAGAGATTTCGTACTGAACCCGTTAATGTACGCATCATTAACACGCAAGATTCTTTTCAGGATTCTCTCTCGCAAGATTAACACGAAAGATTCTGACTCACGATACTTGATTCAACACCCATAAATGACATGCATTGTTAACGCCAAAGATTTGTCTCGCGAGACATTATTCGACTCCCATAAAATAATATGTATTATTTTCCGGAGATTTCGTACTGAACCCGTTAATGGACACATCATTAACACGCAAGATTCTTTTCAGGATTCTCTCTCGCAAGATTAACACGAAAGATTCTGACTCACGATACTTGATTCAACACCCAAAAATAACATGCATTGTTAACGCCAAAGATTTGTCTCGCGAGACATTATTCGACACCCATAAAATAATATGTAGTATTTTCCAGAGATTTTGTACTGAACCCGTTAATGTACACATCATTAACACGCAAGATTCTTTTCAGGATTCTCTCTCGCAAGATTAACACGAAAGATTCTGACTCACGATACTTGATTCAACACCCATAAATAACATGCATTGTTAACGCCAAAGATTTGTCTCGCGAGACATTATTCGACACCCATAAAATAATATGTATTATTTTCCAGAGATTTCGTACTGAACCCGTTAATGTACACATCATTAACACGCAAGATTCTTTTCAGGATTCTCTCTCGCAAGATTAACACGAAAGATTCTGACTCACGATAATTGATTCAACACCCATAAATAACATGCATTGTTAACGCCAAAGATTTGTCTCGCGAGACATTATTCGGTACCCATAAAATAATATGTAGTATTTTCCAGAGATTTTGTACTGAACCCGTTAATGTACACATCATTAACACGCAAGATTCTTTTCAGGATTCTCTCTCGCAAGATTAACACGAAAGATTCTGACTCACGATACTTGATTCAACACCCATAAATAACATGCATTGTTAACGCCAAAGATTTGTCTCGCGAGACATTATTCCACACCCATAAAATAATATGTAGTATTTTCCAGAGATTTTGTACTAAACCCGTTAATGTACACATCATTAACACGCAAGATTCTTTTCAGGATTCTCTCTCGCAAGATTAACACGAAAGATTCTGACTCACGATACTTGATTCAACACCCATAAATAACATGCATTGTTTATTGCAAAGATTTGTCTCGCGAGACATTATTCGACACCCATAAAATAATATGTAGTATTTTCCAGAGATTTCGTACTGAACCCGTTAATGTACACATCATTAACACGCAAGATTCTTTTCAGGATTCTCTCTCGCAAGATTAACACGAAAGATTCTGACTCACGATACTTGATTCAACACCTATAAATAACATGCATTGTTAACACAAAAGATTTGTCTCGCGAGACATTATTCGACACCCATAAAATAATATGTATTATTTTCCAGAGATTTCGTACTGAACCCGTTAATGTACGCATCATTAACACGCAAGATTCTTTTCAGGATTCTCTCTCGCAAGATTAACACGAAAGATTCTGCCTTATGAGATTTCGTTCAGCCCCCGTACCTAACATGCATTGTTAACACCAAAGATTTGTCTCGCGAGACATTATTCGACACCCATAAAATAATATGTATTATTTTCCAGAGATTTCGTATTGAGCCCTTTAATGTACGCATCATTAACACGCAAGATTCTTTTCAGGATTCTCTCTCGCAAGATTAACACGAAAGATTCTGCCTTATAAGATTTCGTTCAGCCCCCGTACCTAACATGCATTGTTAACACCAAAGATTTGTCTCGCGAGACATTATTCGACACCCATAAAATAATATGTATTATTTTCCAGAGATTTCGTACTGAACCCGTTAATGTACGCATCATTAACACGCAAGATTCTTTTCAGGATTCTCTCTCGCAAGATTAACACGAAAGATTCTGCCTTATGAGATTTCGTTCAGCCCCCGTACCTAACATGCATTGTTAACACCAAAGATTTGTCTCGCGAGACATTATTCGACACCCATAAAATAATATGTATTATTTTCCAGAGATTTCGTATTGAGCCCTTTAATGTACGCATCATTAACACGCAAGATTCTTTTCAGGATTCTCTCTCGCAAGATTAACACGAAAGATTCTGCCTTATGAGATTTCGTTCAGCCCCCGTACCTAACATGCATTGTTAACACCAAAGATTTGTCTCGCGAGACATTATTCGACACCCATAAAATAATATGTATTATTTTCCAGAGATTTCGTACTGAACCCGTTAATGTACGCATCATTAACATGCAAGATTCTTTTCAGGATTCTCTCTCGCAAGATTAACACGAAAGATTCTGCCTCATGAGATTTCGTTCAGCCCCCGTACCTAACATGCATTGTTAACACCAAAGATTTGTCTCGCGAGACATTATTCGACACCCATAAAATAATATATATTATTTTCCAGAGATTTCGTACTGAACCCGTTAATGTACGCATCATTAACATGCAAGATTCTTTTCAGGATTCTCTCTCGCAAGATTAACACGAAAGATTCTGCCTCATGAGATTTCGTTCAGCCCCCGTACCTAACATGCATTGTTAACACCAAAGATTTGTCTCGCGAGACATTATTCGACACCCATAAAATAATATGTATTATTTTCCAGAGATTTCGTACTGAACCTGTTAATGTACGCATCATTAACACGCAAGATTCTTTTCAGGATTCTCTTTCGCAAGATTAACACGAAAGATTCTGCCTCATGAGATTTCGTTCAGCCCCCGTACCTAACATGCATTGTTAACACCAAAGATTTGTCTCGCGAGACATTATTCGACACCCATAAAATAATATGTAGTATTTTCCAGAGATTTCGTACTGAACCCGTTAATGTACGCATCATTAACACGCAAGATTCTTTTCAGGATTCTCTCTCGCAAGATTAACATGAAAGATTCTGCCTCATGAGATTTCGTTCAGCACCCGTACCCAACATGCAATGTTAACACAAAAGATTTGTCTCGCGGGACATTATTCGACACCCATAAAATAATATGTAGTATTTTCCAGAGATTTCGTACTGAGCCCTTTAATGTACGCTTCATTAACACGCAAGATTCTTTTCAGGATTCTCTCTCGCAAGATTAACACGAAAGATTCTGACTCACGATACTTGATTCAACACCCATAAATAACATGCATTGTTAACGCCAAAGATTTGTCTCGCGAGACATTATTCGACACCCATAAAATAATATGTAGTATTTTCCAGAGATTTTGTACTGAACCCGTTAATGTACACATCATTAACACGCAAGATTCTTTTCAGGATTCTCTCTCGCAAGATTAACACGAAAGATTCTGACTCACGATACTTGATTCAACACCCATAAATAACATGCATTGATAACGCCAAAGATTTGTCTCGCGAGACATTATTCGGTACCCATAAAATAATATGTAGTATTTTCCAGAGATTTTGTACTGAACCCGTTAATGTACACATCATTAAGGGTACAGGGGACCTTAAAAACCAACTTTCAGAGTTTTTATGCTACATTTATGAAACTCACAGTATTTACTTATAATATCTTTAAAAAGCTGTATACAAAATTTCATGTAATTTGATTTATAATTTTTAAAGTTATTGAACTTTTAAAATTTTAAAATAGCATAAAATCAAAACACTCCACAAAGCTTAAAATTCACCGCAGAATCATACTTTTTTTTTTATATGACTCGTTTTTTATTTCCAAATAAAAGTTACTTAGTTACCAGTGGCTAATTATATCTCTAGCTCAAAAAAAACGCACTTTTTTTGTATCTCATGAAAATTTCTGGAAAAATTTTAAAAATCTTAAACTTTTTTTACTATAAACAAATTTTGTCAATGTTCTAGGTAACGAAACATAGTAAGTGTTAATCACATACATACATAGTACACCTAAAAAAAGTTTCAACCAAAAAAACTAAAAATTGAGAAAAATGGAGCATTTCGAAAACACAAAAATCCGTCAAAATTTCATTTTGAGAAAATGACTGCTGACTTCTGTTTTCTGAATGTAAACAAAGGGGCGTGGCCTAATTAAAATCCTCATATCTCAGTAAAAAAGGGTTCGATTTCCAAAATTTTTTTTTGTTTGAAAGCTTACAACGTCTATTTTCTGAAAAAATAAAAATCTCAAAATCAAAATTTTTGTCACTTTTTTCAAATTTGAAGGTCCCCTGTACCCTTAACACGCAAGATTCTTTTCAGGATTCTCTCTCGCAAGATTAACACGAAAGATTCTGACTCACGATACTTGATTCAACACCCATAAATAACATGCATTGTTAACGCCAAAGATTTGTCTCGCGAGACATTATTCGACACCCATAAAATAATATGTAGTATTTTCCAGAGATTTTGTACTGAACCCGTTAATGTACACATCATTAACACGCAAGATTCTTTTCAGGATTCTCTCTCGCAAGATTAACACGAAAGATTCTGACTCACGATACTTGATTCAACACCCATAAATAACATGCATTGTTAACGCCAAAGATTTGTCTCGCGAGACATTATTCGACACCCATAAAATAATATGTAGTATTTTCCAGAGATTTCGTACTGAACCCGTTAATGTACAAATCATTAACACGCAAGATTCTTTTCAGGATTCTCTCTCGCAAGATTAACACGAAAGATTCTGACTCACGATACTTGATTCAACACCCATAAATAACATGCATTGTTAACGCCAAAGATTTGTCTCGCGAGACATTATTCGACACCCATAAAATAATATGTAGTATTTTCCAGAGATTTTGTACTGAACCCGTTAATGTACACATCATTAATACGCAAGATTCTTTTCAGGATTCTCTCTCGCAAGATTAACACAAAAGATTCTGACTCACGATACTTGATTCAACACCCATAAATAACATGCATTGTTAACGCCAAAGATTTTTCTCGCGAGACATTATTCGACACCCATAAAATAATATGTAGTATTTTCCAGAGATTTTGTACTGAACCCGTTAATGTACACATCATTAACACGCAAGATTCTTTTCAGGATTCTCTCTCGCAAGATTAACACGAAAGATTCTGACTCACGATACTTGATTCAACACCCATAAATAACATGCATTGTTAACGCCAAAGATTTGTCTCGCGAGACATTATTCGACACCCATAAAATAATATGTAGTATTTTCCAGAGATTTCGTACTGAACCCGTTAATGTACACATCATTAACACGCAAGATTCTTTTCAGGATTCTCTCTCGCAAGATTAACACGAAAGATTCTGACTCACGATACTTGATTCAACACCCATAAATAACATGCATTGTTAACGCCAAAGATTTGTCTCGCGAGACATTATTCGACACCCATAAAATAATATGTAGTATTTTCCAGAGATTTTGCACTGAACCCGTTAATGTACACATCATTAACACGCAAGATTCTTTTCAGGATTCTCTCTCGCAAGATTAACACGAAAGATTCTGCCTCATGAGATTTCGTTCAGCCCCCGTACCTAACATGCATTGTTAACACAAAAGATTTGTCTCGCGAGACATTACTCGACACCCATAAAATAATATGTATTATTTTCCAGAGATTTCGTATTGAGCCCTTTAATGTACGCATCATTAACACGCAAGATTCTTTTCAGGATTCTCTCTCGCAAGATTAACACGAAAGATTCTGACTCACGATACTTGATTCAACACCCATAAATAACATGCATTGTTAACGCCAAAGATTTGTCTCGCGAGACATTATTCGACACCCATAAAATAATATGTATTATTTTCCAGAGATTTCGTACTGAACCCGTTAATGTACGAATCATTAACACGCAAGATTCTTTTCAGGATTCTCTCTCGCAAGATTAGCATGAAAGATTCTGTCTCACCATATTCGGTTCAACAGTCATAAATAACATGCATTATTATTTCGCATTATTCTAACCCTCAAAATTTTATTCTCCATCCACAAAAATAAACGTTATTGAAACAAGGAGGATTTTTTCTCACGATATCTAATTCTACTCCTTTAGAAAGTATGCATTATTAATTCGTAAGTATTTGTCTCACGAGTTTGTGTTTAAGACCCATAAAAAATATCTGCTTTTATCATTCAAGAGGAAAAAAATCATTTTAACTGGGCAAGCATTTAAACTTCTTCAGATTAATTATTCGAAATATGGAGAAAAAAATTTTTTGAATAATGGAGAAACTTTAGCTGACTTTTTACCATATTCTTTACTATAATAAGCTTTCATCTTTGAAGTTTCAGAAAAGTTAAACTCCATTCCTTTTGTTCATTTTAATTACTTTTTACGCTTTTTTTAAGCATAACTAACTCAATTTATGGAGGGGGAAAATTTAACTTAAAAAGTTATAAGAAGTTGGTTGGTATAATTTTATTTAAGAAAGTTTCTGAAGTACTTTCGCTAAAAAGAAACTTTTAAAATGTAAAATAAATATTAAAAGGAAAAGAGCCTTTCTTTTCTTTTTTTTTTTTAACTTTTTGTCAGAAAAAATATATTCACTTAAAATATTTTAATAGTGCAACTTTGGTAAGATGAGAACAATAGAATATTTAAGATTTTTTATGGGGTGTTTTTAAAAATTTACCAATACATTATCTTCAAAATTTTAAATTAAAATTTTGAGATACAAAGAAGCAATAATGTATTTAAAAAAAAATACTACATCACAGGTTATATATTAACAATATATTAACAATTATATATTAACAATTTAAAACTAAATAATTGTTAATATATTAACAATTTAAAACTAAAAAATATTAATATGATTGGCATGCTTTAAAACTTAGATTATCATTTTTTTAAACCTTTAAATATGGTAGAAAAATTTAAAATGCTCTCGTTTCCACGTGATGAACCCTTTTCGATCTTGACCAACGAATAAAAGTTTTATCGAATAAAAGTTATACGAAGAATTTTAATTCAAAAGATACAAATATGATATGTATTTATCTAATCACTTTCACGATTTTACACATCTCTAAGAGTGAAATAGTTTTCATTAGCTGAAAGAAAAAGAGTTATTTGCCAGAATTCCGCTTATTTGAAAAACAATAATAATTTCCCTTCAAAACTTACGTTTTCACCCAAGATGGTCAATCTTTCAAAATATTTTAGTTTTTAATTGATAAATTCAAAAAGGAATAAACCTACTTACGGCTGAAGATTTTTTTTATATCCGTCGTTGAACAGCCGACCCTGTTTTGGGTTTACGACTACTAATCTTCAACACGATAGCCTTGTAATTTCGAACCAATCCAGAAGACAAGGAAACTCCTGTATCAGTACCCCCAGAGGTATTATTTGTTATGAGAACATGAAGGACTTTGTGACTCGACAGATTTAGTTTGCATCAGTCACCATTTACTACACGGGGAGTCTTCGGCCGGCTGGGATCGAACCCACGACCTCTTGTACATGCTCCCAGTGCCCTACCAATCAGGCTATCCCCTGGCTGAGGATTTGAAAATTATAAAGGAGAATGAAACAGAAATGCATGGTCTTCTTAAGTAATTGGATTTGATTTTTTTCAAAATTATTTGCACAGTTTGTCAACAGATAACACTGCTACTTGCGCCATGTTTTTTGCTTCGTGCCATATTATTTCGTTCGGGAAACAAATAGAGAAGAAAAGGAAAAAATAGCGTACGAGGACTGAGTAGAAGAAAAAAAAGAATTATAGAGTTCAGGGTATAAGCAAAAGAGATTTCTTTCGGGGAATAAGCAAAAAGGAAAGAATGCATTCAGGACATGAACAGAAAAAATATCACTGGATGAATAAGTAAAAAGGAGAAAGAAAAGACAGCATTCAGGGATTTTTTTTTTAATGGTGGGCACTTGGAGCTATTGTCTATTGACCACAGAAAGTGCCAGAACTGCTAACTCTCTTTTCGTTACCTAGTGGGCACCTGTGGCGATGCCACGGCGGTGGAACGGTGTCGCCTACGTCACACTACCACCAAAGAATATATAAGTGAGAAGAAGACCAGGCCCCCATCATAGGCCCCCATGTAAACCTGTTCCGGAAGCTACGGTTACCTCCATCAAGGTGTGGAAGTATTGCTAGGAAAACAACCTGCCTCCTAACAGAGGGTCCCTCCGTCCTTACCCCGTAAGTAACCCCATTCCCCTCCGCTTCCAACAAACAACTTTTTCCGTGTCTCTCCCCTCTCATGTAAACAGCTAATGAAAAGTGACTCAAAACTTGTCTGCTTTTGTTCTTTTCAGACTTATATGGCTTTGAAAAAGGTTTACTTATTAATCAAGGAAAATATTTACTTGTGACAAAATCATTAAAAATTAAATCTATTTTAACATAGGTATATAATTTAAATAGATATCGGTCACTTAAAGATCTCACTTTAAACAGTCACTTTAAAGATGGCGAAAAATTTGTTGTTAAACAAGTTTATAGACGCTATGATGGATGAAAGATGTGCGCATGCGTCGGCTCAAAAACCTTTGGCGCTTTTCTTGTCATACAGAGGGACCTTGCTGGCCCCCTGCTACGTATCGGAGAAGCTAGACTTCTTCTCACATTATATATTCTTTGCTACCACAACCCGTTTATACGGCGGGTCACATTCACACACAAAGGAGAAAGGACATAGAACACAGATAGAGAGAAAGAAACATTCATGCCTTGCCCGGGATTCGAACCCAGAACCTTTCTGATGCAAGGACAGTTCCCTGCCTCCTACACAGGCCGGTCGGCGCATTCGGGGAATAATAAAAGGATAAAAAAAAGCAGATAAGATAGCCCTTGGGGAGTAAGTAAAAAGGAAATATTGCATTCAGGGTATAAGCAGAAAAGATAGCCTTTAGGGAGTAAGTAAAAAGGAAAAGGAGACATTGCATTGAGGGAATAAGCAGAAAAGATAGCCTTTAGGGAGTAAGTAAAAAGGAAAAGGAGACATTGCATTGAGGGAATAAGCAGAAAAGATAGCCTTTAGGGAGTAAGTAAAAAGGAAAAGGAGACATTGCATTGAGGGAATAAGCAGAAAAGATAGCCTTTAGGGAGTAAGTAAAAAGGAAAAGGAGACATTGCATTGGGGGAATAAGCAGACAAAATAGCATGCGATGGTAAATAAGTATAAAAGAAAAATAAAAGATAGTGCTTGGTGAATACGTAAAAGAAAAAAAGAAATATTTTTCAGCATAAAAAATCTTTTGTTGGAAAAGTGAAAAAGGTTATGACACCAGAAAATTATGAATTTTCCTTTTCTAAAGGAGATAAATTTTTCCCTGGGCTGGTTTTCCAGTTTCTTTATTAAAATTTTCAGTTTCTGAATGAAGCTTTGCTGAAAAGGTCTGATCTAATATTAAATTTTCAAACAAAATACTTTCGCTGTGGTTTTAATAAATCAAGAAAAATTGAAACAAATTAGAAAAAAGCCTTCCAAAAAAAACATTTTAAGAAATGAAAAGGATGATTTTATAGTATGCCCACTCAACGTGCGTCTTACAAATGTTCGACAGAACTCCACCACGCCACATTATTTTTTTTCTGGAATATTTAATTCTAGAAAAAAATAACTTATGCAAATTTACTCTATAAAAATGTAAACACTAATAAAGAAATAATCTCACAATTTATTAAATAAAAATTGAATACATAGTGCAGTGATATAACTTATAATATATTGAGGATGAATTTATTAGCAGCATCTAAAAAGACATTACAGACAACTATAAAAATTCTAGATGGTTTATTTTAGTAACATAATAGATTTTGAGAGGATCTCTAAAACGCTTTTATCAGTAACAAAGATAAAAATACTTGACAAACTTTATTAGAACAGTAAATAAAAATATTTCTAGAGAAATGCAGGGTTAACATCCTTATGCACATGTAAGTATATTCAAAAGTACTAGTCAAAAGAATATTCATATATTATTATTCTAGCAATATTATTAAACCTTATGCTAGTATTTGTATGGATGTGTTTTTCTGTTGTACAAAAAAGAATATCGATTTCGATTTCAGACATATGTAATCCTTTTATTCTTAAGTTGATTCTTCATGATATTTGGAACTCTTAATTTATTAAAATACACTTTTCAAAAGTATTTTAATGACAAAAATACATTGATAGCATAAGCTATAATTAATCTTTCTATATTCTCTCTCATTTTTAGCATGGGTCATTTGAACACAAGTTAACATAATTTGGTGAATGAAATCTTTAAATTGATTTTTACTACATTTTGAGCGTGGAATTTTAAATATGCAAACAGATTTTTTCGGTGCTATTTTCACAGCCTTGCATAAAAATGTAGTCTTTGCTACCTAAAAACACTGGCAAAACTGAACAACTATTTCTTTTCAACGCTAGAAAAACTGAACATTAGCATATACCTAGGAAGCCGGAAGAGACCAGTTTGGCCCATCCCAACTTTTTTACATGTAGTAGATCAATTAGACATCTTAAATCATCAGTTCTAATCCTAATTAATTTAATGAAAAATATATTAGAGACTCGATCATCAAAATTCTATGGTGTTTTATTCTATTTGGTTAACGAAAATATTAGATTAAACGGAGCGCTAACTTTAAAATTATATTTATATATTAGTTTCTTAGATAATTGAGTTTCTTTTTTTCTCTAAATAATAATAATAAAAGGTATACTGAATTACTCTCGTATTTTCAATGAGTACCTTATTCTTACGAATGGGTACGTTACACCCAAACCTACATGGGGGTATAGAGTACCTACCAAAATATTTTAAGGGCCACTCTGGCCTTTCCCTTTATTCTATATTTAAGAATCTATCTGTCTATATATATATATGTGTGTGTGTGTGTGTGTGCGTGCGTGTGTGTAATACAAAAATTATAAATACTTTTGTATTAATAACAACATTAAAACTCTTTCGTTTTCATAAAATTTGAGCACTAAGAACTGTAGGGTCATCGGTCAATTCTATGGATAGGACACTGTAGGGTCATCAGTCAACTCTATAGATGGGACACACATCAACTGGTTTCAGGGGACAATCTCGATCCACATCAGCATTCCAGTAGAAGCGACTGTACAGGTAGTGAAAAAAGACGGGGTGTGATTTCATCTTTTAGCATCGATTAGGCGATTTTTCTCCTGGCGTGTGTGATTGGGATTTCGACGTAGCAGCCAGTCGGACGAATGAATAAACACTAATTTTCAAATGGATAAACACTAGTTTTCTTTAAAAGGTTTCCTCCACGAAGACTACTTGTGATAACTGGGCTCCAGCCCCGTTATTTTTGGATTGTTATTAGTCAAATGAAGAGAATTCAGAAGGCCATACTTCTTTACAAGCTTTTATTGAATTGGTTCGATGGTAGAAGTAGAAGTCTCACCCACTCTCCCAGATGGAGGTGGTGGACCAATATCAAGACAGTAGCGGCGAAGGTTAGATTGGCAGCATCATACAGCAAAAGACACGCAAAAACGATTGCTCCCGCATTAAATACTAACAGAAAGATAAGTGAAAAGGCTCAGTCCTTGCATACTTTGTATCCTTACGCATTAAGGAAAATAATTTAATGCTTCCTAATATGGAAGTGACAGAGGGACAAGATTCTAAAAATAACTCCTCCTTTGAAATATAAATCTAATTATAATTTAATAAAAGAATTTAAGAGCTTATTTCATCATTCATGTGTTTGCAGTATATATATATATATATATATATATATATATCTTAAATTCTTTTCTAGTGTAAAACTGATTTTGAATGTAAATATTTAAATAAGATAACATTTTTTTTTTATAATTAAAGTCTTATTTTTTCCCTCATTGTTCTTGTATAATACGGAAGTTTTTAAGTAGGCTCAACTCAGCTGCGCTGTAAAAGTAGAACGAGGCAGGAAAGCTACTCCGTTATTTTACATAAAAATATAAAATAATGTTAAAATCAACTCAGTAGTTTTGATCTTTTAATTTAACATGATTTTTAATCAATCTTCGATTAGCATATTTCAGTTAATTATTCGATTAATTAACCCGATGGCGTTTAAATATTAATTCGACTTCCCCATAGTGCTTTCTTTTTTTCACTACGTTCTTGATAAGGATTCTAAAAATATATATTAAGGGCAGCCTTTATAAACATTTGTATATTTATAAAAAAAAGTAAGAATTTCGCTTTGAAAGTTTAGATATCATACTTTAAGATTGGGTAGAATGAAAAATAAGAGCTTTCAGTCATTAAAATTCCATACTTCAAAAAATTTAATAAATGGATATTACTTTCGAAAAGAATAAAAAATAATTCAGTGCAATGCAAAATGATGAAGAAAATAATTTTTAATGTCACACGATAAAGCAAAAAATTTATTGCCAAAACTAGTAAAGTATGGTACAATTTACGGTGTTTCTGGCAATATGGGAGCACTAAAAAGGTTTGTAATTTTAACCGAAGCACATTGGTTGTGATTTTGGTAAAATTGACAATAAAATATAATTTTAGAATATGGGATAAAATTAAGGAAATGTGGTAATATTTGGTAATTTAATTATGATACTATACAGCATGGCATAGAAATCAATTTTTTGGCTCTATTTTTCAGTTTTTTTTTATATGAAGTAATAAAAACTATAATTTTAAAAATCAGAATTTCCGGTAAACCAATACCCTATGCAATAGAAAATTACCAAATAGAGTAATTAAATGTTTTGGTTTTATCAACTGAAATTATGATTTTTTCCCAAAAATGTCATTAACATATATATATATATATAACACGGTAATTTTACCAGAATCTTATACTTAAAAATACAACTCTCATTAAAAAATATCTAAAAAGATTTTTGTTTTATTTTAATACTATAAAATAAGAGAAGTGACTAAGAAATAGCGATTCACCTGAATATATTCATTCCCTTTTCTTGTCCAAATAATGATGATAATACCGCGACCGCTAACAGGCTTTAAATGTGTAAATTAGTTACAGTTTTATGATTATGGATTTTATTTATTTATTTTATTTTTTATTTTTTGCCAGAAATGTCATTATCATATTGTACGTTAACTTTACCAGAATATTATACTTAAAAGGACAACTCTCATTAAAAAATATCTAAAAAGATTTTTGTTTTATCTTAATTTTATAAAATAAAAGAAGTGACTAAGAAAAAGCGATTCACCTGAATAATTTCAGAATTTTCACTTTTCTTGTCCAAATAATGATAATAATACCGCGACCGCTAACAGGCTTTAAATGTGTAAGTTAGCTACAGTCCTGTTTCCCCGATGTTTCTTCATAATAAGATTTTTCTTCATAAAAATCGCAATTTCTGAGAAAATGTTTGCCTCGAGTGTTTTCTCATTGAAAATAAAAGAAGAAGAATGATATTAAACTTTTTTCGGTATTAAAAAAGTTACGCTTTGTATTCTATGACAAACTTTTCTATTCTTTATTTTTATTATAAACTTCTACTCTATAACATATTTATATATTATGAGATTTGAAAAAGAAAAAAAAAACGCTTTTTGAAACTATTTAATGGCGTAAAGGAATTTATAGGGAAAATGCTAAAGGGATAATTTAGGAACAAAAATTTACCATTTAGTTATTTGACATTATGTTTTTTCGTTTTTGTGGTTTTTAAAAATTGCCGTAATAAGATTAATAAGATAGTGCTAAAACAATAGCATATTTCAAAAACAATACTGGCAAGTAAAAGAAAAATTTTAATGGAAGAAAAATACTGTTTGATGAAATATTTTAAGAAATACCCATTTTACATAGTTTGTATCAGTAAACTGACATTAAAATTAGTTTTAACGTCATTTTTTGTGCGGAAAATATATAAGATTTCTCGGGAATAAGAATTTACCTTTCAATTATTAAAGATAATTCCATATCCTTTTATCATTTTAATAATATTTTGGATATTAAATTAACTACTAATAACTTTATAAAATTTATCATAGCAAATAAAAAATATAAGTAGAATCAAACAGAAATTTATAAAAAAAAAAAAAAAAAATTTTATAAAAACGAAACTAAACGAAATTTCTATTGCTTTCATAGTTTATTAAAGGGATTAAAATTTATCATAATCCGTGTTTTTCCAGGAAAATCAAGTGGGAGTTGTTAGCAATTAGAATTTTCTCTTCCATTTAATTTTGTTTTTTACCTTATTTTATAGTAAAAAAAACTATATTATAAATAATTTCAAAATAATTGCATATTTAAAAAAACAATAACGATTACAAATGAGAAACAAACAGTTGAGTTGAATCAGTACAAAATATTATCATTTGATAAAAGGAAATGTGACAAAAATTCATTGCTTGTCATAGTTAATAAAAAATAAAAGTTTTTAAAAATAATTTTAACACCATTTCTCTAGGGACAGTATTAAGAGAAGTCGTTAGAAATAAAAGCCTATCCTTCATTTATTTAACGTTAATACTTGCCATTTTGTTATTTATAAAAAATTCTAACTACTTAAATGATCTCGAAGTTACTGTCATACTTAGAAAATAGTCATAGCAAATAAAATTATTTAAATGAAATTTTTGTATACTTCTATTTTTACTTGCAAAATAAACAAAAATAAATTTTTTAGAATATTTCATGAATTAAAAATTTGTTGAATTGAGATTTTCAAAACCATTTTGCTCAGCAAAATTGTTTGCTGAGAGTTTTTAGAATGTATATTTCTGTCACCTAGCGTTATTTTAAAAAATAACTTTAAATAGTTTTTTTTTATAATTTTTAGTGAAATTTACATCTTGAAACTAGTATTTCAAAGTATCTATATATATATTTCTCTTACACGGCACCAAAAAGAAAGCCTCATTACAACTTCCCGAATAGCAACGTTAGAAAATCGACCATTGATTGCATCTAAAAATGTCACATGCCAAATCTAGTTGAGGTGGCTCAACATATAGCGCTTTTAAAAACGGAAACAATAACCAGATTGAGCATTATCAGGTTGTTCAATTCAGCTGCGGCAAAAATAAAAATAAACAACTTAAAAAATAAAAATGCTTTTGCCAGCCATAGAATTTTTTTTAAGTTAACTTAGCAACATAAATCAAAACTATGAAACCTGAGCGCTTGACGTAACAAATCCTTCAATTCTATAAGTGTTGTATCGCCAAAAGCCCAAATTAACAATTGCAATTTCAAATTAGTATTGAAATGTACAGGTTTAGAATTTTCTACAGTGAAAAGTTTTCGGAACTTCAGTATTCAAAAAAGTATACAAAAGCTAGACGTTAAAAACGTATCCAATGAGCGAACAAAGCGAGCATTGGATTGCAAAGCAATCCGAAATGAACTGCGAAACCTGTTCCGGGGGTTGGTGAGCGCCAGCGATCAGGGGGCGAAGCCTCCTAGTTATTATTTAATTCTTACCTTATCCCAAGCATTTGACTTTTATAACAATGTCGCAAAAGTTATAATACTTATAAAAATATTTCCTTTTGTTTAGTAATAGTTGTTATGAATAAAAATATACCTCTCAGATAATTAGGGTTATTTTTAAATATTTTTAATACTTTTTTTTAATTAGTAATGAAACTTGCAATTTAAAACTTTTATCTTAATTTACTATTTTTCAGTTTTTACTTTATCCCTAGTACTTAACTTTTATAACAACGATAAAATAATTTATCATATTATTTCCATTTATTTAAATTCCAACAACATTTAAATGCCATAAAAAATTCCGGATCAAATTACAGCATTTTGGGTGTATCATCTGCAAAATCCTTTTTACTGTTAAATTAATTTTTTGCTTAAAATAACGTAAAGTAATTTTTACAGTAAAGTGTTTTAGTTAAAATGATTCAGTGATTTTACAGTAATGATTACTGTAAAAATTCAGTCAAAATGGATTCCAGTGAAAATGAATTTTACGGTAAAAAGTACCGTCACCATGAGTGCAGGAACTTTTTATTGTTATTTAATTGCGATTTTTTTATAGTTCAGTAAACATGAAAAGATAGTTGATTATATTATACTTGGGCTCACTAGCGTACATTAATTGCTGGCCGATATAGTAATTAAGCAATGGTTATATCTGCATTGACCAAGCTTTATATTAAAATCCTCATACATTATACTTTTTTATTCTTATATATTTAGAAACCTTATAAAAAAGAAGAAAACAAATTATAGATGTTGGGGATCAGAATTTACCATTAAAAACAAAACAAATAGAAACAAATCATAGCTATGAATTACTGATGGAAAAAACCTCCAAAACCCGTTTAATTTCAGGTAGAAACTTGTATTGCTAATTGTCTTTCTATTTCTCTCTGTTTTCATCTTTAAACTAACTGATCAGATTTCAGTAGCGGTTTCGTTTAGTCCCTTCTTAAATAGTAATTTGAAACCACCAATTCGTATAATTTTCTGTCTTAACTTTTGAAAAGGATTATAAAAATACACTGAGAAGAAAAGTATGGTTTAATCTATCTGAATATAGTAATATTTACCGTTTTGCTGGCTATATAGGAGCACCAAAAAACCTCGGAAATTTTTACCGAAATGTTTTGTAATGCTTTTTTGCTAAATTAGCAATAAAATATAGTTTTATAATATGAGATAAAATTTGATAATTTCATCATGATATCATAGAGTATGGCATAAAAATTATTTATTACGTTGAAGTTACTTTTTGGTTAATTAAGTAATTTTTACTAAATGTTAGATAATGAGAATTATTATTCTGAAAAATAGAATTTCAGAATAGAATTCAAACCGTTGCCACACGAACGGAAAAAGTACCTAATGAATTTTTTAAATACCATATTTTGGTTTTATTAACCAGTATTGCGCTATCTCAGGAATATCATTACCATATAGTACGGTAATTTTACCAGATTTTTTTTCTCCTTGCACAAACTAAAAAAATACTAATATAAATTAAAGTTAGACAAGAGCTATCCAGAAGTCTTATCTCTTTAAAGTACACTATCTATCAATAAATATTTGGACACGTGTGATTGAAAAGAAAAACAAACCTTATTCATAATCAATAGTTGGTAGAGCCTGCACGAGAGGCAATTACAGCGTGAACCCTCCAGGGCATACTTTCCACAAGTCCTTGTGTGATGGCAAGTTGTATTTTCTTCCACTCGGCTTGAAGAAGACATGTAAGTTCCTTCACCGATTTTGGATGGGTAGTACACCTCTTAATTTGGTGATCCAACTCGCCCCAGAGGTTCTCGATAGGGTTCAGGTCTGGGCTCTGGGCAGGCCAGTCTACTCGATTGACCCCATTGGCACCATACCAAGCCTTGGTGACCCTCGCTACATGACAGCTAGAATTGTCGTCCTGGAAGTAACAGGGGTCCATCCCATAAAACTGCCACACCGTAGGAAGCACATTGTCATCGAAAATAGAGCAGTAGGCATCGGCATTGACTTACCATGAATGGGGACCTAGGGTCCCAATCCATTCCAGGAGAAACACCCCCAGACCGTAATTCCACCTCTGCCGAACTTGACTGTTGGCACAATGCATTCTGGCAGGAGACGTTCTCCAGGCATACGCCAGACCCAGACCCTGTCATCCGAACGGTAGAGGAGGAACCTTCGTTGCTCCAAAGAACCACTTTCCACTGATCTACGGTCCAATTTTGATGTGTTTTGCACAACATTAACCGAGCAGTGCTGTCGGACTTGATGATCGAAGGCTTATGGGCAGAAGCACGACCATGAAAGTCAAGGAGATGTGCTTCCTTACGGATGATATTAATTGAAATAACACTCCCGGATGCCTGTTGAAACTACTGGAGTATGTGAATCCTTGGGCTTGGTACGGTTCTTCCGACTTTCTCTGGACAACACCCGTCGGTCTCACTCTCCCAGTTTCGTTGGTTTTCCGACTCGGGACACATTCTGACACTCACCGCTCACCTTCCACTTCTTAATCACATAAACCGATTTTGGGTAATTCAGCTCGCTAGATATGTCCCTTAAGGTTCGGCCATTTTTGTGATACCCGACAATTACACCTTTTTCGAAATCAGAGAGCTCCGAACAGTGTGGCGTCTTGCATGGGACTAATGCCGATGCTGGATGCTGGATATGGGGTGTATCTGGGTATTTGGCGCGAAGCGCCACCAACCGATTCGTCGATTCTGTGTGGACATATACAATAGAGTCTTATGTTCAAAAGAGTTCTAAGTATTAACTAAGAAAGTTTAGTTCATCATAGGAGTAGGGCATGAGCTGTGGTGTGATGATCATCATTGAGATGGCGAGACCCCATTTAGTAGAGATTGAAGTAGGCTTGTAACTTTGGGATTTTTAAGGAGCTCCTGCAATTCTTTCACTAGTGAAACTAGACGGTGGGCTGTGGGTGCTGGTGAGTCCTTGGTCTGTGGTCTTTTTCGACTGGGGCGGGCCTCACACCCAGTGAAATTTGAGGTGTGATTCCCCTCGCAGTTACAACATTTGGCGGGAGAATTTCTGTCCTTTTCACATTGGTATGAATAGTGGGGTTCTGCACACTTCATGCATCTTGGAGGGTTGGTACAGGAACGCTGTGTATGGCTGTAGCCCTGGCATCGGAAACACTGTATCGGCCGCCGGCCGCCACGGAATCTCTCGGTGCTGATGGGGATATTCTTGATACTCGGGATAGAGTATACCTTCTGCTGCTTGGCCAATGGAGTGATGATGAGGAAAAGGGGGTGGAGCCTATAGGCTCCACCCACCCTCTTCTTCAACTGGATAACTTTATGGGAAATGATGTTTAATTTCTCTATTTCTAGAGAAATATCTTCTACTTTGAAGTCATCAGGGAGCCCTCGGATGAGAATTTTTGCTGACTTTTGTGGTTGCTCCTTGGGTTCTGATGTTGTGATAGTAGTGGGCTCAGGCTCTGGGAGGGAAACAGGAGTAGAAGGGCTGTTAGTAATCTTTGTAGTGGTTCATTGAGCTTGCTTCTTCTTTTTTCTCCTCTTGGCTGGTGGTTCTTTGTGATTTTGGGTCTGGGGCTCAGTTTCTGAGGCCGAGGCTTCTTCACTAGGCTCCAAGTTGTTCTCATTGATGTTATCGGGAACTGGGGGATTTGGCTCAGGAGATGTATCTATCTCAGAGGGTTCCATCGGCGTTTCAGGTGGGCTAGGCTTAACTGCTTCGATAGGCGTAATTTCTTTGTCAGGCTCCTCTGGGAGTAGTTTATTTCTTCTGATGGTGAGAGCTCTCGCTTGATAATCACATACGAAAGTTGGTTTGTGTCTCTCTCTAATTTGCCATTGCACTGCCTTATTGCATTGTTCAATTTGTATGTCAAGGGCCTCTTTAGTGACTAACTGACTAGCAAAAGTAGAGCAAAACTCCAATCGCTCCTCATCTGTGTTCAGCAAATTGAATTCTTCACGATAAGTGAGTTGCTGCACGGGCCTCTCGGTCCGCCGCTTCCCACCTCGGGCATAACGTTGATAGGACATGGTACGCTCAGAGCTGGTTTCAACACAACCGCATTCTGCCAATGCTTTAGTTGATCTCCGTTCTGGTCCTGGTGCCTGGTCACTAATGCCGATGTTGTTCCCTAAACGATATATACCAGCTAGGGGCGTGACGTATCTCAAGACCGCAGATATAGTCATTTGCATAGGTGCCCAAATACTTATAGGTAGATAGTGTATATACTTTTATAGTAAAAAAGAAACAGGATTTAAAATAAAATTTAAAACATGCCAGCTAACTTTCTTAAATTTATATAAAAATTAAATGTTTATTCTTAAAAGTATGATTTTTCTCTGGAGTTCATGTTAAAAATGAATGGCAAAATTGCATTTTTTTTCGCCTTTTACTTATTAGATTACTTTCTGACTATAGTTTCTCATCATTTCAATTTCAGAAACATTTTTGATTATATTACGACTTACATGTATTAAATGATGCTTATAATTTCAGATAGCGTGTGAAGCAATAATTCAATTAGAATCTATACAGGAAATGAATATAATTTCTTTATGCCTCAAAATATTTACATTTGATTCACACTATTAGAAATTTCTGGGGGGAAATGTTTAATGACAAGTTTTTAATTGTTATTTTATCACATATACCGTTACAGTCAAATAGCCTTAAAAAAAAGTTGGTATGCAAATTGTATGACTGTGATAATATTCTTTTATTGACTGCTTTCACCTAGTACGGTTGAAGAACTAGATTTTATTCTCACTTACCTTATGGAGCCACGTAGTTAATCGCCGCAGGATACATACTATAACCGAGATGCCTAATATGTCATTCTCATAAACAGTTTAACATGGGTACGATTCTCAGCACTGGCACCACAATATTTCTTTCAACACATGAAGTGTTTATACAACCTGCACTCTTCAATTAGTACACCCTGGACAATTAGATTACGAAACTTCCATTCACGAATAAATGGTAGAATCAAAGAGCAGCTCAATACAAAACATTCCGATTTTTCCCATCTCTCACGATAGATGGCACCACCAGATAAACTAATAAAACACATTCTACGGTTCTTTTGAAACAACACATCTCAACAATAACTTAAATTTATTGTCCATTACCTAACGAAAAGCCCAACATAGCTTGGTTCCTATGTCCAGTTAAATTTCATTTTTACGGTTTTGAAAACCGTAAAAGTAAGGGATTGTTCCTAACTTTAAACTTTACGATTAATCGGATGGACAGATTGCTGTCGGTTATTTTACCTTAATTTTAGAATGAAAATTCTAACTGTGCATATCAAGGTAAAAATGCACTTCATAAAATTACATGACTAATATTTTTCCCTTTATGTAAAGGTTAAGTATGATATATTAAGCATTATGTGAAGAAGAAGAATTATTTGCTAAACGCTATAGATAAATGAAACAAAAACCTTATTTTCTTAAAAATATTATTAAGTATTGCTTAATAATTTATTCACGCAAATAATACATTTTTAGAAGTAAAATTAGCTTGGAATTAAATAAATTATATATCATTCATATTTATTTATAAGGTGATAAATAATTATATATTATTTATAAGGTTAGTATTTTTATCTTGACTTGTTACAAAGGATGTTGTGAGTTCTATTTTTATGATATTTTAATTTCTATCGTCGCTTTTTTCTTGTTAACCCGTTGCAAGGAGAAAACATAGCTTAATTTGCAAATCAGTGTTCGGGTAGGGGACCACTTTGATCAGTCTGCGAAGGGATCGAGGAAGTGCGGCATTGATCTTCGTTAAACTGTTCTACCGTGAAGTGCTCGACTTCGCAAGGCAGGTCATTAAGCTACCAAAGTGGAGGAGCCATCCCCTACACAGGGGATCAAAATTGTGTCATCCTCAGGGATGTTCTGAGCGTTGCCAATAGCCCATTGCGCAGTTCTAGTGCGACGCAAATAAACTATTACTGCTATTACTTGAGCACATTCTAAATAATTTATTAACTGTAATTAAAAAGCGGAGGTGCAAATGTTAAAATAAATTTATATTTTTCTCTTATAAGACAAATTCAGGCAATAAATTTATTTTACTTTCTGAAAAGAGAAATTAATGAAAACTGTTTTTAAAAAAATCGAACGAATGATTTTTCAGCATTGCAGTATTAGATACAGAAAACGACTTCTTATTATTTGTTGAGTTATAAACAGAAGAGAATGAGGCACGAAACGGAAATTGTTTACTATCAACTGGCTTTTAAAAGAAATCAGGAGTTAATTAAATTTTGCTTCCAACTGAAATACTGAAAGGTTAAAAACATTATGCCTTTACATTTCTGCATTTGAACATTTCCAATTAGAATATCGAAACTTTAGAAAGATTTTCAAAACCAAGAAAAAAAAGAGTTCTTTGTGAAACAGTCAAGCTTCTCACTATTTCCGAATTACTAAGAACGCGAAATTTTAAATTAAGTTGTATAATTAAGGTATATCTCAGCGATTCTTATATTTTTACGTCTGTGAGTTTTAGTCTACTGCGGAAAATAATTTGAGAAATTACCAGATATTTCTCTAAAATATTCTCGAGCAGTATGCTTATTAATCATATTATTAGTATACCTAAGCTAAATATTTTCTATTATTTAGATTAATATATATTTAGATTATATACTAGAATATATATTCGGTCTACTAATTAAATTCTGAGAGCCAAGAATGTCAGTCTAATGTAGCAAACATCACTTTTCTGACTAAAACAGTTGTATAAGAGAAAATTCAGAGAGATGTGAATAAACAGTGCCCCAAAATGTCAAAAAAAAAAACCTAATAACTATTGATGCAATGATCGAATCTTCACGTTCTAGGGGGTGTCCTCAAATATGATATTTAGTTAGTGAAAACGATATTTTATGTTACGAAATCAGACACAAAAACGTACTTTCTCTGAATAAACATAACTTTTTTTTGACGGATTTGGATTTCTGACCCCTAAAATATAGGGAGTAGCCACAATCTGGGAGATATGGTCCCTGCAGTTTGCTCTGAGGAGCAGTCCTAACTTTGATGCTAGTTTTACTTTTGAGGTATTTCGTCATATCTCGAAAACTTATACAGCGAATGGAAAACTTTTTGTACAGAATTATAAAATACGTTTATCCAAAGATAATTCCATTTAAAAAAATAAATGTTAGTAATTATTTATTATTTTTTATTATTTTATTTAATAATAGTCGAAAACATTTTGAAATGTAAGGTAAAAAAATTACGTGGCAAAATAGAAAATATTTAGCGAAATTGGTTGAATAGTTCCTGAGAAATCGAATTTTAAGTATACGACTTTTTTGATCGAAACTATACCGCATTAAGGATAAGTAAATTTTAATTATACTACGATTCAACTTAGCACCGTATAATGGTTGTAAATTTTAATGCTTTTATGGTTCAACTTACCACCGTATTAAGTTTGCAGTATATCAGCAAATTTGAACGTTGTCATGCATTAAAATTTCTAACATACGATTTTTGAAGATACTTAGAACTGATGAATTAAAACAATTCGCTGTTTTTTCACTATGCTTTACAAGAAATTTTCAAATGTTTCGATGCAATAAAACACTTTAAAACATTTAATGAAAATAAAACAAAATAAAACTTTTGACAAAATAAAGATTTTTAAAACAGTAATTTATATAATTGCTATTCTCCACTTTTTTTTTTTACTATTCCAGTTTCTCTTTTGTTTATTTTATTTTCTGTCAAACACTTCTAGAAAAACTCGTTCAAATTAATATAGTACAACTTTTTACCGTATTACAAATTTGACCGATATTATGATTCACCTTATTAAAGTTGCAGTAAATCAGCAAATTTGAGCTATGTCATGATTCAAAATTTCTAACATTTAATTATTGGATATATTTAGAACTGGTGAATCAAAATCAAATTGCTTTTCCATATTACTTTTACTTAATGTTTTACAACTTACTTTCAAATGTTTTTCTTTTACACAACATTAAAATATTTAACAAAGATAAAACAAAATAAAACTTTTTAAAAAAAATAAATGTTTTGAAAACATTTCTTGAGTGTATATAACTGCTATTTCCTATTTCTTTTTGCTATTCCTGTCTCTGTTTATTTGATTTTATTCTCTATCAGAAACTTCTAAAATAACTCGTTAAAACTTAGTTTTACCTTTAAATTCATTCTAACTATTTTCTTTCTGTTCGGATAACAGTTTTAAAATCATCATAGATCCAAAAGAATTTCTCTCTTGCGTCATTCCTTTTAAGAAAAGAAAATTTTGTTTCTCCGAAGAGATTTACTATTTTACGAGTTCTGATTATATTTTGTTCTCTTTTAAAGAAAACATTCCCCTGTGCGGTAAACATTTCTATTCCAATAAAAACAACATCTCAAACAAGCTCTTACAAGGTTTGGCATGTTTTAAATTGAAGTTGGTGATTACAAAACTATGAAAATTTTTCATGTATACTTTATGTATATTTTGATGTATATTTTTATAAGTTTTATGTACACGTTTGTTTCCTGGAGATATTTTATGTTCCACAAGTTCTGATTATAATTTGTTCTATTTTGAAGCAAACTTTTCCCTGATCGGTGAACATTTCTATTCCAGTAAAATCAACATCTTAAACAATTTCTTACAAGGTTTGGCATACAGGTTTAGCTTACAAGGTTTTAAATTGAAGTTGGTGATTACAAAAACTATTGAAATTATACATGAGTTATGTATATTTTAATGTAAATTTTAAGTAGATGTTATGTATGTGTTACGTATATAATATGTAGGGGAGAGTGGGGTCAATTGTAACAGGGTACGATTGTAACAGAGCAAAAATTTCGAGTGTCGGGTTCTAGATTTGGTTCCTAGGTGACGCACAAGGTGTATTTAATAAATCTACATGTATACCCCTGCTGGCAACCATTTTTATGTACTTTTGAAAGAGTTACATCACAAAAGATATTTTCACGCTACGTAGGTACTTTTTTTGGTATTAGAATATTATATTGTAACAAAGTAATTTTGTTTAAACAAATAAAAATTATTAACCAGATATGTAAGTGAACACCTTAACTAACATTTTAAAAAAAGAAGATTAGTTTTATTAATTAACTAGCATAGTTTTTAACAAATGAAGCTGAAATGGCGTCTTGGGGACAATTGTAACTATAAGTAAAGGAACGAATGTAACAGCTGAAAATAAATAATTTTATGTTCACAAACCATTACTTAACTCTTTAAGAAAACCCTAATAGTTTCCTATATCATTTATATTATGTTGCATGTACGTCAGCAAAAAAAAAAAGATATCACCCTGAATAATTTTCGTTCTAATGATCGGATTTTCACGAACTAAGTGTCAATCTTAATGGTTCCTGGGGGTGACCTCAAATATGCTAATTAGTTAGTGCTAACTATTAATTAAGTTACGAAATCAGACAAGAAAACGTACTTTCTCTGAATAAACATATTTTTTTTTTTTTTACATATTTGGATTCCTTATCTTCAAAATATAGGGGGTAGCCACAATCTGGGAAATGTGGTCCCCATAGTTTGGTCAGGAGAGCGATTCAAAGTTTGGACCCCTTAATGTTAATTTCACTTTTTGCGTTTTCAGTCATATTTTAAAAACTAATGAAGAAATTCAAAAGAATATTGCTCCAACTCATAGAACGCATTTACCCAAAGATAATTTCATGAAAAAAATAATTTTTAATAATTATTAATTATTTTTTATTATTTAATTAAAGAGAGGATGAAAAAATTTTGAATTATAAGGTATGGATTTTTTTATACCATATTAATCTACATGCTTTTCAAAAAAAAAATCTAAAGTTTCAACTGTTTTTATTTATTAGAAGATGAGAAAAATTAAAATTAATTATTTGAAAAAAAAATAATTTGGCGACAATGAAAAAATGATTAAATGGGGCGATTAATATTAAAATGTGATAAACTTACGAAGAACTTGATTTAGCGCGCGTGGCGTAAAATTTCATTCATATTTTTTTCGCTAATAATCGTTTGCTAATCTTTTTATTTTTATTTTTTTAAAACTATAAAATACAATGTTTCTTTTTTAGTCCTCTAAAAATCTATTTGAAATTAAGTAAAGAAATTTGAATAAAACATTTTATTGAATAAAAAACATTTTATTCAACGAGTGTCGAGTTTTATAAAAGCATGCTTTTGATAGAATATGATTAACACCAGATTGTGCTTATTTAATGTGATTATTTTTTAGTTTTCTTTTCTCAATAACTGATACAATTACAATAATATACTTACGTATGAATAGATTTGGAATAAAATATTTCTCAGTTTCTTGTATACATTTTTTATGAATATTAATAAAAATACGTAGTAAACATATTTAAGCATATCTCACATCATCGCAAATTTCTCAACATCTTATGTATCGTGTGAATCTTAAAAGTAATTTTTTAATCACCTGTCCGGAAGTGTTTCGCGGAACTATTTTACCAACTATTTAATTAAATTTTAGCATTTTTAAAAATTTTATTCTTTACCCTACTACATTTATTATTTCTTCATTAATATACTAATCAATTTTTTTAGTACTTTAATTTAGATTTTCTTTAAAGTAAAGTTCCTTTTTACATTATAGTCAAGTTTTTTTTAAAAGAATTATTGTCTGCTAGCTAAGAATAAAGCCTTGTTAAGAAATTAAAAACACTCCGCTGTTTAAAATTATTTAATGCAAAACAGCTGATTGTTTACTAAGCATACTATTTTTTTTTCGAAAAAAGAATATAAATCATTGATTGTCTTTTTTGTTTTGTTTCTGGTGACTTCAACATAGATTATCTATAATAGTGCCCATGTTTTATAAGTCACTACAAAGAGTATAACGATACCGAACATAAAAAGCTGTCAAATACGTAGCCAAAACTTTTAAGCGTCTTAAAATATCTCAGTATCTTAAATGATTCTTTCTTTATGATTCCATGTAGATTTTTTTCCGGATAATATACTAAACTATTTTGTTTAATTTTTTACTTTAGCACGATTCCCAAGATATTATTGTAGTATAATTTATTATCAGGTACAATGCCTTATTTTGTTTAGCAGGAAACACTAAAAATTGAAATTTGTAAAAAGTTTTCGAAGCCGTGCGAATTTTAGAATCATCTGATTTAAAAAAATGCAATAAAAAATACTTAAATTTCCGAACTTATTTTGATTAAAAATAAAAAAAATAATAAAAAACGTGGCAAGAAGGCTAACATACTTTTTACAGAACTGTGAAAACCAGTTTTTCCTATATTTCGTCAAAAGAGGATAAGAATGATATTGCTCCAAGGAACCTACTCAATAATTTCGCTATTTCCAGAATGAAATCTGTTTGATCGAAACATATTTCCTTGAAAATAAAAACGCGGAAAAAATTAACTTTTATGATTTATCTAAGCTTATTCCATTCATTTAATGATAGCGGTATCAAGGTTAAGGATATGCGATGGAAGCCCCGTTTACTATTATACTATAAATGCGTTAAATCATATTGCTTGAATAATTTATTTTAAGCTTATTATTTAATAATTTTAAGCAAATAAGGGTGTAAAAATAAACTCGATCAAAATACTCCGAAAGTGTACCCTAAAATATTTGTAGAATAAACTTTGGAATCTATATATACAAAATACCTTTTCAAACAACTTCGAGTAGGACGGAAACGCTAACTTGTTTAAAATAGTTGTCCTTGTAACTGTTTAATTTCGATTTTTGGTGCTAGGGGACATTCCATTTTCACATTCGACTTTTGAAATTTCAATTGTTACCGGAATTTTTTTATGTCCTTAAATTAGAATGTTAAGGCTTGCAGCAAAAAAATATTGTACTGCATTGATTTTTTTACAAAATAGCGAATTATTATTTTTTTAATCTAAGAACCTGTTCCTATAACTTAAGTAAAACTTATTTTAATATCGAGTGAAATAATTTTATATATTGTGTAACTAAATAGATAATCCCAAGAAATTGAATTGAAAATATAAAAACTTCATTGATTTAAAAATCAATAGATGATGATAAAAATAGACATGTTTTGAGCACAATAATAAAAGTCACAACTTATTCAAGCTTGACAAGTTTTGAGAATGGACGCTTGAACGCTCGAAACATGTCGACTTTTACTTCCCTCTTCATATTTTTTGAAGCAAGTTGAGTTTTTTTTATCAATTATACTGTTTTACATTTGGGTCTTGATCATTATTTTGATAAGGATTTTACACTCGTTAAACTAAAAATATGCATTTTCATATTTCAACAGGAATTATGTGGTCTTTAAAAACATAAGAGCATCAATATTGTAAAAGTTATATTTAACTTGGTTTAAAATTAAAATTTTGAGACCAGATATTTTGAGTTAATGAAATTAAATATTTTATCTTTTAAGTTTTCGTGCACCCCTTTCAGTATCTTAAGGACCTTACACAAGCTCTGTTTAAAAAGAGAGTATCATATCAGATATATATAAAAAAACAAAACTAATCATAGTATCAGTATTTGGTGGTAAATGTAGCTTATCGTAATTGAAGAATATGCTGTGCGATATTTTATGGTGAATTTGCGAACGTAAGTTTCTAAATGTATCGAAGCATAAGGATGGTATTTGCTAATCATCTTTATCCAAAGAAAACCTTGTTATCTAAATATCTAGCAGAATGAAGCGATTTTTGAAACAATGAATCATACTATATGCAACATATTATGTCAATATCTTATTTTTAAACATAACCTATTTCAATGCTTTTAAAATACCTCTAAACATTCAGCAATTCCTTGAGTTATAGGAAAAAGAAATATCGAAAATTATAGAAAAACTTGTGAATGCGCTTTAGAATTACTATACAATATACATTTTATTTTTCAAGCACTTTTTTTTTCCTTCAAACTTTCTTGCTTAGAAGACTTGATTAAAGCTGTAAAAGTGATTATCCCTAAAATTTTGTATTTAGCCATAATAAGTTATGTTAATTTGATTTTAGTATGAAATCATCAAATAAATATAGTAGAAACAACATAATCTAAATAATATCAGATAAAATGTTCATGTATTTAAATTCTAAAACTTAGAAAATCATAAATAATTTATAATCGATTCAAATTTTCTTTTCAAGGGAGATTAAAATAATAAAAAAACTTTGCTTTTTGGACAGAAATCAGCTTAAAAATTGTCAATTGCCTAGAAACCTCGAGATATTTTCTATTAACTATTAATTAAACCTCTCTGAGTAATCACAGAACATTATTTAAATTTTTTTTCCAGTCAGAGCTTGGTTGCTTAGCAACCTAGTAAAATTAAGCATTCTTCTTTTGAATTAGTCAATGGGTTATCTTAAAATATTCATTTGCGCTGGCGACTTTTTTTGGCGGTTTTCTGGACTATCGCCAAATATATAAACCTTTGTTTCGACCCTATTTACCACCCATTTTTTTTAAAATTTTGTCTACCCCCCCTAATTCAAGTATCTGGATTCCAAATATGTAAAAAAAAATATATGTTTATTCAGAGAAAGTGCGTTTAGTGCGTTTTTGTGTCTGATTTCGTAACTTAATTAATAGTTAGCACTAACTAATTAGCATATTTGAGGTCCCCCCCAGGAACCATTAAGATTGACACTTAGTTCGTGAAAATCCGATCATTAGAACGAAAATTATTCAGGGTGATATCTTTTTTATTTTGCTGACTGTACATTATTTTATTTGTCACCTTTCAGAGCATAAATTAAAATTTTTAACCCCTTAAAGTTTAACCCTTTAGGTCTCTGCTCATTATTATTTTTACTCCTAAAATATCACTACTATTTTACTCTATAAAAAAATATATCACAACTATGATAATATGTATAATTAACTATGTTTTAGTTGAATTTATGAACTGTTACAATTGACCCCGTAAGTGGGGATAATTGTAACAAGTGCACTACTGTCAAAAATTGATAATAACTAATATAATAGCATTTAAAATAAGATATTCATTTTTTTTTATAGTAGAGGATAGTCTACTTTACTCGTCTGACAATTAATACTAATAATATATTGGATTTTTTGTTAGTTAAAAATAGTTAAGTAAAAATGTTACAATTGACACCACTCTCCCCTATAGTTTTTTTTTTTTTTTTTTTTTTTTTTTTTTTTTTTTTTTTATGCATATCCTTGTTTTCTGGAAAGATTTCCTAATTTACAAATTCGGTTTGCTTAGTTTTGTAACAACATTCCCTTGCCTGGTAAACATTTTCATTCCAATAAAACCTGCATTTTAAACATCTTTTTAACAATATTTAGTATTTAACATTTAATAAGAGGTTTAAACATTTTTTAACAGTAGAGCCAGGAGTACGGAAATTTTATTTTATTTTATAACCGTCGTTGAACAGCCAATCAAATTTTTGGGTTTACAACTACTAATGTTCAACTACGTTGCCTTATAATTTTGAACCCAATCCGAAAGACAAGGATCTTGGATCATGTATTGGGAAAAATTTGCCTTCGTGGAAGACTTTTTGATGAAATTAACCCGCATTCTCGTTACAAGGAGTGGAAGACCACGAGAAACACCCACGGTTAGCCTGACGGCAAGGGAATTATTTCCTTGCCGTTTAAAATTATGAATATAGCTTTTGAAAAAAGTATATCAATAAAGCCACTTATCATTGTTTTGTTTTGCTTTTTACCTTTTTAATTTAAACGCAAATATGTTGCGTATAAGCACTGTCTTATTATTTAAAATTATCAGATGTAAACAAATGTATGCATCCTTTTGAAGTGATTTTATCCTTTAGTAATTAAAATAATTCCATGACATTCTTCCACGAGAAGATATTATATTTACCAACTGCTTCAGTTGATATCTCACTTTTCCAAAGCTTTCCTGTTCGTGAACTATCTGTCTCAAAGCTTTTATTTGCGGACATTGTAAAGAGTTGCCTGAAAGCATTAGATAACATGTAATTCTATTTAAACGGAAGTTAGATTAGAAATGTTAATATCCGAAGTAATCTCAATTTAAGCATTACTCACTGAAACCCACGCATATAATACTGAAATCAATTCATTCCTCTAACAATATGGTTCAGTGTAAAATTCAGCCTATTTCTATTGTGTTTTTTTTTTTTTTTTTTTTTTAGGATTTTACAATTTTAATACTATTATTCATTGCTTTTTTATTAATTTTTTTTTCGTATTATGGATTTTGTTACTTTAATTTTCCAATTATTATTATTCTTAAAGTGTTTTTTTTTTCATAGATGGCAGCACTTAATTTAAATTTACTATTTTTACCAAATTTTATTTATTATTTTATTTCATAAAGCTTAAGGCATAGATATTATATCATTTTTTTCTTAACAATTTTCGTTTATTGTTTAATTAGTCAATCTAATTTAAACTCATATTTCAGTTTATTTTATTTTATTTTGGTTAATTTGTTTCCTGCTTTTCTGCTTTCATTTTAAAATAATTTACAATAAATTTTTTTTTTTTTTTTTTTTTTTTGCGTTTCCGAGATATTGACGCTTTACAAAAAGTTAATATATTCACAATGAAATTCTTATGCGGAAAGATATTTTTCCAATAAAGTGGTTGCAAAGCAAAATTTAGGAATTGAAATTTTTTCTTGTTTTAATAAATTTATATTAAATAGATTTTGCTGCAATTAATCATAAATTATCTATTTCTATCTATTTCTGAAACTTAGAAAATGATAAGTAAAGCAATAGATTTTGTAAGAAATAATAAAGAAATGTTGTAGATGACCTATATGACCTAGAGTATGATTATTTGCATAATATAGAGAATGAAAATTCTATTTAACAGAATAAATCTGTCTGTTTAATCTTTATTGAAGTTAAAAGGAATCTACAGCCTGTCTATCACGAGACTTCTCTACCTAAGAAATGTAAAAAATTTAGAAAGAAAATCACATTTTTCAATTTCTAGTGTGATATCCGTTTAAGGATTCTACAGCCTGTCTATCACGAGACTTCTCTATCTGAGAAAAGTAAAAAATTTAGAAAGAAAATCACATTTTTCAATTTCTAGTGTGATATCCGTTTAAGGAATCTACAGCTTACCTATCACGAGACTTCTCTACCTAAGAAAAGTAAAAAATTTAGAAAGAAAATCACATTTTTCAATTTCTAGTGTGATATCCGTTTAAGGAATCTACAGCTTACCTATCACGAGACTTCTCTACTTAAGAAAAGTAAAAAATTTAGAAAGAAAATCACATTTTTCAATTTCTAGTGTGATATCCGTTTAAGGAATCTACAGCCTGCCTATCACGAGACTTCTCTACCTAAGAAAAGTAAAAAATTTAGAAAGAAAATCACATTTTTCAATTTCTAGTGTGATATCCGTTTAAGGAATCTACAGCCTACCTATCACGAGACTTCTCTACTTAAGAAAAGTAAAAAATTTAGAAAGAAAATCACATTTTTCAATTTCTAGTGTGATATCCGTTTAAGGAATCTACAGCCTGCCTATCACGAGACTTCTCTACCTAAGAAAAGTAAAAAATTTAGAAAGAAAATCACATTTTTCAATTTCTAGTGTGATATCCGTTTAAGGAATCTACAGCCTGCCTATCACGAGACTTCTCTACCTGAGAAAAGTAAACAATTTAGAAAGAAAATCACATTTTTCAATTTCTAGTGTGATATCCGTTTAAGGAATCTACAGCCTGCCTATCACGAGACTTCTCTACCTAAGAAAAGAAAAAAATTTAGAAAGAAAATCACATTTTTCAATTTCTAGTGTGATATCCGTTTAAGGAATCTACAGCTTACCTATCACGAGACTTCTCTACTTAAGAAAAGTAAAAAATTTAGAAAGAAAATCACATTTATCAATTTCTAGTGTGATATCCGTTTAAGGAATCTACAGCTTGCCTATCACGAGACTTCTCTACTTAAGAAAAGTAAAAAATTTAGAAAGAAAATCACATTTATCAATTTCTAGTGTGATATCCGTTTAAGGAATCTACAGCTTACCTATCACGAGACTTCTCTACTTAAGAAAAGTAAAAAATTTAGAAAGAAAATCACATTTATCAATTTCTAGTGTGATATCCGTTTAAGGAATCTACAGCCTACCTATCACGAGACTTCTCTACTTAAGAAAAGTAAACAATTTAGAAAGAAAATCACATTTTTCAATTTCTAGTGTGATATCCGTTTAAGGAATCTACAGCCTGCCTATCACAAGACTTCTCTACCTAAGAAAAGTAAAAAATTTAGAAAGAAAATCACATTTTTCAATTTCTAGTGTGATATCCGTTTAAGGAATCAACAGCCTGCCCATCACGAGACTTCTCTACTTAAGAAAAGTAAAAAATTTAGAAAGAAAATCACATTTATCAATTTCTAGTGTGATATCCGTTTAAGGAATCTACAGCCTGCCTATCACGAGACTTCTCTACCTAAGAAAAGTAAAAAATTTAGAAAGAAAATCACATTTTTCAATTTCTAGTGTGATATCCGTTTAAGGAATCTACAGCCTGCCTATCACGAGACTTCTCTACCTAAGAAAAGTAAAAAATTTAGAAAGAAAATCACATTTTTCAATTTCTAGTGTGATATCCGTTTAAGGAATCTACAGCTTACCTATCACGAGACTTCTCTACTTAAGAAAAGTAAAAAATTTAGAAAGAAAATCACATTTATCAATTTCTAGTGTGATATCCGTTTAAGGAATCTACAGCTTACCTATCACGAGACTTCTCTACTTAAGAAAAGTAAAAAATTTAGAAAGAAAATCACATTTATCAATTTCTAGTGTGATATCCGTTTAAGGAATCTACAGCTTACCTATCACGAGACTTCTCTACTTAAGAAAAGTAAAAAATTTAGAAAGAAAATCACATTTATCAATTTCTAGTGTGATATCCGTTTAAGGAATCTACAGCCTACCTATCACGAGACTTCTCTACTTAAGAAAAGTAAACAATTTAGAAAGAAAATCACATTTTTCAATTTCTAGTGTGATATCCGTTTAAGGAATCTACAGCCTGCCCATCACAAGACTTCTCTACCTAAGAAAAGTAAAAAATTTAGAAAGAAAATCACATTTTTCAATTTCTAGTGTGATATCCGTTTAAGGAATCAACAGCCTGCCCATCACGAGACTTCTCTACTTAAGAAAAGTAAAAAATTTAGAAAGAAAATCACATTTTTCAATTTCTAGTGTGATATCCGTTTAAGGAATCTACAGCCTGCCTATCACGAGACTTCTCTACCTAAGAAAAGTAAAAAATTTAGAAAGAAAATCACATTTTTCAATTTCTAGTGTGATATCCGTTTAAGGAATCTACAGCCTACCTATCACGAGACTTCTCTACTTAAGAAAAGTAAAAAATTTAGAAAGAAAATCACATTTTTCAATTTCTAGTGTGATATCCGTTTAAGGAATCTACAGCCTGCCTATCACGAGACTTCTCTACCTAAGAAAAGTAAAAAATTTAGAAAGAAAATCACATTTTTCAATTTCTAGTGTGATATCCGTTTAAGGAATCTACAGCCTGCCTATCACGAGACTTCTCTACCTGAGAAAAGTAAACAATTTAGAAAGAAAATCACATTTTTCAATTTCTAGTGTGATATCCGTTTAAGGAATCTACAGCCTGCCTATCACGAGACTTCTCTACCTAAGAAAAGTAAAAAATTTAGAAAGAAAATCACATTTTTCAATTTCTAGTGTGATATCCGTTTAAGGAATCTACAGCTTACCTATCACGAGACTTCTCTACTTAAGAAAAGTAAAAAATTTAGAAAGAAAATCACATTTATCAATTTCTAGTGTGATATCCGTTTAAGGAATCTACAGCCTGCCTATCACGAGACTTCTCTACTTAAGAAAAGTAAAAAATTTAGAAAGAAAATCACATTTTTCAATTTCTAGTGTGATATCCGTTTAAGGAATCTACAGCCTGCCCATCACGAGACTTCTCTACTTAAGAAAAGTAAAAAATTTAGAAAGAAAATCACATTTATCAATTTCTAGTGTGATATCCGTTTAAGGAATCTACAGCCTACCTATCACGAGACTTCTCTACTTAAGAAAAGTAAACAATTTAGAAAGAAAATCACATTTATCAATTTCTAGTGTGATATCCGTTTAAGGAATCTACAGCCTGCCTATCACGAGACTTCTCTACCTAAGAAAAGTAAAAAATTTAGAAAGAAAATCACATTTTTCAATTTCTAGTGTGATATCCGTTTAAGGAATCTACAGCCTGCCTATCACGAGACTTCTCTACCTAAGAAAAGTAAAAAATTTAGAAAGAAAATCACATTTTTCAATTTCTAGTGTGATATCCGTTTAAGGAATCTACAGCTTACCTATCACGAGACTTCTCTACTTAAGAAAAGTAAAAAATTTAGAAAGAAAATCACATTTATCAATTTCTAGTGTGATATCCGTTTAAGGAATCTACAGCTTACCTATCACGAGACTTCTCTACTTAAGAAAAGTAAAAAATTTAGAAAGAAAATCACATTTATCAATTTCTAGTGTGATATCCGTTTAAGGAATCTACAGCTTACCTATCACGAGACTTCTCTACTTAAGAAAAGTAAAAAATTTAGAAAGAAAATCACATTTATCAATTTCTAGTGTGATATCCGTTTAAGGAATCTACAGCCTACCTATCACGAGACTTCTCTACTTAAGAAAAGTAAACAATTTAGAAAGAAAATCACATTTTTCAATTTCTAGTGTGATATCCGTTTAAGGAATCTACAGCCTGCCTATCACAAGACTTCTCTACCTAAGAAAAGTAAAAAATTTAGAAAGAAAATCACATTTTTCAATTTCTAGTGTGATATCCGTTTAAGGAATCAACAGCCTGCCCATCACGAGACTTCTCTACTTAAGAAAAGTAAAAAATTTAGAAAGAAAATCACATTTATCAATTTCTAGTGTGATATCCGTTTAAGGAATCTACAGCCTACCTATCACGAGACTTCTCTACTTAAGAAAAGTAAACAATTTAGAAAGAAAATCACATTTTTCAATTTCTAGTGTGATATCCGTTTAAGGAATCTACAGCCTGCCTATCACGAGACTTCTCTACCTAAGAAAAGTAAAAAATTTAGAAAGAAAATCACATTTTTCAATTTCTAGTGTGATATCCGTTTAAGGAATCTACAGCTTACCTATCACGAGACTTCTCTACTTAAGAAAAGTAAAAAATTTAGAAAGAAAATCACATTTATCAATTTCTAGTGTGATATCCGTTTAAGGAATCTACAGCCTGCCTATCACGAGACTTCTCTACTTAAGAAAAGTAAAAAATTTAGAAAGAAAATCACATTTATCAATTTCTAGTGTGATATCCGTTTAAGGAATCTACAGCCTGCCCATCACGAGACTTCTCTACTTAAGAAAAGTAAAAAATTTAGAAAGAAAATCACATTTATCAATTTCTAGAGTGATATCCGTTTAAGGAATCTACAGCCTACCTATCACGAGACTTCTCTACTTAAGAAAAGTAAACAATTTAGAAAGAAAATCACATTTTTCAATTTCTAGTGTGATATCCGTTTAAGGAATCTACAGCCTACCTATCACGAGACTTCTCTACTTAAGAAAAGTAAAAAATTTAGAAAGAAAATCTCATTTTTCAATTTCTAGTGTGATATCCGTTTAAGGAATCTACAGCCTGCCCATCACGAGACTTCTCTACTTAAGAAAAGTAAAAAATTTAGAAAGAAAATCACATTTATCAATTTCTAGTGTGATATCCGTTTAAGGAATCTACAGCCTACCTATCACGAGACTTCTCTACTTAAGAAAAGTAAACAATTTAGAAAGAAAATCACATTTTTCAATTTCTAGTGTGATATCCGTTTAAGGAATCTACAGCCTGCCTATCACGAGACTTCTCTACCTAAGAAAAGTAAAAAATTTAGAAAGAAAATCACATTTTTCAATTTCTAGTGTGATATCCGTTTAAGGAATCTACAGCTTACCTATCACGAGACTTCTCTACTTAAGAAAAGTAAAAAATTTAGAAAGAAAATCACATTTTTCAATTTCTAGTGTGATATCCGTTTAAGGAATCTACAGCCTGCCTATCACGAGACTTCTCTACTTAAGAAAAGTAAAAAATTTAGAAAGAAAATCACATTTTTCAATTTCTAGTGTGATATCCGTTTAAGGAATCTACAGCCTGCCCATCACGAGACTTCTCTACTTAAGAAAAGTAAAAAATTTAGAAAGAAAATCACATTTATCAATTTCTAGTGTGATATCCGTTTAAGGAATCTACAGCCTACCTATCACGAGACTTCTCTACTTAAGAAAAGTAAACAATTTAGAAAGAAAATCACATTTTTCAATTTCTAGTGTGATATCCGTTTAAGGAATCTACAGCCTGCCTATCACGAGACTTCTCTACCTAAGAAAAGTAAAAAATTTAGAAAGAAAATCACATTTTTCAATTTCTAGTGTGATATCCGTTTAAGGAATCTACAGCTTACCTATCACGAGACTTCTCTACTTAAGAAAAGTAAAAAATTTAGAAAGAAAATCACATTTATCAATTTCTAGTGTGATATCCGTTTAAGGAATCTACAGCCTGCCTATCACGAGACTTCTCTACTTAAGAAAAGTAAAAAATTTAGAAAGAAAATCACATTTATCAATTTCTAGTGTGATATCCGTTTAAGGAATCTACAGCTTACCTATCACGAGACTTCTCTACTTAAGAAAAGTAAAAAATTTAGAAAGAAAATCACATTTATCAATTTCTAGTGTGATATCCGTTTAAGGAATCTACAGCCTACCTATCACGAGACTTCTCTACTTAAGAAAAGTAAACAATTTAGAAAGAAAATCACATTTTTCAATTTCTAGTGTGATATCCGTTTAAGGAATCTACAGCCTGCCTATCACAAGACTTCTCTACCTAAGAAAAGTAAAAAATTTAGAAAGAAAATCACATTTTTCAATTTCTAGTGTGATATCCGTTTAAGGAATCAACAGCCTGCCCATCACGAGACTTCTCTACTTAAGAAAAGTAAAAAATTTAGAAAGAAAATCACATTTTTCAATTTCTAGTGTGATATCCGTTTAAGGAATCTACAGCCTACCTATCACGAGACTTCTCTACTTAAGAAAAGTAAAAAATTTAGAAAGAAAATCACATTTTTCAATTTCTAGTGTGATATCCGTTTAAGGAATCTACAGCCTGCCTATCACGAGACTTCTCTACCTAAGAAAAGTAAAAAATTTAGAAAGAAAATCACATTTTTCAATTTCTAGTGTGATATCCGTTTAAGGAATCTACAGCCTGCCTATCACGAGACTTCTCTACCTGAGAAAAGTAAACAATTTAGAAAGAAAATCACATTTTTCAATTTCTAGTGTGATATCCGTTTAAGGAATCTACAGCCTGCCTATCACGAGACTTCTCTACCTAAGAAAAGTAAAAAATTTAGAAAGAAAATCACATTTTTCAATTTCTAGTGTGATATCCGTTTAAGGAATCTACAGCTTACCTATCACGAGACTTCTCTACTTAAGAAAAGTAAAAAATTTAGAAAGAAAATCACATTTATCAATTTCTAGTGTGATATCCGTTTAAGGAATCTACAGCCTGCCTATCACGAGACTTCTCTACTTAAGAAAAGTAAAAAATTTAGAAAGAAAATCACATTTATCAATTTCTAGTGTGATATCCGTTTAAGGAATCTACAGCTTACCTATCACGAGACTTCTCTACTTAAGAAAAGTAAAAAATTTAGAAAGAAAATCACATTTATCAATTTCTAGTGTGATATCCGTTTAAGGAATCTACAGCCTACCTATCACGAGACTTCTCTACTTAAGAAAAGTAAAAAATTTAGAAAGAAAATCACATTTTTCAATTTCTAGTGTGATATCCGTTTAAGGAATCAACAGCCTGCCCATCACGAGACTTCTCTACCTAAGAAAAGTAAAAAATTTAGAAAGAAAATCACATTTTTCAATTTCTAGTGTGATATCCGTTTAAGGAATCTACAGCTTACCTATCACGAGACTTCTCTACTTAAAAAAAGTAAAAAATTTAGAAAGAAAATCACATTTTTCAATTTCTAGTGTGATATCCGTTTAAGGAATCTACAGCCTACCTATCACGAGACTTCTCTACTTAAGAAAAGTAAAAAATTTAGAAAGAAAATCACATTTTTCAATTTCTAGTGTGATATCCGTTTAAGGAATCTACAGCCTGCCTATCACGAGACTTCTCTACCTATGAAAAGTAAAAAATTTAGAAAGAAAATCACATTTTTCAATTTCTAGTGTGATATCCGTTTAAGGAATCTACAGCCTACCTATCACGAGACTTCTCTACTTAAGAAAAGTAAAAAATTTAGAAAGAAAATCACATTTTTCAATTTCTAGTGTGATATCCGTTTAAGGAATCTATAGCCTGTCTATCACGAGACTTCTCTACCTAAGAAAAGTAAAAACAAATTTTAAAAAATCCCATTTTTCTATCTCTAGTTTGACATCCGTATCAGTTAGAAAAATTGGTAAACGAATAATTACTTTCTTACTATACTAAACTGCAATGTTTCTTGACAATGGAGAAATATGCTGAGGGCAAACGAAGAAAATAGTTCCCGGCGCGATGTCTGTATTTCGAGGTAAATTACGCATTTCACAATAGAAATATGATAAGTTATCTTAACCCACACATATATAGCGTTAATTTGCTATAATTTTCTTAAAATTTTATATATTTTCAAATTTACGAGCGGCGCATCGCGGAATGGTAACTTTATTTAGAATTGAAGGCGTTAGCCAATGAGAGCTCACGATCAACAGACCCCGCCAAAGCGCTTTTAGGGAGAGCTTTAGGCGTGTAATTTCGCGCGCGCTTTATTGCATATTATCTTCAATCTTTTGCTGTGCTGTAGTTTATTTTTTATCGTTTGAGAAACCAGCTTTTTTAAAAGCTAATATATCGTTATTATTCTACCTATTCGTTAATTTCGTTATTATTAAAATAATGGAATCTACTCCTAAGTTGAACTACGTCTTTCAAATCCACAAGAAAGGCAGCGCTTTGAAAAGCTCTGAAAAAACAATTGTTATGAATGTATTTCATAAATTGCGAGAAGGGAATCCCAGCTATTCTATGAATGATGTGCTGTGTAAAACTTCGGACTTAACTGGCGTCTGGCGTATCTACCAGCAGCATCTCACGGATGCAAAAAGAATATGGCGGTAATGGCTCATTTTCCACTCCTGGGAAAAAAAGACCTGCAAGAAAATGCAAAGGAACTAGACTACAAAAGTTTGATGACTTTACTTTGTGTGCCATTCGTCGGAAGGTGCACTTGTTTTTTAAAAGAAATGAAATTCCAACCGTGGCTAAAGTTATGAAAGTAATCAATGAGGATTCTGACCTTCCGAACTTGACTGTTGACACAACCAGGAGGCTAATGCTCGATTTAGGATTTGTATATAAGAAGCGATCCCGCAATTCAATGCTGATAGAAAGGGAAGATATGCAAGTGTGGCGACGTCAATTTTTAAGACAAATTCGTCGGTACCGAAATGAAGGAAGGAACATAATTTACACCGATTAAACCTGGGTGAATTTTGGTCACACAAAAGAAGCAGTTTGGCAAGACACATTTATAAAGAGACCGAAAGATGCATTTATGTCAGACCTCTCAACTGGACTAAAAGCGCCCTCCGGAAAAGGATCCAGGTTGATCATTACCCATGCTGGAGGTGAGAATGGTTTTGTCAAGGAAGCTGAAGATATCTTTAAAGGAAAAAAAGGTAAAGGTGATTACCATGAAGAAATGAATGGTGATTACTATGAAAATTGGTTTCAAAATAAGTTACTCCCCAACCTTGCTGCCAATAGCATTATTGTGATGGACAATGCATCATACCACAGTGTTTTTGTGGAAAACATTCCTAACTCTTCCACCAAAAAGGATGACATTCGACAATGGCTGACATCGAAAAACATTTCCTGGAGCTTTGACATGCTAAAAGCTGAACTTCTGCTCCTCGTGTCTAATGTCCGTAACAAATATGAGGGCTATAGGGTTGATAGACTAGCCGAGCTTCAAGGGCATACTGTTTTGAAACTGCCCCCTTACCACTGTGAACTTAATCTAATTAAACATATTTGGAGTATTGTGAAAGGTAAAGTTGCAGCCGAAAATAAAACATTTAAAGAGAATGAAGTGAAACAGATCACGAAAGAAGCAATTCAAAACATTTCTACTGAAACATGGAAGAACTGTGTTAGCCATGTTATTAAAGAGGAAGAACTAATGTGGGAACTTGACGGAATGTGTGATTTTACCGTTGAAAGTTTGGTTATTAATGTTGATTCTGAATCAACTGAGACTGCTTCCGAAGGAGACACCAGTACTGATGAAGTTGTGTGTATGTCATCTTAAATGATACATGAATTAATTTTTTATTTTTAAGGAATAAATCTTGCAGTGTGTCATCCTTAATACCTACTAAGCTAAACAACTAACTACTAAGTTTGACTACTAAAAACACAATAAAAAGAGCTAGTAAATAACTTGTTTTTAATAGTATTAATCTGTAAAAAAAAAATATCGAAAAAAATAATTCCTTTAAGTATATTTTGTTTCAAGTGGACACATTTAAAAGTAAAAATAGGTACTATTTAGCTTTAAAAAAATTAAGTATACTTTTCTAAAGTGTAATAGAACAGTAACAATGTAAAGGGGAAATTTAAGAGACTGAGTATACAAAAATGAAATGGTCAAATAAGAATAGAATATTCTAATGTAAATATAAAGAAAGGTTGTGGTGTAAAAATACTGTTGAAAGGCTGAAGAAAATGATTGACTGTTGGGAGTTTAAATAAATATTTAAAAAAATGATTTTTTCAAAATAAATAATTGAAATTGTGATTTTATTTAAAAAATACTTGAAATTGAGATTTTTTTTTAAAGTGATATAAATCAAATTTTATTTTTTTTAAATCAATTTATTTAAATCATTGACAGCCTGATATTTAGGTTGAGAAAAATATTGATCAATTGAAAAAAAAATTACACAATAATATCAGATTTATTTATTCAAACATTTGAGTATTGTTTTGAAATAATTTGTTAAAAATTAAATTTTTAAATATATAAAATTATGTAAAAATTAAAATAACAAACTCATAAATCGAATATATTAAAATTCTATATTTTTTAATTTATAAAATTTCATAATATAAAGTTTACATATATTTATTATACTAGATTACTTAATTATGATTACGTAAAATGAATCTTTAAATTTATTATAAGTGTTTCTGATAATTTGACCAATGATTTTCTAACAATCAAAGTGCCAAACAAAATGCTTAATCCGATTATTGCGCCAAATTGGAAGCTAGAAGAGTGTGACGTCATTTCGATCCTGCTCCTTACAACCCTACGGCTGAACTTATTTCTCCTTCTTCCTCCGCCAGCCGTGACGTCATTGTCAAGAAACTTTGCATTCTAGTATAGACATACTAAATTAATTTTTGTTTTTGTTTCCAATTCTTTCATTTTGCTAGATTATTATTTTTGTGTCGTGAAATGGTTTTTATTCACATTGAAATATCAAGGAAAACATTTTAAAGTTTCATTGCTTAAAATTAAACAAAATATTAAAGTTAAGTCAGTTCAGGTCCTTAAAAAATTATGACAATAAGCGAGGGGCACAGAGGGCAGCTATTTTCACTCTATACTAGAAATATAAAATTATGGGTTGGAAATACCAAACTTTATTTGTTAAAAAACTGAAAGAGAAAGACTTAAAATCATAGTTAGAAGAGAAATTGTTGTTTATAAGAAGAGGTATGAAAAGAGGGGATGAAGGCATTGGGTTAGAAGTAAATTAAAGATGGAGAAGGGAATAATTTAATGAGATGCATTCTAAAGTTAAACTTAGAAAAATTTAAGAAGAGGGGAGAAAAATGAAAAAAATTGAAAAGATCCTGAAAGTTGCGAATTTGGGGAAATTTGTAATCATTCGAAGGCAGTTGACAGAAATTCCCTAAAGGAAAAAAATTATGTTTTTTTCATGCATAGCAAGACCTGACATGAACATTTTTTATGAAATATTTCATACCTTAATTAATTATTCTCTCCATTTGTTCAGTGAAGTAATGAGTTGTTGTTCTCAGAATTGTTGCACCGTTGTACTAACTCCGTTGAAGTACTGAGAGCGACACATTATTCCAATGGAATAGTCACTGTTTCCGAGCTCGTATTTATTTGATTTAACGGACAGATTATATTTTGTTGGACAATTTCTCTAGTTTTTAAATATGTCATCAGAAAATTTCTATTTTAAATTTTTAAAAAAAATTTATGAAAAAAAAACAGCTTTCTCCGGAAAAAATTTTGATCACAAAATACAGATTCGCGTTTAGCACCAAAAAAAATTTACAAATTTAAAAACTACTTCTCATGAAAAATTTTCTATTACCGGAATCTAAGTAAAACTACGAAATTTATTACTGCATCAAAAATTAGTGCACATCTAAATAATAATAAACGACAAAAGCCAATAAAACTTCTTGGATTCTAAAAAGAATATCTTCTTTAAGAGTGAAAGAATAAACCTTAATCTTGTAGGAATTAATCCAAAGAGCTTATAACTATATCAGAGAGTCTCAAATTCGAGCCAATCAGGAAATTAATTGTTTTCAATTTTTGTATTAACTCAAGCAATCGAATTACAAATGAAATGCTTTTTTATTACGAATAAATGTTTGATAGTGGATGAAACCTGATGAATATTGCATTCTTCTACCAAAGAGTTTGCCGTTGCCACCTGTGGGGAATAATAAATAAATATCAATTACACTGATTGTGATTCGTTAGCGTAATATAATCCCTAAAAGGAACTTCGAATAAAATTATTTAGTGGACATTTCTTGCCTAAAAAAATGCTAATTTGATAATTTTCCTATTAAATATTTTATTCCATTAATATTAAACACTATTCAATATTCAGAGAATAATAAATAAATTTTGGTTTTTCCTATTTTACCTCAATATATACCCAGAATGCTTTGCGCAAGTATCATAGTTGAAAATATTGTAATAATTCGAGATGATTAAGTTGAAAGTATTCATATTACTCTTTTAAACATTTGAGTACAAAAACTGCACGAAAAAATATTTTAATTTTCATTATATTAGAATATTAAAATTTAAGTGCTTTAAAACTATGCATTCGTTCGTTCAATTATGCTTCAAATTTTAGTAACTGATGAATTTTTGATGTGAAATGCTTTGATATGCAAAACATCTTTAAACTTCTATTATTAAGTTAATTTATTATTATTTCTATTATTAAGTTAATTTATTATTTCTTAATTATTATTAAGAAATAATTTATTTTTCAATTAAGGAAAAAAGCTAATTTTTCAAGCAAACAGTTTAAAACATTACTTTCGAAAAAAAAAAATTTCTAATATTTAACTTTTATCAAGAAAGAAATATTAAGATAATTAGTTTTGTGATATTAAACTTTTCTACACATTCGTATTCCGTACATACTATTTGATATTCTTTTGCTAGTGGTGCAAAAATTTTCACCGTTATTCTTAACACGTTTATTGTTGAAAATATAAAACTCCCATGTTTTTTAACAACACTTAATATTCAACACATCATTATGATAAAAATATCTTATAATATAATAAACTCTGGCTTATAATATAATATGTATTTCTTTTACCGGGTGACTTTTTTTACGATTACATACTTTGGCAACTAGAAACTGAAATATCAAGCAGTAACATGTATGACGTACATGTTTACGAATTTCTGAATAAAAATTCTTTGTGGACAATGAAAATTCTCGTGTTGACAACGAAAAGCTGAAACAAACTAAACTATTATATTTCATGACAATTTCTTTATCAATTTTATTTCTGTCCGAAAATCTTTTATCTGATTTGTAAGCCTCCGAAACCCAATACACTGTCTAAAAAATTTTCATAGTTACGTTTCATCGATAGAATGTTTCTTAAACTATAGGGAAACAGACAAAACAACTTATAGAACTCTTAAAGCACGTTTCATAATAATGATCATTAAAAACTAAATAAAATTAAGCAGTTATAAAACAAAATAGCTCATCAAAAACATTTTTGAAATTCTTATTATATAAATTAATTCTTGTGAAATTTTAAACCAAATCAATAACGTTTGAATTTGCATGTTTAATATGCATTTACATTTTAAATTCCGTAATAAAGTTTATGAAGGAGTGGGAATTTAACCTCATTAACTTTCAGTTTCAATGTAAAAACTAATCGCTATAACCGATTGGTAAGAAAAAACCTAAAGATTTTAAATACAATTTTAAGTTACTCATTTTTAATGGTTTTGAATAAATTTTATATTTTTTTGGTTTATTCGCATTCTTTTAAGGAAAAAAAATTTTCCTCAAATTTCGGCTAAATTAAAAGTTCCTGATAAATTCATTTTACTATTTTATTTAATATCGTTATTAAAATTTTTATTTAAAATATATTTAATTATTTGCTTTTCATTTCTAGTTATTAAAGAAAACTTTATTTTCAAAAATAAGTAAGAAATCATAAATGAAAGATTCATTCGAATCCTTTTTACTGTACTAAAAATGAAATTTAAATACTCTGAGAAGCAATTTTTAATCCAAATATTTATAATTACAGAAAACTACATTGACATGTTACATTAACATATTAAGAACTTAAAAATAAATTTTGTTTTCTTGGAACCCAAAAGTAATGAAGACTTAATTATATTCCTCTCTTTGTCATCTGTTATTAAAATACGCATTAATAAACGAATTATTAAAATAAAAAAAAGGTTAAAAATAAGTTTTTATGCGGGTCAAAAGGAGAAAATAGTCCTTTTGTCATCAATTATTAAAATACTTATTAATAAGCAAATTATTAGAATAAAACAGTAAGGCTAAAAATAGGTTTTTATGCAAGAAAATAACCCTTTCGACATCAGTTATTAAAACGCATTTTTTATTACGCATTAATAAGCGAATTATTAAAATAAAACAATAAGGTTAAAAATAAGTTTTTATGCAGGCCAAAAAGAGAAAATAATCTTTTTTTTTTCTTTCTTTTTTTTTTTTTTTTTTTTTTTTTGCAAACTTTAAACCGAAAAGCGTTGGAGGCATTCTCCTCAAACGTTATATACTAAATTACGAAACTGTTGCATAGTTACGTTTTTGTCTGATAAGAAATAAAAAAATTGTTTTAAGTCTGATAAGAATAAGAATTATTTCCTCCTTTTACACCTACATAAAATTTAATTTTTTTCTAATTTTTACTTTCATAACTTTTTTTTCAGATTATATATCTACTAGTTTTTTTACGTGGGAAAAGCGGACAAAATTTTGAATAAAGATAAAATAGCGCTAAATTTTTTAACGGCATTTAGAATGATTTTTTGCATTATTCTCAGACACAGAGCAAATCCAGTTAAAAACTAAACATTTCCTTTCTATTATATTATCTAAAACCTCTATTATATTATCCAAAACCTCCAGTTGTAAGTAATACAACATGTTAATTTGTTGCTCCTATTTATGCTTAAATTCTATCCAAATTGTTATCTTAAACCTTTTACCCAGAATTTTCATTAAACATACTTATCATACTTTTTTTATTATTTTGTATTCATTTAAGTCAAAATAAGTGAAAAATTATATATATATATATATATATATATATATATATATATATATATATATATATATATATATATATATATATATATATACATATACAGGGTGATTCTAAGAAGATGGGCAAAATTTTAGGAAGTGATAGTACACACCCAAGCAAACAATTTTTATCAAAGAGTGCATGGTCGAAAACAAAACGCAAAACCGCTAGAGGGCGTCAAAGTTTATGTTCATATATGCGGCAAAAACACACAAAGAACGATGAAGTTAAGTTATAAAAGCAAATTTAATGGCATATGATTACAATAAATGTTCAAAACAGTGGATGGCAGCGGCTATGCACGCAGTACAACGGCGAAAAAATGATAGGCGAACATTCTGAAACAAACCAGGCATATCACGAACTTTCCCTGCAGCGGCCGAAAGCTTGGCGACAAGTAACGCACGCAACAGGAATGGAGCTTTCACTTTGCATCAAACAACTTTCCAAAGGCGGCAGCACCTTTGCGTTTTGTTTTCGACCATGCATTCTTTGATAAAAATTGTTTGCTAGGGTGTGTACTATCACTATATATATATATATATATATATATATATATATATATATATATATATATATATATATTATAAATTTTTGATTATAAAAGAGGAAAAAAATTCAACTACATTTTTTGATTTCATATTTTAGTACAAATATTCTTCTGATAATTAAAAAGATTTTTTTAGTAAATATTCGACTGTTATTTATATTTAAAAAATATCAAAATACATTTTTACTTGTAATTAGGATGTCGGAAAAAAAAATAGAAAAGGGTCATCGATGTTCGATCTGCGTCAAAGGATTAATCGATTTTTAATATTCAATTTCAGTATTGCAATGCTTAAAAATCCAAGTAATCTCCAAACATAGTACTTAACATTTTACATGATACTTAGATGTTTTTTTTAATTAAGTTTGAAAAACATTATATACTATTTCTTTATTTGTTATTGAAATTCACGCAATTCGAAAAGAGTCTCAAAACATTGTTATGTAATTAATTTATAGTCAATTATTGTAATATCTGATACGGTTTAGGCTGAGAGTCTCAGAGGCTTGGTGAAATCACCAAATTACATTGGATTGCTAGAAATTCTATGAACTATTTAACAAGGGAGGAATTGTTTTTTAACATTTAACTTGCCGAATTCGATTATGAGGATTTTAAATCTGAAATTAATTATGCCCCGTTAGTTACAATTTTTCTTTAAAATGACAAGTCTATTTTTTGTCAAAATATTTAAGTTTAAAAACATTATATATAAAAAAGTTTCAAATGAATGTCGCGACAAAACTCCCAGGGTAACTAGGTCACATTCTTCTTCTTCTTCTCATTGGCACGACAGCCCAGGATGAGCCTTGGCCTTCTCACAAGCTATCCTCCATTCTTATAATGTGGCCTGCTCATTTAATCCTTTGAATTTTGATAAATTTAATGACATCGGGTTCTTTATATGCTTTGTAAAGCTCCATGTTTGATCTTCTAAACAAGGCACCGTTTTTACTTATTCCACCAAAAATGCTTCGCAGTATTTTTCTCTCAAATCTAGCTATCATATAACTAGGTCACATAATCAATAATAAAATTGCACATAAACCCATGCCCGGAAATGTCGTACGTGCTTAAGAGCGTTTCCCTATAACGACTTGTTCAGAAGCACAAGAAGAAATAGTTCAAAATAGGGTAAGGGCTCCTAGTGGCGTATGACTACATTTCGGGGCAGGGGTTCCTATGTAATTTTTATCCGGATGATGTTCCCTAACTCTCCAAGAAGTTAGTCGCAATATTAATGTGACCCCCTTTCACATATAAAGTTTTTTAACTTTAAAAGTTCGACAAAAAGTAGACTAAACTTGTCATTTAAAAAAAAAAAAGTCGTAGTTTGGAGAGAAACTTTTTGTAGCGTAGAAAAGAATTGAAAGTTTTCTACTTTCTGGTCCGTTTACTAAACAGGAGAAATTATTTAAAGTATAAAAAAAAAAAATTATAAATTTGGATAACATTTAAACTTAAATACCCTAAACCAGGCCTTGATACATTAAACTTAGAAATTTGCGTACATATAGAAAGAAAAACGGATCAGCTGACTAACTTCTACTTTAAAAATTAGATTTTTACGCATTAACGTGCAATCTGAATAATTAAAGACAATAACAAAACTCTTTAAGACGTCAATAGTCACAAATGATTTGATCGAATTTGCACAGATTTTGGATTATTTTTTTTCATTAAAAAATTGATTGTGTGATATTATGTAAAATTTGTCTATCTTGCAATTCAAAACTATTTTATTAAAAAATAGATAATCCTTAGCACTTACATTCTTACCTTATTACACTTACTTTCCTTACAATACTCGGTTAATTTTTCAGTCATGCAAGCCGCAAGCTGGAATTTCATTTATTTCCGAAATTTTATTTGTTTCTATTTCTTTTGAAACAAAAGAGATAAGCAATTTGTAATAATGATGTTAGCGGAATCAAAAAAGAATAGACTCATTTAACATGGAGGGATGGAAAATATTGCTTAATACTCCAAAAAAAAAAAAAAAAAAAAGCGGCAATTTGCGAGAAAAAAAAACATGTCAATCGATGAAAACATTATATTGAAAAAATATTGTATTTAAAAAAATATTATAAAAATGATAAAAAAAAAGTTTTATATGTTGCAATGAGGCTCTAACAATGGGTTTTCACCTATTAAGCGTAATCTAAACCTAGGAGTATAATGGCGATTGGCAGCCACCTCCTAAAAATCTGAAAAACGAGTGATAAAGCACTATCCAAATCATTTATATAAGTACATACGTATAAACACGCTTTCGCTTTTATATATAAATATATATACTTAGGCAGAGAAGGAGGGCACAATATTTATTTAATAATTATAAGAGAGAGAACAATCATCCAAGTGACAGAAAATCGTTGTGCTCCTCAATAAAAGTTAGAGAAAATCTTGCTAAGTAAATCCGTAAAATGTTTTGTCTTAGGAAATAAGGGAAATCTTAGTAATCTATTGGTCTCTTAATGAGGTCCAGGGAAAATGACTTTCCCTGGACCGGATATATATATATATATATATATATATATATATAAAACAACTATTTTTAATCATTTTTTTAATCATTCCATGTTTAAAAGTTTTGCTTTTATCATTTTTATATCTAAATAGCTATTTCTTTTTTCTACGTTACTTTCCTCCTTTCCCTATAAACATTATCTTTTCTGGTCATAAAAGAAGTTCTTTTCCTTCTTTGAATCTCTAATTTCTTATTCCACCAGGATTGTGATTTAATGCATTCCCTTTTCTTGGCTCTAATTGTCTTATTGCAAGCCTTTTTAATTTTGTCATTAACTTTCAAGATGATTTCCACCGATTCTTAATCCACCTAAAGTTCACTTCAAATGATATTTCAAGCAGTCACTTAATACAATCAAATTTGAAGAACTAAAGTAGAATTTGTAGAACTTCAAATTCTCTTTCCTTTCCAAACATTTCTAATCTCCCAGCTATCAGATCTTGAATATAAATTCGCCATTCGCCAGTTAAATTATGTTCCTTCATTAAACCTAAAAAGTATCTTTTCTATTATCTTCAGGAGATAACCCCCGTGGCTTATCAGAGAAATCCAGAATAAAATATTCCATAATAAAATAATTCTGGAAATAATTAGATTCTATAACTTTCTGGAAATAACTCAGAAACATAATGAATAAAAGATAAGTTGGGGCAAAAATATTTATCATAGAAATAATTCTGGACGGAATCGATTCCCATTCTGAAGCAAATGAAAAGAGTAGTTGAAACCAAAAATAATTATAATCTAAATAATTCTGAAAAGAATAGATTCTATTTCTGTTTAGTAATAATCTTAGTAATAATCTTTTCTATTATCTTCAGGAGATAACCCAATGGCTTATCAGAGAAATATAGAATAAAATATTCCATAATAAAATAATTCTGGAAATAATTAGATTCTATAACATTCTTGGAAATAACTCAGAAACATAATGAATAAAAGATAAGCTGGGGCAAAAATATTTATCATAGAAATAATTCTGGACGGAATCGATTCTCTTTCTGACGCAATGAAAAGATAAGTTGAAACCAAAAATTATTATAATCTAAATAATTCTGAAAAGAATAGATTCTATTTCTGTTTAGTAATAATCTAGAAGCTCAATAGATAAAATATAAGTTGCAGCACGAAATTATTATAATCGAAATAATTTTGAATAGAATCTATTATATTTCTGTCAGGTAATAACTCACAAACTCAACAGATAAAAAATAAATTGGGACAAAAATAATTATTATAAAAATAATTCTGGAAATCTATTCTATTTCTGAAAGATAAGAAGCAAAAAACTCACTTATATATATATATATATATATATATATATATATATATATATATATATATATATATATATATATATATAACATAAATTGAGAAATGAGTGTTCTACAAAAACAGTACGCGAACACTTTGTTAGCGTACGGTTCGCATACTGTACGTACAACAGTACGCGAACACGCGTTTTGATGAATGAATCAAGCACCTGTTTAATCAGAATCACATAATTTTGTCTAAAGGAGAGAAAAAAGAGCCGCTGTGCCTCAGAAGATTGAGCGTTTGCCTCACAATGAAGTCACCCAAGTTCGAATCCTAGTGGTGGCTGAATTATACGAATTTTGCTTCCGATTCGAATCCACCACAGTGCTGCCGTAAATATCTTCCGTGATAGACGGTCCACTGGTTAGAATCTCTTTTGCGTTCTGGTTAACCAAGTTAGGGGTTTTTCGTGGTTTTCTTCAGCATGTAATACTAATTAGGGTGAGTTCAATCAAAAAGTCCTTTGTGAAGACTAGTTTGTCCCAATGTTTGATCGAGGAGTTTCCTGGTCTTCTGGATTTATGTCTATGGAGTTGAACATTAAAAGTTGTGAACTCAAAATTGGGTCGATCTTCAACGCCGTTTATAAAATAAAATTTGCTGTACAGTATTATAGATTAACGAGGTTTTAGAAAAGAATTCGCATCATTTGAATTAATGGCAAGTTTGGTTGGAAATGTAGTTTGTAAGATATTTAAGTTCATCTGAAATCAGTTTTTCTCTGTGCCAAGATTATTTTGTCTATTATTTTTACTTTTTTCTCTCAATCTTACGAAATTTCATATTTTAAAATGCATTTGCAACTTTTTATTGCTTTCCAATATTTAACTAGTTTTTTCGAATTTTTCATATGAAATAATTTTTTGGTTTTTTTTTTTCCAGTAATTTCTCAGTATACTTCACGACATTTAACATTAATTAACAAAATATTATTGAAATTTTCTGCTATGGCATTGGAGTGTTGATAACAGCGCTAACTTTAATATTTTTACTAAATAAAGTATCTAAATTATAATGAAACATAAAATTGAATAATTAAACAATGAATAATGTTACGTATTTATTTAAAACTAAAACCATTTAAAAAATAGTCCATGAAATTAATTAAAAACACTTTGAACTTGGCAGTGCATTAATTGCTTAAAAACAAATCAGAAATTTCTCCTCAAATGCTGTATTAAGCAATATAGAAAATACTAAATTACTTTTGTAGTTGTTTTTTTACGTCACACAAGAGCTGCACAATGGGATATTTTCATAACCGCCGTTGAACAGCCAGCGGAATTTTTTAGTATATAACTACCAATGTTCAATTCCACATCGTTGTAATTTTGAACCCAATCCAGAAGACAAGGGAACTCCTTGATCTAGTATTGGAAGAAATCTGCAGTCATGGAAGACTTTTGATGGAACTAACCCGCATTTGCGTTACATGGAGAGGGGGGGGGAAACGAAAACCCCCCACGATTAGCCTAGTGGCAAGGAGACTCTAACCCATGATCCATCTACCACTGAGAAGAGTTTAGATCAGGGGTTTCCAACTTACATGAGGTCGGGGGCCACAATTAAAAACGCAAATCAAATGGCAGGCCGCTACTTTATCAAAATTTTATGTAGGACTCTTTTATGTTTGAAGGAACATTAAATATTACAGTCAGATTTTTACCAAGTTGTACAAAACAAAAATATTGAATTACAAATTAGAATAAGAAGTAGATTTTTAAAAATACTTAATTATTACTAATAATATTTTTAAAAATATTAAATAAATTATAAAAATTCGGGCTACAATAACTTTAATGTGCACCTATGTATAAAACAATTAATGTGCAACAGATATCCAATTGTTAAGATATAAAACTTTTAAAAGGTTGGTATTAAAACTTACATAGTACCACACGAAATGTTCAATGAGAAAATTTAGGTTTATCTGCTGCAACCACCAGAGAATAGATATTTACATTTAAAATTTACAAATGTGTGTGTAAATATTTTCGTCCAAAATGAGTGGTTTCAAAAAGTTAAATCGGAGAATTTCTTCGAGAAAATTTCCGATACACACACGCTAAATTATAGTCACAAATTAAAAATAAAAATGAAATAAAAAAGAGTAGCATACACTATTATTTTTGTATTTGAATAAATATTTTCTTGGATGCAAAACCCGAGAAATAAATTTTTTTTGCACCGTTGGTATGTTAAATTTCACAGAAACGAAGAAATTAGGTTTCTATTAACGAGAAAAGTATTTTAAACCCATATAGATTTTTTACGAAAATTGTCCGCGAACAAATGACAACTAATATATTTTAGTTCGCAGGCCACAAAATAAGGCTTCGCGGGCCGGATCGGCCCCCGGGCCGCCAGTTGGAAATCCCTGGTTTAGATCATTACTAAAATCAGTGCTTACCAAGTGTGAATTTCCAATCAAACAGCCATTTCCGGAACTCAACCCCAGATCACCTGATTAGGAAACGAGTCCTCTGTCCCCTGAACAACTATAGCTCCACAATATATTATGGCTGTAAACTGTGAAACATCCCTGAAGATGTTCCGAAGACATGCCATCGCTATTTTGGTTCGCTGCAGAGGAAATATCCTCCCTTGCTGTGGTAGCCCGACAAATTACGGGCGAAGTCAAGTTCTTTACGCTAGAACAGTTTAACAAGAACTGATACCGCACACCCTTGGTCCATACGCAGGCTGATCAAAGTGGTCACCCACCCTCTCACTGACGGCAGCCAGTGCTTGCTTGACTTTGGTGTTCTACTGGGAACCGCATCTTTATGATCGGTTCTGCGATAAAATTTCATTTGATCCAAGGAATAAAACTAAATACGATTGATTAAACATACAATGGTTCGTGTGAATTTCTTATATACTTTTTGACAAAATAATAGTTTTTAATAACTCGTCTAAAGAAAAATTTTATTAAGTTCTTACGGTTGTTTTTTTTTTAAATTAAATCTTACTATGTTACGAAAATATTTTTTTTTCAGAAATGTTTCATATTTTAATTTTAATAAAAACACTTTTATGACTGCGCTTCATTGAGAAAAGACTTAACATAAAACTATTAAATATGCTCCTGGTGAGTTGGTTAGTATAAATAACCCATACTATGTATAAAGATTATATCAACAAAAAAAAAAAAAAAAAAAAAACTACGGTATCATTACTATTATATAAAACATAATACCTTAAAAAGAATTTTTAAAGAGTAGTTTCAAATGTAACAGTAAAAATAAAAATCCAATTTTAAAAATCTCGTTATGAAAGGCTTAGTAACTTTTATGTAACATTACTCCTTTCTTTTGTAACATTTCTCCTCCATTTTGGTAATTCCCTAAGACTCAATTTAAACTCGGAGTTTAAGACATTTCGAATACTTTTAAATGATAGAAAATGCATACTTTTTTTTTAATAGGATTTAAGTTAAAAGGTTTTTATCGAAATGGATAAAACGCTAATCAAAAATAATGCCTCAGAGAATTTATATAGTATTTCTGAAAATTATGCTAGAAATAAATTATGGGAATGTGAATCGTTGTGAGTTTTTTTTTTTTTTTTTAATTATCGCTATTATAGTGTAATTTAAATTCTATTCTACCAAATTAGGAATGTATCTTTTCAACCGTATATCGTTCTTTAATGAACTTGTATCTTGCTACTATTGTGTCTTTTAATTTTTGCCCTCCATTTTGCTTTTTCTCAAATAGTGATTATTTTGAAGACATAGAATTGATTATAGTCTTTGTAACAGAAAATTCAAGGTAGAAAGAGATCAGTGGAAAACAAGTCTGTCTATCAAAAAAGAAGTCAAATTCATTTTATCAGAAATTTATGATTGCACAGTGTGTAAACAAAGAAAAAACGAATACTGGGAATAACTTTTAATCAAATTATCGGATTTTATTATAACTCAACCTTAATGATTCACGAAAGTGAGGTCTAGTATGTTAATTAATAGGTGCACACGACATTTTAAGTTATGAAATCAGAATCAAAAACTTACTTTCTTTGAATGAACGTACCTTTGTACGTTTGAATAAGCAAGCTACCTGGAAAATAGGATTACTGTAGTTCGGTCAGGAGAGTGGTTGATTGTTTATGTTTATTAATGTTAATTTTACTTTCTGCGTATTTTACCATGCCTCGGAAACTTTTTAAGTAAATTGAAAAATCTTTGCATGTAATTATAAAATTAGTTTAGTTAAAAAAATTCATGCAAAAAAATATTTTTTTTAAATTATTTATTATTTTTTACTATTTTATTTAAGGATAGTAAAAAAATTTTGGATTGTACTGTTTAGAAGAAATTTGGGTCCATTCACGGACCCTTCACAAAATATCTTTTCATGAAAACGGACCCTTCACAAAATATTTTAACTTAAAAACGGACCCTTCACAAAATAATTTAACTTAAAAACGGACCCTTCACAAAATAATTTATCTTCTTTATTGTTTTGTTAATCGAATAAACCCTTCCCAGGAAGGGGGGTGGGAGAAAGACAATTGCAAACGAACTAAGTTTTGTCTTCAACAGACGCTTCTTCCTTTATTCGTCTGAAATGAATATTCTGCGTTTAGCAGTATAGGCTAAATACCAAATACTTGTATGCTGCATCTCTAAATTAGTAGCAGCAATTTCTGGTTATTTTTTAATTTTAATTTTTTTTATTATAATTTTACAGTGTTGAGCATAATCTTGTATGTCTTAACAATTTAAAAACTCCTTGAAAAAGTTTTTTTGCAATAACAGGACCCTATTTGCACAAATTCACAAAAGCAGGACCCTGGTTGAAAGAATGTGGCTTAACGTTTATTTTATATTCACAAATTACAAGTAATTTTTTCACAAAACGGACCTTTCACAAAATGTCTGGACTGGTAAGTTACACAAATGTTCACATCATCTCGAATTACGTATTTTTGTATGGCAAAATATAGAATTTTAACGAAATCGGTCAAATAGTTACAGAGGAATCGAATTTTAAAAATGTCCCTATTTAAAACTCAATTTCTCAGAAACTATTCGAATGACTTTGACCAAATTTTATATTTTTCCATATAAAATTGCATTCTTTAAAATTATATGAAAATTTGTGCATTTTAAAATTCTAAATTTTTTTTTATTATGACAAAATAAAATTATAAAAAATAATCAAAAAAAATAGTAAATAAAAATACTTTTTAATATTATTTTTGCATGGAATTATTGTTTGATAAACGAATTTTATAATTATTGCATGAAAAAGTTTTTATTTGCTCAAAAGTTCACAAGATAGGTGATATGAAATGCCTATAGTGAAATACGCAAAAAGTAAAATTATAATTAAGAGGTCCAAATTTTCCGCCACTCTCCTGACCAAACCATGGGACCCTATTATCCAGATTTCGATTAGCCCCCCCCCCCTCCTATTTTTAGGATCGCAAATTCAAATGAAAAAAGATATGTTTGTTCAGAGAAAGTAGCTCTTGGTGTCTGATTTTAAAACTTAAAATCAAGGCAGAGCAAAGCTTTTTACGCAAAGCCTTACGAGCAAATCCTTCCGCAAAAGCGCAAAGAGAATTTTTGAATGCTCCTTATACAATATTGCAGTTATAGTTCAACATTCATTAATTAATAACACTATATATATGCAAGGAAATTTGACCGATCTTTTTAGCAATACCGGACACAGGGACAATTTCTTCATGAGTACGGTCTTGCTTACCATATCATCTGCACCAATTAATTAGCATATTTGACGTCAAGTCCCTGAACTATTAAAATTGAATCAGAACATAAAAATCGATCATTAGATCAAAAGTTATCCAGGGAGTACCATATTTTCTTCTTAATGTTTGTCCTTGAAGCTTTGATGTGTTTAGATCTATTTTTCCAATTTGTAAAATGAATGAATAAGTATTAAAAGGATCACAAGCTTTTTCGGGTCTTTTTAATATTAATTCAATGTTATTCTTAATATTAATTCAATATATATTCATTTCATTATATGTGCCAAAATAAATATAACTTTAATATCCTTAGTTTTCCTTCCTTTTCTCATATTATTTTATAAAATGAATCTGAATGAAATAAGGCGTAACTTTTCCATCGAAGCATATTTTACCACGTTTATATTAACTTGCCTTCGTGTATGTCTGTCCGGGTGGAATTTTGTAATCGATTTTAAACTAACTTCCCGACTAGCTACAGACTTCAAATTTGGCACATAATTCAGAATTGGATGACAATGCGTGAAAATGAAGAGAAAGAAGACATGCAAAGTAAAAAAAAAATTTAATTAAAGAAAATTTAGTATTTTCGCGATTGTTTTTTGTTGCCGATTCGATTATTTCAAATTAGTGTCACATGTCAGTTGAAAAGTTTTGTGTACAGTGAGTGAAAAAATGGAAATTTTGGAAGTGAGTACAAAAAAAATCAAAATAAAAAATAATATTTTTAAAAACCACGTTTTTGTAGTGGAGAATAATAATTAAAAAATAAAAATTTGCAAAACGAAAAACGTGGGGCGCATGAAATACATAACAGTACATATACACATTTTCTTATACACATGCACAGCCACATGCACATCCACATATACATCCACTTACACATGCATATACACAAACATATTCCACATACACATCCACATTCAGATACAATTACAATTACAGATATACATACACATATTCCTATGAGCACACATGCACACACTAATATAATATAACTGTTATGTTATGCGCCCCACGTTTTTCGTTTTTCAAATTTTTATTTTTTAATTATTATTCTCCACTACAAAAACGTGGTTTTTAAAAATATTATTTTTCATTTTGAATTTTTTTTTTTTTTTTTTTTTTTTTTTTTTTTTTTTTTTGATTCTCAACAAATAAGAAGATATTTAGAAGACAGATGATTAAACAAATGTATTATGAACAGCTATAACTACTTTTCTTAGACATATTTATTATCTTCACCGCAATTCTTAAGTGAGGCATTACAAGGTAAGAAAACAACGGCAAAATGTATCATATTCATAAAACATCTTCTTTTATGGCTTTCTACTAACAGCAACACGACATCATAATGTTGATGTTTTCGCTTTTATAATGCACTTTCCATAAAATTTTCCGGGTAATCTCTAAATGTTTGCCTTTTAAGTGCGTTTGAAGTGAAGTAGCACAAAGAATGTAATAACGTTTGTAATTATCTGGTTTGTCACATAATTACAAAATGATAGGTAAATTACGAGAGGACGGTAATTTTAATATCTAAAGAGAATTACGACAAGCATGGAGGCGAAAGATAATGATAGCAGAATCTGTTACCACACGTGGCGAAAATTTCCCCATATCTCGTTTTCCTTACTGCTAATTTAAAAGCAAGTTAGTTAGGTTTTGTTTCGTTTATTTACAAGCCAAAGGAGGCATAACTACACGAAGTAACTAATTTGGTTAAATTATTAATTAACTTATTCTGCTTTTTAAACAGTAGAAATAAAAACTAAAATACGAAGGAGAATGATAATTGAATCTGTTATCACATTTGGCGGAAACTGCCACACATCTGGTTTTCTTTACACTACCTTAAGATGTTAGTTGCATCGAGTAACGAGCCGGCCCGGGATAGCCTGGTTGGTAGGGCACCGGACTTACGTTTGGGAGAGCGGAAGTTTGAATCCAGCCGGCCGAAGACTCCCCTTGTAGTAAATGGTTATTGATGCACGTTAAATCTATCGTGTCACAAAGTCCTCCATGTTCCCATAACAAATCAATATCCCTAGGAGTAATGGATTGATCGTTTTCTAAATCAGGTCAAAATTACGATCTGTGGCTGAATGAATGGGTTCGCTCTGTAAGCGGGGTTGGCGTAAGTCGAATTTTTGGCCATAGATGGCGTTACTGGAAAACAAGAAAAATCACACTCAAAGTGCCTTAATGGCCTACGACAACAAAAACAGCAATTATCACACTTGACCAAAATTCCTTCTTATCTAGTTTTTCTCATACTGCTTTGCATGTTAGTTATTTCACGCTACGTTCTGTTTCATTTTTTTTTTTTTTTTTTTACCATCCAAGGGACAAGTAACTACACAAATTATTGTTAATTAGCTGGCAAATTATTAACTGATTCAGTTCTTTAAATGTAAAAAACATACTTTCAGTTCGTTTGTAAAACGTACTGCTAGAAGTAATTTCTTACAAAAAAACTAATGTTCTAATATTAAAAGAATTTTAACCATAACGTTAATGTCTAATATTAATAATAACTTTAAAACATTAATAATAATATTAACGATAATATTACTTTGATAAAAGTGTATAGTTATCACTGCCTTCAAATCTAATTATAGCATTATTTTTGATTTAACTCTAAATTTACGTACTTTTCATATTTTTAAATTGCATATTTTGGATATTTAAGATTAATTTAAAAATTAGATGAATATAAAAGATAAAATCTGTTAAATATTAACGTGTAAAAATGTTTTTTTAATAAGTGAAATGTATTTTTCTTTGAAACGGAAACTAAATAATTCATTAAACATAAAAAGCTTACATTAATTTTTTTTATAAATAACTTCATAACATCTATAATAAAACACTATCCGAAAGATGAATCATAAAGATGAAACTGCGAGACAGATTGGAAAATTAATCAAACTAAACGACTGAAATTTTGAGTTTAATATACTTTCGCTGACGGAAAATCAACTTAATTAAGAGCTTTAATTAACGAATATGATAATGATCTGCAGTACATGGTTTCTTATTTTGTGCCAAGTTCTCAAAAGTCTAAAGAGTTATCTAAGATATTAAATTTTGTTTAATAAAGTTAAAGATAAAATGAAACAGGGCATTCCGCTGACTTTTTCCTATAATTTTCTGCTTTACATTGCTAGAGATTGCTGTTTGGGAAGCTTTGTTTAATGTCTTTATTTCCGGTTTTATTAAAATAGAGGGGAGTATATTAAGTAATCGATGTACAATTGAACAACAATCCAACCTCGTTTCACTGAATTTATCAAGATTAGTAGTTATTTTCTTTTGAAAGTAGAAAAGTTGTTAGTAGATCTTTTCTTATGTTTCTGAATATATCTAGAATAGAAGTTATTATCTTTTTTAAGTAGTTGGATTGTATTGTTGTTAATAATCAGGAAGGTGTGTATAAAATTGAACTACAATCCTTTCTGGTGTTTCTGAATTTATCAGGAATAGTAGTTATTATCTTTTTTAAGTAGTTGGATTGTTGTTAGCAATCTGGAAGGTGTGTATAAAATTGAACTACAATCTTTTTTGATGTTTAGTTGGATTGGATTGTTGTTAGTAATTAGGAAATTGTGAAGTTGAACTACAATCCTTTCGGGTGTTTCTGAATTTATGGATATTAGTAGTTATTATTTTTTGTAAGTAGTTGGATTGGATTATATTGTTGTTAGTAAATAGGAAGTAATTGTGTATGTGTAGTAATTGTTTCGTGCTGCCACGCTACCCCCTCGCAATGTGAGGGAATTGCAGGACTAGTTGGTGAGCGCTTGGTACTAGATACATCAGACTACCTTGTGGAATCATTGCCACGGCGGGTGCTAGCAGTTTTGAGGGCTAAAGGTGGTCCTACATGTTATTAGCAGGGTGGTCATAATGTAATGGCTCTTCGGTGTACATTCAATTATTTTCGCCTTCGTTGGAGAATTTTATACATCGAGTAAGCTAGCTAGTAGCATCGATTAGCTTACATCGAGTAAGAGCTCACGTGAGTTCTTGTTTTCTTTTGCGCCAATATACAATATCTACTGAAACAAAAGTTCTCCGAGTTTTTAGTTGTGGGATAAGGATAATTATATTTTAGTTTTTAAATATCTAAGAACTGTTATTAAATAATTTTACAATATATAATTTCGAACCCCTTCGGTTTTGTTAAGTTTGGTGTTTATATTCTCTCTCTGCTGTGTTTCGATTAACTCTTTTACGCCGAATTTTTATTAAACATATTTTTCATGCTTTCTCATTATTTAGTATTAATTTAGGTAATAAAAATAAGTGAAAATATTTAGCATTTTAATAATTTATAGTTGTAAAATACAGGATAAAACATCGGTGTCTTTTCCTGCTTTAAAGGTGAAATCTTCCAAATACCTTTGGTTCACTTCCAAACAATAATTTTTCAACTTTGCACTTATTCGAAGATATTTAGATTTAAGAGAAACAGATATTCATCTTTCAAATTTTTTAATTGATTGATAAATGTTTGAATGAGAATTAAAAATTTTTTAACTAAAACTAAAATAAAAACTAAATGAAACTACTAAATAAAATATTAAACTATAGAAAACTTCTTATTTTGGATTTTATATTTTAATAATTTAACCGGAAGTATTAAGAGCAAGAATCTGAGAGAGTGACACACCTGAAATACATGCCGTCTCAGATTTTCTTAAAAAAATTACCAGTTGTTATATATCTTGTCAAAAGGCAAAATCTAAAAATTTTTCCCCCAAAGTTGAGTTGTTCATTTTTTATGGCCCCCCAAAGTTCGGAGCTCTGCAAGAAAATTTCAGCCTTTTTGCACGACATGGAAATAACAATGACCCACTGCTCTTAGCGCACACAAAGTGCCTCCAAGTAATTTAAATATCTGAAAAGTAGGGATGTTAATGTTTGTAAAATGAGTGAAAAGTTTATGGCAATTTGTTGCCGCAAGGTCACTGAAGGTCGTAAAAAGAAGCATTTTTGCTGTTTTTTGCAATTTTCAACGATCAACTACAGCTTGCGCCTTCTAGTTGCCACGGTAAATAGCATGTCATTTGAAAGATATACAAAAGCACTTTCAAAAATTATATATATATTTGAGGCATATTTAATGCGCTTTTAATTATATGAAGTTGAAAATCAAAAATTTTCAAATTTTACCAATATTTTGACCGGCATAACTTTCTGCGGCATAAATATATTGAAAAAAATTTTTTACCTTTATTTTCCTCCATTATTAGTCTATCCATAAAAGTAACATTTATTGAGGCATGTAGCTTCAAAAAAATTAAAACATTTTTTTAACATACCGCGTTTTAGCATTTTCTTCCTGAAAGCACCTTCCTCGAACAACTGTATTTTTATATACATTTCACCATAAAAACCAATATTTTTAACATTTTATTCTATATAATCTTGTTGGTTATCCATTTAAAATAATATTTTAATATCATTGGCATTTGCAATTTGTAAAAAACAGAAATATATAAAGATAATGCTGTAAAACATTTGTTTTGTAGCTACAAAATCCGTGTGAATTATTTATTTAATAGTTCCTTGTACAACAGTTGGATGTCTTTTAAGCTTGGGACAGTAATGGATCCACACCGGATAATTGTATGGGACCAAAGAAGATGGTGCTACGATGTACAGTGCCAATGTCATCACGTATCGGCCATTTAAAATCTTGAGCTCTTTTCTCGTGTAGAAATTTCATCTCGAATGAATCATTTCCACAGTGCGATGATTTCAAAATTGCAAGCAAAAATATTATAGAATACACGCAGCATATAATGAGGGGAGTTCAACAAGAAAATGCAAAGGCAGCAGAACTGCAAGAAACAGACGAGGAAACAGCGTTTTGGCTTCAAGACTGGTCCCAAAATATTTTGCCACATAACTATCGTTAAAAACAACAGGACTATTTTGGTAAACAGGGTATGTCAATGCATGTTGATGTGTTTGTTACACAAATTAATGGAATAGTTGAGAAACCAACTTATTTTACTATTCTCGAATTTTGTGATCAACACGCAGTGTCAACTTTGTGTAAAGACTGACAATGCAGGTTGTTTTCCTGGCAATATGTGCAGCAAAAGCTGGAATCTGATGGCGAAGAACCTGAGGTTAAAAATACTTAGACATGACTATAATGAACCTCAGAGAGGTAAAGATCAAGCTGATCGAGAGAGTGCAATTGCTAAAATGTTTATTAGAACATATATGTCATCACATATTGGCCATTTAAACTCTTGAGCTCCTCTCTGGTGTAGAAATTTAATCTTGAATTAATCATTTCCAGTCTTCTAGAATTTTTCCTATGTAAAATCTTCTGTCATACATTAGTGCATAAAATGAATGAGGATGAAATCCACTGCTCTTTTCTTCAAAAATTTTGATTTTTTTTGCCTAATATTCTCTCTTTCTGTTATCTGAAAATCCCAAAATTTATTGGAAAGCAATAATACATTTTTTAAGAAATTGTTAACTGTTAAAAACATTAAATAAAGCAAATTACATAAAATTAAAAACATAACAAACCTCATTTTCTTCAGTTGCATTTACTAAAAGATGGTCATCATATTCATTTTCATCTTCTTTCACAGTATCAAAATCTATATTTTTTCCTTTTATTCTGCTGAAATAAAAAATCACTTGTTCATTCGTAAGATATTCTTCCCGGCAAAACTTTTTCTTTCCATCTACTGTAAGATGTCTCATCATCTTGACAACACTCTGTGCAGTAAATTTATTACCTGTTTTATCCCCTTCATAAAAACATTGCTGTAGAAACTGCTTTTGATTTTGATTCAGACGCATGATTTTTATTTTTGGTTTCAGTGCCCATCCTAGTTGTGATACCATAGTTGAGAAGTTTTCATTTCTATTAGATGTGCCAGCAATTTTAAAAAAATTAGTAGTTTGGAAGTCTATTTTTCGTGTTACTGTCTCCATTTTTTTAGCAAAAATAGTTTTAGCTTTGTCCACTACTGATAGTAATTTTGGAATAGTATATTCTCCTCTTGATATATGCAAGGACAATTCATCTGCAGTTTCAAATGTAGAAGTATAATTGTCTTCAGGACAAAATATGAAGTAAACAAACTTACGGCTAAGAAAAATCGATTTATGATTTTGATTTTTGTCTAACTTTTATTTTGTTCTGAATGGGATTGCTGTTTGAATGCTACAATTAAATTTTATGTTGTTATAAGGAACTCTTTTTCCTGAACCAATTTCAAAATGTTTCCAAAATATCATAGATTCAAATTTCACAGAATGGTATGACTGTATTTCATGTACTTTAACACTTTCAACTGAGCATTTTTCTTTATTGATTTCTATAACTGATACTTTAGTATTTTTCATTCTTCCTTTAAAAATGAGGGCATCATACACATCTTTAGCTGATGTTACATCATGACCTACACATATATATGTTCTAATAAACATTTTAGCAATTGCACTCTCTCGATCAGCTTGACCTTTACCTCTCTGAGGTTCATTATAGTCATGTCTAAGTCTTTTTTAACCCCAGGTTCTTCGCCATCAGATACCGGCTTTCGCTGCATATATTGCCGGCATAACTGCCCGCATTGTCAGCCTTCACGTGTAGTTTCTTCATGCTTGGAAACTCTACTGTAAACTGCTTTAATGTATGCTTTGACACAAAGTCGACACTGCGTCTTGATCACAATATTTGAGAATAGTAAAATAAGTTTATTTCTCAACTTCTTATTCCTATTATAAGTTTATTTCTAAGTTTATTTCTCATTAATTTGTGTAACAAACACATCAACATCCATTGACATGCCCCTTTTACCAAAATAGTCCTGTTGTTTTTAACTATAGTTTTGAGGCAAAATTTTCTGCGACCAGTCTTGAAGCCAGAAGGCTGTTTTTTGCAGTGCTGCTGCCTTTGCCTTTTCTTGTTGATTATATGCCGCATGTATTCTATAATATTTTTGCTTGCAATTTTGAAATCATAGCACTGTGGAAATTATTCATTCGAGATGAAATTTCTACACCAGAGAGGAGCTCAAGATTTAAAATGGCCGATACGTGATGACATTGGCACTGTACATCGTAGCACCATCTTCTTTGGTCCCATACAATTATCCAGTGTGGATCCTTTTACTGTCCCAAGATTAAAAGACACCCAACTGTTGTACAAGGAACTATTAAATAAATAATTCACACGCATTTTTTAGCTACAAAACAAATGTTTTACAGCATTATCTCTATATATTTCTGTTTTATACAAATTGCAAATGTCAATGATATTAAAATATTATTTTAAATAAATAACCAACAAGATTATATACAATAAAATGTTAAAAATATTGGTTTTTATGGTGAAATGTATATAAAAATACAGTTGTTCGAGTAAGGTGCTTTCAGAAAGAAAATGCTAAAACGTGGTATGTTAAAAAAATGTTTTAATTTTTTTGAAGCTACATGCCTCAATAAATTTTACTTTTATGGATAGACCGATAATGGAGTAAAATAAAGGTAAAAAATTTTTTTCAATATATTTATGCCGCAGAAAGTTATGCCGGTCAAAATATTGGTAAAATTTGAAAATTTTTGATTTTCAACTTCATATAATTAAAAGCGCATTAAATATGCCTCAAATATATATATAATTTTTTGAAAGTGCTTTTGTATATCTTTCAAATGACATGTTATTTACCGTGGTAACTAGAAGGCGCAAGCTGTAGTTGATCGTTGAAAATTGCAAAAAACAGCAAAAATACTTCTTTTTACGACCTTCAGTGACCTTGCGGCAACAACTTGCCACAAAATTCTCACTCATTTTACAAAGATCAACATCTCTACTTTTCAGATATTTAAATTATTTGGAGGCACTTTATGTGCGCTAAGAGCAGTGGGTCATTGTAATTTCCATGTCGTGTAAAAACGCTGAAATTCTCCTGCAACGCTCCGAACTTCAGGGGGCCATAAAAAATGAACAACTCAACTTTGAGACAAAAAATTTCAGATTTTGTCTTTTGATAAGGTATATAACAACTGGTAATTTTTTGAAGAAAATCTGAGATGGCATGAATCACCCCATAATGTTAGGTGTGACAGTTTCTCAGATTCTTGCTCTTAATAATTAAAAACCGGTTTGCCGACCGGACTGTGTCGGGGTCAGGGAACTGGCATTGCATCAGAAAGGTTCCGGTTTCGAATCCTGGGAAGGATGTTCTTTCGTTATCTGTACTATCTGTCCTTACTGTGGGAGTAACGTTGGCCCACCTAATGTTGGTGCCCCTGAAAGAGTGGGCGACAAATCTACCATGTAAATGCCTGAACTGATGAAATGTTAATAAAAAAATAAAAAGGAAATAAAAAAAAAATTTTATACAAATATGATTCCAATAATCTAACAGGTTTTTATTAACTATTTAATAGTGTTTTGTAATTAAAAATACCAAATTGAATTTTTGCAAACAATTAGAGAGCCGGAAAAAATATACAAAAGAAACACCGGTGTCCCCATCTGTGTAAAAGGGTTAACAAAATTAATATTATTGTAATAAATATTTTAAAACATGTTGCCTAAATTTATTATTTTTGTTTTATATTCTATCGTACTATACTGATTATTGTATCGCATCTTATAATATTATATATTTATATAATATTATATTATTATAATATTATATATGTTATTATAATATTATATATGTAATTATAAATTTTAGTGTCACTGAATAACAAACATGATGGCGACAACTTTACACAAAGTAGTGTAAAAGAACATTATAGGTATTTGACTACGTCAGGAACTATACTTGGTTCTTGGTGTAGTAGAACACCACTTTGATGTAAAGTAATCGCCACCATTTTTGGTGTGCGGACACACGAAATTTTTTTACAATGTAATTCTCGATGAAAAAAAACGTTATTCCATATAATAATAGTGCTTCCAAAAAATAGATTTGCGAGTACTGAGATTACGAGTACTACTACAATGGCAGAAAGTCCTATCAACTTTCATGAAAGTTTTTTGGTTTAAAAAATAGCAATGAGCCTTAAATAATTCCGAAGAAAATATTTTTTTTTTTTAATGGAGGGCACTTGGAACTATTGTCCATTGGCCACAGAAAGTGCCAAAACTGCTAACTCTCTTTTCGTTACCCAGTGGGCACCTGTGGCGAAGTCATGGCGGTGGAGCAGCGTCGTCCACACTACCACAACCCGTTTATAGGGCGGGTCACATTCGCACACAATGTGTGTGAATGTGACCCGCAATATAAACGGGTTGTGGTAGTGTGACGAGGGTGACGCTGCTCCACCGCCATGGCTTCGCCACAGGTGCCCGTTTATAAGGCGGGTCACATTCACACATTCACACACAAAAGAGAAAGGACATAGAACACAGATAGAGAGAAAGAAACATCCATGCCTTGCCCGGGATTCGAACCCAGAACCTTTCTGGTGCATGGACAGTTCCCTGCCCCTTACACAGGCCAGTCGGCAAACGAAGAAAATATATAAATGAAAATCTTTCAAACTGTCTACTTTTAATTCATTTATTAATTCTTTTCCAAAAATGAAACCTAATATTTGAAACGAAAGCCTATATATAAAATCAAACACCATCTAATTTAACCGTTTAAATATTTAAATCAAATATTTAAATAATGTAACATAAGTGCCTTCCTTAACAAAATGATTCTTTTCGAAATACTTTCAAAAATTAAAAATGATTAGAATGATTGCCTCTTATTTTAGTTAAACATAAAATTTTGCATGCATATGGAGATTCGATAAATTTCTTCCAATTATAATAATTAAACTACAATAATGCATTTTTACAATATTTGAATTAGTGTTAAATTCTTATCTTCGGTGTCCTCATGCGTAAAATTAGTGATTAAGCATGCTTGTTCGAAAGAATATTTAGCAAATATTTGATAGAAAAGAACTGTTTCAAAAACTAAAGAATTTTATAATAGGTATTGTGTTGCAATTGATTACTCACCAAAGCGTTATAGTCTAAACTCTGACATTTAAAACATTTCTCATTTCATATACCACTAATTTATTTTGAAAAAATAACCCCTTCAGCAATAAATACATGAATAGCCTGCATGCAATTAAGTTTCTAAGAAAATAAATTGAAATAAATCTTTGAAAATTTGGATTATTGAACTTGTAGTAAGGAAAATTTTTCGCTGTTTAACGTAATCAATACATCACAAAAAAAATAGTTTCACCGAAATTCTTATACTTACTTAAAATACATTTAACTCAAAATATGTCAAATAATCTAGAAATTTATATTTTGATGTTTTAATATATTATGCGAATAATGAACGTTCATTTGCGAGAAATACAAAAAAACCGAACACTAATAAATTTTGATCGAATTTCTGATTACTTAATGGTTAAGGACAGTCGTGGGTAGCGAAATGGGAAGCTTTTAATTATCAAAACTAATTAGCGCAGACGATATTTTATATTGCAAAATCAATTAAGGTAACAAATTTCAGTAAAATAATTTAGGGTTTTACTTAAAAGTTAAAATACTTCAGTTTTTATAAATAATTAAACTCGGTAAATACTTTTTTTCTGAAAAACATAAATTTTAAATTAGACGGATTCAAAATTTTAAACATCAAAATATAGGAAGGTAGCCTCAATCTTGGATGGTTTTATCTGCCTTGCATTAAATTCTAGAAAAAAAATCAATATCTGGCAAAATCTAATCTCTCATCTTTTTCCTGTTATTTTTGGCATCAACTTAAGAGCTAGCTTATAAGGCAAATATATCAAACGAGAGAGAAAGTTTTCTACAACAAAGAATAAATAATTCATATTAAGAGTTTAAAAAAAAAAAAAAAACATGAAAAAATGTCGAGGAAAAAAACACAAAATTGCAATAAATTTCCTAAAATTTCGAAAAAAACTCCCCTTAAATTCACAAATAAAAATAGCATTTGTAACCAGTCAAATTTCCATCCCAAAGTTGCATTTCAGTGGCCTGCATATCATCCCGCGTGGCACTTTTTACTACAAGTTTTGCAGGTTAGTATTTTTCTACATCGCATTGTAATTTCCTCTTTTTTTAAGTCTTGTAATTTTTGGGCAGCAAAGGAAACTTAATTGTGACTTATTTGAGACTAAACTTTCGTTGTGACTTATTTGTAACTTAAAATATCGTGTGCAGACTAGAAATACCGCAGTTGTCGAAAGAGGCAAATCAGGGCAGGTTTGATTCCCTCTCTGTGCGGATAGATGAAATCATGTCGTTAACAAAAGAATTGGTATTCATGAAATAAAACAAGATTCCAGGTTATCATGGTGTTCAAGTTTTATTTTTTAATCTTTATTATTATTTTTTACTTTTCATTGCCTTCTTCACTTCCGTTCTGTTTAATTCTCGGCTACCACGGTTTTTCTAATTCTCTTTTTCCCCTTTTATTGATTTTCCATTTCTTCTTTGGCAACATTATATTTCCGTTTCAAATTTCTTTTGTTTTCCTCATTCACATCTGGCGAGTCTTGAGAATAGGTACCTATTTTTGAGCACTCGAAACATGTCGACTTTCTTCGACATTCATATTTTGCGAATCGAATAAAGTTTTTATAATCAAGTATATCTTTCTACCATTGCCTGAGTCGCCTTGTCTTGGGCCCCCTAAATGCTTCAAATAATTTCTTTTTGTGTTTTTCCTTAATTGTCAAATCAGATTATGAGTTAAAAAATTTAAATAAATAAAATTTACTAATATTACGTAAAATTTTCTAAAGCTAAAATTTACTAATATATCGCAATATACTTATGCTATAAATAATTTATAGGTAGGTGTTTCATAAATAAAAACAAGTAAATTTGGTTTAAAGTTACGACCAGGACGATATAGACAGTTCCAGATCAGGTTCCGTTTTAGTTTCTTAGAATTACTCATTTGAATGAACTAATATCGTATGTGTATATAGTATATACTGTATTTTTACCCTTATTTATTGCAAACATTTGGTATATTTAAAATATAAAATCTATAGAATGAAACTATTAAACAAAATATGTGAAGAAGATAAGCAATAAATATATTTTATTGCTTTTGCGATAGAGATTCGGGATATTATTTCGTAAAATATTTGTTCTGAAAAGTAGTTTAGAACAAATAAAAAAGAATTTCGAAAAAATTTTTATGTGTCTCGAATAAATTTAGGGAAAGTGCTTGCTCCACTCCATATTTAATAATTTTTAAAAGTTTTTTCTAAACGCATTTAATATTCTTTTCCTAAAGGAACCTAGAATATCACGCAGCTTTTTTGCATACTAAATCTTAAATTTCAAAACTTTCGAATATTTTTATTTAAAAAAAAAGTTTTATGCAAATTTTCTGTATTTTTCAAAACGATACTGCAATTCTGAATTGTCAGAATCGCAGTTATAATAACTATGTTCTTCGTTATTCTAATTCCTGCTATTTTTTATTTTTTATTATTTTTTTTTTTTTAAATTATGTTTTATTCGGCAAATCTAATTTTTTACTTAAACTGAGCAGAGTCTTCTATTTCAAGTAAATATGAATTTATTTTTTAAATATATTTAATTGATTTTCCGAAAAAAAACACGTTTAATCCCTTTAATTATTAAATGAAGAATTATGATCGTTGTCGAATAAAGTAAATTCCTTAATCATGGTTGAATCAATGAAAAGTTTTAAACAAAGGTGAATGAATGAAAAGTTTTTATCGTGATTAATTAAATTAAAAGTTTTAATAGTAGTTTAATTAATGAAAAGTCTTTGACGAGAATGAATAAATGAAAAGGGTTACTAATCATTGAATAAATGAAAAGTATTACTAATCATTGAATAAATGAAAAGTTTTAATAATGGTTGAATAAATAAATTGTTTAAATTATGGTTGAATAAATGAAAAGTTTTTATCGTAGTTGATTAAATTAAAAGTTTTACTCGTGGTCAAATAAATTAAAAATTTTAAAAGTGGTTGAAATAATAAATAGTTTTTAATGAAGATGAATAAAAGAAAAGTATTAATAGTAGCTGAATAAATAAAAAGTTTTAATCATGGTTGAATAAATAAAAAGTTTTCATCGTTTTACAAAGTTAACAAAAAGCGAAGCGTTAAAAAGTTTACAAAAAAAGCGAACCGTTTTGCGTTTCAAGAGTTAAAGTGCGTCATTTTTTGTGTTGGTGGTTCTTCGGTATATTTGAAACATAACTAATGTAATTAATTCAGGTTATTAAAAACTCTAAACATTTGACAGTCACAGAAAGCTTCAACTGTATATTTTATAAATGAGAAAATATTTTTATTTGCTTTAACTTACAAATAATCGCATTTATTTTTTATTAACTTTGAAAAAAGAACCAAATTGTTTTCTGAGAAATCAGAAACATCTTAAAGTAAAAATTCTATTACGTAGAATAATATGTACAAAAATGTAAAATCTAATCAAAGTGAATAATATAAAATTTATTAGATTTTAAAAAATAATTATTTGTCTTACGAACGAGATGCGATTCTCCGATATGGGGAATAAATCTTTAAGATTAATTTTGAAAGGTTACTTGTCATTATAAAAAAAAAAAATTAAAATTTTAAAAAGCAAATAATAATGAGAATTTAAATATTTGAGTGCAAAAAGAATCTTAGTTTATTATTTTTAGCAATTTTTAGTAACCAAACAAAACTATTTCTAAAAAACAAAACTATTCATTAAGTAAATTGATTTTTACATTGTTAATCATTTATTTTTGAAAACAACAGAAGATAATTGGTTTTTTCAACAGTGAATTAGAAAACAAACAGTAAAAAGACAGTTTTTCGAAAAACATAATGAAGTAAAAAATAAATAAGTTTATATTTATGCCTTAAGAAAATAAATAAACTTCTGAATTAATTTTTTATTCACGTATTCCACATAGGTAGTTCAATTCGTAGAATCCATTTCTACACAGAAATTGTTTAGTTCTTAAAAATTATTGTTAATTTACGAAGAATCTCTATGTTGATTTATGCATGAGTATATATATATATATATATATATATATATATATATATATATATATATATATATATATATATATATATATATATATATATATATATATATATATATATATATATACAGGGTGTTTATAAAGTCCCGGACCCATTTTGATGTTTAATAACTCATAAAATAATAAAGATAGATTGAAATTAATAACATAAATGGTTAGATAGACTCAAAAAGTTTCATGACCCTTGTCAATGAACTTCCACGTGTGCACTCCTCGTCGCGTGGAGAATATCAAGTCGATAGTCAATTTCACGCCAGGTAGCGGCAAGCATGTCGGCATTCACAGAGGTTATTGCGGTTGTAATTCTAGCTTTTAGGTCATCAATGTTCGACACGATCCTCCTGTAAACATTGATCTAAAACCCCTATGAATATCGTGAGGCACAAAGGGATTCCCCAAAAGTTAATGTGTGGTGTGGACTAATGCACGGCCGAGTCTTTGGGCATTTCTTTTTTACAGAAAATAAGGTCTCATCAGTCGTATACTTAGACATGTTGGAAAACTTCGTATTTCCACAACTAGAAGAGCTGGGCCGGGATAGCCTGGTCGGTAGAACGCTGGGCCCATGTCTAAGAGGTCGTGGGTTCGATCCTTGCCGACCGAAGACTCCCCGTGTAGTAAATAGTGACTGATGCACGTTAAATCTGTCGAGTCTCAAAGTCCTCCATGTTCCCATAACAAATCAATACCTCTGGGGGTACTGATCCAGGAGTTTCCTTGTATTCTGGATTGGTTCAAAATTACAAGGCTACGGAGTTGAATATTAGCAGTCGCAAACCCATGAAATTGGGTCGGCTGTTCAACGACGGTTATAAAATAAAATAAAAAACTAGAAGAGCTTCAGCCACATGTCTTTTTGCAACAAGATGGTGCACCACCTCATTGGGGTATCATTGTTCGTAGTTCTTTGAATGACCATTTTCCAGGAAGATGGATTGGGCGAAGAGGTCCAATTCTTTGGCCACCCAGATCACCTGACATAACGCTGCTGGACTTCTTTCTTTGGGGATTTATAAAGGACAATGTTTACAGGAGGATCGTGTCGAACATTGATGACCTAAAAGCCAGAATTACAACCGCAATAGCCTCTGTGGATGCCGACATGCTTGCCGCTACCTGGCGTGAAATTGACTTTTGACTTGATATTCTCCGTGCGACGAAGGGGGCACACGTGGAAGTTCATTGACAAGGGTCATGAAACTTTTTGAGTCTATCTAACCATTTATGTTATTAATTTTTATCTATCTTTATTATTTTATGAGTTATTAAACATCAAAATGGGTCCGGGACTTTATAAACACCCTGTATATATATAATATCAAGGCAACATCCCTGATATCATCCAGGATATCAGTGTATTCAGCTTGAATAAATCAGTCGTAAGCCATAATACTCTCTATAAAGGTTTATTGAAATGAAGGCTGGTGGTTATAACAGTTCACATCCCCACTCCACAAGGGAGGGGATGTGGACAAAAGTCTTGATGGTTCCGGCAGATCTTACATGGAACACATAATGTCGTAAGAGACATGCGAAAACCATTGCTCTCACATTTTATACTAACACAGAGATAGGTGAAAAGGCTCAGTTTTTGCATTCTTTGTATTCCTACACATTAAGTAAAATTATTTAATGCTTCCTAATATGGAAGTGAAAGAGGGAAAGATTCTAAAAATAACTCCTCGTTTGAAATATAAATCTAATTATAATTCATGGTTTGTTTTCAGCCTTGAATTCCCAAAATAGAATATCTCTACGCTTGTTCTTTAACAAAGACATTTTATGAAAACGAAAGAGTTTTAATTCTTTTATTAATACAAAAGTATTTATAATTTTTGTATTACATATATATATATATATATATATATATATATATATATATATATATATATATATATATATATATATATATATATATATATATATATATATATATATATATATATATATATATCTTTTTAAGAGAAATCATTTTAATGAAATTGGTGAAACTTTTTAAAAACTGTGTAGTACCGTTCTTTAAAAGACATGTTCGCAAACTTTCTGTTTAATGCTTATCGTATTTATAAAAAAACATTTTACAAATAAGCACCGCTTTGCGTCACTTGGTACAATATTTGAAATTATATCGCAGAATATTGAGAGAAAAAAATGAGCAGCTAATTTTTTTGATTTCTTTTCTGTACTTAGAACGAGGCTGTGATATTTTTTTATACAAAAAGTATATAAAAGTATTTTCAAGCTTCAGGCATTTAATCAGAAAGTTTGAAACTTCAGTAAAAGAAAGGGGGAATTGCAATTCGAAGATTTCTATTGTCTCAACAGGATTAGTTACTTTAACGCTTGAAGCATTTTCGAGAAAAATATTTTTATGCTCCAATCTCTTACAGTTTTTGTTTCTAAAAACGAAAGAGTATACTAATCTTTAAAAAAAAGTACTTTCTCACATAAAAGCAATAAAATCATATTATTACAAACAATCTTTGAAACTAAAATTTGAAGAAAAGGTTTTACGAAAAATTAACTTTAAAAAATTTAGATGATTTTAGATAAAATTAATTTTTAAAAATGTATGTGATTTTTTTGAAAAACTGAATTTTGAAAATTTAGATAAATTAGTTTAATCCCTCTTTTTCTCAAAAAGGTTTTATCATTCGATAAATATGAATGTTATAAAAATCTTAATTAAACGATTCCCTTAAAACAAACAAACCATGATATCATAAGATAGGTTCAAAATAGTAGTTTTTTCAAAAAACAAAATCACGAATTATGCAGTAAAAACTTAAGTTAGAATCTTTTAAAAATATGGGAAGTTTGAAACTTAAATCAGAAACATGAAATTTGTAATTTAAAAAATAGAACATGTCAATTTTTTTTTTTATTCTCTAAACAAAAACTTATTTACAAAGCATAATGCAACAATTCCCTTAAAACAAATAAGCAATGATATCATAACATTGTTGCAAAGCAATAAATTTTGAAAAAATAGCGTATTTCACTATGTCTCGAGAATTTTTAAGCGAATTAAAACTATTTTACACTTGCTTCTAAAATTCGTTTATCCAAAGATAATTCCGTGCAAAAAAATAATTTTTAGACAATTATTTTTTATTATTTTAATCAAGAATAGTCGAAAATTTTTTGGATTGTAAAGTATACAATTTTTTACATAATTTTAAAAATTGCAATTATACATAGCCAAAAAACAACATTTGAGAGAAATCCATCGAATAGTTTTTGAGAAATAGTTACGAATAGTTTTTTCTCATGAACTATTCGTCCGATTTCGCTCAAAATTTTGTATTTCGTCACGTAAAATTATGTTTTTCAAAATGATGCAAAAAAATTATTTACCTTACAATCCCAAACTTTTTAAACCTTTCTTAAATAAAATGGTAAAAAATTATATATATTTGCTAAAAGTTATTTTTTTAACGTAATTATCTTTGGATAAATGAATTTTATGAATGAGTTGAAAAAATTTTAATAGACTTAAAATGTTCTCGAGACATGGCGAAATATGCAAAAAGTAAAATTAACATTAAGATGTCCAAACTTTGGAGAGCTCTCCTGACCAAACTATTGTTACCATATTTCCCAGATTGCGGTCACCCATATATTTTGGGGATCAGAAATCCGAATCTGTCAAAAAAAAGGTAAATTTCTTCAAAGAAAATATGTTTTGCATCTGATTTCGTAACTTAAAATATCATTGCACTAATTAATTAAGATATTTGAGGTTAACTGTTAAGTTTGAGTCCTAAAACGTGAAAATCTGATCATTAGGATCAAAAGTTATTCAGAGTCGTCCCTTTTTCTTTTCTTTTCTTTTTTTTTTTTTTTTTTTTTTTGCGCACTGTACATAAACCTTTTTAACTAATGTACCATACTGAGAAAGAAGCCCTGATATTTTTATTGTGAATTAAAATTCATACATGCTATAGGATATTTTAAACTTCAGATAATTCATCAAAAATTTTGAAAATATTGTAGTTTAAGAAGGGAGAAAATTTCAAAACGAAGAATTCGTTTGTCTCCGTGTTTAGTTACTTTAACGCATATCCAATTCAGAACAGAAGAGCATACTAAAATTTAATTAACTTTTTTGGTTTAAAAAAAAACAGAAAAAAAGCATTTCCTTAAAAGTTATTTTTAAGATTGGTTAAGTTATGTTTAAGATTGGTTATATCGTTTATTTTTCCTAAAAAGTCGTATGATTCTAATAAAGAGAAATGTATACTATTTTTATTCGGTGATTCCCTTAATATACAAATGTGAACTATTCTTATTAGGTGACTTTTTCCCTAGCAAATGTGAACTATTTTTATTAGGTGATTCCCTTAAAATACATAAGCTATGTTATCGAAGCATTGTTTCAAAATATATTTGAAAAAAGAGGAAAGGTGCAGGGAAAAATAAAAGCTTTAAAGTTCTTTAAAAAAAAAGTTTTGTTCTTAGATTCAGATGTGTAAAGTTGTTTATCAATTTTACTTATTCTAGGAAAAACATATAAGAAAGAGATTGACCCTATGTTAAAAATGAAAACTCGAAGTTCCGAATTTTTTATGAAACAAACACTTAGAAAATGCTTACATTCCACCCACCGTAAGAAGATGATTAATCTTCGGAGAAATAGGCCTAAGTGGTGAGGCATACGCAGTAACGCGAACCCTTTTTAAAATCCGCCTCAGCATAATCTTTTTTTATTTTATTTTTTTTCAACTAATACACTTGTAATGTCCTTTTACTAATTTTCTGAAATGAAAAGTAAATGGACACATACCAAAGCTGATTTCTCTGTATCAATGTCGTATTATTGACACACTGAGAAAAAAAGTAAAGCCAAAACCACTAGAATATGGTAAAATTTGCAGTGTTTCAGGCTCGTCCAAAAAAAGTAAAGTCAAAACAACTAGAATATGGTAAAATTTACAGTGTTTCAGGCTCGTCCAAAAAAAAGCAAAGCCAAAACCACTAGAACATGGTAAAATTTACAGTGTTTCAGGCTCGTCCAAAAAAAAGCAAAGCCAAAACCACTAGAATATGGCAAAATTTACAGTGTTTCAGGTTCGTCCAAAAATCTCGTTTATTTTTTTTCGAAGGGCTTAGTATAGTAGCTTAGGTAGTGATGTATGTAAAATTAATAATTAGGTAGTTTTATTATATGTAATGAAGTTATAAAAATATGGACGTAAATGTTATAAAAAATTTAGTAATTTTTATCATTATACTTAAGAATATAAACACCCTTTATTCGGCTGAAATTAATTTTCAGTTTTGTATTTGTTTACTAAATGTGTGTTAACAGGAACTATGATTTTAAAAAACCGAAATTTCTTATAAACCGTTATTATATAAACGGGAAAATTATCAAATAAATGGTTTAAATGCTTTTTTTTTTTTTTTTAAATTACCAGAACTATGTTGTTGTCGAATGTCAGAAATGTCATTTTCATACAGAATGTTAATATTACCAGAATTTATTTTTTTTTTTCGTATAGAAAAATTTTTAAATATCCAAAACAGCAACTATACCTAGTACAGTAGGGCAGTTTTCAATAAGTGGGAACACAGAACACAATACAGATCTATGCTTCCTACTGACAACTTGCATTTTAATGCTTGTCCAAATATTTCGAACGAAACAGCGCAACACTCAAAAATATTTTGATACAAGATTACAGCCGCTACAATTCCTACAAAGCTATCATGGTCATAAAAATACAGGTCTGCCGGTAAGTTCTTTCTCTTTAAATTTATGGCCATTAGTATTACGTTATAGTTATGCTCGTAAAAGTTGCGTACAGTTCGGGTCTTGAGGTTGTTTGAGAGTCAAGTGATTTGTTAATCGAACGATAACGAACCGTGGAACGAGGTACAATCGAATAGTGATGCCATCTATTGATGATTTAAACAGTGGCATGTTCATTGTTCGTGGACACTAATGTAGAGGGAGTGCAAAAGACTGGGCTAACCTGAAATCTTTGTTTCTGTAACTTGAAACTGTAACCACTATGAAAAAGGATCTACATCTCCAAATTGAGTTAGGACACTTTATATCATGACAGTATAAATTAACGGTAAAATCTACTAATTTTGATGAAGTTCGTTACAACTAAAGACACTAGACATTTTTTTTTTTTCCTAAGAATGAGGGACTTGGCAAAATAAATTAACGGCTAACTCCCTGAATTTTACGAAATTTCTTAACGTGTATTATTATAACGGAAAATAGATTAAAGTTAGTACTTTAAATTTAATCATTCATTCTTAAAATAATTTTCAAAAATATTAAAGTTTTTTTAAAAATATTTTTAAGAAATATTTCTGCAGCTAAAAGCTATTTTCTTATATATAAAATATCCGAATAGTCTAAATCAGTGTTCCCCAACCCCCGAACCGCGGATCAAATGGCACCGGGCTGCCCATTTCATTGAAACTGAATTTAAATTCCATGGTTTATACCCCAAATTAAAAATATTTGTGTTCCATTAAAATTCCATTTATTTAAAAAAAAAAGGGGGGCGAAGGTAGTGACATTAATTTTTTAATGCTTTAAACAGTAAAAAAAAAATCAATCATCAAAACTGTAAATATCATAAATAAAACACGATAGCGCTGCGCGAAATTTACATTGGAACTAATGAAGAACTTCGTATTCTCTCTCAATCGTGACTCATTGATTTAACGTTCTAGTAAGTTAAAATGTTAAATCACTTTATGTTTATTTTTTGCTGTAACTGTATTTTATTTTGAAGGAATGTTTAAATACAATTGAATTAAAAGTAATAAATAAAAATACTCTAAAATATAAACAATCAACGTCCCCCTCCCCAGCAGGCCGCGGTAAAATTATCACATGTTGACAGGTCCGCAGTGATAAAAAGGTTGGGGAACGCTGGTCTAAATCACTTAGTGATCGCAACTTCCCTCATAGATTTATTGTTTCAAATGAAATTTCTTAAAATTGACAAAAAATGTTTTGTTTTTTTAAAAGTAGGAAAGAATATTCCGAGCATTCATGTATAGTGAATATATAGAGTATATTACAATAAGTAGAATTCAACATTAACTGAAGTTTACATTATTGTTCTCTCCTTTTGAGACGTACATACAGAGTATAAAATGTTTTTTTTTTATGAAGCATTTAAAATTTTCTAAATTAAAACCAAAAAAAAAAAAGGTTGCTAAAATAACATCTATCTAAAGTTGCTAAAATAACCAGACATACTTGGATTACCAGCGCATACTTGACCTTCGACTTTATCCGATTCAAAAACTAAGAGTGTTGTACTGATACTGCATTTAGAGCGTTATCTTGCTGCTCTGATACTGCAGTTAGATAGATACTCCGATACTCCGACCAATAGATCTCAGTCCACAGCTAATTTATTATCAGAGAACAATATGAAGTGATAGAGCTTGCTTTCAAAAGCCCGGATTTAAACCCCATAGAAAACTTAAAGGGCTCTAGCTAAAAATGGACATGTGAATATAAAAAAAAAAAAAAAAAAAAAATGACGCATACTAGCATCGACTGATGAAAACAAACCAATCTAGATGTGTCAGATGGGTTCAAATATTACTGGCATAGTTTAAGACAAAAGTCTTCGTAATCGTTGAAGCTCATTCGAGAAGGTAGCTCTGTTATAATATAGACATGCTTCATTGTAAAAACTAATCCCAATATCGTCATGCGAAACATATTTTTAAAAATAAGAAGTGATCTCCAGCTTTTTTCCACTTTTTGTACAAATTTCATTGTTAAAATAATATTTACATTTAAACAATAAAAAAAAATTTCTGCAAACATATAATTTTAAGTTGTACTTTTTATAAACTAAAATATAAAAAAAACCTCTTATGAAATAAATTGTATTTTTGATGAAATTCTAAAGAATGAAGTATATTATTATAATGCGATAAATTTATTACCAACTTGAAGAACTTATTTTATACTTTAAGCGAAAACATGTCAAGTTAAATTGTCTGTTGCCTTTTATCTTCGCAAACTTCTTAAGGGCAAAGTCAACGATCCCTTTAATAAAGATAAATTCTATTATAAGATGTGCCCGGAAAATATCGTTTCTTTTTTAATACGTGTAATTAGTTAACAAGTTAAATGTCGCGGTTATCGAGAAGAATCTTACTTGTTAAAGAGAATTAGCAACGTTTAACTGAAGAAGATCTTTTGTTATTAAAATAAATTAAAAAATTTCAATTCAGAATTTTTGCCAAAAAAAAAAAATTCTTACTTTTAAAAATTATTTGGTATTTAGGGATCCAGCAAAAAAAAAAAATTTACTTAAACATTTTTATTAGACCAGTTTTCTGGAAAATGGCTGATGATTTGAGGAAAGAAAATAGCAGTATACAGTCTGCTGCCATTTTCTTAAAAAATCAACTTGTTAATTATTCTCACTAATTTTAAAAAGACTCCTTACAAATCTTATTGAAATTAATTCTCTGCCAAAATGGTGGAATGGTCAAACGTTAATGTATCAAAACATTCTAATCGAAAATTCTCATCGAGACTAGTCCAAAAATTGATAGTTCTCATGATACGAAGCCTGGATCATAAAAAATAGTGGTTCTCAATTCTCTAATACCGTCACGACATATAGCGTGACGGTATTAGAGAATTGAGAACCATATATATATATATATATATATATATATATATATATATATATATATATATATATATATATATATATATATATATATATATATATATATATATATATATATATATATATATATATATATATATATATATATATATACATATATATATAATAACAGAGCAAAACCCTGTTATTAATATGGGAATAATTAGTCCAAATATCAGATGAATAATGAGTCCAGATTCTGCATAGCGGTTTATTATTTAAAGATGGTGAAGCAACAGTTTCCTCCCCTCTCCGACTGGAGACACTTTTCTCGTCAGATCTGACGGAGTTTAGCTAGCATAAGTAAAACACAAAAAGCCACGCAAAAATCAGCTTTAGACACTAAATTTCCATGGTATTTCTCAGCTCCAGCCTCCATGTAGCAATAAGGTACGGGTATTTTACGAAGGGGTGAGGAATCCTTCGGCTTCGGGGTGAGGTTTTATCAACGTTGCAGCCAGCCGGAAAATAGATAACAATGGTTTCCTCGACAAGTAACTATCCTGGCGTCTTATAATAACAGAGCAAAACCCTGTTATTAATATGGGAATAATTAGTCCAAATATCAGATGAATAATGAGTCCAGATTCTGCATAGCGGTTTATTATTTAAAGATGGTGAAGCAACAGTTTCCTCCCCTCTCCGACTGGAGACACTTTTCTCGTCAGATCTGACGGAGTTTAGCTAGCATAAGTAAAACACAAAAAGCCACGCAAAAATCAGCTTTAGACACTAAATTTCCATGGTATTTCTCAGCTCCAGCCTCCATGTAGCAATAAGGTACGGGTATTTTACGAAGGGGTGAGGAATCCTTCGGCTTCGGGGTGAGGTTTTATCAACGTTGCAGCCAGCCGGAAAATAGATAACAATGGTTTCCTCGACAAGTAACTATCCTGGCGTCTTATAATAACAGAGCAAAACCCTGTTATTAATATGGGAATAATTAGTCCAAATATCAGATGAATAATGAGTCCAGATTCTGCATAGCGGTTTATTATTTAAAGATGGTGAAGCAACAGTTTCCTCCCCTCTCCGACTGGAGACACTTTTCTCGTCAGATCTGACGGAGTTTAGCTAGCACAAGTAAAACACAAAAAGCCACGCAAAAATCAGTGCTCCTGGTTTTATACATGGGTAAGAAGGCAGTCATATTGCATTCCTTGTATTCCTACGCCTCATCGCAAATTATTTAATACTCATAGAAAATCTTTTAATCCTTCCTTATATGGAAGTGAAAGATCTTAAAATAACTCCTCTTTTGAAACATAAATCTAATTATAATTCATTGGCTTGTTTACAGTCTTGAAGTCCTAAAATAGAATATCTGCATTTTATGAAAACGAAAAAGTTTTACTGCTTTTATTAATACAAAAGTAATTTTATAACTTTTGTATAACATATATATATATATATATATATAAATATATATATATATAAATCATTTATTTGAATATTATTTACTTTTTGTTGGTGAAGTCGATTCGCTGTATCATAGATACATTCTATACTAATATAGACACGTGATGTTATTTCTATGCTATGCATATCCTAAAAACCATCTAACACTCTCAACATGTTCAATGTTGTACACAAGCCTGCTTCAAGCATCTCTCACAACAGTGAAAGTTGCTTATTTCTCTTATGTTTGAGGCTCCATCCACAGAAACTATCCATTTTTTGACGTTGTGTCAATGAAAACTTTTGTTGCTGTCAAAGCTTCAAACAGCAGCATAATAAATTTTAAGTCAACTATTTGACAGACAATTAACTTCCATAAGATTTGTGCTGGGTCCTTAATTACTAAGTTATATCATCGTTTAGTGCTGCTAGAGGCAAAAACTGTAAAACAATGCTTATTGGTGTGGTATGTCTAAATAATTCCAACTGAAATATTTGCCCGTGGATCTTGCTGCTGCAGAACGTTATTGTTTCAGATTATGAGTTTTTAAAAACATTGCTTTACAGTATTTTAGCTAATACTAAACTGTTGATGAATTTTGTAAGGTAGAATTAGCGTGTTTCTAGTATAAAAATTCTTGAATTGTAAAATGTATAAGTCTTTTTTTCCCTTCATTTGTTTTTAAAATTTTAGATAATTTTTAGGACGCCCGATATTAATAATGGTGAAGTTTTAAATACTGTTTTCCTCTATCCTTTTTTTCGTGTTTATCTAATTTAAAAACTAAAATAAACTGTTTAACTGAAAGTGAAATTGATGACTTCGTGAATTTCGGAAAGTATACTTTTTCTTCAGTTTTTCTTCGGGAAAAATGAATTATTTTATTTAGATTTTAATATTTCATTTAAAAAATAAAAAAAAACATTTAATATCATCATGCATTTTTTAATTTAAATTTTATTTTTTTAAAAATATATAAATGCTATAAATAAGATTCTTACTAATATTATAGCAAGGATATTTTTATTCGGAATAAATAGAAAATTAAAATATAATACTTTTAGTTAAATGAAAATTAAAAAATTTGGAATTGGAATTTTTTTAAAAACATTTTACTTAAAATTTTTAAACGTCTTAAAGAAGACTTGGTGTATAATGATGACTGTATAATGAAAACACGACTGAAATAAATGAGAAAAAAAAAAACATATACATAACCAGCATATATTGTTTTACTTCTTTGCCTTTTGCTTCATTTAACATAATAATAAATGACAAAAATAAATGACAGAAAGGATTTTTTCACTTTTAGGAAACAGGCAAGGGACTATTCTATATACTTATTTCAAAACATATTTGAATGATAGAAAAATGCTAGTTTGCTGAAACCTTTACTTAATTTTAACTTTAAAGTACATTTTTCTTGTATATTATAGTATGATAAGCTTCTGTTCTAAAGCCTTTCTTTAAAAGACAAAATAGAAAAAAATTATTTTTCAATCTTATTTATTACTATTCTTCCAATATATGTTCGTGAATTCTATCTAAAGTAGTTAAATTTAAACATTTTTACTATTTTTATTTATTTTGTTTTATTTTGCGTTTTTTAGTGTAGTTTTTGGAGTTTGAACAATGGAGATATTTTTTAAGCTGGCTTCTCCTACAAGACTTAACAATACTCCACTTAAGCTCTCAGTGAATAGTCTTGCAAAACATTTCAAAGGCATTTTAAAAAGAGTTTCAAAAATTTTTTCTACTTACATGAAACTGATAAAACTTTTCAATTTTGCCTGAGAAAAAATGAATATAAAATGTTGAAAGATCGAAACAATTTTCAAATCTTTTTATATCAAAGTAAGTCTTAGCTCATAGTTTTAGCTGATACTTATAGTTTTTTCTTCCGTGCACATTACAAGCATTGTTTTTAAATATGAATTTATTTTTATTAGATCATCTGCAATTTTTGAATTTCACATTTAGATGATAACTATAAATAAAATTTTCATAAGAACACTTTTATATAAAAAATAAATATATCTACAAAAATAATTATAAAAAATGTTTAAATAAAAACTAAACTGGTAGCTTCAGAAATGTACGACTGATAGGCAAGGAATTAATTTTGATATTTTAACATATTTTACTTGCTTAAATCGAAAAGTAAGCAGAAAAACTTTTGCATATCGACTGCATAATTTTAAGTCATATTAAAAAAGGGAATTTCCCATAAAGTCTATTTCAGAAAGAGTTTTTTCCATAATAAGTGCATGAAAAAATTTGAACAATCAACTATTTTTCGACGTCAGTTTTATACTGAATTCTAGACCTATAGAAAAAAAAAAATTATCCATAATTTCGAATTATATGTGACTATATTTTGTTATTTCACAACCGTTGAACAGCTGGCCCGAGTCTGAGTTTTCGACTATCAATGTTCCAACCACATAGCCATATTACTTTAAACCCAACGGAGAAGACAACGGAACTCCTGGGTCAAGCAGTGGGACAAATTAGCCTTCATGGAAGATTTTCTTGATTGAATTAACCAGAATTTGCGTTACACAAAAAGGAAAATCTCTCACTGTTAGTCTGACGGCGAAGGGACTCTAATCCCTGATCCGTCTTCCAATGACGATATTTTACGTCAGCACTGTGGTAGAAGCGAGCCTGGAGCAGAATTCGTATCAACCAGCCATCGCTAGGATTCGAACCTGAGTCATCTCATTGAGGGGCAAACGCTCTTATCATCTGAGACAAAGATCTCCCACTTGTGACAAAAATAATAGAAGATATCTATTGTGATTTATCCTCATATATTCTTATTTAAAACATATTTTAAACGTGAATTTTTACTATTCATCGTTTTTGTTTTGATATAACATGTTAATTCAAAAAAATATTCGCAAATTTAACAAGATAAAAGTTAAATTTTATACCATGACACTAAAAAAAAAAATTGAATAAATTTCTATGAAATTTAGCCAGTAATTAAGTAACATTAAAAGAATCTTTACTTTTGTTATTTTTGGTTTTTTTCTTAATTCAGCTTTCTAATTTTTTATGCGAAAAAAATTTCCAGATGTTTCAAAAAGTCGTCTCCAATTTCTCCCCACATGTTATTTAAAAATAAAACTTGAATAAGAACTAATCTGCAGATATTGTAATAATCTGCAGCTCTCGCTGCCTTCTTGGAGACTTTCTGCTACCGGGGAAGAGAGTCATAATTAGCGGGGCAAAAAAATCAAATTTAAGTGTAAGAGAAAGAAAAACATTGGAAAGCTAACAATTTTTAAAAATCTAAGAAAGTGAGAACTAAAATTATTCTTCGTTAAAGAAAGCTTATTATTTCCAATAAAATATTCATAATTGTTTTTTTTTAATTAAAATATAATTTAAATTTAGCTAGATACAGTTTCATTATTAAGTTGGATTGAAAATCACAATTTGACCTTAATAAAATATTATGCTTAAGTTTTATCTGCTAAAGATTTAATTCCATAAAATCAATAAAGTAATAAATTTGATGTTTAAAAATGAATTACATTTCCTGTATTATTGAATATTAATCGTAATTGTGAATCATATAAGAAACTTTTCCCTATAAGCATATTTGTGGTCTTTTCAACCATTCAGATTTGTACTTAGTTCGTGAAAATCAGATCATTAGATCAAAAGCTTTTTGGGTCGAAATCATTTCCACCCCCAAACTGTACAGCGAGCAGCTTCATGTGTAAGCAAATTTTGCTTACACTTATACATCTGTGCAATATATCGCTTAAAAAATCTTTTTACTAGTTTCGATAACTGTGCATGACCCCCATAGGCTCAGGGGATAGACCACTGGCCTCCAATGAGGGGATCCTGGTTCAAATACCAGTAATGGCTGGTCGACATAATTTCTGCACCTGGTTCACACCGACTACAGTGCTGACATAAATCATCCTCAGTGGTAGAGGAAACATGGGTTAAAATCCCCTTGCCGTCGGGCTAACCGTGGGAGGTTTTCGTGTTTTTCCTGTCTATGTAACGCAAATGCGGGTTAGTTTCATCGAAAAGTTTAAAAAATACTTCTCGCCCGTTATAAAATAAGATAACTATGCATAAAACTCTGGCAGAGTTCATTACGAAGATACCGGTATTTCTTTTAATAATATTTTATCGCCTATTGTTTCAGAGTAACTCAATTTTGAAACTAAGTTCTCAGTCAAAAGGCACCTTGCATTATTCTCACGACATCTTTATATTGATTTAAAATCATTTACGACTAAAGCGTTCAATTCAGTCTTTTGGAAGAAAATCGCCTTAAATGCGAAATATAAAAAACACATGGTAGCTATTGAAATGTTGTTGAAATAAAAATAAAACTTAGGTAATATGAATAAATATGTAAATCATAAAAAATTTCCTATTTCCTTAAACTACTAAAGAAAACAATCAAATGCCGCTGTTCTATTTATAACTTCGAGGTAAATATTTAATAGCTTTCGTTTTTGAACAAATCCCACGTAAGATAAACTCTTCGATTTTTTTTTTTTTTTTTTTCACTTTCTTCGCTAAACAACTATATATGTTAAAAATAGAACTCACTAATATTATTTTTATGCTTGAATAAACATATAAAAAATTTTATTTAGGAAAAAAATTCTGTTCGCTGTTGAGCTTTATTTTCAAAATTCAAAAAAATCTAATATAAATATTTAAGAAAAATGATTTTTTATTAAATTAAAATAATTATGATTTAAAATTTTTATTTAATTTAAACTTTAAAGAATTTTTTTTTTCCTTATCATGCTATGATAAGTCAATAATCTTGTTCTCTTTTTTTTTTTTTCAAGAATAGATGAAAGACTAAATGTAACCTCATTTCTATTTCCTCAGATTTTGTTCGTAAATCCTATTAAAAATAGTTTAATTCAAAATGTTAGAATAGTATATGTTTTATGCGTTCTTATATATATATATATATATTGCCTGGATTTCTACCCTCTAACATACTAAATATTTCGATTTCAAACGCACATCATTTAAAAGGTGACGCTGATCAAACATCGCAGCACCATTAGTTCAATTAGCAAATGGCGCCACTTAATTTAAAAGCAGACAACGCGAAGCAAAAATAAAACTAAAAATAGTTAGCCACCCACCACAAAGCCACAAATAACGTCTGGCAGCATTCTAAACGATTGTCCTCTCTATGACACCATTAATAAATCGAATTAACCCCAAAAGTCAACTTTTCATTGCTTTTCCCTTGGGCATTTGTTATTTGTGGCATTTCTATCGAATTATCACTTCCAATTTTAGGCTTTATATAAATTATAGTAACATACTTAAAGTTACAGTTAACCTGTTAAGTTGTCGACTTGTCTATGTGGACTATCAAATTGGCTGGAATGGACTGGCCCACCAGTTGGGAGGGAGCCAGTAGAGAGGGCATATCGGGACTTATCCCGGTGTGCCTCTCAACTGGCGCCCTCCAATTCGGTTTCTTTCTGTTGAATTAAATTTTTTTTTAAAAAGTAATTGACATTAATTTTGCTTCGAATCCTGGTTTTTAAGAGAGAAAATTTATGCATAAATGATTTGTTATAAAATTTAAATTTATCGTTCTCCTTTTTCAATATATATATATATATATATATATATATATATACACACACAAAGTTTAGGCAAAGTATAAAAAAACGTCCTGATGAAGTTATTATGTAAATGATGTGCATGTTACTGTGAATGACCGAAATCGGTGGTTGTTGACTTTCACCGGTGAATGTTGACAATCACATTGTCGCTTTGGTGAATGTCCGAAATATTTATTACATCCGATTTGATATTAATTTATTCGTGGATATAATTACATTTATTCGATATTTTAATACTTACTGACGATAGATCAGAAGAAACATCAGTGTTAGGAGTACCGATCAATGGCACTTTACCTTAAAAAAAATATCTGTGTAGGGTATACCGGGCAAATTTATACCGGGCAGTGGCACTGAACCTTAAAAAAACATCAGTGTAGGATATGCCGGGCAAATGTATACCGGGCAGTGGCACTGAACCTTACAAAAACATAAGTGTAGGATATACCGGGCAGTGGCAGTGAACCTTAAAAAAGCATCAGTGTAGGATATACCGGGCAAATGTATACCGGGCAGTGGCACTGAACCTTACAAAAACATCAGTGTAGGATATACCGGGCAGTGGCACTGAACCTTAAAAAACATCAGTGTAGGATATTCTGGGCAAATGTATACCGGGAAGTAGCACTTAACTAGACCTAGTATATATTTCGGACATTTACCAAAGGTCTAGTCATACTAGGTCTAGTTATGTCTAGTCTAGTCTAGGAAATGCATGAAATATAAATCGTTTCATACTTTGCCGACTAATTTTAGGCATTATATACAATGCCTAGGCATTAAGGCAGCTTAAACATTTCCTTGGCAAAAACTGCTCGCCAAATCATCCCTTTATTCATCTCTCGCCGAGGTGATGTACCTCTCTTATTAGCTGACTGATGGGAAACTACTTAAATTCAAATGTCACTCGATCTTATCTCTGCTGCTCTAAGAAAAGTGCTGTTGGACTCCGTCCTAAACTAATAATTTTCTCCCCCATGGCATGTCATATGTCTACATGGTCCTTCGATCAAATTTGAGACGCAAATTTTTTATTACTTCCTGTGGAAATTTTCTGGCCTCTTTTTGTTATGAAGTGTTAATAGCAGACCACAGAAAAGCACAACCTTAGACTTCGAAATCACAAAGAGGGCCAGACTCTTTGATCATTCTCTAAAGAGGTTTGATTCATCACTATGGAGTTCATCACTAAAAAATTATTCTATCTCAATCCTACTCCCTTTTCTGATAAGTTAAGAAAATATTTATTTACTTTTTTCGAAATGTCAAATGCAATAATTCATAAATGTATTAGTTATTTCAGATTGCGTCGTGATAAGAGAAATATTGTTATAAAATTGATATAAAAATCAATATTTGTTCAAAAAGAAACCGCCAATCTACAATTTTATTGTTTGAAAAGTAATTGGAAATGCTAGTAAATTAAAACATATTGTCCATCTTCGGTTTATCGACCAAAGACATAACTCTACTGCTAATAATTTCTGCTAAACTAAATAAAGGAATCCGCCACCAATTCGCTATCGCTCTTCAACCCTTTCTTTTTTAAATCGTTAAATAATGCTAGGAAAGAAAAGAAAAACAGGAGATTCAGCAGCTATGCAATACAATTGTTCAAAAAGTTTTAAGAAATGTTAGCTAAGTATTTGTCATTTTTATTTTATCATCAAAATATACACCTGCACTAACTACTTTTGCAGTTGGCTGTTCATTTCAGATCGCTTTCGCTCGCTTAATTATTGTTCAATACCCACTTTTTATACACTAATATCTTAAATATATTATTAATAGTAGTAGATAAAACGCTCCAATTCACGAACGCTCGCTAGCAACTGGAATTCATCTAAAATGAACTGTTCACACAGTGCATTTTAGACAGCTTCGGAATCTGAGGTGGGAGGGGGTGAATGATCATTTTTTTATTTGCACAACTTTATCGGACGTAAAACTTAAGTTTAAAGATTTTTTGAATTCAGAAGTTGAACTGTTTGTAAGGTAATTGTGATTTCCCAAGCAAAATATGTTTTCTCCCATCGTTAAAACAAAGTTAAGTGCCAATGTCACGCTGTTTCTGAAAATTTTCACCTAACGTGCTTTTTTGCGATTACAAAAAAAATATTTGATAAAATAATTTGAGACTTTACAAATTTATAGAGAACTTAAGAAAACAAAAATGTATTCATTAGTTGAGCCATTTTATGTCACAGTTGAAATTGCTGTTTTGCGTGGCGTAATTCAATTTGGCGAAAAGTGTTAGCTGGAGAATTATTGTTGTTTTGAAGCTAAACAATGTTATAGTTTCTGGAAATGATTAAATAGTTCGTTTCAAGTTATTTTTTTTTTTTTTTTTTCATCTTTCGAATTAGTTTTGGAGCGATTAAATCTTTTATATAGGCGTTGTTTTATTTTTTATTTTATTTTTTATTTATTTATTTTTAAATGTGATGGAAAGACGAATTGCAGTAAAATTATAATTCTTTGCACGTGTCCTTATGACTGAAAATAAAAAAAATTTTAATAAAATTGAACAAGTTTCGGATTTATTTAATTTCGAAATTTTTGTGTATTTTTATACAATCCTAAAAAGTCAACAAATAATAAGTCCTTATTTCTTTGTTTATTTATAATTATTTTTTTTGACACAATCAAAACTAAGTATTACCTTTTCTTAAAATTATTCTAATTAAGAGATTTAGTGTTATTATTTTCATAAAAAAATATCAAGAGTTTTCATTCTGTACTTGCGTTTTCATTTTCTCCTCGCCTGTGTGTGACGTCAGACTAACATTTCCTTCTCTTTTCTTTAATTGCAAGGGATTATTTTTAAATTTAAATTTTTTTGCGATGTGAATTTTTAAGCTTTTGTATTTATAAGTGTAATTTAAAGTTTTTCTTCAAGTTGAATTTAATAATTTAAATGTATTTACTAAATAAATAAATAAAAAAATTATATTTAATGAATAAATAAATAAATTATATTTACTAAATATTTATGTTATGTTAAGTGCCACAGGTCCTGGGTTCGATCCTCGGACCGGGCAAGGTCGACTCAGCCTTTCATCCCTTCAGTGGGTCGATAAATGAGTACCAAGCATGCTTGGGAACTAAACACTGGGGGTTCCACGTTCGGCTGACCACCTGACTGGAGCATCTGCTCCTGCACCCCAGAGCCCAAGGTCAAGAAAACTGAGATGGGCACAGTAGGCCTTGGCCCTCTATGGACTGTCGCGCCACTGAGTTTAGTTTTTTAATTTAAATATTTATGTATTTAATAGGTATTTATTAAACTACATATTTACAAAATAAAAATTAGATAAATCAATTAAATTTTCTAAAATTTTCGATTTGCGTTTCTATTAAGCTTTTTGATTTGAATTTTTATTCTTTATTCTGAACTTTTGTAGTTTTTAATTTCATTTTGTAAAAGTTGTATTTAATAGAAGAAATATAAAAATAAATGAATAATAAAAGTAAATAAATGATAAAAGTATAATAAAAATAAATAAATGATAAATGAATAGTAAAAATAATTAAATGATAAAAGAATAATAAAAATAAATGAAAATTTAATCAGAATAACTTTTTTTTTTTTTTTTTCATGAGTATTGCATAACTTAGGACAGCGCTTATCAACATTTTCTTTAAATCAAGTTCGAAGTGGGAGAATGTCCTCCAAAATTATAATTAGCAAGTCTCGTCTTCGTGGACAATTAACATTTAGTAGCGTTTTTCATGATAGTTATTGAGAAATACATATTGAATTCCCATTAAAAGTGGCATTGTCTGTATAAAACTAGTTCAGAAATGTTAAGAAAGAAAACCAGTTTTAACTTTTTAAATCAGCAATTTTAGTTGTTTAGAAATATTATTTAGACCTGCGAAACATTTTCTGAAATATAGAAATTGCAATATTAATGTATTTTATTCTTTTGTACTCAAAAAAATTTTAGAAAATTTAGTGAAGAGTTCACTGGCTCTTATGCTTGTTAGCAAAGACAATTTATTGGTGCATTTGAAAAAAAATTATTTTTTAAAAAATTTTCTAGGGATTTAATGATATTTTTTTTAGATTAGTGTTTCTCAATATTTTAAAAGATTGAGCTTCTATCATAACGAATTCAATTTTTATTTATCATTTATTTATTTGAACTTAATTTATTTCCTATATTGAATAAGTCGATAGAAATTAATATTAGTATATTAGTTTTATTTATTTTATAACCGTCGTGAGAAAGAGCCTACCCAGTTTTTGGGTTTACGACTACTAATGTTCAACTTCGTAGCCTTGTAATTTTAAACCCAAATCCAGAAGACAAGGGAACTCCTGGATCAAGTTTTGGGAGAAATTTGACTTCCTGGAGGACTTTCTCATGCAACTAACGTGCATTTGCATTACAATGAGAGAAAGACCACAAGAACATCCCACAGTTAGCATGACTTCTAAAGGACTCTAACCCATGATCCGTCTACCACTGACAATATTTTACGTCAGCACTGTGGTCGGTGCAAGCCGGATGCGGAAGTGTATCGACCAGCCATCGCTGGGATTCAAACCAGGTTCACCTCATGGGAAATCAAACGATCTATCCCCTGAGCCATCGCAGCATTTTTTATAGCCGTCGTTGAACAGCAGACCCATTTTTCGGGTTTACGACTACTAAGGTTCAACTCCGTAGTCTTGTAATTTAGAGCCTAATCGAGAAGACAAGGGAACTCCTGGATCAAGTATTGAGAGAAATTTTGCCTTCGCGGAGGACTTTTTGATGGAACTAATTCGCATTTGCGTTACATGGAGAGAGAAACTCCCAAGGTTAGCCGGACGGCAAAGGGACTCTAACCTATGATACGTCTGCCACTGAGGATACTTAACGTCAGCTCTGTGGTCGGTAAAAGCCGGATGCGCATTCGTATCAACCAGCCATCGCAGGAATTCGAATCCTGTTCATCTCATTGTAAGGCGAACGCTCTATCCCTTGAGCTATCGCGGCATTAGAGGAATTCAAAATTAAATTTCCAATTTATGATATACATCTATGTACTTACATACTTATATAAATGCATATATATCACACGACTTCCGCTAAAAAGTGCGTCCACAACCCTCCAGGGTATACCAGTCCGTCCCTCAAATAAGTGTATCATAATTAGACAAATTACACAGGTTTCCCATACCAAATATTTACGCTTTGTATTGCGCATTTAAAAAAAAAAATTAAAAAATGGGTTTATCGCAACGCCATTAAATGGATGCATCATCTCGATTAACACAGGTTTCACGAATCAAATTTTGCAATATTATATTACTCATTTAAAAGGGATACAAAAATCAAAAATTGGTTTCATCGCTAGGCCATCCAATTGCGGCATCGTAATTGGTTAACTTACACAGGTTTTCCGTACCCGATTTTGCAATATTATATTACACATTTGAAAAAGATACAAAAATCGGTACATTGCAAAGTCATCAAATTAGGGCAAGGTAAGGGGTCTACATACACAGGTTTCACATATCTAATTCTTGCTATATATGACGCTTATGAAAGGGATACAAAAATTGACACATAGAAGCACCATTATATTGGTTAAATCACAAGTGGTCAACTTATAAAAGTTTCCCGTTCTAAATTTTGAAATTTAATAATGTATTGAAATTTAATGTGAAACTATATTCGCTTTTTTTTAAGTGGAGCTGAATCACTGTTCAAATAAAACCATCATACGAGGGTTGCTATTTATATTTCTGGCCTAATAAGGAAAATACAAATATGTAGGATCGAAATTGGTTTTATTGTTTTTCAAAATATTCTCCATGATGATCAATACACTTTTGCATGCGTTTGAACCAATCTTCAAAGCACTTTTTCCAGTCCGATTGAGGTAACTCCAAAACATGCGTTTTAAATGCATCAACCGCTTCTTCGGGGGTCGAAAATCGTTGTCCACGTAATTTATTTTGGATGTGTGGGAATAAGAAGAAGTCATTGGGTGCCAAATCAGGGCTGTACGGCGGATGACCCATCTTTCACTCCGTCAGAAATGCCTTTGTTTGAGTCGATGTGTGAGAGCTCGCATTGTCATGATGAAGAATGATTCGCCTGTTCTTCTGCTTTTTTCGAATTTCTCCGATGACTTCTGGCAAACAAATGGTCGTGTACCATTCGGAATTGACAGTCCTGCGTTGCTCTAACGCCACTGTTGCCCCATGACCGTTAATGCCGAAGAAACAGGCAATCATTTGTTTCGATGTGCTTCTTCCTCGAACAACTTTTGTTGGTTTTGCCTCGTCTTGGAAGACCCATACAGTTGATTGCTGTTTTGTTTCCGGCTCATATGCATAGATCCATGATTCGTCACCTGTGTAGATGTTATACACAGCCTTTGATGTACTTTGAACGTATTTTTCCAACATTTCCTTGCACCAATCGACACGAGCCTTTTTTTGAGCGTTTGTCAGATTATGCGGGATCCAACGCAAACAAATTTTTTTTACGCTCAAATGTTCATGCAATATTTTATTGATGCTAGTCATACTAATGTCCAAAGACGCCTCTATCTCACGGTATGTCACATGACGATCTTGCTTTATCAGTTCACGCACAGCATCGATCTTTTCTGGCACAACAACGGATTTTGGACGACCTGCACGGGATTCGTCCTGGATCGAACATCGACCACGATTAAATTCGTTATACCAATTTTTTACAGTGCTGTAGGATGGCGCTTTATCGCTGAATAAAGAATTAAGTTCATCGAAGCACTCTTGTCTTGACAATCCACGTCGAAAGTTATGAAAAATAATGGCACGAAAATGTTCACGATTCAATTCCATTTTTTGAAAGAGAAGAACTTTTCAATTTACTGTCAACAACACAAATGAAGCTATAATGGTAAATCGTCTGCTGAATTTATGTTTAAAAATATCAAACTTTCGATTAAAATCGTCTGCTGTTGCCTAGCAACACTTACTGTTGCCAAGGCCAGAAATATAAATAGCAACGCTCGTACTCAGTACTCACTGAGGATACAGGTTCTTAAAATATATTTTAATAATATAAATGTGGAATTTTTTAGTCATTTACGCAATTGCAAATTTTTGTCACCCATTTACAATCTTTTTTGAAATGTTCTTAAAAACCAATATTATTGCACTATTATGGTGCTGCCATCTGTAAAATAAATATAGTTTCAATTTCTTATTTGCTTAAAATGTTTTGTAATTTTTCTTTTCCCTTACTGACTACTTAAATACAAAAAATAGCTTGAATACGAATAACTAGCATTCTATTAAGATGAACAAAGCATGATTTATTTTTTGATGATATCCTGTTAAAATTAATAATGAAATATAACTGCATATATATTAGTATAACTGCAAATTCCCGTAAAATAGCAGAATTACATATTGTGTTTGCTAAAATTAACACAAAACTTAATGTAAACTAAACTATAAGTATAATTTCCATTGAAAGTGGGATATTTTTTCCTCTTTTTTTAGTGTTTGAATGGCTTAATTGATTAAAACCTTAAGTTTGATACCCCCTCTACAAATCACAGCTTCCTTTTTATCATGAAAAAAAAGTTTTTTTTAAACAAATCCTACAAACAACAGCGACTCCACCAACAATAAACTTATGGTTAATAATCACAGTTTTAAAATCTTTTGCCAACTATTTAAGTTATCCAAATTATAATAAGAAGATGTGGAGCAACTTAAAAAAAACATCTATACGATTTTATTGCTTATGTTTCTCTTAAATTTTTTTTAGGCAGCTAAATTGGTTGTATCCCTTTTAAAATAGCATTTCGAATTTTTTTTTAAATTTTTTTTTTTTTTAAATGGCACTAATAAATTTATGAACGAAGTAAATTACTAAGAATATAGTGCTGCCATCTTTTAGACAAATATGACACTACTTTTTCTTACATTGATCTTACTAAGATAAATGAAGTGAGGGATGCAAATTGTATGCTAAATGCTTTGAATAAAAGTATCCTTGATTTTTTACCCTTAAAGTTTTAAAAATATTTAAGTCTTCGCAAACATTTCACAATCTAGGAACGTATTTATACCAGTCACAATCAGATTATATCCGATACTATCAGTCGCTTTTACAGGTGCCCTGATTTCACTATCAGTGATATCAGGGCTTCAATTATCTGGGCAACTAATTTTATCACTGAAAATTTAAAATCTTTTAAATTCTAATTAGATTTTCAAACAAAAGAAGGTAGCATAGGACTCATCTCATATAGCCTCAAACTTCCAGTAAATATTAAAATTCTATCTTGAATAGTTTTTTTACAAAATAGATGTTTGCATTTTTTGATCAGGAATTACCCCAGGTCACCCTACTATTTCGAAAATAATTTTCACAAAAAACTTTTCTTTAATGGATCGAAATCAATTGTCCAAATATATATTTTGTACTACAATACGTAAATACATCCAAAAATATTGGGACACGGAAATAAATCCATATTCCCAGAAAATAAAAGGTTACAACTTTAATGTGAAGTCTAAAAAATATTTCAGAAAACTCTATAGATTAAATATATCACCACATGCTTTGACAAAGATTCCAGCACGGAATTAGAATTTTTAATATTCCATAAGCATCCAGATATAACACTCCCAATCTGAATAAATTCCTCTTGAAAAAGAATTTAAACGACTTAAAAACGCTGAATTCATTGCCAATTTAAATGGAAAGTGTATACAACATATTGTAAAAATAGGAAGTATTTTAAAACTAAGAACAGCAAAATAAATTTACTTACCAAAAAGTAAAATAGCACCTTCTTCAAAAATACCATTTCTAAGAAGATGATCTCTTAATTCTTCTTTATTCAAAAAATTCCGAGACAGATTCTCAAGTAAAAATTAAATGTCCTACAAAATATAAAGTCTAAGTAAGAATGAAGTCCATCTTTGTTTCAAAACATCAGAAAGTTCAGTATTCTGTCTCTACTTATTTAAAATAAAAATGTTGAATCCATTTTATAAAAGAATACTTAAACACTTATTTACACAAGTTGTACTACCATCAAAGCAACCTGAAAACCTAATCGTTTGCTTTTTAAAAGAAAACGAGACAAATTCTTGCTTATAGCTCACACACAATTAAATAATAAATAAATGGAATCTATTTTTAACAGTCTCTACGAACTTGTATGTTGCCACTCACGCTGTCAAACTTTCAAACTTCATACTTGAACAAAAATAAATCAAATAAATATCACTACTTGGATATTTTAAATATTTGCAACTCAAGTTGAATATATATATATATATATATATATATATATATATATATATATATATATATATATATATATATATATATATATATTTAACAATGGGTTTAGATAAAGTGTAAAGAAGAAAGAGAAAGTATAAATTATTCTATGTAGTTTTATTTATTATAGAATTGATAAATTCTCTTAGTCAACTACACTTCTTTTGAGTGACTCACAAACTTTAACTAACTTTTCACGCTCGTTTAAAGCGTGTCTAATTTAGTTTCAAAGTTGTCTTGCCCCAATTGTCTAACCATGATTTATATTTTCTTTCCAACAGCACGGTTTCTTTTCGCATTGTGAAGTTAAATGTCAGCCGATCATTCAATGATGTAGTTTACAATACATTGGCTGAGTGTTGTGGAAGTCCGTAACTAATAAGCACCTGCAATTTGAAGTGTAACAACTGACCTAAAGCCTTCCCATGCATTATTGCCTGTAGAAATATATATTATTTTACTACTACATGAGAAAATTTGTGATCACCAGATTTTTACTCACCCAGTATCCTAAAGAAACAAACTAATGAAACCAGAAGTATTGCAGTCCTTTTATGACATCATAGCAGCTCAGATCAATGCATTCGTATCATCAATAAGAAGTTATCAACGCCTTTTATTCTACTGCTGCTAATAGACGTCAGTAATTAGACGAAAATTATCCTGTTTATTTATTTATTTATTTATTTTTATTATTTTTTTTTTTTTAAGATTATAAAATTATCATTATAAATGAATATATTTTGGAAAAAACGAAAATTGCAAACATTTACAAAGTATGAAATAGAATAGAATTATATATATCTTATATATATCTATTATATATATATAATATATATATATATATATATATATATATATATATATATATATATATATATATATATATATATATATATATATATATATATATATATATATTAAATATAATATATATATATATATATATATATATATATATATATTAAATATAATATATATATATATATATATATATATATATATATATATATATATATATATATATATATATATTAAATATAATATATATATATATATATATATATATATATATATATATATATATATATATATATATATATATATATATATATATATATATATATATATATATATATATATATATATATCTTATATATATATATATATTAAAACTTAATTTCAGTTTTATAAATGAAGAAAGAGTTCAAAAATGAGATTGAACTAAATTGAATTTCACGCAATACAAGTTTTACAATAATAATAATAATGAGAACAATAATCATAGCAATATTTTTTAATTTTCTAGTTTAATTTCTCTCATAAAGATGTCGCCACTACGAAAAAACAACAATAAGTTTATTCTTGATAATTCGCCAACACTGAACTTAGAACTTAATTTCACTTTCTACTGTAAAATTAGCATTCGCCAGCAGAGGGGGTTTTAATAGGTTGATACCAGCTGAAGAAGATTAGGCGGTATAGCCACTTTTCAAAAAAAATTTAAAAACTGATATGAAAAATCAAGGGGAAAAAATGTTTTAACAAATTATTATCAACTAAATTTATTTGTAAATAAAATATTTGTGCTACAACTGATAAATCGATTTCCTAATATTCATGTGAAATCAAAGCCGTTAAGATTTATGATAAATTTATAAAACAGTTGTCACCACTTTTTTTCAAAACATACATAGAGAGGTAAACCTCCCATGGTTAGCCCGACTGCAAGCAGATTCTATCCCATGATCCGTCTACCACTGACAATATTTTACGTCAGCACTGTGATCGGTGTTAACTGGGTGCGGAAGTATCGATCAGCCATCCTGGGAATCGAACCCGGTTCACCTCATTGGAAGGCGAGCGCTCTATCTCCCAACGTTATAAAAATCTAAGCACGCTTTATGGTTATTTAACACAAATAACAATACCGTTTGAGTTGCCACTGTAGTCAATGCGAGGCCGGGATAGCCTGGTCGGTAGGGCGCTGGGCCCATGTCCAAGAGGTCGTGGGTTCGATCCTCGCCGGCCGAAGACTTCCCGTGTAGTAAATGGTGACTGATGCACGTTAAATCTGTCGAGTCTCAAAGTCCTCCATGTTCCCATAACAAATCAATACCTCTGGGGGTACTGATCCAGGAGTTTCCTTGTCTTCTGGATAGGTTCAAAATTACAAGGCTACGGAGTTCAACATTAGTAGTCGTAAACCCATAAAATTGGGTCGGCTGTTCAACGACGGTTATAAAATAAAAAAATGTAGTCAATGCGAGCCGGATGCAGAATTCGTATAAACTAGTCACGCTGGGATTCGAACCCAAGTCACCGCATTGGAAGGCGAGCGCTCTAGCTCCTGAGCCACCACTAATCTCTTTGCATATAATCAAAAAATATTTAGCAATGAAGGAAATCAATCAGTTCTAAAACCATTTCTTTCCATTTCCTATAATTAGAAATAGGAGACCATTTTATTATAATAGGAAAAGATGCATAATAATAAAAGATTGTCTTATACAGTAAGAGGGATACTCTTTACTATAAAGATATAATTTAATCGTTAAAACTTTAAATGCATTCCAATATTTTTCACATGAAGATAAACTTTTCAATAGAATTCTTTTTAATTATTCACCTCAAAATAACCAATTTCGAGATGAACATAATATAACAAACAAACAATTAATTAACAATTTAAACAAATTTAATTACTAAGACAGTAAATTGCTGAGGAACATCCAGATTTGAAATAATTTTTTACCATTGTGTAATTTACGCTAGAACTTAAATGAAAAAATGACTTTAAAATAAGAATATCGATTTTTGCTCAACTTTATAAAATGAAATTTTTATTTAAATAGTTTTTATTTGCCTCTTCAAGTGATTATATCCCTCTTTTTAGGGCATCTAACCCCGGCGTTTGCCTCTGGCAATCTCCTTGCAGATCAACTGCAAGTCACTGGTCTGATATGGATGTTTCATTCCTTTAATGCAAACTCCATGGCATAAAAGTAATGTTTTAAAAGTCTTTTTGTTTCGGTTATTGTGCAAAGAGTACGTATATACGTTCTAAGTAAGGCATTATTGGAAAAAAAATTTAAAAAATCATTAGTTAAATAATTTTTAATCAACAAATATCATTTGAAATTTCCGTTCCAAAAATTCTACGTCAAACCAATTTTAATAATAACATATGTCTGACCAAAAGACCCTTTTTTCTACTTTTTATTTATTTACTGCCGATAATTGCACTAGGACACAAAAAACATTAAATAAATCCAAGTATGTTTAAAATCAATCTTCATCTGGCATTCACACTTGTTTGTCGTTTAATTGTTAAAACCAGGATACGTGCTACATCCTGGAATTAAAATGTTCTTTAATTGATAGCTGGTGGACGGAGTTTCGCATAAGCAAAATCAGAACATAAGCAGCATCCAAAATATATTATATCAGTTATAGCAGGACATGAAATGCATGCTGCTACTGATTGAGGAAAACCTTTGATAATATTAATGTGAAGCGTTCAGAATAATACATCAGGATATAGGACGGAAAACTGATCTTGTAATTGATAAAAGTTAAGTTACTGGTACAATTTCAGCTATATGATGACATTACTGATACAAGTTCAATTAGTTATTAAGAATAATCCTGATTCAAGATTGTTCAAGGTACATAACTCACTTTTAACACAAGCGTCACAGATTCAAATTCCGATTCTATTTAGTAGACCTAGCTACCTCTGTCGCGGAGTGAGCACAATTCTGACCGCATTGCCACAATCATGCCGTTAGTCATTAAATTGTGGAGCCTTAACCTCCATGATCTCCTTGGCCCACGACAATCTGTTGCGGGCCAAGTTTTTGTTTACTTCTGACAGTCACCATTAGTTGGAATATTCCCATTATTGTGGATACTATGGCGAAGTGCTATTACCGTCGGGCTAACCCCAAACAGTCTGACTAAGAGCCGTGGTGGCTCAGGGGATGGAGCACTCGCTTTTTAACGAGGTAACTCGGGTTCGATTCCAGTAATGGCTGGGATTCGAGTTCCTCATACGGCTCGTACCGACAACCGACCACAGTGCTGATGGAAAATATCCCACAGTGGTAGACGGATAAGTAGTTAGAGTCACCTTGTCGTCAGGCTAACCATGGGTGGTTTTCCTCACCGTGTAACGCAAATGCGCGTTTGTTCCATCAAAAAGTCCTCCACGAAGGCAAATTTCTCCCAATACTTAACACAAGAGTTCCCTTGTCTTCTGGATTGGGTTCAAAGTTACAAGGCTACGGAGTAGTCGTAAACCCAAACATTGGGTCGGCTGTTTAACGACGGTTATAAAATAAAAAAGATACCTGACTAAGGACTTTTTAGAAGAAACTGAAAAAGAAATTGCTTTAACCGTTTATCTCATACTTTTAGGCATTTGAAGAAGAAAAAATAACCTAAATTAAGTTGCTGCTTGACATTGCTAACGAAAAAAAAAACTAAAAATTCTTTACGCGATCAGCAACACGAAAAAAAAGTATGTATGGTAAACAGTTTTTAAAAAATGTTTTTTTAACATATTTCTTCTCTCTTTTAATGTTTATGATAAGAATTTTATGTTACAGGCCAATCGCATGGCACATAATCAGCATACATCTATCCGAGATTACTCAATTTCGTCAAGATTACTTTATCTCATCCCCAAAAGTTTCTCAATAGTCATCATTCGAAATGAACTGTTTCTTAATGATAAGCTAAAGGAATGTCTGTACAAATTGCAGTGCTTAAATTACAGCCTGCCAAGCTATGCCGAGCGTTGGCCTCCCATTAACCACCTGGTGTTTGGACAGTACCTGGGCTTTCTCTGGGCTTCTGCTTGTGACGTCACTCGACGCACGTGTTGTTATTGACTCCATATAAATACTGCCAAGATTTTGGCTTCTCCTCTTTTGCAGGTGCAGGCCTTGACCTGCGCAGGTGTCGGGTCAGCAGACGCACTTACCTCCCACAGCTGAAGGAATTATAAAGAGGAAGCTAGCCGTTCCATCTCGGACATTTTACCTGTGACGCAATCGCACATATCGTTTGCTGGAAGGAATGGGTTTCGCTTTTGGTTTTGAGATTAGAAAAAAAAGCAGACGATACTCAATATATAAATGTAAACAGTTTTATTTATATCGATGCTCCGAATAAATAGTTGATTTATTTGTTAAATGTATGTCATTAATCGAAATCGTTTATAACGAAGACGTAGGGACCGAAGCAATTTGCAAATTAAATCACTGCTCGTTGAGCCGGAGTCGATTGAAATTAAAAATAATAACTATAATACATTAAAAAAAACTAGACAATGTTTAAAAGCAACTTACTTCTTATATCTCTTAATTTTAACTGATTAAAATAATGCTAAAGGTTTTTTATCTATTAAGGTTTTTTATTTAAACAAGACATAAAATACATTATTACCATAAAACCTTTTGGTTTCAGAAAAGTTTGCAAACTTTTCATCTTATTCGATGCTTACGGGACTGAAAGACTTGATACAAGTGCACACGTGCCACGGATAGTATAAAGATTATTAAATAGTTTGCACAGTTTCTGTTGAGCCATGGTTAGACATACGAGGAATTTCAAATTGTTTCTCTTTATTTACAGAATTCGTAATCATGCGTCGTAAATGATAAATTAAAGTCGCAGTGTCACAAAAACAATCGATGACCTGAAAAGTTAATTGAGAAAAATGAAAGGAAAAACAATGTGGTACAAGAAATTTTACTACCGAAGTTTTAGCAAAATTCGTAAACAGATAACGCAGCTAACTAAAAAAACTATGATACAAATGTAAGCCTAAGAAACAATGTTCTCCGTTCTATGTCACTTCAATTAAAATTTTGTTTGGTTTGCAGGCTGCAGCAGCGAGTTGCTACAACAAATTCTATATTTTTGAAACTTTGTTTTATAGTTTTCATTAGTAAAATGTGCCACTTGTTGACAAACTTTATAACTGGTTTTAAAATTTGGGAGATGTCTGGTTTTTAAGAGGATTGCAGCAAACAGTACACTTTTTTCTTCCTCCGTTTTTCGATAATTGATTTTTATTCAAGGTCAATTTATGGACAGCTGGTCAATTGCGATTTTTTTCAAAAATAGTAATTTTAAACAAAATAAGTCAATTTCTAGTGAAATGTGTCTACGGGTAACTTCAATGTGTAAGGGTTTTACTTGAAAGTAAAAAACTTCATTTGCTTAAAAGTACTTACTTTTTTCGATGGCTCAAAATAATGGTCTCTCATTTTCAAGACGCACCACACGTGACGTTATTTTATTATACCTTTTCTTTGAAAAAGACTGAAATATTAAGATACATGATTTTGTTAAGACAATAATATTTTTTGAAATTAAAAACTCAAAACTAAAATTAAAACTTTATGTTTAAAATAAAATTAGCTTCATTATTATCATTATTCTACCATGCATTACATATTTACCATATAAGAATTACCACCAAAATTTTTCATAATTTTTATTGCATTTGTAAGCCAGAACTTAGAAGTGTCATAATAATAATGATTTAAAATGAACGATATGAAGTTTTTTTACGAGACCCTACCTCTCCTGACGAGGAGGGTCAAAGGGGTGAAGACGGGGATGGAAAATTTTAAATATACTTTTGATCCTCTTTATTTAATTTTCATAAATAAACTGACAATGGATACTTATTCTATTTACGAAAGCATCTTTCGATACGTGTAAAATACAATCTCATCCAATCACAATTGAAGATATAAAGTGTGAGGTATTCTTTATTAATTTTTTTCTGAAAAAAGTATGCAAATACAATTCTGCAATCAACAATTTTTGATAGGTAGTTAAGCAGTATACAATTGCGCGTTTCTTTTAATTTTTTTTTTTTTTTTTTTTTTTTTTAAGTTTTTGATGAGTTTTACTACACTAGAGAAAAAAGAATTCAAAATGCTAGAATGCTAAAAAATAGAAAGAAAAAAAATTCAAAATGCGAGAATTTTTAAAAATGTGTACCCGACCTCCCAGTTTTCTTAATTTATAAGCGCATCAGCTTACTTAAGATTAGAACGAATAACTAGAAAGTTATAAATAAATTATTCTTCCAAATCTCCATTACTCATTATTCTAACTCTCCAACCATACGCAAGTAACTCTAATTTTATTTTAAAACCAATTGCTACTGCAAGATCCGAAATGTACGAACTCTTAAATAATTTTTCTATTTATATTCTGAGTGATAAATGACAAGAAATACCTCATTGCACTCATTGTTTTAACAGCATTGCGGGCGTTATTTGCCATATAAGTGTATTTGTAGAAGAATAAACTTGAAAACAACTTGCCTATTCTACGAATTGTTTACAACAACAAATTTTCCACGAAATGAAACCTTAAGGCTTGACTCACAGGACTTGGAATGTTTCTGTATAAAGAGATGAACTAAAGCTAATTTTTTGCAAACCTTACACGTCTTAAGGTGAAATTTATGAATAATACAAAATTAGCTTTGATATTTTGCTGAAACTTTCAGTTTAAAAATTCGTTACAGAGAATGTAAGATATTATGTGCTTATGCGCACCGTATTTTTTGTAAAATAATTTACATATTACATGTCAGTTTGAAGATGGCAACGATTAGAGTTTTGTGGTTGCCATAGTGATAGTTTTGGAATGTAAATAGTTTTTGAGTGAGTGTAAGTTTTTTTGAAATGGTGATGCTGAGATTTTGTAGTTGAGTTAAAAAATCTTCCCTTTTGTTAAACGAAATAGTAGACTTTTCTTAAATATTTGAAGTCCTTTGAGATTTATTTGAGGTCATTTTTAATTTTGTATTTTTCTTTTTTCGACAGAGAAAGTAATCGATAAAAAACTAAAACTGGAATTGAAAAAGTGTCTCCAAAGGCATTTAATTTCGGGTGGATCCTTGAAAAGCCCTCCCCGTGGCGATTTTTTTGAAATCTCGCCAAATTAGGTTTCCGGAAGATATTTCGGGGAGATTATTTTGAACGTCCGATCACACCACCTGATTGGTTATTTGATATGTATTTCTACGCAAAAGTTGGATTTTGTTAAAAAAGAGGTAAAAGGGTTTATTTTTTCGCCATTTATGCTTCTGATCTCTTGCTGTAAGAATCATATTATTGTTTCATTTTTTAACCGTTATTTCATTTATAACCTTATTATTTCATTTTTTAATTTCTATAAAAAATATTTTAATAAATTTGTAATAATTTAAATTGTTTTTTATTATTATTATTATCTAAGAGCAACGCTGATCCCAGTAATTGGCGAGATTTCAAAAAGTCACCAAAGGGTGACAATTCTAAACTAAGTGAATTCTAGGTAAAAATCCACAAATTCTTTTGTAGCGTAACTACCACTACGACTATTAAACATCAATTCACTGGTATATAAGACATGCTAACTTGATTCAATCACGAGGTACCTTTTGATAGATGAAGGTTGGCATAGTCGATAACTCCGCCTCCACATCTGTGACCCGGACGTGATTTGAACACGCAGTTACGCCCACTTAGATCTGGTAACGCCTACTTCGATGGATTGAACAGTTGACTTGCTACTTGTGACTGCGGTATTATCCAACTCCTCACGCTGTTGCTACTCAGTCTCGTCTCGATCATACACAACGTCAGCCTGCATACACTCGACTGCTAATGGCAACACAGAAGCGACTACGACCTTGAAGTTAATACACCTCTCACATTCAGCGCTCAAAAAACCCGTGACCTTAAATCCAGCTCTCCCGGTCTTTCACAGGTACAGCAACTTGTGGTATCCGTTCATCGAATTCTATCCCTGATAAAATTCTGGTGGGGGAGTATTGTGGCGTAACTACCACTACGATTATTAAACATCAATTCACTGGTATATAAGACATGCTAACTTGATTCAATCACGAGGTACCTTTTGATGGATGCAGGTTGGCATACTTTCATACTCTAAAAATATTTAAATTATAATGTAAGATTTTTCTAGTTTTAAAATATCACTTTTAGCATAAACGAATAATGCTTAAGAACGTTGCACAGTGATGTAATTGCAACGCATTGTTCTAGCCGCAGTTGTAAGGTTGATTTCGATGGCTTTTCCTTCATATGAAGTGATGCTTTTTTGTCAATAATATATCATTTCGTAACTGCTGTTGAGTTTGCAACAGTTACTCATGACTGTTAGGACAAGTTCGGACTATCTAAAGCTAACGCTATCTATGCTTATTCTGGAAATGGTGCAAAACGTCAATATGGTGAAAATCCACAGTTTTTGGAAAATAAAAAGCGTTTGTGGTCTAATTTTTTAATATTTAAAAACTTTCTCCAGTGCTGCATTATCTGGGCTAATGAAAATTTGCAAAAACTGAGAATTAGGCAGTGATTAGGCCAACATGTCTGGAAAGTGAAGGAGACTTGCAATGCTCACATTATCAACTAAACGAAGTCAGTTGCGAAATTGCAGATGTGGGGGTTCTTTTTTCTTATATATGATAGCTTATGAAAAGTAAATTATGTTTTTTAAGAGGTAAGCAAATTACGTCTTTAATATTAGAAGACAAAAGTCGTGAGTTTTTATCTTTTCTTCGTACAAAAGATAACAGAGTATGAAAAGTATTTGCGTTTTTGAAAGATTATTTTCATAGCATTAGAAGACAACAACAGTCATTAGCTAGCAGCTAGCATCCTTTTTTTTTTCATTTTATTTATTTATTTATTTACTTTATAAAAAACAGCCTTCGTTTCTTAGACTTTTTTATCCTATTTTTGCTTATCGAACTTTGCTTATTTACAATACACAAAAATAAAACGTTGAAATATGTCTTGCCATGCAATTGCGTTACCAAATGCGTCTGATTTTATACCAAAATGTCAATGACGTTCACGAGATAGATAACTAATATCATCTACTGTATTTTAATCGTATAAAAAACAACATTTCAAACATATTAAGTACAACTGCCCACTTCATGAGGACAAGTTCATGCATTTTCTTAATTATTAAAATTTTTTTTTCTATTTATATTTAGAAATATACATGAAAGAACTCATTCAATATACTTTTTCATGAAAATTAATCATGATATTTACATTACCCACCTAATCTTTCGAAACGCATATCCTACGCTTAATCTAACACTCCCAGAACCACTATTTAACGAACGAATAATAGTAAATCTATTGCAATTTAAAAGCTTGTTTTCGAATGTCATTGCAACTAGTTGTCGATGATTTATTCTTTTTCTTCAGAAACACTTGCCACTATTAAATAATTTAGCATTTACGACGTGCTGCGATTAATGAATGCAATCTAACGTCTTGTTAGTTATTGATGGGTAAATAAGGTCATAGCTTAAAGCTATTCCTCGACGTCAATACTGACGTCAAAAATGATTAAAAATACAATTCAATTTTCTAAATGGAAATCTCAGAAATTGCTTTTACAGTATTTTGCTTCAAATTGTCATTAATCTTCTTTGCAATTAATTTATTATCTTTACACTATAGTTGTGTTTAAATGGGGCTGTTTTAACTAGGATGTTGCAAACGACTTGATTTTGAATAAAATTTAAAAGTATTTAAGCCTATTAATTATTACTATTTTTTTTTTCATCTAAGAAATAGTAAAAATAGCTTAATGGCCTCAAAAACTGTTTTTAAATATTTAAAATTTAACTCTATTTTCTAAATTTAAATTTTTGAAATAAATTTATTGAATATTTCGCTTAAGATTTTTATTTTATTTAACTGGCTTTGTACTGCCGATCCAATTCTGAGCACTTAATAATTTTTTTGAAATTCCATGAATATTTCCTCAAAACTTTAAAGCAATAAAACGATGCGACTTGTAGTTTTGAGTAAGAAGTTTAAAACTACAGTTTCTCAATTATTAAATTTTTTTTTTTTTTTTTTCAGTTTAAGCTGATGAAAGCCGATTTGAATGGCACCAAAAAATTCTTTCAGCGCTAATGGCATAAGAACTAAAACTAGACAGCTGTATAATATTTACCTACCTATCGAAAACTGTCGATAGCAAAATTGTATTGGCATAATTTTGGCAGAAAAAATTAATAGAGAATCTAAAATACAGCATATTTGGTGGCCTTGTATTTTACACGTATTGAAAGATACTGCTAAATAGAGTAAATATTCATCATCAGTTTATTTCTGGAAATTAAATAAATATGATAAAAAGCATATTTTGAATTTTACCTTCTCATATCCCACTATTGAGAGGAAGGACTTTTAAGCACTTAGTGTATTTGCTGTAAAAATAGAGAAAAAAAATGGTGTAAATCATTTTTTCTCATCATTTTAATCCTTTTCTTCCATTGAAGTAAAGCCACCTTCGTTTTGACGCATAGCTCTGGCCCTTTACCTTCCTGGAAGACAGGAACATCAATATTATACAAGGTTTCAATGCTTGCAGTTATTAATTCTGTCACAAAGTGCATCTGCTCCTATTTTATTTTATTTTATAACCGTCGCTGAACAGCCGTACCAACTTTTGGGTTTGCGACTACTAATGCTCAACTGCGTAGCCTTGTAATTTAGAACCCAATCCAGAAGACAATGAAACACCTGGATCAAGTATTGAGAGAAATTTCGCCTTTGTGGAGGACTTTTTTTAATGAATCTAACCAACACCTCCTAGATAAGAGCAGGCCTCAGCACGGGTTACCATAATTATCCTATAGTAGTCCAAACGTAATGACATATTTCGTATTTTCAACCACTGCGCAGCTTAGTACCCCGAACGTAATGACATCTTTCTTATTTTTCATCTACTGCGCAGTTAACTTCGTCACATCGGACTACTAATATTGATCCGTGCTGAGGCCTTCCTTCTTCTAGGAGGTGTTGATCTAACCCGCATTTGCGTAACATGGAGAGAAAGACCGCGAGAGCCTCCCACGGTTAGCCTGGTGGCAAGGGGACTCTAACCCATGATCCGTCTACCACTGAAGATATTTCACGTCAGCACTGTGGTTGGTGCAAGCCGGATTCTGAATTCGTAGCGATTGGGAGTCGGACCCGGTTTGCCTCATTGGAAGGCGAACGCTCTATCCCCGGAGCCTTCGAGGATCAACTACTCCTATTTGATATACACAGCTCTACTAAACAGAGTCTCTTACGTTTTATTGGGGATCGAAGTCAGGAAAAAGCGCAGGCCATTCATAACATGCACCCTACTATATAAAAATCATCACTGCGAAAATTTTACTGCGTGAATGGTGGCATTTACGTGCTGAATAATTCGACTTTCCTAGAATGATAAATAAATGGTTTTCTCAGCGTGGGGAGAGGTTAGGTTAAGTTCACCTCCAAATTTCGGTAGCCTACCCATACAATTAATGTTTTATTGTATAACGGAGAAGAAATTCTCCTCTTTCTCATGTCATTGCAATTAGAAAAGCAAGTCAACGCCTCTATTCACATAGCAAAATCTTTACGGACAGGATATTTCGATAATACGTTATATGCATGTGCCTAACAAAAAAAAGAACTTTGTGAACACGATTACGATAGTTAACTGTTCTGGCCATTTCTCATGACCTAACAAACAAGGAAACGAATCCTCAGCATGACTGTACATACAAAAAAGGAAACAGTATTTGTTCTGCGATAGAATTGAAATTTGCCATTATTTGAACCTGGTATAATATTGATATTGGCGCTAATGTCTTCCAGGAATTGGTAAATAGTAGAGAACATAACATATTTAAAGTCTTATAGCGGGTTTTTTTCCGGCTATAATGGGTTTATTTTGACAACGTTATTTTCCCCTACTTTTATACTTATTCGGGTTTTTTTCCCCTCCCTGTATAGGTAGAGCAAGAAGTGATCTTCTCCTTGTAAATAGGCACATTCATAAAGATTTTTTAATATACGTGTTTAGTTTTTCATTGGTTTTTCTTTGGGTCCAGTCATGAGGTTAAGTATTTACTTAAGTTGAACACATTATATAAATATAAAACTGTGTGCATTTTGAGTGCAATTGCTTTTCAAATATTAGAAGTTTCGACAAGCGTCCACTGTAGTGTCGGGAAAAACCTTGTCAAGCGTTGTGAAAATTCTTTAAATAAATAACAGCGCGTTAAAGAAAACCAATATGGTCAAATTAAATAAATAGAAATATTTCAGTGATGTTAATAGATAATTTTACATCAAAAAATATTTCCATGCCTTAAGTTTGCTTTAAAAGTTAATAAATAAATTAGTGAGTGAATCGTGTGTTAATTGGAGCATGATTTAATATGAGAGTAAAAAGAATGCTTACAGCAAAATAATTTTACTGAATTCAATACAGATTATTTTATTTTATTTTCCAACTGTCGTTAAAGAGCCGACCCAATTTCGGGGTTACGGCTACTAATATTGAACTACGTAGCCTTGTAATTTTGAACCAATCCATAAGACAAGGAAACTCCTGAATATAGTACCCCCAGAGATAAAATTTGTTATGGGAACATGGAGGACATTGAGACTCGATAGATTTTAGGTGCATCAGTCCCCATTTAGTAGACGGGGAGTCTTCGGCGAGCGGGGATCGAACCTACGACCTCTTGCACGTGAGCCCTATACCCTACCAACCAGGCTATCCTGGCCCCAATACTGATTATTGGGAAACCAAATGAACAGTTAGTGTTCATAATAGTGTTCACAAAGAAGTTCGTTTTTTTGTCAAGCACAATGCTTTTGCGCTCACAGGCCAAACTGCAAAGGTAATGAAATTATTCATCGAAACAAAATGAGAGATTCATAAACGTCTAGTCTTTTTCTCCTGTTATTCGCTTCTACTTCCCAACACTGTCGAATGATTCTTCTTTTCTCTTATTTCAACCTTTCCTCAGACGATGAATCTCATTCTCTTCCTTTTATTTCCTCAGCAAGCGTTCTCTTTCTTCTTATAATATTAAACTTTCCTCAGTGAATATCACTTCTTTTTTTTATTAATTTTTATCTTTGATAATTGTTTTCTTTCAAGAAATTTGATGTGACACGGCTCTGTATTTAATTAACTTCACATTAATTAACATTCTAACTCATGAAGAGAAATTTAGCTCAATTTTAACACTCTATTTTACTTATAAGCAATCAGCTGGAGTTGTGATTGCTCATGAGATGGAGCGTTTGCTTTCAATGAGGTGAAATGGGTTCGAATCCCAGCGAATACTGCTTGATACGAATCCCCATCCGGCTTGCACCGACCACAGTGCTGACGTGAAATATCCTCAGTGGTAGACGGATCATGGGTTAGAGTCCCCTTGCCGTGTGGCTAACCGTGGGAGGTTCTCGTGCTTTTCCTCGCCATGTAACCCAAATGCTGGTTAGTTTCATCAAAAAGTCCTTCACGATGGAAAATGTCTCCCAATACTTGCTCCAGGAGTTCCCTTGTCTTCTGGATTGGGCTCAAAATTACAAGGCTGCGGAGTTGAACATTAGCAATCGTAAACCCAAATTTGTGTCGACTGTTCAACGACGGTTATATAATATAAAAATATAAAGCATTAAGCAGACGTCATAGGTCACATATGTGGGTATCAGTGATCTTCTACTTCTTCTTCTTGAAGTGCTAATACCCAATTCTAAAAGTCTTTTATCTTTCCTTTATAGGAATTTAAACTTATACTCCTAATACAACGTCATGAAATGTGCATTCTGCCTAATTATGTAAAAATAAAATAAAAATTTATTTTTTTTATTTTTTTTTTTATTTTGTAATTTAACAATGATGTTCCCATTTGATTTTTTTTTTTTTAAAGTTTAATTTAAAAAATGCTTTTAAAAAACTTCATACAAGAAGTGCAAATTGATTACTGTCTACAATACAATAACACCTTCTCAGAAAAAGAAAACGCACTTCCAATTACCATTCACAATACCATATTATAAATCAGAGGCCTCTACAACGAACAAACAGAAAAAGGTGCCTCCATTAAAATTTAATTCCTCGCGTGCCGAATGAAGTTATCTGAGGGTGGATACTACAAATATATCCAGGATATAGGATAACTTTCTTGACCTTTTCATGTAGCTGATGTGATAGATGGTCTTGCAAGAGCACAAATGGTGTTTTCAACACAGTGTTCTTTTATTTTCTTGGATGTTCTCGACCTCTTGGTTGCCTAGTTACACTGTGGATTCTGATGAAAGGTGCGTCATCAACATTCAGCAGGAATTCAGCATGATGTACTGACGACCGGATTTTATACAAAAAAAAAAAAAAAAAAAAAAAATCACAGGTGTGGGTTTCATTTTAAACTTTAAGCACGGAACAGCAAAGAATTAAGGTATTTAATAATTTATTCCAGAACAATGCGGATTTTAAGATTGTTTGTAAGCATAATAGAAACTTATAATCCGGTTGAAATCTTTTGAAACTCGTTATTATATTTTTTGACTTGACACTTTCTTTTTAAAATTAAGTTTCAGTTACTTTGTAACTGAACGCATATGCACTAAATTCAAACTATCCGAAGTCAGAGTTTTGTGTTTCAAAAGTTACTTGGTATTGTCAAGAAACTTGGTTAAAGGGTTTTCTCAGTAAGAAAATAACTAATAATTTTTTCGCAGAAAAAAAGGCAACAAAAGTAAGACGGAGGAAGCTAATTGAATAATCGGACAAATCGCAAACAGTCGCATTCATTTTGTAATGCTGGGTTAACTGAAAAATTTTAAAATATTTTCTATTCAGACAGACGCTTTTTTAGAGTTATTGCAGTTCACATACCATTAGGCTAATTAGAAATATATGTAATTTTAGGCTAATTAGGCTAAATTCATGCAGATTACAATAAACGTAGATTCGTGAAAACTTATCTTATTCTGTAACGTCGTTGAACAATCGATCCAATTCAGAGTTTACGAATACTAATGTTCAACTCCGTCGTAGCCTTGTAATTTCGAACCAATCCAGAAGAGAAGGAAACGTCTGAATCAGTACCACAAGAGGTATGTTTTGTTATGGGAACATGGAGGACTTTGCGACTCGACAGATTTAATGGGCATCAGTCACCATTTACTGCACGGGGAGTCGCCAACCGGCGGGGATCGAACCCACGAACTCTTGGACATGGCCCCAGTGCCCTGTTCTACCAACCAGGCTATGAAAGCTTATTGTAAATAGCCGAATTAAAAATTAAGCCCAAGAAAATCTAGACTGATTGAGTGACTCTTCCCACATTTCCTAATTATCCTAAAAGCTGATTGCGATAGGTTCTTAAATATGAAGCTGAATAGAAAATGCTCAAGACTCTTCCAATGGGTTCCATGACTTCACATGACGTCACGATCGTGTAATACTTACAATCCGGCTGTAAATGTAGCATTATTAGGAGTCTTCGCATTCACATTTTGATGTTATTTTTAAAAACCATTTTATATTTAGGAAATAGATTGCCGTGTAGATCAGTTATTATTATAGTATACGAAACACGACATTACAGAATAAATAAAGGTTTTTGAAAACTACTTTTGCTTAAGTTTGTTAATTGTTGCTTTCACAGTTAACTGAATGATGCAAAATCAAATTGTAATCTGCTAATTTATTGATTAATCTGATGATATTGTTAATTGATCAGTTAATTGATTGATTAATATATAATAATTAAATCATTGATATATATTTTACTACGTTTTTAACCGAAAACAATTAATTTCCAGCCACTAACTAATTATCAAATTCGAAGCACGGACGAATTTTCTTTTATAAATTAGTTAGTTGATGAGCACTTGCTCAGTTTCATTCCAATTTTTTATTCTTTTTAGATTTTTTTAACGTATTTAACCTACCTAAATTAACTGACCAAACTTACCTAAATTAATTCAAATGTAATATAAATTAAATAAATAAGTACTAATTAAATTATTAATCAATGCACCATTTGAAAGTTCCTGATTTACCTCCGTTTTATCTGAACTAACTTTTTCTATTCTTTAAATTTTAAATTACTTATTAGATAAAAGAGAAATTAGCGTAGTGTTGCTAAATATAGATACAGTCAATTCTCCAAATGTTATATTTATATTACTGTAATCACTCTATTTAGTTAACATCTAATTGAAGAAACATGTAAACAAACAATTTTATAGAATTACCATACCGAGGTAATAGGACATAGCAATCCGAAAAACAGAGTGATACAAAAGAAGATAACTTGAAGAAAGTTTTCTTTTATCAGGGAGAGGAGAAAAAAATCTGTGATAAATGCCACTGCAACTCAGCACTGTCTTATCAGTGTCATTTTTGACAGGTGAACCATTCTTCCATACACCTAGAAAAGGAACTCTGTTCGACCCCGGTGTGTCACATGACCCGAAAATGGCCATTAGAAGTATTCCCCCCTCCCCCAAGTTCTAAGAAGGGTTTGTTTGTGTCTTTCTATAGTCCCACCTACAAATTCTTTGTCTTGGCTATAGCTTCTGATTGGTTTGGTTTTAACTGCCAGTTATTCAGTTTAAATAAATTTGTAACAAATAAAAAAAAATGTAACTGAACTGACACAGAAACATTATCGCCCTTTTACCCAATGACACGAAAAAAACACATTAATGGTCAGCTACCTTCAGTGGCGTTTCTTAAAAAAAATAGCCTCCTCTTTTACTAACGGTATGCAGAAGTGTCGGAGCTTTTTCTTACGTATTTTCATCGACGTAAACGTAGTATGATGCGCCGTTAAACCAAAGAAAATATAAGTGGGAGATACACATTATATATTCTTTGGTCAAACGTACATAAATGGGAGTACGCCTTGGCGCACAGAAGTAAAAAAAAAAATGGACTTAATAAAAAATGGACTTGATGAAATAATCGAATCTTCAAGCACTTAGAAGCAATCTAAATGGTTCAAGGTTTAAACCTTAAATTTGATAACTAATAAGGGCAGACGAGGTTTTAAATTAAAAAATGTTATACACAGCCGTTGAAATAAGAAACAAAAACGTTATTTCCTTTCTTTCATTTTTATTACATTGATTCTTATTTTTTACCCTTAAAATATGTGGTACCTGGAAAATTTGGTCCCAGAAGTTTAGGTTGGAAAATGATTAACGCTATATCGCGGGAGAAACTTTTCATCGCAAATTCTCTTTTCTCTCCATAAGTAATTGAAAACTTGAAGTATAGAAAAGTGAGGTCGGGCAAACTTAAACTAAGCCATGAAGTTTCAAATACTGAAAAGAAATTTTCAAAATATCAGAATAAAAACAAATTATGAGAGAATAACTAAGGATTACGCAGTGGGGAAGTTCTCTTCCAATAACTTGTTTACATTTTGATATTTTGAAAATTTTTCATTTTTATTTTTTAGCAATTGAAACATAGCTAACTCTAGGTTTGACTGAACTCACTTTTTCTATACTTAAAATTTTAAATTACTTGTAAAGGTGAAAGAGAATTTGCGATGAAAAATTTGTTCCGCGTCCTTTTGAGAACTAAGCTCCTAACTATTAATTTTTGTGAATTTCATTGTACATCAAAAAAAATTTTGCTCCGAAAAAAAACAAATAAGAAATGGTAAAAAGAAAACCTTTTATATAGATAGCTTAAAATGACTTGATCTTTTACTTAAAATTGGAAGTTGAATATTATGATAATTATAAAAATGGCGTGAATAGTGAGTATGAAGAAAAGATCTAGTTTTTCAAAAGTTTTTCAAGTCCGTTTTCGATCTTATTTTTAAATGTTTCTGGCAAAAAAATTTTTAAAAAAATTGATATTTATTCATTGATTTTAATATTTTTCACTTCGGTGGGAAAATGTCGCCAAAATAGCGTCTTTTTTTCTCTTTTTTTAATTTTTTTTTTTTTTTAAGTGCCTTAACTTGTCAAATATTTAAGTTTATTTATTTATTTATTTTTAGTTTTTAAGACTAAATAATTCCGAGATAGTATATATATATATATATATTAATTCGCTTCATATATTATTTGAATTCGAATTCAGCTCTTCGAATGTATTAATTCATTTCCCACCTAACAAAATCTGTCTAGTTTTTTTTCTCTCTATCTCTCTCTACCTAGAATAATTCCATTTCTCAATGATATGAAAGAGTTTCCGATTTTTTTTTTTTTTTTCCTTCACAAAAGTCCGGGCAATCTGGTTACTTAATAACTGAAGAAAGTACTTCGGAATATCTCCTGACTAATTATCTATAAAAACGTTGATAATTGCGGGTCATAAAACAAGGATTTTTCCAAGTGAGTGGGGGGAAAACTGCAACCACAGCTGTCCACAAAAGATCTCCATGTACATCTCTTTTTTCCCAGAAAAGAAGGAGGGTCGAGAGAACAAGTGAATCGTCTGACATTCCGAAGAAAAACAGTGGCGGAAAGAGGGGTGTTTTGCCGCTCCTTTATTAGATCCTCCAGCCAGAGTAGTAATGCCGACCACCGGCCTAGGAAACTTGTGAGGGGGCAGGTAAACTCTCCCAGGTAGCTGACAATTTCATCTATGACCGGTCCCTTTGAAGCTAAACAAACACAAACACTACCGCCGATCATGCCTGGCCTAAAGGGAGGATAGAAGAGAACATTTAATACGGGAATGGGAGGTTCGCCCGCATCCGTTGGTGGCTGGAAATATGCAGTTTCCAGGTAGTTCGTGCTGCTTTCTTTTACTCTACTTAATCGCGTCCGGATGTACCCAATTTGGTGTTGAAAAATGTAATTTGTGTGGGTGATCTGTTGAGCGGGATGTATTTGTTGCAAGCATTGTTACAGAATTAATGATATCAATACGTTTTGTTAGGACTATACTAACTCCATTTGATGAATGTAGTTAGACTAACTATTGCAACTAATTATTGGTTTTTAGTATCGCACAAATTGTTCTGGATTTGAGAGATCTATCAACATCGATAACCTCTTACTGATTTCTGATGCAATGCCTGGTATATGATTCCTTTCGATGAAAATGGTATTTAGGAAATTTCATTGTTGAAATTCTGTTTAGTATTTCAGACTTAGTTTTTAAGGGCTAGAGTTTGCGTAGAGCATACGAATGTGGATAAGCGGAATTATACACGGAAGTGTTAAATCTCTTTCACATTTGTTTCGCATTATGTTAAAATTCACTTTAGTATATCAGAATTAATTTTTGAAGACTAGAGCTTGTGCGGAACATACGAATATATATATATATATATATATATATATATATATATATATATTTATATAAATTGACGAATTACACTGTAAAAACTGTGGTGTAATATCAATCTCAATTTGATGTAGAGCAACCCTAAAAATTGTGTTAAGGAATACAATTGTTCAAGTTAACACCAAATCGAACTTTCATATACAATTTAAAGTGTGTATGAAACATCTAAACACCAAAAATGCAAAAAATTAACCAAGATCACGAGCCTTTACACCATACGTGAAATATTTTAGCTTCCGAAAACTCTAATGTTGTCGCGTTTTGATATCGTCTGTAAATCAATTACATTCGACTATGAGTTGGTGAGTCTTTGTGGTCGTCTTCAACGATGCTTTTCATTTACAGAAAATTTCGCCGTTATAATTATGTAATTCTGTTTTTAGTTGTGTATTTAAGATATTTATGTTATAATTTCTATTCTCAGTAAACTGTATTAAATAATTTTACCAACTAGAATTTCTATATGCTAAGCCTAGTTCGTATTCGTCTTAATGTTTGTATGTTATCTTAATTGCTTATGTTTCATTTGCTTTCTATCGTAAAAATAACTTTACTGATTGTCATGTGTATCATATCTTACTGTAATTATAAATTTTAGTATAACAAACATGGCGGCTATTTTACAAGTAATAATGTAATATAATATTTTTAATATTTTAATGTAATATAATATATTTAAAGTAATGTAATATAGCATTCTAGGCGTTTCACTACACTGGGAAATTTTCTTGGTATGGTGTAGTTGAATACTTACAGTAAACACCATTTTGATACAATTATTTGTGAAACACCATTTCAGTATAACGTAGTCCCCCATTTTCGTTGCTCAGGAGCACACAAATTTTTTACAGTGCCAAATAACGACGTTCAGAACCAACTGAAAGAAGGCATTAGGAACAATACATCATGTATGTTTCATAATGTTTTCCCCTCCTCTTTTTAATGAATAATTTTTCTTCTATTTCTCTCACTATAAGTAAATATAATAATTTGATATTATCCATATGTTACTGTGGTGTTATTCTGACAATGCACAAAATGGAATTTCTTTTAATGTAACTAACTACATGCAAAATGTGTTTTTATCAGGAACTATTTTTGGATTATCTAGCACGTCTACAACCGATACCAAATTATTACTCATTATCATCTTTATCATTAAAATCAAAAGATTGAACTGAGCTGCTCATATATTATTTTGCAACCGTCGCTGAACAGCCGACTCGATTTTGAGTTTACGACTGCTAAGTTCAACGCCGTACCTTTGTAATTTTGAACTCGATCCAGCAAGACATTTTGATGGAATTAACCCGCATTTGCGTAACATGGAGAGGAAAACCTCCCACCGTTAGCCTGACGACAAGGGAACTCTAACCCATGATACGCTAACCACTCAGGATATTTTACGTCAGCGTTGTGATCGGAACGAGCCGAATGCGGAATTCGTATCAACCAGCCATCGCGAGGATTCGAACCCGGGTCACCTCATGTGCGCTCCATCCCCTCAGCCATGACGACTTGGGCTATTCATACTGACAGAATGGATGGAAAAAAATCCAGTAAAGAAAAAACATTTTTTTTGTCAAAGCGCAGTAGAAAAAAGGACTGTTAAAACGACAATGACTCAGTCCTGTTTAATCAGATTTTTAAGTGATTGGGATAAAATGTAAAATAATAATAAGTTGTCCTAGAGGAATCTTCAACAGAAGCCCTTGCCCACCCTTAAATGTCGTGATGATTACTCATTCTAATATTTCCTTCAGTTACAATGAATAACAGTAAAAATTCTTTTGGACGTACTAATTTACATTGTATTTAAAATCTGCCTATAATAAAATTAATTTATATAACTAAGAATTTGAAATTCAGGAACAGAGCCTGGAACGTCCGTGGTATGAATAATAACGTTTCTTTTGCTCTGCATAGGAACTTCAGGGATCGTGCTAACGTTCAAATTTACATTAAACAATGATAAGCCAGTGGCATTAATTTGTGACCAACGTTGTTAAGTTATACAAAGGATTATAAGTTCATTTATAGTTTTTATAATTGTTTTAGAATGTTGATGAAATTTAGAGTATTTAACACTAGCATAAAATGTGACTGTTTCTGGAAAGAAATTATGAGAAAAACATTTTATGTTTTTGACAATTATGCTTTCAGTCCCCTTTCAACTAATTACTCTTAAATGCTAATTTTTCATGCATTATGTCATATTTCTTGTAATTAAAAGTATATAATAATTCTTCTTCATTGGCGTGACCGCCCTGGGTGGGCCTAGGCCATCTCTACGGATTTCCTCCAACTGTCCCTTTGTTTGGCAATTGTTCTCCATTTTTTTTTATTTTCAGAGTGTTGCAATAATGCTTACAAAAAAAAAATTAAAAATCATGCTACGTTTTTAACATTTTCGAAATTTTTTTATCAAATGACGTTTATGTAAATAACCTATGTAAAAAAACTTTATGTTTAACAGGGATTAAAATTTGGTCCATTGGTCTGGAACGACTGAAGTTTGACTCGAACTACCATAAAATAAATTATCACTGATTCTATGATGCAAAAAGATGGTAAGCTGTTTTGGTCTTTTGATTATTGGTCTGTTTTTTAGTCACAAAATAACATATTTTATCCTAACGCATTCTCTGTTTTGCAATGCTTAATTTAAATTTACTTTATTTACTTAAAAAAAAAAGAAAAAAAACTAACAGAAACTAATCGGAACAGACATGTACGGGCAAGTAATATGCTTTAGTTGCGGGTCTTTTGGACCGGCGACCCCCCCCCCCCCTTTGCTGTTTATTTTCAAAATTGTGATTTTTTACAATAACTTTAATTGTATTATTATTTGTACTTTATTATAAAACTTTTTATGCACTGTCAGAATTTTCATTCTAAAATTATAGTTAAATAACCAGCAGCAATCTGTCCATCCAATTAATTGTAAAGTTTACTGTAAAGAACAGTTTTTACATTTATGGTTTCAAAACAGTAAAAAAGAAATTTAATGGGACATCAAAGCTAGGCTTTTCGTTTAGCAACGGATATTTGTGAATGCAGGACACTGGAAATTCTTCAGGTATAGAAAGGAAGAAATATTGCGGTGTCAACGCTGGGACTCGAACCACCGCCCTGGCAAATTAGCACTGTCAGCTGTAATATGTACTTAGCTGCAAGGAGCTAGGATGATTCATGAAATGGGCTGAGTTGGTTCTGTGAAATATTAATTGCTTAACCTTACTAGGTGAAACCATTTAATAAATAGATTTTTCTCACAGTTAACACTTTGAATACCATCTTATATATAGTTGTTTGACTGTTCTTTTTTAATATGGTAAAATAACAATTAAATAAATAGTTATTTAGTCTCTTTTCCAAAAATTTTCAAACAGTGTACAGGAAAACATGCACCAACTGGTTAGTTTCTACTTTTTTCCTCCAGACACCACTATTCACTTTATAAATACAATAAAAACCTATGGTTTTAGATAAAGAGTAGAGTAGCCAATATATATAATCTTTTTATCCACTGTTTTCATCTATTTAAATATAGTGGACAGACCTATACATTATGCAGGAAAATAGCTAGATTAAATAGAGATGAATTAATAGTTCGAATGGCAATATGCTGACGTAGCTGTTTAAAACTCTATAATCTACAATGGACAATTGCATGTACCCAGGGACAAATTCCGGCCCAAGGCCCACCAAATTCTTCGGGGCACTTACAAAATATTTTGAAATTAAATTACTGAAGTTTACATAATATTTTAAGTAATTTGTTCTAACAATAGAAAAGAATCTATTGAACTGCATGATTCAAGATAAACATTCTAAGAAATTTTAAAAGCATACAATAGAAGATTATTTTTATATAAATTAAAGCAAAATATAAAACAATGTTATGTCAAAATAAAAATAGTTTGGTGACCACAAACAATTGAAATCAGTGATTTTTACTAAAAGTCACTGATTAGCTGAATTTTTTTTTATTGTAAGCTGTAATTACTTTTTATTTAGTACTCAAGCCAACATATAGCTAACCCACCTTCCATTAGACTTTTTTCTAATTTTTGAGGCCCATCAGAAATTGTGGGCCCTAGGCCCATGCCTATTGGGCCTAGGTGATAATCAGGCCCTGTATGTTCCAGGATGATAATTTCTTAACAATACCTTCTTCAAATTATAGTGATTTAATTACAAAGGTAGTATGAATACTTTCTTTTTCTGTTTTTTTATGATTTCCTTGCAAAATGTTAAGAATATTTTTTATATTTTTTATTTAGCATAAGTTGGTGCAAGAAAAAAGAAATCATTAAACAAAACTAAATCAATAAACAAAACGAAAGAAAAAATCATTATCAAAACTTAAAAAAGTATCAACTTTTATTTACAAGTCTTACAATACAAAATAGTAACTTAGTCAACAAGCATGTTCATTACTAAAGTTAAAGAACACAGACTTAAAACATAACTCACTTCCAGTATATTTACAAGGCAATATGTACATGATATATATCTATATTTACCTGTGATGCAAAGACAAATAAATACTTACTTACAATTTATGCCATGTGTGCATTTACAGGATGAAATTCAATAAATTAAAACCATTTTTTTTTTCATTCTTTTTTGGAACAATAATCTAATCTATATAAACATTTTCACACATATACAAAGTAATCGTGAATCATAAAATCAATTTCCACTAAAAAAATAATTTAGCGACATTTTTTTCGTCATTAAAAACAATGAGAAAGATAAAATTAAATATATATGTATTAAGAGATTAAAAAAAATGGTATTGTCCTTTATTTCTCCCTCCCCTCCCCTGTAAATAACAAAAGCTTAGTGGAAGAACACTTTTTGTATGTGGAATTTTAAAGAAGTTTAAAAAAACAAAAACAAATTCAAGACTGCATAACTTAGAAGAACATATCATATAACTAGCATTATAGTTCATTTGAAAATATGAACATTGAAGAACTTAATGGAAGAACATATTACATTCCAGTGAATTCGAGAATAATAAATAAAGAGTTAAGTGGTGGAGCCATATTTTGTTTGATGTATTCGAGTGAATATAAAACAATCAATATTAAAGAGCTTAGAGGAAGAACAGATATTAGCGGAATTCTAGTGAATTTAAGATCAACCAGTATTAAAGAACTTAGTGGAATAACATATCATATAAATGGTATTTTATTAAATATGAGAAAAATAAAGATTAAAGCACGTAGTGGAAAAACATATTATATAAGCGGAATTTCGGTGAATAATGAAAAAAATGAAGATTAAAGAACTTAGGAGAAGAATATATGTAAAAGGTACTTTAGTAAATTGAAAATATCAAAATAAAGAGCTGAGAAGAACATATTATACAAGTGCTGTTATAGTGAATACAAGAACAATCAATATTGAAGAATTTTGTGAATTATCATAAGTTTATTTTATAAATGTTATTTTAGTGAAAGATCAAAGAAAATATTATTTAAATGGTATTTTTGATGTATTTAAAATGAGCAAGATAGGAATGTATAGAAACCACACAAGTTTGTTCATGAAACAATAACAAAAGATTAAAAATTATAGACTTAGTCGGAATTTCGATGTATTTACGTATTTGATATAAAAATTTAAAGTTTAAAAATTTGTTTGTCAATGTATTCTACGACTAAGCTAAGTTCGTGTAAGAGTCTGTGGAAAAAGAGCTTTCACTGTTAAACACAATATAATTCAGACGGAAAAATTTGCATTCATTTCGTGACATGAGAAGATTATAAACATTAATTTCAATAATAAGATATTAGCTTTTGAATTTTCAAGTTTACAGTATACTTAATTTTATAGATGAAATTATAACATTTTAATTTTTTAAACTAATTGATAAATTTTAGTTGTTTGTGTAAATCAGTTAAGACAAGATTTAAAAAAGGGATTATAGGATATAAAAGAATTTATTTTAAAGTTTAATTAATTATCAAGGAAATATTTCTCGTATTTGTTGAGAAAGAATAAAAATATAAACGGATTATTCCGACATAACCAACTGAAGATTCTGAAAAATCGTATTTTCATTGTTCAGTTTAAAACTCATTGAACCATTTAAAACTAAAAAATTAATTACTTAGTTTAAGATTCAGACAATATTAATTCTATTAAGGAATTGAGCTAACAGAGGTCGAAACAATATTCTTCAAAACATTTTATCTTCATGCAATTTAAAAAAATTTATGTTAATAAAAATAACAATTTTTTAATTCGGGAATGATTGATTTTAACTCTTTCAAGCACCTTTATTTCTTATTAGTTATGAATCCAATCTGAGATATAATGAACAACATAATTTTAAAATTTTAGTTGATGTTATCTTGAAAATATGGATTTTAATACGATTCAGACCATCATTATATTAATAAAAGCATTATAAAAATTTCAACATATGGAATGCATTAAAATCTTAAAATACATTATTTAATAGTAATACAAAATCATGTTTTAAATAATAAATATAAAAATATTTGATTAGATGTTGGGTGTCAGTGAGATAATTTTCATTAATTATATAAATCAGCGCATTGCTCTGAAATTTGTGGCAATAATAATAAATGATATGATTAAAAAAAATAGAAAAGACTAATGTAAATACATTCTTATAGATAAATCACAGCCGTAAATTGCATAAACAGCACCTAAAACGATTATTGCGACACAGTAATTTGCAGTTGCCTTTAGCTCCCTTGAGTGCAGTTTTTTCTGAAATTGAGATTGCATCAGTTACTACCCCAAGAGGCTGTCTCACACGTGTGAGAATGCTCTTAAGCCCCTTTGCCTTTTTGATATATATATATATATATATACACACATGAAAGTTCAATGTTTTGATCTCGATTTCGAACTCAAACTTAAAATCTGTCTTGACTACAAATATTAAACGATAGTAGGATAAAGAGAGATTGTTTCTGCAACAGGGAACATTCCCCTAAAATTCCTCTCTTTCTAATGCAATAAACAATGTATAGTATGAACATTGCGATTTATTGTTCCTTCTATCACTTTGAGCAAAAGTTTAAGCTGAAAAATGTAACAAAATGTCACTTTTTTTAAAACATGAAGTACCTATTGAAACTTTTTGCTAAGTGAATAAAAAAAATTAAAAATTAAAAAAAAAAAAAAAAAAAAAAAAAAAAAAAAAAAAAAATCAGCATATGCAACTCTCTCGTTTTTTTTTTCTTCTCAATATTGCTCTTTTTTTAAGTAATAGCATTCTTATTCTCACGCGTATGAGACAGGCTTTCATTTATTGACGCAATAAGGGTTTTGATTATGTCTGTAAACAGTTACAAGAAGCTTTTGTCATTTTTTTTTAAACATTCAAGGGATCTAAAGGCAAGAATAACAAATCAGCACAATAAAAAATACGTCACATTCGATCGACGACTGATTGTTAAAATTGGATGTAAGCAAGAAACAAAGAATCTTAACGGCAACCACATCCTTCAACAACCATGTCCTGGTAGTTTTTTAGTACAACATTATCAAATTTGTCTTTGTATAGCATAGAAATAGGCGATAGTTCAGTAGGTACACAACAAGCTCTGGGTACTGCCGCAGGATTGGCAGAATTTACTAATGTCTGTACAATTGCATGATTAGTTGTATTTAGGTGATCTGGTAATGGGAAAGGGCAATCACCATGGCAAAAATAAGCATTGTAACCAGGAGGAGCTATAATCCAATCGTTCCATCCAACATCACTAAAGTCAACGTACAGTGCGTGACGCCGGCAATTGTCTTTGCGGCCTTTTCGCCGATGCTTTCGAACATTACGTTTAGTCCTAGATAATGAATCAACTTTTGAGTTCGTTGGATTAAACGAGTAAGTCACCAATAATGGTTCGACTTGATTCCACCTATGAGGATCTTCACCCACTGATCTTTTTAATCTGACTGTCTGTGACTCAGTGGTATTTGCTGTGCTCACTAGTTCTATTTGCAGTCCATAATTCTCATGCGGATTGTGCCGCCATCTATGAACAGCTGGAAGAACATCAAAATGTTCCCATTCACCCAATGATGAACTTCGAAACACCTTGGTGTCGAGTAGTCTTTGGATAGAGTTTGTGTTGGGGGTTCTGGGTCGAAGGAGATCAAACACCTGCACCCTGTGAATCGGTTTCCGATCTTGAGAAGATTGTTCTCGGTACAAGACTAGTTCAGCGGCCGACACTTGTTCGTGCCTAGGAATGCTGCTTAGGTCAAAACTGTAAAGAACATTGAAAGGATCACAGATGTTCTTTGAAGTCACTTCTGAAAATAAAGAGAGAAAAAATCAGTTAGAAGCAATGCGGGAATTATTTTTATTATTTACCAATAAATAGCTATAACAATTTAAAAATAAATGTAATACATACATATATGTATACAATTAAGAATTTAAAACAAAAATTAGCTACCAAAACTACGTTTATTCACACATAGAAAATCTATTTAAAAGTGAAACTTTTTTTTTTATGGGGCGACAGTTACCAGCGTTTTAATCGAGGATTGCGATTCCGGTCTTAATTAATCAAATAAAATTCACAAGTCAAGAAAAAAATTTTATTTTAATAATTACAACGCTTAGAAACCATTTAAGTTTTTTTGCTGTTATAAATCAATATTTTTATAATACTTTAATTGATTGAGTAAATGTGGAATTTTAAAGAAATTTAAAAAAAAAAAAAAAAAAAAACAATCAAGATTGCATAACTTAGAAGAACATATATAATTGGCATTTTAGTTAATTTGAAAATGTGAACAATGAAGAGCTTAATGGAAGAACATATTACATAAATTGCATTCAAGTGAATTCGAGAATAATAAATAAAGAGTTAAGAGGTGGAGCATATTGTGTTTGATATAGTCGAGTGAATATAAAACAACGTGTGACAAGTGTCGGCAAGGGCACTCTTAACCCATGATCCGTCTACCGCTAAGGATATTTTAGGTCAGTACTGAGATCAACGCGAGTCGGGTGCAGAATTCGTATCGACAAGCCACTGCAAGGACTCGAACCTGGGTAATCTCATTGGGAGGCGAACACTATATCCCCATAGCCACCATGGTTCAAACCCATGTAATTGAATGCTTTAATGATATCCTTTTAAGTCATATTTTAGTCCTGTCTTTGCTCTTAAATTTCTTGGCAAAAGTTAATGTGTACTATTAAAAACAACAACAACAAAACTTGTAATACAGAAGATAAGCTCAAATGAATATTGCCGTAATTTTATTTACTAGAATTCTCAACGATGGATTGATTTTAATTTTAAAGTAAAGTTCGCTTAGAGTGAAAAATGTGAAGTTCCCAAATAAATTATAGATTAATTATGTATGGTAATATCTCAAATATATCTTTATGCTAAATATTTCAGACTCAGTTCAGAGAATCAGTTTCATTTGTGGTAATTTTTCCTTTTAATCAGCAATAAACCTACTTTAGGGCGATTTTTGATAGACAACGAGAATATAAATCTCAATCTGATTCATTCCTAAAGAAAAATAAAGATTGCTTTATGTTTTAGGGAATTAGCTCAGTTATGACAAGCTATCTTTTCTGAGTTTAGAAGGGGGAGGGGGGAATAAAACAAATTTTCATCAGTCTCATAAAACATGCTCCGTAGAATTTAAATGAGATGTGAGCAAAATATAAAACGTTCTACAAAGGGCATAGAGGATGGTCCAAGGACACCATCTTTTACGGTATAATTTCCTTTAAAAATTATGATTTGAAAAGAAATTTTTTGCCATGTTGAAGATTACTCACATAAATAAACTTACAGTAAACTTGCGATTATCCACGGAATCGGATGGCACAACATTTACAGATAATACACACGATTTCTCAGAAAATTTCACCGCATACTATTTTATCCTGTTAAAATGCCTCTTATTTATTTACAATAGACAGTTTTAAACAGAAGGGAAAAAAAGAGAGATAACATTTGGTACGGTGGAATGTCTAGTTCAAAACTTTTAAGACAGTGGGATGTCCCGTCAAAACACAGTATCTCTCACCGAGAAAAAAATAAAGTAGAAAACTAAATTTTTTTTTAACTTAGGACTCTCGCGAGCAAAATAACGTAGGGGTCAGATTTTCGCAGTCAAAATAGATCTGGACAGAGTCTCCCGTGGAAGAGATATCAGGGAACAGAATCTCATTCAGACAAATTGTTTCAGTGTACAGTTTTGTCGTTAATGTTTTCAATTCATGATTATTTATTATTATTTTATTAAATTACATGAGATGTTATTTATTAATAAAAGTAACTCATTTCCTTGAAAATATATAACACAGGGTGACGTGACCTTCATGAAATCCAGTATATCCAAGTTACAACGGTATATCATAACAGTTTCATTTAGACTATTTATAACATTAAATTGAAGGTAAACTAATCTCGTTTTTCTTGCAAGTGCTTAATAGATGTATCATTCAACTATACGACACACATTGAACCTTAAGATGCCTCTGCATTCGCTTGGAATTTAAAAAATCTTGGATTTTAGGGTAAATTTTTGATTTTCGTTTTCTTGATAGATATATATCTGTACTTAACAAACTGTTTATTTCACAGTATCATTTGACAGTACAATACCTTTAAAACGTTGGAAAATAAAGAAGTAGCTTTATTAAATTAGGAAACTTGAAAATTTTTAGAACTTCTATGGAATTTTCCTCAAAACTTAAAAATATCTGATCTCTGGTTTTGAGTGAGTAATTTAAAACTACTTATTTGCCAGTTTTTCAGATTTTTTTTTTTAAATTTAATTTTATTACAGTTTAAATTAATGAAAACAGATTTGGATGATGCTCAAAAATTAGTATAACGTAAATTACATCTAAAAACAGACAAATATATTCTATTGAACAACCTTTTAAAAACTACTGATTGCGGAACTGTATCGGTATAATTTGGAAGGAAAAAATTCTGATATGGTGATGGCCTTCCGCGTTGCATTTTACATGTATCGAAAGATACTGCAAGATCCACCATCAGATTATTTGTGAAATTTAAATGAAAAAAGATTTAGGCATATTTAGAATAGCCTTCCGACAGTTGAGTTCGGTCTTCCTCTACTATGAACACTCAGAATAAGTCTGGAAGCCTCTTTATTTCTTAACTATGGCAAATAAGTGGCTAAACATAGCAAAGACCTTTAATTAAGTACAGAAGAATATTCCATGGCATGATTGGACACTCTTTCGTGGGCATTCTGTACTTAAAAGAACAATTAAACATAATAATTGGAATAATTTAATTAACTCATCTAATTACTAATTCTTTATAGAAATTTATAGAACGAGAAAAATTGCTAAAATCTAAATCCATTTGTCTTGTAAAATAAAAGATGTGATAAAGTATGTGACATCGCATACACATCAAACGAATCACTAAATCTGCAGTAGTAAAGAAAGTCTCGTTTCAGTTTAAGAAACTTATATTTTGCCAAGGAAAAAGTTGCTTATACGAACCAGATCAGGTTAACCTCATAAATCTTGTTACTGCTGAAAGGTGTAATTGATTCTTCGAAGACATTATTGATTTACCGATATCAGAGTTACAATCACGCTTCCACCTTATAATTATCGTGTCAATTGATGCTGGAACAACAGTAAATTGAAAATCGAAGATAAGTTATTGAGGCAGTAAATATTGGCATTGCAATTGCTAGAGGAGAGCATACAAGCTTACCTGTCAACAAACGTGTAATGAGAAGACGTTACCATTAAATTTAATTGGAAATATGAAACTAATTACCATATGTCAAGTCGATATATGTGAGAACAGTATGTTTTTATACATACAAAAATTTGACGTTTAACATTTAATTAACAACTATAAATAAAAATCAATTAATAAACTTTGTGTGTATGTATGCATATTTTATAGCGAGGATTCCCATACTTTTCTATTTTATAGTACCCTTAGAATATTATAATTTTTAACGCCCCTCCATTCTAAATTTCGCACAAACATAAAGTCGCGAAGAGTTTAAGACACTGATAAGTTTTATGCCATTATTTTTTTTTAAATACCAAAACTTTGTCAAGTATGTGCCCATTATCCCAAATATAGAGATCATGAGCGCACCTTATAAAACCCATGTTTTAAAAAAAAGTATTCTTGCGTAAATTATGTGTATGGAATAATACAGCCACCACGTATTTAGATTATCTTCCATTGCTGTAAATTGTCAAATGTGTGCATGTTTTCTCAAAAATTGATGTTATGAGGGCACCTTATAAGACTCCTGTTTTAAAAAGTATTCATGTGTAAATTAAATGGAGGGAATAATACAGCTGCAGATTTCAATTGTCAATCGATAGAGATTATCCAGATCTTACGACACGCTAAAAACATTTGCAAACATAATTTGGACAGCCATGTTCAGTTGTATTCTGAAAATAGGACTTTAACTGTCGTCATAAATCTTGACGCATTTATTGATTAGATTATACATAGATGCATTGTGGTATTTGCAAAAGCTAACTAACCGAAGTTATTGCATCAATCTTGAATAGCACAAAGCCGATATGTAATGTTGCTTTTTAATCTATTGACTACACTAAAAACCCGGCTAAAAATGCCTAAAATCATATTTCAATTTTTTACAGGAATCACGATGGTTTCAAATCTTCGGATCTCTATGAAAACACATGCAAAAATGTGGGAAACCATATTTCAATTCTTTTACTGGTATCAGGTACTATTTTAAATCCGTTTTTCAATGAATATGTATCTAGAAATGTCTGAGGCGGCTAGTTGGCCGAGCGGTTAGACTGACTGAGAAGCCAGTGGCTGCGGGTTCGATTTCCGCTTCAAGTCATGGATATTTATCATTGTGTGTTGTCCTCTGTTGTGTGATGTATGAATATGGCCTACCCTATTAACGGGTATCCGTAGCAGTGTAGGGCGTGTAATGTTGCTCACCTCCGTGACTCTGGTCACAAGGTGCTCACCAGGAAACCCAAAATGAGAACACTTCCGGCACTTTCCATGGCAAAGAACGATAAATTCAGAGTCTGACATTAGAAAAAAAAATATGCCTGAAACCTTTTCAATTTTTTCAAAGGCATCAGATATTATTTTAAATCTTGAGGTCTTAATGAAAACACAACTGGAAGTATATTTTATGAACGAAATAACAATATAGCGGTAATGGTGAAACTAAACAATATACAGAGTTGTATTTCAACATCAAAGATCGTAAGATTTCTGAAAAATATCACTTTTATTGATAATATCTTTCAAGACACTTAAAAAAAAAAGCAACCTTCATTTAGAATTGAAGAACTAGAACGCGATATCATTGGAATTTCTTAAGATTACTGACTTTTTTTTTCTTCTCCCGAAACAAATTGTAGAGCAATAGAATTGTTTGAATTTACACAAAAGTACTCTACTTAAATACCATTAAAATTTCTTTTTAACCCAGCAATGCTCGGTATCAAAAACGGGTTTTTATGTGAAAAAAAAGGAGATAATATACGTCGGACCTCTATTTAACGAAGTCACTAAATCCTGATGATATGTTCGTTATATGGAAAATTCGTTAAATAGAAAATCACCTTTTAAAATACTTAAGAATTACAAAACAGGTTTCAAATTCATAAACACTAGACGTAATTAAAATAGCAATTGATGCACTTTTATCTTGTAAACTAATATCTGCTATTTATTTTATAAATCTTAAAATTATAAGAGAAATCTGCATGGAAAGCAAGAATAGAGCAAAAAATTATCCAGTGTTACACTATCATGTTATATACATTTTCAACAAAAAAAAGGCTAAATTTATATATAAAATCATAGCTGCTTTAATTATAAAAGTAATTTTAAACATACATTACCACATGCGTTCTTAAGTTAAATTGCTACGGATAAAATCCATTAATTTGAACTGAATTTTTCATTTGAAATGCAAACAAAAAGGGAAAGGGAATTGACTGCTTTCTCTAAGATGATTTTTGAAGAACACAGTAATACATTTCATAAGGCAGTGGCTTCGAAATTTAATTCAAGGTCATTTCCCCCCCATAAAATACGTCAACAAGTTTGAAATGTTAAGAAATATTTTGGAAAATAGGGAAAGTGGATCTCAATGAAAAGTTCGTTAAATAGAAAATTCACTTCGCTATTTGGAAGTTATTTTACGAAGAAATTTCCAAAATGTTCTTGGTTCCTCGAAAAAATTCGTAAAATAGAGAAATTCGTAAAATGGAAGTTCGCTAAATAGAAGTCCGACTGTATATCTACTTTTACGAAAGCGGATATTTATTTTTATAACCAACTACTTTTACTTTAAAAAAGCATTGTGCTTTAACTTCAGATCAAAACATATGCTTTTTTTTTTATAATTTTAAACAGAAACATCTTGGTTCTGCATAATAAATCTTAATAATAAAACACTTAAACCACTTTTTCTTTTGGAAAAAAAAGAACAATTTTTTTGTTAAAGAGATGTTGAACACTACTGGGTAAAACTAAAACGCAAAATATGATTGTGGGTGCGCGTTCATTCACTTAAAATATTAAAATAAATAAATAAAAAGCTATACAAACAGCCCAAATATTTTTCTATAAAATCTATCCAATATTTAATTTTAATTTATATAAAAGGCACGAAAATACCAATTCACGTAGCTTGAATTAAATAAACCAAGAGAGAAAGAGAGAAACTACAAACAAATGCCTTATCCAAGAATTCAAATTATAGAGAAGTCTATGATGACGTCACTTCACTTATCATTCAACAGAAAATTTATTAACGATTATTGAAATAACTGAAAATTTAAAAATCATCAATCAATTACTATTAGCAACCAATTATAATACGTTTCATTTACAAGTAAAGTATTGTAAGCAACTGGTTGCCATCAGCAACCAGAATATTACGATAATTGATTGAATGATAATATTCAAGTCATATTATTCTGCCTCTTGTTTGGACATCTCTATTTAGAGATATCGACGTGAGTGCGACCTCTTTTACTCTTAATATACATTGTATATTATTTGAAACAAAAAACGACGTGAAAATTAAAAAACAAACTTAGCTAATTTTGAAATTAGACAGAAGATGATTTATTACTTCCAGTACCTGAACAAAACAAACAAACAAAGCAATATTTACAAAGTAACTATTCCTTTTAAATGTCTCAGTTTGGAGATCGTTTTCAATAACTGTATCGTTTTAAACTTATTTTAATGCAGGAAACTATCGATATATATTTTTATCGTTTGCATGTAAGCAGCTTTTATTTTAATTTTATATTTATAATTAATCTTATTGCATCAATTAGATTTTTAAAACATGTCATTAGGCGTAAAAAGTTCCACAATTCTAAGTCTCATTTTGACCAATTCCTTTCACTCCGGAAGATAAAAGTTTTAGATAAATAATTAAGTTAGTTATATGGCATCAGTTTCAAACAGGTATGGAACATTTCTTTTTTATTATGCCATTTGAAACATTTCTAGAAAAGAAGAAATTTGAAAATATCAACTTTATTGGAATATATATTTTATAAAATATCAACTATATTGGTTTTAATGTAAAGAATTATTGGTATAAAATTAATACATTTATATTTAACGGAATTCGACAAAGCTTTATAACGTAAGTTGTTGTTTTTTTAATTTTTTTTTACTCTTTTTGATTTGTCTTCTGCCTGCTTGATTATTATTACATAAATATGCACTTTTAAAGAGGTTAAGCTAAACTGAAAAAAAAAGGAGAAAAAAAAAACATTTCAAATTTATTACGATATTGTTATTTAGTATTATGAGGTTGTATGTAGTGTTTAGCGAATAGAAATGTTTGAGAATGTTTAATCAGAATGCACAAAAGTTATGTTCGTCTTAATAAAATAAAGTTTGTTACCATTACTATTAATTTTCGGTGTATATATTAGCATATGATTATAGCCTGATAGATTTAATTATGAAGAGCATATTATCCTTACTTTATATTTTCAGTAATTCTTAACATGGTAAATCATGCGTTTAGAAAGAAAAAATTTACACTTAACTAGGCCCACTTATCATAAAATAAATGCTATGAAAGATTAAATTATGTAAAGAATGTCATCGTTACTACTAAGTAATTCTTATCAAGGCTAAATTTTCTGTTTTTTATATACTATAAATTGTGGTTTCTTAAAAAGATTTTTCTACTGTTAATAAGTGTAATTAATCAAAACATAATATGATAGATTTAATTATGTTAAGAATGTCATCATTACTGTCAATTTTAATAAATAATTTTTTATTACTATACACTGATTACATATTGCGATTCGATTTAAAGAGTTTCTGGCACTTTTCGGTTAGCCGGGCACTAGGAATTACAACAATTATTTTATTTATTTTATTTAATTTGTATGCGTTTAAAAAATAAATAAAGTAGAAAAAATAAAGTTGGAGGGTGTCAACGTTATTCGGCGACATTTCGATTGCGCCCGGCTAACAGAGAAGTACCGATTTTTCTACTGTTAACCAGTGCCACTAATTATATCATAAATGTTAAGATATATTTAATTATGTAAAGAATGTCATGATCTCTGTAAATTTTATGTGATCTTTATAAAGGCTAAATTTGCTTTATTTATTTATTTTTTAATTGTAAATTTTCATTAAGATTTTTCTACATATAAACAGTGACGATGATCAAAGCATAAAAGCATAATTTAATAGTTTATTAGATTTAACTATTTAAATTCAGCCATCTCGTTACTATTAAAATATAATAATTCTAGCCAAGGTTAAATATTCTGCTTAATATAATGTAGTTATGTTAAAATTAAAAAGTTTTTTTTTTATTATTTTAACCAAGAAGATTCGAAACAATAATTAATATATTTTAAGGATAGATACTAGCATTTTAGAACGATAGTTTTTTTTTTTTTTTTTTTTTTTTGTATCTTTAACTCGAAGCAAAGCTATAATTTTATGCTATAAATACAAAATTGCGTGAAGATTTACGAAAGCTTTTGAATAGAGCAGATAGTTTACATCATTTTTTTTTCAAAAAAAGTATTTATTATTTAAAAACAGTCAATATTGCAAAATTTTACCACCTAGATGGTAATAATTAACCGTTTGAGTGCGGTGAAGCACTATCGTGCTTCGCTCGTTATGTGCCAAAAATGCGGAGACGCTGCTGTTGGTTAGTATAATTTTCGTAATTAATATAACAATTAGTGTTAATAAACATAATAATTAGTGTTAATTATAACCATTTCTATTGTTCTCCAAAAAAAATTACTACGCATTTCATTCCGCACTATTAGCATATATATAAGAAAACTCTTCAGCACTCAAACGGTTAAAATTAAAGAATATTTCTCTGTTTTTGCAAATTAATATGAGCCGAGATAATGCACGTTTAAGAACTTTTACCAAATGTTAAAAAATTAGATAACAAACACTTTTCATGCTCTCAAAGCTGCACCTTTCCTTACGACTGCAATTTTTGCTATCCTTTCTTGGTGACTACAAGCAAAATGCATCGCCATATCAGGATTAGAAACAATCGCCAACTAAATTTTGACCACATTTGGACCAGAGAAAGTAATCAAATCTTTAAAGAAATTCTGTCTCAAATGACAATTTAAGTTTCATTCAATTTCTAAATGGTGCAAGCAAACTTTTTACCGAATTGAATTTTGACCACTCTTATACTTAAACGAACTGACCGGCAGATAACTAAAAATAATAAAATAAAATAAGATTTCAAGTTCAATAAATAGTATGTTTTTCAGAGGGTTTGAAACGGGAAAAATGATTCAGCTTTCGGCAGGACAAAAACTAATAAAAATTATTATTCTTTTCATTGCAGCCCTCATTATACAATTCTTACTTAAAAAAATAAATGTTAAGTTTTGATATTTCATAGGGGGTTAATAAGTTGACTAACTGAAAAGTGCCCTTCATTATATTTAAAACAGGAACAGACTCAACGATTTAAAGATAATATTAAGAATTTAATCATTACATTTATAAAAAAGATAATTTTCTCATTATGTAGTAAAAAAAGGAAGAACTTATCTTTTCTAAGACATCAGGACCAGTGATTGTTTCTAATCGCTTAAAGGCAAATATACTGCCGTTTATTGATAAAAAGAAAAAATAGGAAAGAGAAGAAAAAAAATAACAGAAAAGAGAAAAACATAATAGAAAATATAATAACATTAAAAATTAACGGTGGAAGAACAAATTACTGTTATTACAAAAGACAGTACAACTACTAGGTACCAATTTAAGATACGTGCAACTATTTTTTCCCCTCCTAAGTTTTTTTTTTCTCTATCTGATATTACTTACTTACAAGTCATTTAAGTTATGGAACGAAGAGAATTGCTCGATAGTTTATATGCAGTAGTTTTTAAGCTTTTGAATAGTTGTTTTTACAGTTTCTTGTGAATTGCAACCAGCACCATCGTCGTTGAGTGAAAGTCTATTCGTAAACAATAGTTATTTACAAATTAAAGGCATACATTCTTTGATTACAGAATTTCTAAACATTAAAAGTACAATTATATAACGTTTAAAATGGTTCGATTTTATGCGTTAAAAGAGAATTGTGAATTTATATTTTTCTTCGCACAGAAAATGAGTGAGTTTATATGTATGCTTATGTATTAGTCTCAATACATTGTGATATACTGAAGCTGATTACTACATAAAAAAATAGGATCCCATTTTTTACTAACTTGCAGATATTAAGTTAATATAAAAGGGGAAAAAAATATTAATAATGCTTTATGCTTATATTGATGGCGGGTAAATTTAAATAAATACAAATTCAATTATTTTGCCAAAATTTCAATATCGATACATCATCTTAAAAATAACGTAAATCTGGATTCTCCAATTATTAATATTTAGGAAGTAAAATGCAAAAGCTAGTGTTTTTGCAGTATTTAAAATTCACGAATTCATAAAATCACTTCTTGCAATTATCCAGTTATAAAGATTACACTGTAAAAAATTCCGGATCAAATAACGGTAAAAAGTACCAGCACTCAAGGTACCGGTACTTTTTACCGTAAAACCCATTTTTACCTGAATATGCTATGGAACAAAAAGTTTCACATGCCGTTATTTTTATTATAATAATCCCAGTAAAATCACGGAATCACTCTAATTAAATAAATATTACTGTGAAAACTATGGTATAATATTTAACGGTAAAAATGCATTTTACGGTAAACTAAATTTTGCGAATGATGCAGCCGTAGTGGAAAAGAAAAAAATTAAACAAAAAATAAAATATACTATTAATACTCTATACCAGTGATTCTCAACCACTGTGCCGCGGTGCTTTTGCGTGCCGCCAAATTCTTAAAATGTGCCGCCAAATATTTGAAATGATACAATAAAAATTATAATGCTTTTTTTTATTACGAGTAAAGTTTAAATTAAAGAAAAGTGTACATATATGTAATATTATATATATTACATATATATAATATTATATATATATACTTTTTATAATTTTTCCACGCTTTAACAACGCGATTGTCTTGTCTCTGACAATCTTAAAATAAGTTAAAATAAGAAGGAAGTGTTTAAATTGTCTTTGACACACAATTTTAAAATATGTTAAAATAAGTAGGAAATTTAATGACTATTAAAATAATTAACAAAGGCTAAAACGAGCTAAATATTAACTTTTCAAAGGAAATAAAATCTAATCATTAAAGTAAACTATGCAGTTAATAGTTATAAGAGCAAATTAACAAAGACTAACTAACAAAAAAATAAGCTAGCAATTAATAATTAGCAAAAAAACTAATTAAGAAGAAATCACACAAAAATAATAATTAATGTTAAAAAAACTAACAATTAATAACTATAGAAAACAAGCTAACAATTAATAACTAGAAAAAAAAATAACTGTTACTAACTAATGAAAAATTAGTCGAAAGAAATAATTAGTCCTTTAATAAACGTGCTTTTGTAGTACATATTATTTTATTTCACATTCAAAATTATTATCACAGACTATTTAACACATTGTATTATAGGTAAGTAAACAACTTTTAAACTAATTTTTTTCATTGCGAGCCGTCAAATTTCGACATCGTTGAAAGTGTGCCGACACAAAAAAAAGGTTGAGAATCACTGCTCTATACTATTATTATTATATACTATAAATTATATACAGTTAATACACTACTATAATTCTTTCGAATACAAATTGTTTTCCAAAGAAAAGTTTTTTTTTTTTTTTTTTTTTTTGGAAAAATTCAATTTTCGGAAAAAGTAGGATAAATAAGTTTCTGACAGTAATATTTTAAATATTTCATACAGTTAAAAGTACGAGAAATGCTTTACATCCAATTTAAAATAAATCTGCTAAAAAAGATCTTACTTTTTCCAAACCTCTAGTTACTGAGATTAAGCTTTATAAACGAAACAAAAATTGAGTAAAAAATAAAAACTACTTTTATTAATATTCTTAATACTAAACAAATTTATCTATAGAGAATAGTTTTTTTCGAAAATTTAATTTACAAAAATAAGGGTAAATATGTAATTAGAGATAAATTTTAATGGCGCATCATATTGAAGAATATGATTCTTTGATTTTTTATATCGCCAGACGAAGAAAAATGTAGTTGTATGGTTGATACACTGTATATGTAAGAATGTATATAGAAATTTAAATAAAATACCAAGATTGAGACAAAAGAAATTTTCGATATCTACTGCAGCTTAATAAGGGAGATTGAAAAGACCTTATCAATTTATTCAGCTCTAAATCCATTGTCTAAATGCATATTTCGTTTTTATAAAAAACCGTGAAGAGTCTTTTTTACGTTTTAAGTCTTGTCCTGCGTCATATGAACTATTTGGAACTATAAAATTGCAGTGAGTTTATAACAGTTATTTACGACAAATTTTCTTCAACTTTAATAAGCACCTTCTATGACAATTAAATTATTAAAAATCAGAAAAGCCAAATTTTTGTTAGCAGGAAAAAACTTTGTAATTTTTTAATATTTGAAAAGTTACTTCAACGCTGCATTGCCATACATATTTGCCAAAATTGTGAGTACATTGATATGAATTGTTTGCACCTAGGTAGTAAAAAATGAAAAAATAATTAATTAAAACATTCAATTTTTTTAAATATAAGCTTTTTGTTCGTTCAAAATTGCAGACAACTCTTTTCAGTTATAAATAGTATGTATAACATAAAATTAAAACATGCCTAGAGTTTGAGGCACTCAAAATGTTTTTTTTCCCTTGGTAAAGAAGCTTCTGAGAGCACCTTTAACAGAGAAATTAGACTTTTAATTCAACGTAATTTGCAAGTTCTAATGCGGCTTGTTAAGCATACTTTAAATTCTGAAGAAAATTAGGCCGTATGTAATGGTATTTCGGCCGTCTCAATAAGTGTAATTTATTTATTTATTTTTTTGGAAAATTAAAATTATTAATTAATTATTTTTTCAATCATGAAACATGAGTTAAAATACCAAATTTATCTTAATCTATATATTTGAAAAAAAAGTTAAGAAGCAAAGCGTACTAAACAGAAAACAATATTTCCACTATAAAACGATAACCAAGTTTCTGATTATAGTACATTCTTCAATGAATTTTTGAATGATAAAACCAACAAAAATATTTAAGGAATTTTATGTTGGTGCTATCACAATTATCTTATCTAATGCGGAATTATCTAGTTATAGCTTCTGCTAAATAAACTGTCAGCGTGTTAACATTTAACACGTCAACATATTTTTGACGATGATAACTTTAAGTAATAAGTGGAAAACAGTAAATACTACAGTAGAAATTTTTTTAAATAAATAAATCAACAAATAAAACAAATAAAATCAAATTAAATAGCTGATAAATTTAATTTTTTTATCATTTTGTCATAAAAAAGTTATTACATTAGATAGCAACTAACAAAAATTTTTCGAACACATTTCTGCCTCCCCGTCACCCTTGAAACTGTACTTGGCTCAAAAATTAATACAGTTTCAATTTTGAATACATGGGGCTTCCAATTTCAACTATTACTTGCTTCTACTATTTCGACTATTACTTGTATTTTGACACATTTTTGCTGTATTTTGAGAAACCATTTTTTGCAGAAAAGGGTCACATAGCATCACGGTCTAAGTTAATTCACTTATCAACAAAAGTATCAAAATAGCAGTACTTTTTTTTTCTTCCCAGTTGTAAAAGTTGTAACGTTTTTCCGAGGACGCGGATTATCATAATGCATTTCTCTTACGTTAATCGTAAAGCAAATCTTATTTTTTACTCTTTACTGACCTTATGATCAGTAGGGAAAGTTTTGGACTTGCGTTGTAAAACTGAAATTGATTTAAGTTAGAGTTGATAAGTGGTGTAAAGTTTTGTAAAATCTCACTAATAACACGAGTTCTAAGCGGAATGTTCTAAAAAATTAGAGAGTCTTTACTAAATTTTTTCAAAGTCAAATATTTTATAATTCACAAAATTAAAAGCACTTACATTCCCCTCCCTCCATTAACTCCAACAACTTACAATCTATTACCGTAGATAAATTTATAACCCATAGTTTGTAATAAATATTTCACAAACAATAGTTTTAACTGAAAAAAAAAAAAAAGATTAAAATCAATTATATGAATAATCGTCTTTTTTCTTTTTTTTTAAATCGTTTCTCAATTATCAATTTTAAAAGTGTTATTTTGGAAGAAGAAAAGAAACCAAATTTATTTTTATGTTAACTATCCTTTTACAGCAATATATTAGAAATTGCACAAAATTTTTTTAACTCAGTTTAATTCATTTCTTAATTATAATTCGAAATTTCATACATTTAAACATAAGAAGACAGCAGCATTCATTTGATACGGATACGATTTCGAGGGACGAAAGTCGCGTAGAATATCAAAAAGGTTTTTTTTAATTGTTAAATGAACTTAATAAATTAAAAAGGAATTATTTTTCAGTTTATCTGCAATTCGTATCAGGAAATTTTTTTTACGAGACACGTCATTAGCATTTTCAGTTGCCAGCGGTTACAAACTCTGGTGTCCTTGCCAAAAATCTATCTTTTAACTTTTATTCTTCAATCTTATATTCTTTTTGGTTGGCTTTTTTCTCACATGAGATCTTGTCACACCTGGCTATTTTTTGACATTTTCATAACTGGTTGCCTCACACACTCAAATTTCTGGCAGAACTTAGCAAGTCACATGAAGTTGATTTCTTTCAAATGAAGTTTTTACTTTTATTTATTTTATTATGCCTTCTAGGTTTAAATGACATAGATTCAGAAAAGAAAGTTTCTAGTAGACACATGCCCAACAGCTGCGATAAAAAGATTTTCCCAGAGATAATACGTGTGATACTTACTTTTATCATATTAATTTATAGAGTGCTGTCAAGTCACTTAGTTGTAAAGATTTTCATCAATCATTGTTTCATAAGATTCGAACTCGTTCTTAAATTATGTCGGGAAACTAGTATATTTTGTTGCTTTTTTAAAGTTCATTGCATTTTGAAATATAAAGTTTTGAAATCCGTTGAAGGTAATTAAGCCCTTAAAAACAGAAGAATATTTCCCCCTAAATTTTTAAGTTAATCGGAGAAGACTGTATTAAAGGTAACCTTTAGAAACTCAATCACAAAGCCTGAATCACAAAGGAAGCGAAAAGTAGAAATTCTCAGTACTCTAAATTTAAAATAATGTCAGTGGATCTGATTTTCGTAAAAATAAATGCTCTGATTTTATTGACATTCTACTCAATATTTCTATATATATTTGCCGAATTCTTTTTTATTTTATTTTTATTTTTTTTTTTAAATTCCAAATTACAACTAGAAAAAGTATGGTTAAAACTACCAGAATATTGTAAAATTTACAGAGTTTCTGAATGTATGGGAACGCCAAATAGCTCAGTACATTTTACCTAAGAGCTTTGGTAAAGATTTTTGTAAAATTGACAATAAAGTATATGTAATAAAATTAAGCAAATATGGCAAAATTTTGAAATTTTATAATGATACCTTAGAGTATGGCATAAAAACCATTTATTTGGTTAAATTTATTTTTCAGTTTTCTTTTACAACTAATAAAAACTATAATTTTGAAAACAAGAATTTCTGGTAAAGCGTTACTATATAAATGGAAAAATTATCAAATGAATGGTTTAAAGTAACGTATATTTTGGTTTCATTAATCATAATTTGTTTCTCTATGTACTAAACAAAATAACGTAGTTTACTTATTTATTCACTTTCTTTATATGCAACTTTGTCGAAAATTCAAATATATGTTAAATTTCTTGTTCATAATCTAGTCAATTCTATAGAGAATGAAGTGCAAAACTTCATAAGCAATGAGATGGTGTACTAAAATTTTTCCGAAAATCATTTCTCAACGACTTTGTTTTCAAAATTTTTCGATTAGGAGTTCTTAAAATATTGTTCTTTCATATGCTTCAATTTTGGATAAAATAATTATTTTACCATATAAAAAAATTTATAAAATATGCTAATAAAAACAAATATACTTATCAAAATTATTTTATTTATTTATTATTATTTATCCTTGAAATCTACCTGACCCAATTTGTATGAGGTTACATGTGTTAAAAGGGTTATTCGTCAGAGTTTTAAATACCCAAGGCAGAGTTAAAATAATTAAGATGATTAAAGGATATTTTCAAAAGCTATTTCGTAGAATTGCAGTAGCAAATGTATTGTTAATTTTGTAGAATATTTAAATTTAATTCATCAGTTTTAGTTCATCAAAATGTTTTCTTTTTCTTAATCAAGCAAAAACATACATTGAGATCATGTTATTTGATTTTGAATAGAATAAATAGATAAAAATTCAACGAGTAAACAATTTTAAATTCGTAATATTAGTCATAAATAAGACAGCATTTAATAAAATGCCTTTTAATTTTTCTCTTTTTATAATAAAAATTACTAGTTCCAAGTCAGGAATTTCTGCTAGATGTTAAACTGCTCTTCAAGTATGGTTTCATGGTCTTTACGTTAAATATATATATATATATATATATTCCTAAGCAAATAAATTTTATTTTCTTGTGCTCCAGCTAAAAATACTAAAAAATTATTACCATTTATTATTATTTTTTTTGCTTTATTTTGCAAATATGCTTATCAAAATTATTTTTTTTATTTATTATTATTTATCTTTGAAATCTACCTGATCCAATTTTTATGGGGTTAGCGTGGCAGCACAAATTTGGTTTTCCAAGTAGGACCACAAATGCTCTATTGGATTAAGGTCAGGTGAATTTGAGGGCCAAGAAAGTCTTGAAAGTCACTGGAATGTTCCTCGAACCAATCCATGACTATTCGACCCCTATGACATTTTGCATTATCCTGTTGGTAAACACCATCCCCCGCAGGAAAAACTGTTGCCATGAATGGGTGAACCTGGTCTGCAACTATGTTCAAGTAGCTTACAGACGTCAGGGATTGCTCTATGAGGATTATGGGTCCTAATGTGCCCCATTAAAACATTGCCCACACCATACTACCATACATTGTCACACCATACATTGCTATAGACGGAGGGTGGTCATAATGTAATGGCTCTTCGTTGTATAAGCTACGTAGTTAAAAAGTTACGATGTTAATTTATAAAGAGAGTATTACAATTAACATACTTTTATTTTTTTAATAAATATTCGGTGATAATTATTTGTTCCTTGCAAAAATGTTTTAAATTATTGTATACAAACTGTAATTTATTATTGAGTCTCGTAAAAATACAAAGAGAACAATCATAACTCAAATACAGAATCGGTTTAAAAAAATTTTTTTTTCACTATTTTATCATAAATAAACAGTTAGACGCTTCTTATCAAGAAATTGTGTTTTCAGAGCTATGTTAGAAGCTTCGTTCAGTAAATATTTATAAATTTCCTTCTCTTTGAAGAGCATTAAGTGTAAATAATTAGAGTGTCGTCAGTTTTTGATAAAGAAGTTTATCTGAAGTTTCTCACTATTTTCTTTCAATGCTCCTTAGCAACTTGTTGGATTGCAGTTCATATGACAGTAAAGCGTGAATCCTACAAAACCATTCATCAGGAAAGTTATGTGGAAATTTAAGCGTCCGCAATTCTGTTAATTTCAGTTTTTTTCTTCGTTTTATAAACGCTCTAGTTTTGAGGAAGTGGCCAATTATTTCAATAAACACAATTTCCGTTTGTTTTTCATCGTCTGAAATGAGCATACAAGAGAAAAGTCGTTATAGTGATTATTACTGCTCGCTGTCATTCAACAAATTCTATCAGAAATATGATTTTGAAAAAGAAAAAAAAAAATCTAAAGCCATTGTACTTATTGCTAGCTGCCATCCAGTAAATTCTGTTGTAAATAGTATTTAAAAATTATATAAAGTGCCAATGAAGCTTTAAAAAATCATTTTATAAATAAGGTGTATTTCAAATCGCTTATGGGATTTTTTAATCTTCACATTTTTAAATAAATAGGCTATTTACACTTTGGAGTTGGTTATTTTAATCAAAAGATATGACGGGGAAAAAAACAAATGGAATGTTGGATATACAAAAAATTAAAAATGATGAAACGCAAATCAATAAGATAAGAAAAGCTAATTTGTAGTCAAAAATACTTTTAAAAAAAATCACTATGCATAAATTGTGCATTGGTTCCTCCTATAATCAGTGTCGTGCAGATGATCGATTCCTCAATTAAATTTTCCTGTAAAGGTGTGAACGTAGTACACACTGAGAAGGACAAAAAAAAAACAATTGATTTTTTTCTTATTCAATTGTGATTTGAAATTATTTTATAGTAAAAACATCTAATATTCACAACTAAACAATCTAACATTTCGTCTTTAAATGCAAGAAATATTTAAATTTTAACGATCTAAAATTTCATAGTTAAAATTATTAGAATATTACATTCTATTCTTCATTAAATATTTGGCTTGAGTCAAATATTTACTGTTAAAAAAGTTAATTTCATGATGAAAATAAATAATAAATAAAATAATCAATAGGTTTAAAAGTCTTACTGTCCTTAGTCGTTGACTGGATGTCCGTTTTCAATGGACACTTGGGGTCGTAGCCCTTTTCACCCCCTTCTCTGCACACCACCGCTTATAACTTTTGTCGTACAAATTTTCGTTATAAGCACTCCATCGCTTATAACTAAAATTTGCACGACAAAAGACTTGATATTAACGATTCGGTAGTTAGAGTGGAATGATAGAGTGGAATTTTATGCCGTAATCAAATACCGATAATGCATCCATAACACTTTAAAAAATTAAGTAACCAAAACTAAAACAGTAAAAAAAATATATCTATATTTTTTCAAGAAAAAAATATCGAGCTAAAATTTTAATTTTAAAAATAATTAATATTACTTTTAAGTAGGAACTTCGATAAATATTTACTTTATTTAATATATACATGAATTCAGACTCATAATTCAGTACTTTACCTTTCTTTTTTATCTGTTTTTCCATAACCTAAGCTAAAAATAGTTTATAGAGATTTAAATAAAATAAAAAGCATACAATTTTATTATTTTCATTTTATAACCGTCGTTGAACAGCTGACCCAATTTTTGGGTTTACGACTAGTAATGTTCAACTACGTAGCCCTGTAAGTTTGAACCCAATCCAGAAGACAAGGGAACTACTGGATCAAGCATTGGGAGAAATTTGACTTCGTGGAGGACTTTCTGATGAAACTAACCAGCATTTGCGTTACATGAAGTGAAAGACCACGAGGACATCTCGCGGTTTGCCAGACTGCAAAGGGACTCTAACCCATGATCCGCCTACCGCAGAGGATATTTCACGTCAGTTCTGTGGTCGGTGCAAGCCGGATGCGGATATTGTATCGACCAGCCATCGCTTGGATTTGGACCCGGTTGACCTCATTGGGAGGCGAACGCTCCATCTCCTGAGCTATCGCGGCTCAAAAGCATAAAATTGTCTTGTATATTTAGATGGCTAAATAACTCAATACCTTACTAAAATCAGTAACACTTATAAGTTAGATAGACTTATAGATCTTTTTGAATACAGATAGATAGATATTATGCCTAGTACTACTAGTAAACACTTAAGTAAGTAGTTAGAAAACGTTTTTGATTCCTTCAAATAATTGGTTAATGAAAATTAAACAGGTTTTTATTTTATTTAATTGTCTTGTATGCAGTGTACTTATAATATAGACAATGGGAAATTTGTAACTAGAGGATGTTAAATCATAATCTACTCTTAAAATGAGAATCTAAAGTTCTCTTTCAAATGTTGCTTGTCACTTGACATGAGAAAAAAAAAGGGGAAGCACTTAAAGCGTAAAAAATATCTAATATTTTTCTAATCACCAAACTTTCTAAAAACAAACCACTTAATCAGCCCTCTAATCGGTTCAACTACTTTTCTTTTCACTCCTATCAACTTAGTAAACATTGCAGAATACTTTCTTATAATAAGCTGTTTAATTGCTTCTGAAGTTACTGAAGAAAAAGAAAAAAAAATGACCAGTACGTAAAGTTTATTGTGAAGAGCTTGTTGAAATGTCGAAGTGCGTTTTGGGAGAGGGAGGGTGTATGGGAGGCTTTTTGAAGTGGTTTCACTGTGTTGAGAAACATATATATAAATAAGATAATTTTTAGTGTGAGGAGTGGGCGATGAATTGTGCTGAAGGAAGTGGAAAAGCGGATGGAAAAGAGGAAGATTTTTTCTTCTCTTTTTTTGAAGAGTGGACAGTAACTACCCTGACCTCTCTCTGCCTGCGAGTATTTGCGCCTTCCCCGGGGCTTGACCCTGTTCCATTTAATCGAAATACGAAAGAGAGAGAACAAAAAAGTGGGTTCCCCAGGTGTTGTTCCCAATACACTTTTTTAACCAACTCCCCGCTCTTTCTTTTTTTGAGCCTTACACTTTTTTTCAAAATTATATATTTGGATTTTTTTTTTAACAAAAAAGGTTTTTTTTTAGCTCATTATTATTACTTCACCAATGATCAATATGACAGTTGTCATTTATTCTGTACAAATTACTTTCAAGTAATAATAAATAAAAAAATGTTTTGTTATTAATAAGAATTATTGAGCGTTTAATAAAAGAATTGCATCACTGTATTAGAACTAATTTTTGACCTTGTAATGTGAAATCCAACTCAGGTGACGAGGAAACTGAATGAAATATCTGTAAAGAGTCATGCTTATTATTTTTGTAAAAACTTTTTAAGAGAAAAATTATCTTTCAGTACTGAAGTCAAGATCATATTTAGCTAAAGAAAGCAAGCCCTCTTTGGAGAATTACCCTCTTAGAATAGAAAGAAGAAAAAAAGCTTTTATTGTGATATTAAGGAGAATGTATTAATTTACTTTTAAAATATTAGAAAACTAAGAAGATCCCATATCCCAGGAGCACATATAGGTCTTTCCACATTCTATAATTTTTCATATCATGCATGCATAAAAACTTGGTATGAAAGAAAAAAGGTATGGATTTAATGTAAGATATTTTTCTAATTTGTATTTTCATATTTGAAAAAAAAAAGCAGACATTTCCTTAAAATAGGGTAGTAGTATGTACCAAGCGTAGTAAAATTTGAAGAAAAAAGTAGTGAAGTATGATTCAAATGTATATATCTGTATCACAATAAATAAAAAAAATCTTAATTTTTAGAGGCACAATTTTTTATATTTCATACGAAACAAAAATTTATAAATTAAAAATGTAAAGAAAAAAACCTAATGCTTTTTGCTGAAAACCTTTAGCATTTAATTTATAAAAACAATCTCATAATCTACCAAGACAATGCTTTGTGTCATTCATTGATGACTGCGTTTTGAAGATTTTTTTTTAATATTTTAACTTTTCCTTGTGTATTCCAGAGAAAACTAATGAAGTGAATTCATTAAAAGCACGTGATCTTTCGCTCTCATTTTATGACACCAAGTATTTCTTTACCAGTAATAATATTGACTATATTAGCATGCTATACAGAATATCGGTATTACTATATCAACAGTCAATATAACTTTAAGAACTATCAACATTATTAGACCAATTACTAGCACAACTTACATCTTTCAGTATTATTTCACAGGAGATAAAAATTTCTATAGGAATTAACAGTAACAGTATAGCAAGACTATTATATCAGCTATCAACATGACAATACCGACCACCAATATTATTATGCCAAATATCAATATTACTATAGGAACTATCAGTATAAAAACCCTGCTAATTAGCAACTACAAGCAGAAATTCAGTAAGACTTACCTTGACCTCTGAAGCACCTTATTGTATTTGCTTTTCTTCCACTATGCATTTTATTTTGTTTTTTGTACAGTTCCCACATATAATCCGATATGCTTCGATTTCCACTGGCCTTCGGCCTAGATTGAAGCTCGAACATAGCGAGCAATCGTTTTTCGAATGCGTCTACAAGTTCTTTGTTGTGAGCTGTTTTGTGGTTTTTTCTGTGTTTGGTTGCTGAAGCCAGCTTCATGTGGACTCCTGCGACAATCAAAAGCAGCAGCAGCGCCCAAATGCGCTGGCGCATGGTCAGGAACCTGCCAAATACAAATAAAGAAAAATTAATTTCCGTGGATCGAATTTGCATTTTTCAGAGCAGCAGAAAAAATAGGAGTTAATTTAATTGAGTCACTTCACAACAAAGTTCTAAATAAAGTCATTGATTTTCTGCTGACGTTTAGTACTGGAGACTGCTCGTTTTGCTCCCCAGCCCCAATTATTGCTACGCAGTCATTACTCCTTGTGAAGGAGAAATTTTTTTGAAAAACAAATAAATCCAAAAGTAATTTTGTTTGTTTATGAGAATATAAGGTAAGAACTCCAAAAAGTGATTGAAATATTTAAACACCTTAAGTATTTTACTCTTAAACAACGAGCTCGTTGTTTAAGAATAAAATTTTTGATTTTGTCATTTTTATCATAAAATGTTTTTTCGAAGTAATTTTTTTTAATTTTACTAATAATGTTTGCAGCTTAGTATTCCAAATAATGGAATTAAGCTAAGCTAAAATGAAGCTGTTGTAACAGTGTTAATCTAAAAAAAATATTTCGAATAAATTAATAAAAATTCAAAGCAAATTTTTATTTAAAAAATAAAAGACAATTATGACTACCGTAAAGAAAATGCAGTAATGCGTAATACAATGTAATTTTAAAACTTTTTTTTTTTTTTAAACTGAATTATTATTTGCGTTAAATAACCAAAAGCGTGTGTAGATTTTTATAACGTTGAGAACTAGAGCGCTGGCCTTCCAATCAGGTGAACCGGGTTCGAATCCCAGGATGACTGGTTGATACTTCCGCACACAGCTAGCAGCGATCACAGTGCTGACGTAAAATATCCTCAGTGGTAGATGGATCATGGGTTAGAGTCCCCTTGCCGTTAGGCTAACCATGGAAGGTTTACCTCTTCGTGTAACGCAAATGCGGGTTAGTTCCATTAGGAAACTCCTCCACGAAGGCAAAGTTCTCCCAATACTTGATCCAGAAGCTCCCTTGTCTTTTGGATCGGATTCAAACTTACAAGGTTACGGAGTTGAACATTAGTTGCCGTAAATCCAAAAAATTGGGTCGACTGTACAACGATTGATATAAAAATAAAATAAAATTCAAATTTCTGGCTTAATGCCGCCGACAGGTCACATGATTAATTCATTATAGGAGATTTTTACCTAAAAGGCACATGTTAATTTTGTTACTTTTTCAACAAATATTTTTTTTTTCTTAAATAGTATTCTAGAAATTGGTGGCTTGCATTGTGCTAGTCTACAATTGCAGTATTTAAAATGTAATTCGAAAAAAAAACGGTCGTTTTTTATACTTCGAAATAGGATAAACACAATTTAAAAAAATTACAAACCCGATTTTTGCTGATTTACGTACAATCTATAGAAACTTTAAAAGACTGGTAAAACAACAGTATCATCCAAACATAGATTCTAATAATCATAGAATGTTTCTATCAACATTTAAGTAGCGTAAAATTTAATAATAATAATTTATAAAAAAAAAAAAGTAAAAGTACGCAAATGAAAGCTTTTTAATGCGCATTTTACCACATCATTTTGTTAAATGTCTATAAAAATAATCAATTAAAAAGTTTTTGTTAAATTATGGGTAAAAAGTTAACACAATTGAACTAGTTTAAAATCTCGTAAGAATGCCGATCCGATTCTGAACGTAAAATAAAGAAAGAAAAGGTCAGTACTTCGCGACGATCGAACGAATGAATGATTGAAACACATTCTTAATAGAACACCTGTTTATCTGGGGGGAAAAAAAGAAGTCTTGTGCAATCAATTGTACATTAGAGAGAAAAGGAAGAAAAAAAAAAGTTCGATGCACGATGTTAAATATAAATTCGTGGTCAATTACTTCCCTTAGACGTGAAATGTGCCACGAACCGAGCTGCCAGAATATGCTAAGAATTTGCAGTATTTAAACGAGAGGAACAATAATTAACCTACGCCAACAATAAAAAGTAAAGTAAATAAAAAAGTAATACGTATTACGACGAAAGCTATTTGAGAAAGACTGATAATTCTTTTTTTTCTTCTTCTTTTTCTAAACATTCTTTTCCAACTTTTCTTTTCTCAACTGAACACGTGCAGTAACAACCCCCAGACTAAAACATCATTTTTCCGTCAGATGAAAAGTGAATTAAGTCAATGACTGTCTTGTTAAGAATGTTAATAAAATTGGAAAGCGAAAAAATAGTTCAGAAAGAATCGGAAAAAATTTAGAGTTATTTAGAATTTATATTGTTTAATTTTGAATTAAACCGAGTTAAAACCTAGAATAGTACTAATAGGCTGACGCAGCCCATATTTTTCGTACTATTTATGAATATCTGCCCATTCTATTAATATAAGCATTTATGCACTATACATAAGTTAAAGAAAACGCCAATTTCAATTTTGTTTCCATTGTCGTAATTTTTTAATTATGTCTATCACCGAGTTAAATGATACTCAACCTTTTTAGAGCTAACACTCGCTAATTTTAATCATTAACATGCTTTTTATTTATATTGCTTAATATATCAAAAATAACATCCACGACAACTAATTTACGAAATTTTGGAGAAAAATAATATTGAAAAAAATATATATACTAAATCACGATATTGAATAAGCAGGGTAACAAAAAACCAGGGATAGAGAATATTTTCGATTGTGCAAATGAGGTTCGACAGAAATTCAGACAGCCCTGAAGTAATTTTTAGTCTAATTAGAAAAAATTGCAACAAAATTTCTTCGTGTAAAAAAAACCTTATATGTCAATTTTTTATTAGTTTGAATTCCTTAAACGAGACTTTAAATTTAGTTTTATAAATTATTACTTTAGTGTATTGTGATTTTTATTATTTTTAACAGATATGCTATTTCTGCATAAATTGCGAGAAATCAAATGTATTGTTAAAGAAATTGTATGAAATCAAATCCTTTGTTAAAGAAACAAATATCAAAATATTTTAACCAAATATAAACTTTACTTTCTAAAAAGAATATTTTCGATCTCGCAAACGTTCTGGGGAAATTCAGACAGACCTGGGGATATTTTTAGTCTAATTAGAAAAATTGCTACAAAATTTTTCTTGTATTAAAAAAAAAAAAAAAAAAAAAAAATTCGCTTTACATTTTTCTTTTTTTTCTGGTAGAAAAACTTCTATGCCAATTTCATTAGTTTGAACTCCTTAACGGGGCCTTAAATTTAGTTTTATAAATTATTACTATTTTAGAATATTTCGATTTTTATTATTTTTAACATATATGCTATTTTTCATAAATTGTGTGATAAAAAAAAATTTTTTTAACAAAAAATTTTAATACAATATAAAAAAGCCCGATAATTTTAGGGGAAATTTCAAAGTAAAAAAAAACTGTTCATGAGAAAAAGTAGACTCAAGAGATTTTTTTGTACCTCTCACGAAATTACTATCCTCATATCGAGTTCTTTCGTCTAATCCAAATATATTTTAGAGAAAACGACTTTAGAAGTTTAGAGAAGTAACTGTTCCATGTTTCACAAAAAATATGCATTTTGTATTTTACACTTGCATAAGTATTCATTAAAAATGTTCTCAAAAAATTTATAGTTTCAGGAAAATCTTGAATCTGCATGCTTTCTAAAAATTTAAAAATAAAATAATAATAAAACCGAACAATCCTACGAACCGTTCACGGCGCATCAGCTCTTGAGCCACTTGCTTTAGTGCATCGATACTGTAGAAGTGAAATAACTATTTATCCAACTTTACAATTCGATGTATTACGTGAAATAAAATATTATAATAATTAACTTTTAGAATATATACAATGCTTTATAAAAGACCAACATTAAACAAATTAAACAACCATTCAGAACGTACAACAAAAATGTGATGTCTAAGTAAATCCATCTAAAAAAAGTAACACATCTTAAGGTGATTGTAGCCTATTGTAAAGTGTGGAAAAAAATTAATGGATCACCCTGAATAACTTTTGATCTAATGATCTGATTCAATTCTAATACTTCGAAGAGGGGACTTCAAATATGCTAATCAATAAGTGCATACGATAATTTAAGTCACGAAATCAGACACGAAAAAGTACTTTCTCTGAATAAAAAATTTAATTATTTATTTAATTTTTTTTTTTTTTTTTTTTGACAGATGCGGATTTCTGACCCCCAAAATATAGGGGGTAGTTGCAATCTGGGAAATAGGGTCCCAATAGTTTTTGGACCCCTTAATATATAATTTTTTGCGTATTTCGCTATATCTCAAGACCTTTTTGAGCGAATTGAAAAATTTCTGCACAGAATTATAAAACTCGTTTGTCAAAAAATAAATTTTAGTAAATGTTTATTATTTTTTATTATTTTACTTAGTGACAATAGAAAAAAATTTGAATTGGAAGTTATAAAAATTTTTTTGCATCAGTTTAAAGTACCTAATTTAAATTTTCAAAATACAGAATTCAACCGAAATCGGTAAAATAGTAGAAAAATCGAATTTTAAATATACGACTTTTTTAAAATTCGATTTCTCAGGAACTATTCTCGACTGAATTCGCTCAAATTTTGCATTTTGCCGTGTAAAATTATATTCTTTAAAATGATGCAAAAAAACTGTATACCTTACAATTCAAAATTTTCCGACTATTACTAAATAAAATAATACAAATTTAATAAAGGTTTATTTTTTGCATGGAATTATCTTGGAATAAATGAATTTAAAATTTTTCAATTCTTTTAAAAAGTTCTCGAGATATAACGTAATTAGTAAAAAGTAAAATTAACACTAAGGGGTCCAAACTTTGGAGGGTACTATACTTATTTCAAAAAAGAAAGTTCTCAGCTCCTTATTTCTTTTTTACAAAGTTTTAAACAGATTACTTTAACTAAAATACCTTGTTTTAATACATTATTTAACATACTTTATTATCCAATAATTTTATTACAAGTATTACTATTACTTAGGATAATAAGTGATTACGGCATAGTTTTAATCCGTAACGGAATTTTTAGAGTGTACCCATTATAATTCTCATGATATAGGATGTTTAGTGTGACTCTCAATGAATTTGCTTGAATAAAAGTGAAAAGTAACTGTTGCGGAAAATCACTGTCTTACAATAATTTAATATTTTTATTAATATTTTTGGCTTATAATATTAAATAGAGTAATAAAAAACTAATCGTAATTTAATAAACAAAACAGAAAAATAAGATCAAGTGTTTTAAACACAAGAGTGACAGTTTTACGAAACAAAGTATGGCTTGGTAAGAAGCTGAAAGGTTACTTATTTAAGAGACGGAATTACATTAATAAGGACAAACCATATCAAATCTAAAATAATGTATTCCTTTGTAAAGCCAATTACACTACGAAAATATAATTCACGATAAATGAACTATTTTTAATAGCCAATACTTAAAAAATTAAAGTTCAGATATCGAAATATGCATTTTGAACTTTCTTAAATTCTTTAAAAAATGTCTCTGATTTATGCATTATCTTTTTCCATGAGTTCAGCCTTTTTTCTAGTGTTAAATACGAATTAAACATTCAAATAGATAATGTAGAGCATCTACAATCTACAAAAAGTTAATGAAAACAAAAATTCGTTTTATCATAATTCATTGGAAAAGCTTTTAAAATTAAAATTTTTTTAAATTCAAGTTTTTTTTTAAAGCAAACATACTTTTGTTTCGTTTTATCAGCATTTTACAACTAATCTACATATGAGCTCACTAAGTTAGTGTATTAATTCAATACTGGCCGAATAATAAACGAACGGAAAACATACAAAGTAAGGTCGACGATAAATCTGTAACGGAAAACCCCCTCATTTGTGTAGAAGTGTGAAGAGAGGGTTTCCAGCTAAGTCGCTGTCCACGTCGTCTGATCGGGTCAAGTTTACATGTAGTTCCTACTGAAGTAACTTTTCATCGTAAATTGTTTTATCTACATTGGTAAATTACAATCTGAAGTTAAGAGAAAAATGAGCTCGTGTAAATCTAGAGTAAATCATGAAAAAAATTCGAAATATCAAAAATGCAAATAATTTATTAGAGAATTTCCCCACAGCGTAATCCTTAGTAATCCTCTCAAAATTTGTTTGCATTTTGATATCTTTTTTGAAAAAATTTCAGCACTTGAAATTTTATGGCTTACTTTATGTTTTCCTGAAAAATTTAAATTACTAATGGCGGTGAAAGATAATATTATGGTGAAAGTTTTCTCTCGTAGGATGGCGTCCTATTAAAAGATAAAGCCTTAAAAATATGGCTAGGTGCTTGTCCATTGTTGAACGGTGTGTGAGTATCCATCTATCTGTCGAACTTCCAACTCGTTACGCTGATTAATAACGTGAATACTAATACAATATGGATTTCACTTAATTTTTATTCAAATTTAATTATTAGGTTATTATAAAATAAAAATCCTCAAAAAGGAGGTAAAAACTTCACTATTACAAATGTATCATATAATAAACAAGGAATATATCTTCATTTTATAGTTTAAAAAATATATATGCTAAAATATACATATACGTATAATAAAACAAAGAATTTTTGTGTGAGTCTGTGTGTACAGGATTGTGGTTACCGTAGACTTTAAAAATACGATATTCAACATGAAGCTAAATGAGTAAACAGATTACGAACCACAATTTTTGATTTTTTAATTATCTTTTTAAATTAAAAAATTTTTTAAAAAAATTAAACTGTTTTATCGGTTTAGCGGAAGCCATTGTTTCATTTAAACTATTAACGATTCAGCTTTGTCAAATATTTCAAAGATAATCTTAGTGTTTGCTAGCTTGTAACTTCAATTTTACAAAATAGTTGTTTATTGCTCGTTATGTAATACTCATTATTTTTTATTCGTTAGGCCAGGTCATCTGAATGGTCAACGGGATCGTGGTAGCATTGGTAGACTACGAGTCCAAATTAGTATTCCTAAGATTATCTGACACTAAGTATTTATTTTGTTTATAGTTATGCTTTTGAAACGCGTTAGTATAAAACTGATTAATTTAGATCAACGGTATTTGAAATAAAAAAGTTTTGTACTGTAAAGCAAAATTAATAAGGAAATGATGCTAATTCGTTGCGGATAAACGTAAAATACGCCAATATTATTATTTACGCCAAAGAATATTAATCTAGGTAATATTTATTAATTGAAATAAAATAATAAACTATGTACTAAAAGGCAAACATAATGGAGAAATAGTACTAATTCGTTAAAGAGATCATAAAAAATCGGCTAACTACTATTGACGCCAACGATGCTTAATTAATTTTGGTAATAGGTACTGATTGAATTAGAAAACTAAGTTATGTACTAAAAATCGAAATTAAAATAAGAAATGCACTAATTCGATATAAAAAGATAATAAAAAGTCGAATTACTATTATTTATACCAATACTTAATTTTGGTAATGTACTATTTTTGCAGTTTTAATAAGTACCAAATATACTCTTATATAGGTACAAAGTATTTAATAGGTAAATTTGGAGATTACAGCCATACCAATGATTTATGTGTTTGTGGTAGATATTTTACAGTCCCTCGAAAATGAAAGTACAGGAGAAAGTAGCCAGATTGTGATGAATTTTAAGTATCATGTGTTGCCTCTAGCAACACCATTATGCCAGTTATTACTGAATATAGTTAATCTTTATTTTGATGGAGTAACAACTAAATACGTGTTTTACTTAATTTAATAAAGTAAATCCATTGGGAAGAGCAACAAATGATAATAAATAAAATTATTTTAGCTTTATTATTTGTGTCCATATTAACAGATACGATGAAACGATTACAGATATAAAGATCTTGTGCAGGATTTTATAGTGTTCTTCAGAACTATTTTATTGATTCTTTATTTTTCACCCCGAACGAAGAACAGGTATTCAGCTAGTACAAAATACTAATTAAGTAGGAATTTGCAGCTGATGATGAGGGATTTTATTTTACGCTCGTTAGAATTATACAGAAAAATAAAAAGGTTATAGCATCCTACAATACAATGTAATGAAATTCGATACTCAAAACGCTTTTTATTTTTTCTCAATATAAGAAATAAATTCAAGATCACGTTTTTTTTTTTTTTTAAATGAGTCACTACTACATTACTCATAATACTTTAAAACATCGTAAATAAGAATTACTTATCTATGAATTACTATATTCAAGCCATATTTAATGAAACCAACCAACTAAACATATTTCACCGTGATACAATCTAATTTTGGATAAAATTTGGTTAAAACCCTCATGTTCGTTATTTCTTTCAAGTGCAAAGCAGATTAATATGTGCTACGCACTTTTAATCATACAATTCTTTTTACGCTTTACTATAAAAAATACTGCAGAATATAATTTACTAATAAATTTTTATTAATTATCAATATTTTTTTCGGCAAAACAACGCTTTTGGCGCAATCGACAATAAATGATCCATTAGTTTTACGAAATAACATAAATTTAATGCTGAGTTTTGCGTAACATCTAAAACATACTTATACTAAAACAAATTTATACAGAAGGAATTAAAGGAATTTTATAGTCAGTAAAATACAAAAACTGTAATTTAACTTGGCAACAATATCTTTCTTTTATAAATGAGATTAAATAGATATGAATAGAAAATGTTAGGTTATTTTTTGAAATGATAATTTTTAACGATTGTTAATATAAAATCATTTTAGATAAGTTTTTTTTTTTTTTTTTTACTTTGATAGTTTTCTTTATTACATATTCTCTAATTAATTTAAGAGCAGAGTTCTGAACAAAAAACTGAGAATAAAAGATGATTTAAATTCATTATTTTTGTTTCATTATTTAGCAATGTAATTTATTATTTATATGATCGACAAAGCAATAACCTGAGTAAAAAATCTATTTTGACAAATATATTTTTTATTTTCAGACACTTTCCCAGTAATATTAAGGAATTTTCTAGGATTTATTTAATTAAACCAGGAGACTAAGTCAAAATGACAACAACAAAAAAATAGACTACAGGAAAATCCCGTAGTGTAGCCCGCAAGTTTACATGTGAATTAGAAATAGAAATGCCTTGGCATTTTTATTGCGCATTAACCTGCCTTTTTCTTTCCTGAAATTCGATCGGGATACGAGTAAACAGCAAAAAATTCCGGATAAAATTACAGTAAATAATACTATTATACAGAGTGCAGAAATCGTAAAATCTACTTCACCAGTAAACTTTTATAGCGTAATTTCTACAGTGTATTTATGTGATATATATGTTCTAAATATTACTAGTGATAGGATTTCGTGATTTTAAAGCAAATATTACTGTAAAAATTAAGCTATAGCCTGCCTAGCGGGTACAATTTTAACTACAAATGTTTAAACATATAAGCATGTTTGGGTGTTGTGGTTAAAATTTCCTGTCGACGGAAATACTGCATACCTTGTGTACAATGTAATTCAAGTAAACATTTAATTACAAAGGCTACACATCTTTTCTAAAGGGAAAAGTTTAATTTAAAATTAATTTTTTTCAGAAAAAACAATTAAAAAGTTACACCAATGAAGAATTCAGTTTAAAATATTGGTTATTGTTCTGAATTGAACTACAACATAGTACAAATTAGCTATAAATATTAAGAAGTATTAATATGGAAAATTTAGTCATGGTTTCGTCCTTTTTGATTTGCGCTGTAAAAGTTTTTTACTAACAGCATAAGTACTGGGTGCCGATAAAAGTTCTACTAACTTTCTGCGTTTTACTTTTACTGTTTAAATGAAATAATTGCGTTGCACATTACATGTGCTTATTTTACTTTAAAGCGAAAGAAGAGCGAATATGTTTAGAAAATCGGCTTGCGAAAACTTAGTCCTTAAAAACTCAATATTTTCGCACTCACGCTTTAAGAACTTTAAAAAGCTGCTTTTCAATAAACGTTTTCAGCAATGTATGCTCAGAAACCATACTGTTTTTATACAGGTAAATACAAAAATAAACTGCTATGTTATATTTTTAATCACAATAATTATCCTTATTCAAAACAAACTCAATGAATTCTTACTTTGCAACAATTCTGAACGATGGATATAAATTCTAACACTGCAAGCCGATGAACATGATTGTATTCTGATAAACTTTTGAGGATATCTCAATCTTTTATTTGACTATAAATCCGCAAAAGTGGAATCGAGCTTGAGAGGGTCAGAATATATATTCTAGCATTATACTGAAATTGAATTTTTACCACATCGAGAAAAACAGTATGAACAAAACCAGAATATGATCAAATTTACCGTGTTTCTGGCTCTATGGGAACACCAAAAAGCTTTGTAATTTTTACAGAAGCGCTTTGGTAATAATTTTGGTAAAATTGACGAAATATAACATGAGATAAAATTTTATAATGTTTTATTAATTGTGTAAAATATGATAATTTCATCATGATACTTTAGAGTGTGGCATAAAAACAAAACCATTTATTTGGTTTAATTTACTTTTCTGCATTGTATTTTTTAGTAAATAGGTGATAATAAGAACTATAATTTTATAATCCAAAATTTTCGATAAACCATTAACATATGAATGGAAAATTTACCAAATGAATAGTTTGAATGCCTTATAATTTAGTTTTAATAATCAAAACAGCGTTTTTTTTTTTTTCCCTTACCAGCAGTGCCATTACCATACAGTGCGGGAATTTTACTAGAATTTTATTCTCTCTGCATCAAGATAGAAATTTTTAATTTTTATTGATGAATTTATAGATTTTACCCTACACTCTTATTACTGCATTAATAGATTGATAAATTATGTATCTTTAATTTCCTCATTTTTACAACGCGTACTGTCAGTCACGATGACTTAGTCAGTCGATGACTGGTATAATTTTTTCTCCAGTCTAACTAACTTGAATGTTCTCAAGCTTTTTCCTGCATGGAAAAGGGATAAGTAATGGAATTTAAACGCTTAAATTAACCCCAACGCATCCAGTTTTAATATTTTAAGCCTAGCTCGCCCAAGCCTAACATTTTATGTCTCCTGTTAAGTTTAATGAAACATTTCGAAGACTCGAAATAAGATGATCTTAACATGGAACTTTTTCATTAAATGTAAAATGCAGACTTACACCATTTTGCTCCTTAAGTATTTAGCTTTAAATGTTGCGTACGAAATTTCAGTTAGTGGACCCTTAGGCAACACACGTGTACAGGCTTCAATAAGAAGCACGAATACGTGATCTTGCCCCCACCCCACCTCTTAGGAATGCTTCGCCCGGGGTCGGTCACTTTTTCTCTTCTCTAAGACGATCATCTCAGTCGGCTATAAATGTTAAAATCTTGCGGATTTCCTTGCTCTTGACTTAAAAAGCAAACACAACATCCTTAATGCATCCTAATAAAAATCTCTAATTAAATTCAATTATTGCATATATTAAAACTATTTTGAGTTATAACCGTAAAATTATGATTAATTTACTGTTAATAATATATAATTTATTTGTTAACAAGTATCTATTCTAATGTTAAATTTTACAGTTTTTTTAAGCTCCATTTCTGATCGGTAACATTTTAGAGCGATTTCTGATTCTTTTATACGTTTGATTATTTCTTTGACTCAGTTAAATATAAATTGCCTAAAAATCCTAAAATTTGAAATTTCTTTAATTTTAAATTTTTTTAATTAATAATTTTAATTGTTTCAATTTTAAACGAATATTTTTTTTTCTTTATTTTACTAAATGATTATTCATTAATAAATAAATAAAATAAACAGAATTGAATTTATAACGTTTAAATATTGCTGGATATGAGAGAGCTCAAATTTTATGCTTATTATTTAATGCTGCTTACGAATGACATAAACTGCATTACTATATAAATTAGGTTATTTAGGGTAAACGAGACACCGGTAAATACCTGAAAACTAACCATGGCAATTTTTTTTTTTTTTAAGTTTTATGTTTTGAAACTCCAAAACTGCAGAATTACAGGATTACCCTCTTTTTTTCTGTAACAAACCCTATAAACTTTTGTTTAGACATCTTGCATGTTTTTATTTTATCATGATTTCATAACTTTTTTTTTTTGTTTCAGATTGTCATCTGAAATCGTGCATTCATTAGATCAAATAATCTACTAGGGTATGCATGTGAATGATTTAAACAACGGTTATGATTAAGTTGTTAATTGTTTTATCTATCCTTGGATTCAAAACATAATATTTTATCAACAACAAAAAAAAATATTATAAACCAATTTAATGTATTAATAACATCTTTAAACATATATATGATCTGCAAGATGTTTTCCCGCTGGTACAAAATACCAGTCGGAAAACGTCTCACAAGGGCTAAATGCTTCCAATGCAAATTCCTGTTTTCATTTAATTCTTAAATAAATATCCAGTTGATTAATGCAACGGTTCCCAAATGGTGTTCAGCGGAACCCTAGGGCTTGGGGAAACAGCTGAAGGGGTTCCACGATTTAGTACTTTTTATAACTAGTGATGAATTTTGAAACCTCAGATTACGTTAAGATACGACCAATTCATAATTTATTTAATTTTTCAACCAAAGAAATAGAAATGGTATTTTTTTCTAAAAGAAAATATAATATTTCTAATAAAAATATATTAAAAAGAAGAAATTAAAAAAATTACATTAGTATATTCTATTACACTTTTGAAATCAAAATATAATAACTTATATCTTCTTTAAATATATAGCATTACTATATAAATTAAATTAAATTACTATATAAATTAACTTAATTAGTATAAATTATATAACTAATTAAGAGATATACCCCTAATAATCATTTTCCAGGCAGTTCCTTTAAGTTTTCAATTCAAAGTAAACCATAATTTATCGTATTTTATTCATTTTCAACTTGTGTATGTATATACACCAAAAATAATTTCGTAACTAGATTAGATATAGCATAAGGACAGCAAATTTAACTGTCGGGTATAAAATATAATGTAAGATTCCTGATAATAAAACAATTAAAATTCATCATACCTCTAATTCAATATTAAAAAAATTATTCCTTTACAGGTTTTAACTTTCACAATTACTTTATTAAACTTTATTTATAAAGTCGGGGTTCTGCGTAAAGAAGGTGATTATATTAGGTTCCGTAGCCGGAAAAAAAAACGAACGCCGAATTTATGAAAAAATCGATATTTTGTACCACCGTATTTTATTTACTCGAATGTCTCGTCCCCCCCCCCTTTGGCAAACCCCCTCTAGTTTTTTTAGTTCGAAGCAACACAATCGTTAAAAAGTATGAAATCTCAAAAATAGAAAAAAAGTGCTTAAACAAGAAAAGAAAAAAAATAAATAAATAAACAATTTACTTTTTGGAAAATTTGCTGATAACGAACAGAATTCAGCAAGTGATAGTTTTAAACACCATAATTACTATCCCAGATGTTCAAATAAAACCCCATCACAAAAAAGATTTAAGAATAAAAAGTAGTTGTTACCTGTTTTACTAATAGTCTTATTTTTGTTGCTACTCTCTGCAAAATGCATTTGCTATTGAACTAATAGTAAGTTCAATAAAAATTAACTAGTAAATTCATACACAGAGGAATTTCTTAACTCTTAGTTTTTATTACTACACATCTATTCAATGTCAACGATTAACATAAAGGGAGAAAATATGACAAGAAAATGCTTTAAAGATTATTAATGCTTGCAATAAAATATTATTCAATATATTAAGTACATGGAAAAAAATACAAAAAAAAAAAAATGCTATCCGACGCAATAGAGGAAAGTCTAATGAAAAAAAAAAAAAAAAAAGAATAAAAATAATAATAACAGAAATACTAAAATAAGAGGTATGTATAAAGATAATAAATACTCGGGTTGAAACGAAAACGAGATTTAACCCAATTACTTTACTAATCAAGATCACTCATTTCATTTCACTATGATTCTCAACATAACCGTGTGTTATTAAAAACTGTAAATAAAAAAATGGTTCAAGAAAAATTGATAATTAATTACTTGAAATACGAGGTCAGCTCTCAGAATTTTTAATGTCAAAAATTCAATCAATGTCAACTGCAAAAAATCTGTAATAATAATAATAATAAATAATATCTAGAAGAAAAATGGTCTGAAAATTTTTAACTTATTCCTTAGGAGTATCACAAGTTTAAGTTTATGAATGCCTACAATAAAATATTATTCATGATATTAGGTTGATAAAAAAAAAAAAAGACTGCAAACCAGCCAACACTATCAGACGCAATTACCATTCATAGTTGAAATTCTTTTGAATTATCTTGAACAGAGGCAAGCCCCAATCATAAAAAGAATAAAATAAATAAAGTAGTTCTATGTGTAAAGATAATAAATGCTCAGGTTAAAACGAAAACACGGCGGAATCTAATATCTTATTTTACTAATAGGTCACTCATTTCGTTTCAATCCCCAACAAGATACAATCACTTTCCCGTCCGACCGGTCCCATGAGGCACGGAAATTCGGAAATTTATTCCATCTTCGGAATTGTAGCGATAAATTATTCCTCCTTTCTTTATTTTCTTGAGCGAGATATGCCTAAGAGACTGTCCTTTAAAAAGAATCGCAAATGAAGTGGTATTATGTATTGAAATTAAAAACATAATTATATGTTCTCTTAAAAAAACAAACCGCAGGGATTTTTAAATTTGAAATAAATGAAAAATCTTTCTTGGTTAATTATTTCATAAAAATTAATTATAGAAATGATAGCCAATTATTGCGATAAATGACAGTTATGAAAACACATTCTTCGTCAGGTTCTTCGATCAATTTGCATAGAATAATCATGTTTTTGTTTTTTTAATTACATAAGAATATTTCTTTGAATAAATTTGCAACTTTCTGGTTAAATTTTATTGACTAAAATCCAACTTACTTTTCATAAATTCAATCTAAATTCAACGTGATGTATAAATGTAACTTGGATGTAAGATAAATTATGCTTTTATACAGAAACTTAAAGCAACTTGCCATTTATAGTTGTGATATATATATATATTTTTTTATATGAGATTTATAAAGAAATACTTCGAAACGAGTTAATTCTATTTTGAATAAATATTATATAGAGAAATTTAATCAAACTAGCTATATGAGAAGAACCAGGGTTGGCAAGGTTTAGGACAGAATGGATAAAATCCACGGTTTAAACCTTGGCTTAAACCGTCCTGTCCAAAACCCTTTTACTCAAATTTTGTCACAATTTTATCTGAACAATATTTAAAAGGTAAAATAAACATAGAACTAACAACATATTGTAATTAAATCTACTAGAGAATATTTGTTTTTAAAAGTATAATGTTATATTAATATTGTTCGAGTCTTCAATTTAAACATTAAACAAAGGAAGATTAATCAGTAATCAAGTTCAATTGGTCCTCTCATTCAATAGTACATAACTGAAGTTTGAACTTGCCATACAGGTTAAGCTATTAGGGACTAAGTGCTTAGTTAGTCATAAACAGGTTTATTTATCTATAGTAATATTCAAGAATATACTTTTATTTCATTCATGTTTCATTCTTTTAGCATAGTGGCGATACATCACCAGTGTCAGTAACTGAAACTGATGTTATGCCTTTCAAAACTGTTAATACATTTTTCAGTTATTTTGTATTTCCAATTTAAACTAATATATTTATATTTAAAAAAATTTTTTTTTTTTAAATAGATGTCTTTTTTATCATTCTGTGATGCAGAAATTAGAACATTTTTAAAAAAAATTATGGTGAAAAATAAAAGATTAATTTTTAAACAAATTTAGTATTTTTTATAAAATTATTATTTTTTTTTTAATATTGCATTATTTATCCCTATGCAAAAACATTACTTATCAGTATTAAAATGTATTTATATTAAAATATATTTATATTAAAATATATTTATATTAAAATATATTTATATTAAAATATATTTATATTAAAATATATTTATATTTAAAGGATTAGGTATTCACTTTTGTTGTTCAATGAATTCTGGAGCTTCAAAAATTATAAACCTTTTCCTTTTATATTATATTATTTTCCTTTAATAAATTAAAGTAAATTGTATAAAAAATATCAAATATTTATTGATACATGTAATTATTATGTGTACAATGGTTACACCTATAGAATTTTTACCTTTTCCCAAAGTTCAAGGTTTTGGACACTTTAAGACAGTTTAGGACAGTTTTATCCAGTTTAGGGCAGTTTTATCCAGTTTAGGGCAGTTTTATCCAGTTTAGGGCAGTTTTATCCAGTTTAAGACAGTTTTATCCAGTTTAAGACAGTAAAACCCACGTGTCCTGTCTAAAACCAGTTTAGGACGTCCAAAACCCCAACCCTGACAGGAACAAATTAAAAATTATAACTTTTAAAAAGAAATACTTGTAGGAGGAATTCATACAATTTAGAACAAGTATTAAACAGAGAAACTTAATGCAATTAGATATGTGAGAGGAGAAAATTTAAATTTATAACGATATAAAAATACTTCTCAGAGAGTATTTCAATTTTGAATAAACATTATATAAGAGAAACTTAATCTAACTAGTGATATGAGAGGAGAAAATTAAGAATTCATTCAGTTTAGATACAGAAATCGAATGGTAGAGTCTTGAATGATATTATTAAATTACGGTAATTGAAATGTTTTCACACATATTTGTGAAAAGAAAAAAAAAACTTAACAGCGAGTAGACGAGCAAAATTTAAAATTGTAACATTAACTTGCAAAGAGATAATCAATTTATATGTAAATACTATAAATAATTTAAAATTTATTTATAAATAGAAAAGCTGACCAAATTGTGTTTTTTAAATGCTATGCGAAGAAAGCAATTATGACTAAACGGATAATTAGATAACTGAAACATTGCATGACTTTAACATAGTGATTGTTTAAGATAACGTTAATTAATACCAATCAATGGAAAATTTGACAGTTATTCGATAGGAATCTTAACGTATACAAGAGGAGAAAACTTAAAACTGAAACAGATAAAAAGGGGGCACAGGGCTTATATAATTTTGTATGAGTGTTACTGAGAGCGGGGAAAATTATCGTCCATTGAGTGCAGAAGTAAAATAGTTTTAACATTTGCAAGTAAGACAAGAAAAATAATTAATAATCATTACGAAGCACAGTCAATGAAAGATTCATAGTATCCAATATCTGTTGGATTGTTGCATAATGGGGCGTTTAATCATATAATAAAAGCAGTGATTGGCAAAACAGATGTGTTTTATACGTCAAGTCTGAAAAATCATAACCTTGACGAATTTAATTTCGATCACGTTCTTTCCTAATAGGACCAAAGGCGCCTCACTCCAACATTCTAGTAACGCCCCGTTTCATCAACTTTTATTAATTCCAGCCATTAATTACGAAATGATTGAATTCCTGGGACGGTAGCTCATGAGAGGCCTATTCCATCAGCTACTGTATTACACACCTGCGTCGAACCCGACTATAGGCGCAAGCTATTTTTACGAACTTTTTATGGAAATTTTAGTACCATCTAACTTCTGCATATAAATCAGTGGTTCCCAACATTTTTCCGCTGAAAACTCACGAATAGTATACATAAAAAGAATAAAAAATTCTAAAATTGAAAAATAATCGAATGAAAATTAATTTTAATTGTTACGATAGAAAAATGTTTCAAAATTAACTCTTAACCAATTTAATCAGCGATTGGTTGAATTTTCAGGGCTACTTCGTTTTTTTTTCTTCCCCCACCATAAACCAGCAGTTTATGACAGGTGTTAAGTCTATGTTGAACTGTTTAGAACTTTATATTGGAATCAGCAATCGAACTTAGCACAGCAAATAAATGCAATTTAATTCATACAATTAGTAAACGAATATCATTACATTGTGCTACGTAAAATGCTATGGCCATTTTTTACGTAAATTGTTAAAGCCATTTTTTTTTCTAAGTTGGCTTCAAAATGTACCTCGAATAATCTTGGCATCCGAAAATCTATCCGAAAAACTGTTGAATAAAAACTGACACTCATGACAGATATATAAAAAAAGTAAAATAATTATTTTAAGAATTAGGACACAAAATTTAGTAAGTATTTCGATTGGGAGAGATGTATGCTGATACATTAAAAACGTTACCCTGTTACGTCAACGCAACGCGTTTACCGTTTTTTTTTTTTTTTTTTTTAAGCCCTTGTGCCCCCTATTAACTTAAATCAGAAACTATTGATTTTGTAGGAGTACTGAGCAATCAATCTGCATATTAGTGTCGCTGTCAAAGCTTTACTTTGTCTGGTTTATTTCTTTTTATGTTAGATGCAAATTTCTACTATAAATAGGAAACGAAAAATCTATAATTTTTCTAGAAGCATTTATTCAGTAACTATTAACAATAAAACCTCTTTAGATTCATTCCTGCTGTTCATCAAAATTACTGGTGCACGTCAAGCATATAAACATACAACATAAAAATTCAAAAGAAGTTAAAACATTTAAAAGTTAAAAAGAAGTTGAAACATTTAAATCAAATCACAATTGACTTTGACATCCTAAAAAGAAAAGAAAAAAACATCCACATTCCACATGTAGTAGTGCATCGGTAAAATGAAACAAACCAGCAATTAAAATTTTTTTGATGTATATAAATTCAGCTAAAAACAATTAAGGAGAACACTTAACTCATCATCCAATTTTTAGTTAAAATAATTACCACAAGGATGTGCTCTATTCGCTAGGAGGAGAAGTGTTATTTTGCTGTGACTTGGAAGGGAACAAAAAATTCGTTACCCTTTAAGGGCCTAGCATTTAATTGGAAACTCATCAATTTCTCTGCGTCTATGTGGTAAAAGTTTGCTCAACGAGATACCATTCCAGGCTCATAAAGATAGAAAGAAATTGACATAAAAAAAATAAAAATGATAACAAGTATTCTAGTTATGTTAGTGAGCTTTTATGAGTGCAATATAATACTGACCCATCTCTATTTTGAATAGTTATAATTTCACAAGATTTTAATTATGGGTATTCAATTTATTGATTCATCTATATTTTCCCAATTCAAAAGCGAATAAGTTCACTGAAGACTAATTCTGTTTCGGACTTTCAATGTTTCTACAATTTAAAAACGTTGGATTAGTTTAATCGACGGCGATGGGTGTTGTTATAATATGAGACTCGAAACCACATCAACATCCAGTCTGAACCGCATCAAAGTGGAAGCTATCTACATATATTTCTAAAACTCGTTGATTAAATTGGCGATTCCTACTGACTATTATCGATGATATTCGATTAAAATGTGACGAAAATGCGGCGCCGGACAGTTCAGACGTGACTGTAATGCCAGCAGATCTTGATCAAGGTTGCATTCAAATTAAGTCTGCACAGACGCGAAATTACGAGTCGCACGTCCTTTTCAAATTCCCCTCCCTGCCCTTAAATGTGAGTTGCTGATCAGAAAGTAATAACCAGTCGAATTAGCATTTTTATACCCCACATAGCAAAGGTCGGTAATATCGCTAAAACTATTTTAAGCTCGTTCACATGATAACAAGTTTGGTAATTAACGAAACGAGAAGGTAGCTAAGCTAATTGATACAGAGTAACAATTTGCACACGAACTTTACTTGAACTATTTAAGTTTATGATTTCAGCAAAATATATAAAAAAATTTTTCCAAAATCTGATGTTTTTTTTTTAAATGCTACGATTTGACCGAAAATTGTTTAGAATTTGAAATTTCTTTAATTTTTATTTGCTTTTTGTACTTTCTTAAGCTTTCAAATTTATAATGTATGATGAAATAAAAATACATAGATCAAGAGGATTAGAAAATAGTTCAAAAATACGAGGTAATCACAATTCTGATGAGTAAAGTGATATTTGTATTCTTTCCGTAATTAGATTATTAAGTTATCATACCTTTTCTTAAATGCAATAAGAATACAAAAGGAAAAGAAGGTTGTCCCATAAACCAGAAAATTGACGGAAATGAGAGAATAAGCATATTTTACAAAGGCTATTGGGGCACTAATGCTTTTGTGTTGAAAAACATGCAGGCAAACAAATATTTGATAACGTTCATAATACTTAGGCGGTTAAGTGAAACTGAAGTTTAGCATACTTTTAAAACGAACCCTGCTGATTTAAGTTCAAGATTTAAAAATATACTAATAAAGTAACTGCTTTTAAGCTATTTAAACAGTTCAAAAAAATGAACTTTTGAAGTCAGATAAATCTTTTTATTATTTGTCAACTTTATGTTTTTCGATACACATACTTTATACTTTTTGTCACTTGTGTTCACGAGAAATTTCTCATGAAAATTCAAGGAATTTTACTTTTTTTTCCAGCGACAAACTTGCAGCCCTAACTATAACTCTGTTCCAATTTAATATAACTTTTGATACTTTTTTTTTGCATGATTTTATTTTCACTTAAAACTATTACCAGATTGGCTTTATTTAATAACTTCTTAAATGACTCCCGATGTGAATATTTTTAATTTAATACATTGTAAGAAAATATGGATTGAAGACAGTTCATTTTGAAATTTCAAATAAAAGTTAAAACACAATCTTAGGTAGTTGAAAATGCAAACTATTAAATTTTAAACATTTTTTTTGGTTGTATTGTTTCCCTTGCAAAATTTGAATAATAGTTCTAATAAAAAACATTTATCAAAACATGTTTAATTATTATGCATTCATTAAAATTTATTTACCACATTCATTTAGTTAATGTTTCTGTAATTTTCATAAATACATATCTGAAGTCAAAATATAAAGAAAAAGGGTAGAATTTATTATATTAATAATACTCATGAAAAAAAGTATCAATTGGTGAAAAAATCATATCCATATTATTTAAAATTTTAAATGACGTTTATGTGACATTAACTAAACTTAATAACTAACTATAAATATTATAAAATCTGTTAAAAACGCATGAACAACGAATAATTTAAAATATAGAGCAGATAACATCGTTCTGTAAATCAATTCTAAAATTTAATATGATTATTGCACTAACGAATCAACATTTGTAATTATATATAAATATAATAAAATAAATTTGTTTACATTAATTGATGTATTACTATGCATTTACTGAATCAATCAATTTTCGAAAAGACATTTTCCGCATTAATTACTCTTTTTAAATATTGTCTCCTAATTTATATTCATGATTTCTTCTCTTTTGATTTTTGATATTAGCTTGCTTATCTATCGTCAATTCAAGTATTTTAATTAATTTATGTATGAAATTTATTTACGCGCCAAACTTCATTTTTCATAAGTTGAACCATTGCTAGTTCACAAGGCCGGATTCCGCCATTTTCTTGTTTATAAACTCAGTGCTACATATTAGAAAGGCAATTAACATATTAATTGAACACAAAGACATCATCTTATTTTCTTATCTATTACTTTTTTTTAAGCAGCACAATTTCTTTTCGCCGATTAAATGACCTTGACTCCAATGAAGGACGGGTAGCATTGTAAAGTAATAATAAAAAGTGACCCAACTTGAAACACTTGTTTAAAGACAACGCTTTTATAGCTAAGAAACTATTTCTGGAATTTTTTTTGAAGCAAATTAAAAAGCAAAAAATAATAATATGATGCTAAATAATTATGGAAATAAAATGCAATATCCATATTAAAAGTACTATGGAATAGCCTCAAACCTTTATATCATTACCATTGTTTGCAAATAGAATTTTTTTTTCCTTCCAGATACAGCATTCTTTTGAGTTCAAGCAGCTGTTTTCATGGAATTGCTTCATTTACGGGAAATCCACAACGTAAAGGTATTCAATTATATAATAATTAGTTCAACTTTAAAACCTCACTAATCACTATAATAGTGAATTTATTTTAATATGATTGAATTGAATTGCTTGTGTGCAAAATATACGATTAAATCAAATATTATGTAATTTTCTTGCAAGTCATTACAGCTTTCTGATTGAGGAATTGATGCTTTTAATATGATGGAATTGAATTGATTTGATACAAAATGCAATGCCAAATCAAATATTACGTTATTTTACTTGCAATATATAACAGTGTTCTGATTGGGTACTTTGTGTTTTGAAATAGTTTTGAAACAGTGTCATTATAGAAAAGTTTGGATCAACAATTCTTACACTTCTGAAAGCAGTTTGGAGCGGCAATTACAAGTTTAGAGGGATTAGGTGTTGAGAAAACAAGAGTTTTTGATGCAACCTAAACAATTCAACAATGTTACTAATTTAATTAAAGTCTCTAAACTAATTTTTGGAACAAGCCTAGAGCAATTATCTGGAGGAAAAAAACTGTTTAGGCAAAGAATTATGTTGGAACTCGAATCAGTTTGTTGCTGAAATGCCTGTATTGGAGCAGGTTGCAACCGCTAGAGTGGGTTCAATTGAAGTGGCAATCGCAACACCGGTATTATAATTACAACCCTGGCTATGTTTTCTTTATAATTAATAGAACATTATGAACATAATTTGAAAGTAAATGTTTAATGAATAAACCGCTATCCCTCTGCAAGGTCATGATTGTTCAGCAAATGGGTGCAGATGATTTAACTTCTTGAGATAATAACGCATATGTTAGTACTATAAGTGTACTTACAGAATAATCACATAGACAAAAAATGTCTTTAAAAAAATAAGTCCTTAAAAAAGCGTGTTTATCAAATTTCAAAAATGTTTAAGTGGTATTTGTAAAGATATATATTTAGCATCATTAATAATCTGTGAAAAAGTAAAATCTTTCAACTAAAGAATGGGAACAAAAATTAACATACACTTCGTAGTCTTATCGTGAACAGAAGGTTTTATGAATAATTTCTAGAAGTGTTTTGGATAACTTCTAGATAACTTCAAAATATGTTTAAGTAATTCTTTAATGTGAGTTATGACAGCATAAATTGTAACAGGACTAATTTCAGCCTAAATTATATTATAATGGATTTTCGTTCTAAACAAATTTGACAATTGTTCTAAGTCAAAAAATATTATTATTTTTATTTTTTTTAAAAATTGATTTTAGCGATTGCTTTTGTGAAATGCAAATTGAAATATAGAACAATAAAAGAGAAAGCAAATAAAATTAGTTCTTTCAGGAAAAGATAGAATTCTTCTCCAGTTTCAGGCAACAGGGAGGTATTCGATAAAAAAAAAATTTTCATGAACGGTGAATTCAATAACATTTTCATAGAACATCACAGATTCTTCCTTTATAAGCAATAATAAATTAATTAACAAATATAATTTTTTTTTAAATTAAAAAAAAAATTCTAAAAACAATTTTTTTTCCCCTTGCTATTCATAGAAAGTTTGCATAGAAACATGACAGAGGAAGATCTTAGAAACAGAATCCCACTTATTCTTCCGAGACTATTGAGCATTAATATTCCAAAGACATCGCCAAGCAATTTCGATCGGTGTCTGCCTGAGTGAGAGGTCAGGCATTTTTGTTGGTTGGCGTCGAAACAAATGCGACCCGTGCTTGTTTTCTCTGCAATTCAACTTCCTAGTCAGAATAAATCGCATGTGCTTTATGTTCTCGTAGATTAACGTTTATCTACAGTAATTTTTCTTCTCTTTAAAAACGATATTGGTGTAAATACTATACTTCAAGTGAACTGCAATTTGTAAGATAATAAATCCATATTTTTGAATAGTCTTCATTTTTTAACCCCTTATTATGCAACTTTGATGGATTCTCTTAAACCATCTATTTAATGCGAGAGGGATTTTTCTTTTCTTTTTTCAATTAACATCGTAATACTGCTTTTCTGTGAATAAAATCTTTCTTTAATCTTCATGTTCCTTATCTAACAAATAATCTGGATTTTTCTTATAGGGTAATTCGGTCAAAAAATTTTGCGAGGAGAATTTAAAAAATATTTAAAAATCGCAGTTCGAGTGCCTTAAATTCGAAATAAAACTCTGCAACATCTTATTGCAGGTCAAGGGGGTCAAGGAAGTTAAAGTACCACAATTTCGAAACCAATGGCATGATAGTGTTTAAGTAGTCAGTACTGAGTACCGAATGCCGTTTTTTCCCATGCAAGATTGGTGATCATAAATCTGAAGATGCTTAGCGAACTCCGAGGAACAGATCCCATACCTTCACATACCTTCACAATGACAACCCCTTATCCACTGAACTATCGCGATAAGTTTTAATTATCTTGCTGAAAAGCATTATCCGGATTTTAACTATTATATTTATTTACATAAAAAAATATTTACGACCCAGTATTAACTATTATTGAAAAACAAATTGCTTCATGCTTTTTTAAAGGAAAAAAAAAAATCTTGAATGACAAAAATTTTGTCATGATCAATTTCATTATTTCACTCCTACAACGGATACTTTTGCCTTAAAATCATTTTATCAACAATCCAATCATTAACATCATGACTATCGACATTTGCCGATGTAAGAAATACACATTATTTTATAATCAGTGATATCACTGATTATAAAATAATGTGTATTATACATATATAATGTGTATTATATGTATTATACAGATTGTAAAATAATGTGTATTATACAGAATACACATTATATTACAATCAGTATAAATGAACATTATTTTATAATCAGTGCATGCTGAATGTTGACATTCAAAATGTAAAATAGATCAAAACAGGAATAAAGGAATATAATTAATATTGTGAAATACTATGTGACCTCTCACTTCAGCTTTTCACAAAGTGCCTGTTTTAAAATATACGATGTAATGAATTTATTAAAACAGTGAGAACTTTTAAAGTGCTTAAAATTTTTCTCTTGAGAAAAGTTACCTTGAAATTATTAATCGACAGTTACAATTATAAAAGTCAAAAACAAAAAAAAAAAAAAAAAAAAGGTAAGGAAGGAAGAAAAAACAAGGAAGGCAAGAAGATAAAATAGTATTTAATAGTTCAGAGTTAAAATCCGCAACATAAATTTATCAAATAAAAATACCAATATGTCAATCTTGTTTGACTTTCTGATTGAAACAGCCCTAAGTATATATAAATAAATAAAAAAAATAAATAAATAACACGCGCATTTAACATCTAGAATAAACTTTATTTTTTTTGGTTGCTGCTCTTTTCAAGAACTGGGGCGGGTGTAGAGTTTTTCATGTTTAGAACAGTGTGCAAGTATGCATGGGGGTAAGGTGGGGTATAAAATGAGGGGAAAATGACATCGGCTTCTTCTTTTGTATCCCCAACAATCACAGTGGGGTTCCAAACATCTCAGCTTTCGGCACTTTGAATAGGAGTAAGTTATTGCGATTTTTAACGCAACACCATTTTTGGCAGGGCATCCCCACTGTAGTAAGACATCCAAAAAATGGAATTCGCGCAATATTAATAATAATGACTGCGATACAAGGAAAGTGAAAAAAAAAATAATTTATGAAAAAAAAAATTCTCAACTGGATATATCATAGTTTTGTCATTTAAAATTCGGTTATTTTATCTGAAAATTGAATAACAAAAACTATATCAGGGTTCCTACTTAATTTCAGAAAAATTTCAATGTAAATCCAGACCACATCTTTCAATACCATGCAAATTTTATCTAAAAACTTTCTTTTTTTTTTTATTTGCAATGCCAAAAATAGAATTTAAAAGCAAAAAATAATATTGCATGAAGAAGGAAACAAGGTAAAGTTTCACTAAAACGTGGAATTTTTATAACAAATAGCTGTAATAGATGTTAGAATTATTTAAATCGAATCTCAATAGCTGATTATTGTTACCGGCAGATCTAAGGTAGGTTATTTCCCAGGTATGATGAGGAATTTTCCAGGAATTTTGCAACAAAACAAATTATTAATATAACCTGAATTTTTGTAAATAAGATTAATTAACTTCTCCTTTTTAGAGTCAAAATAAAATTCCCAGACAATTGCATGCCTCATGGGAGTCCTGTATTTAATACAAAAACAATTGACATAAAATAAATACACAGCGATAGGCAGATATCTCGAAATTTATTTTACGCTGTTTGAAATTTTGGATCATATTGAACCGTAGTACCGTTCAAATTCAATGCAATCTAAATAGGGTGCCAATATGAACTAAATTATCATACAAATTGAATATCTTTAAACTTGATAACACGATATCTGCTTTTAGAACGAAATTTCATACTTGAGAACAAAACTTTGTTCCGTGCTAAATCGATTTTTCTGATATTGCGCGACTTTTATATACAAAGACTTATGACACGGTAACAACTAATCAAGATTTAAATGAATATTTTAAGTTCAATTGATATAAGAGAGAGCTAGTTCAGAAGAGCTTTGTTGAAAATACGCCTACAGTGTGAGGTAAAAAATTAAATAATATGTGCTTAATTTTTTTTTTTTTTTTTTTTTTTTTTAAATTAATAATAACGCTCCATACAGAGTGAAACTGAAGTTAGAAAACAGTTAAATGCCCAAAGTATTTAATTAATTGTTAGTAGAATATAATTTTATCAAAATATTGACGGGTAAGTACTTGTTCAATATTTAAAAAAAAGAATCATTATACAATGGGGGTGCAACAGTTTGGAAATGGAAAAATGCCTGGTAAAAGTAAATTTCTGAGTAAAATAAAAATAAAAAAAACACTAAAATTAAGATTTAATGTTTATTTAGAAAAAAAGAAAAAAACTCTTCAGGTCTGATATAACTAATACAATTAACTCTTCGAATAATTATATAGATAACTACTGTAAGGTTTTAAATACGTTTCAATTTTTAAGTTACTACATAACTCATCCGTCGGAAAACTTATTTCAAAACGAAAATTTAAAAAGTGTTTTGCTCGGTAATGCTTTTAAAAAATATTATAAATAATTTTGAATTTAAAACATTACATAGACATCTTGACTAGAATACTGATTTAGGTTAATGAACAATAATTACAGTAAATATAACTTTAGATAAGTTTCGACGATGCGCGAAGTGGATTAAAAGTCAACAGTTGCTCTTAGAATGAAATTGGCGAGTAAAATTAACTTTTGGCGAGCTGTCAAGTAGGAGGGTAACCTCAAATACTTTATATGTATATATATTTATAGGAGTATAAAAGCGCCGCTTCACGGCAGGTACCACTGAAGTAGCCTGTGTTTACAAAGGGGAACAAAACGGAAAAAGGTTTTTTATTCTTTTCGAGTGGTAATTCCGCTTTTAAAAGGATACTTAGCCGTGGTTCTTGGATTGCTTCTTTGAACGACGGCGTAAATTTTTCATTGACGGAGGAGGGGTAATGCAAGCGGAGATTTCGGGGGCCTTTTCCCTTGTGGGGTTCCACTTGAATAACTAATGAAAAAAATATTCAATTAAAGAAATTTTAACATTATCTTAATTTGTTATTTTTCTTATCTGAGAACTTTTTCTTTTTTAATAATTGAAGGGTTCTTTTTTCATCTTTTTCGACATTTCACAATATTTTATCTGCATTTTTTTACACTTCACCTTTTACACACGTATACTCACATACGTAGGGCCCTGGCTGAAAAAAAAAAAAAAAAAAAAAAAAAAAAAAAAACTCCATTCTGCGATAATTATAGATTAGAAATTATAAGAAGAATTTACACAAATGAATAAAAAATAGCACATTCACAAAATGTCTGAGCAGACCACCAACCTTTGTCATTGTCCACTAAAGCACAAAATTATGAGAAGATTTTTCACAGTTTTATAAAGACTGTCATAAAAATTGTGGAATAACAAAATTCGTTGACGCATAATTAAACGATGTTTATGTAAGAATAAGATTTATTTATAATTGTCTATGTATTACTGTTAAAAATATCTAACCAAATTAACTTTTAGAATTATCACTTATACCTCGTTTCCTTCAGTGGATTATGAATACGCATTTTATTCATTATGTTTTTACAATATATTACTAATAATGATAAGTTCATAAGACGTCAACTCATTTTCAAAACGTAAGTACTGAAGAAAAGTCATAAGCAAATTCTTACTAATTCTAAGAAAGCAAACAAATATATAAATAGTTTTCGAATGAAAGTTTTATACACAGAACTCGAAAAATTACTTCAGTTTTATTGAAGATAGTTAGTAGAAAATAACAGAGTAATAATAAATGAAATGGATTTGTCATAGCTGTTCATTAAAATTGAAAGAAAATTTTAAATAAAAGTTACTGTCAATTTAGCTCTAAAAACAAAAATAATTTATCTTTATCTTATAATTTACCTTGTTTTGATATTTTATCAAAAGTAAATAATAAGGGTTTCGATTTTCAACAAAAAGATTTTTGCACACAAAAATATGTTCAGAAAGAAATAGAGGCACATCGATTGGAATATAGAATTATATTTTAAAAATCATTGAGGGAAAAATTTACACAATTTTTACTGTAAAACTTTTTTTCACAGCTGACAATTACATATTTTCAAGAATCTTACAAATGAAGACAATTTGTAAAAATTCACGTTGAATTTATCAATCTAAAATACAAATTTAATATATTTTATTTTATTTTATAACCGTCGGTAAACAACCAAACCAGTTTTTTGGGTTTACGACTACTAATGTTCTCCGTAGCCTTGTAATTTTAAACCCAATCCAGAAGGCAAGGGAACTCCTGGATCAAATATTGGGAGAAAATTTGCTTTAATGGAGGCCTTCCCATGATCCATCGACCACCGTGGATATTTTGCGCCAGCAAAATTAATATAGACCGAAACTCGTTCATATGGAGCCGGGATAGCCAGGTTGGTAGGGAGTTGGGCCCATGTCCAAGAGGTCTTGCAGTAAATGGTAACTGATGCACGTTAAATCTGTTGGGTCACAAAGCCCTCTATGTTCCCATAACAAATCATACCTCTGTGGGTAATGAACTGGAGATTGATCGTTCTCTGATTCAGGTCAAAATTACGATCTATGGATGTAAGGAAAACGGGTTCACCCTATTAACGGGTTGAGACGTACGCCTGTTGCAGAAGACGAATTCTTGGCCATAGAAGGGGTGTCATTGAAAAACAAAATGAAGCGCATCCCCTTTGACTTAATGGAATACGACAACAACTTGTTCATTTGAGTAATATTCTAATAGTTTTAATTATATGTTGTCTAAAAAGAATTTGAAAAGTGTCCGATATGAATATTCGCTCTTACATGATTTCTAACTAAATATTTTTCTTCGTATTTATCATATTCTGTAAAAAATTAAAATATAAATTTGTATTAATGTTCTTTTATCTGTTACCATTATTTTAATTTAGTATAACTTTATTTTTGGTGATCACTGAATAATTAATATAGAAGTAAAGTGTTAAACTGATAAAATGTATAAAATTACAATCGACTGTTTTATTTCAATTTAGGAAGAAAAAAAACTTTTCAATTATAATTTAAAATTGCATTAAAATTGTATTTTAATGCAATATCAAGTTGAAAAATTATAATAAAATTGGAAAATTAATTTTTCAAAACAGAAATCAGTTTGGACACAATGTTATGAAACTGAAAATCCACTTCAAAAGGAGGATGAAAACCAGATTTAAATTCTTACCAATTAAAATTTAAATATGACAACTATAAAATTTCTGAAAACACTGATAGAATTTAACATTTATGTAAGACAGTTCGCATTTATCGCAAAACGAGTTGATTAAGGCTTCTGTTTTTATGATGTAAAATAGAATACAAAGCCTATTTGTGTTTTGTCAATTGCATGAGTCACTACCTATGTCAACAAATACAAGATTTTAAATTAGTTACAACTATTATAAAAGAAGATAGAGTTTATTAAACCTTTTTTTTTTAAATTAGAACATTGAGATTAGGTAAACAAAAATTTTTTAATTTTTCTGAAAATAAAAATATTTTTTGAAATTGGATTGAGGGATTGAAAACTTTTTTAAGTGTTTATAAAAACTTATAAAAATATAATCTGAATTGCTGATTTGACTAAAAAAATTTTTAAAAAAGTTTACAAAGAGAATTCTGTTTAATACAAGTACCAAAGACGCATCAAAACTACTAAGAAGTAGTCACACATATAATTAGTGAGAATAATTCATCTTTTTCGAAAAGCACGACTAAAAAAATCAGTTGGTAACAAAAGATTAACAATAGAAATTAGACAAACTGAATAGCCAGCTTAACTACTATCAAAACACAACTTCATAAAAATTTACAATTGTAAAAGAATATAAACCAGCATATAAAATTTAGGCGTAAAAACAACGCTTACACGCTATGAGAAAATATCAAAAGATTTTATTGTCTTTTTATTATCTAGAGTAAAATATTGAAAACTAAAATTTAACAACAAATGTTACAATTTCAGAATTGAATACAGTTTAATAGAATTTATATTTAAAAAAATTAACTCAATGATGATTTTGAACAATAAAAATAAAATCATGTAACCTATTTAGAATTAAGAACAATTAATCTCATTTAGAATTACTTTAGTTAAATCCATACGGCAAGAAAAATTCTGGTAAAATAACCGTACTGCAGAATAATAACATTTCTAATTAAAAAAAACATTATTTTGGTAATTAAATAAAATATACGGCATTGAAACCATTCATTTTTTAAGTTTTCCGTTCATATATGGTAACGGTTAACCGGAAATATCTGTTTTAGTTCTTATTATAGATATTTAATGTTCCGGTAGTTTGGATCATACTTTTTTCACAGCGTGTCTAGAATTACAAAGAATCCTTATAAAAATTAAGTATAAAACAGATTAAGTCAGCAACTATTTGAGTCCAAGTTTTGAAGCTTATTAAAAAAAAGTTTAGAAAGAAAATAATAATAGTCTCTCAGGCTAAATAAGCTTGAAACATATTTTTTATCCTATATTAATAATGTTTATAGCTTTAAAAATTTCAAACACTAATTTTTTAGTTTAAATCAACTTTTCTAGCCAATAAATCTTTTATTAAATAATTTTTTAGTTGCACTATTTCTTCATTTAAATTAGATAAATCTGTGTTATGACTAATTAAATTAACGAAATAAAATTTACCATTCAAATAGAAAATGTTCAGCAGAAAAAAAAAAGATGATTTAAACTGAAAAATTAAATATAAAACAATTTATACCTTCTTCTTCATAAAGAATTAATACTTGATACAAAATATCTTAACATATTTAAAAATTAGCACTATATTTCACAATTTTAAAAATGATCGAAGCGTATTAAAGAAAAAAAACAATGTCATTATTAGCTCAAAAATAAAAAAAACGTAAGGAAAAAAGGCAGAATTTCATATAATGAATAAATATAACAATTTTAAAATTTATTAGCGCCTTTAAAAGAAAGAAAAAAAAACGTCTACATTAATAAAGAAACAATAATAAAGAAATATATCAATATCAATAATAAAGAAACGTGTGGAAGAGAAGCAGAAATTCGAACAATGAATAAAATTTACCAATTTTAAAACTGATCGGAGCCTAAGAAAGAGAAAACGGTGACATTATAAAGCTCAATAATAATAATAAAACGCGTGGAAGAGAAACAGAATTTAGAACAATAAAAAAAATTACATAATTTAAAAATTCATTGGAGTCTATTAAAAAAAAAAAAAAACGATCCCATTATTAGCTCCAACGTGAAAAAGAGAGGCAAAATTTAGAACATACATTTCGTAATTTTAAAATTGATTGAAGCCAATAAAATTTTTAAAAAAAAAGGTGACATTATTAACTCATTCATAAAAGAACGTGATGTAGAAATGCAAAATTTCGAACAATGAATAAATTTCGCAATTTTAAATTTGATTGGAAAAATAACGTGGCATTATTAATTCAATACTACAATAACTCAAGGAGTGAGAGAGGCAGTATTTCCAGCAATGAATACAAGTTTTTCTTAGTGGAAAAAAAAAAAAAAAAAAAAGAGCTCTAGCCCTTGAATAGAAGGAGGTTACTGACAACACTTTTAAATGGAAGAAATTTTAGGAAAAGTCTCTTATTTTCTAGAATAGAAAGGGTTCGATAAGTTTTAGTACATATCACTTGACATGTTTGAGGGTGGGTACATAGTTTAAAGCACTTCATCCATTGTTCGCAAATCTTTACTAGACAGTCTCCTTGTTGGGTACCCGAAGACCCTTTATGGAAGGAGGAGTCGAAGATGGGCTACAGAATAAGCATCCCAAAAGTACCGTCCAGGCGCCAACAAGCAAATTTAAACGAGAAAGGAAACCATAGTAGGCCCTATTATGAAATCATAGCGAGCCACAAGAAAGTGAGAGAGAAAAATGAAATGTTAATTTATGATAAGATTAAATATTGAGAGTTTGTTATTAATCTATACTTCAAAATTTAAACATTTTCATCCGAATTTTAATCTGTGATGGATACGAGTTAGCTTTAAATACGTCTCTCAAAAACTGATGGAAATAGAGGATGATTTGCCGTAATTTATTTTGATTTCACCTTTCTTTATGTAGTTTTGTTCGTCAGTGTGTTTTGCCTTCTTGTATATTCTTTTCATTGTTAACAAAAAGTATAAGTGTTGACAAGCTCTGCGAAAACGTGAAATTAATTGTAGGATGATATGCATTAAAAACATGAAGTATTAATTTTTATCTCATACTTCTAATACCATTTATAATTTAGGGAAATGTAATTCGAATGATTAAACACAAAGAAATTTTGCAGACCTTTCTCCCCCCCCCCCCTCCTCTCTTTAAGGATTTTTAAAAATCTCGAAAACGCGGCACATGAAGTTATTTTTCATTAGGACCTGGAACTATTGTATCAGGGAGAAATCTTAATGCTTGCTGACGCTGTCAATAAATAAACATAAAAATATAAATTTCTTGCCTCTGTTTATCTTGGATTAATATCGCAAAGATGTTATATTTTTTATTGGACATTTTTTTAAGATAATAAATTATTTAACTTTTTGCGATATTCGTGCTAATAAAAATTACAGAATATTTTGTGGTGAAAAATTACATAACCACTACCATTAGTAAATTAATCAAGCTATGCTGTCACTGTTTACAAAAAATATATTTTAGATTTTGATTTCTGTTCATAAGTATAGAACATGATCCTTAATGTTACTAATACTATCCAAATCCATGAAATCTACAGTTTTGTCAATTAATAGGAAATCTCATAAAATTGTTGTTAAATTAGTTGTTGAAGTTTTCTGTGAAAGTGACAAAAAAAAAAAAAAAAAAAAAAAACGCGTTGAGGAAGAAAAAGATACAATGATTGAGTATTCTTTTTTCATTTAATTTACTACTGCAAATTTATAAATGGTTAGAAAGACATGAATTACAAATAGATAAATTAATAATGGACTCAAGTTATATCTGACTTTTCGCTGTCAGTTATTTTTTCCTTTAATTTTGTTATATTTTTTAGTTAATATTTTCTTTTTATCTACACTTGTTAAAAAATATATGACTAGAAATGAGGCTTGTTATGAAATATCAAACTTGGATTTTTAATGCAATTTTTATACTATGTTTAGTTATGAAATAAAATTATGATCTTCAGTTTATCATATAGCAACATAAGAATAAAACATATAACCAACCTTGGAAATTTTTTTTTTTAAATGAATCATTACATGGATATCTAAAATAATACCTCTTCTGCATCCTATTTTCATAATCGCCATAGGATATTTATATATCAGTTTTAGAACTGTAAAGAATTTTCTGACATTAAAAAAAGGAACCCGGAGATCCCTAATTTTTTCAGGTTTATATTAAAATTTAATTTTTATTTTCATCCTAAATAATAAATAAATTTTTCACGTTAAATCATTTAGAATTTACATTTTTAATTTTATTTTGCCTTGGCGTCTCTTTTTTTTCTCTAGTGTCAGCTAATTTATTTTCTTCATAAACCCACAATAAGGATGAATCAATCATTGCATGATATTAGGTGATCGCTATAGCCCGTTGATCCCCCAGAACTGATTACGCAGTTCATTTCAGAATTGCTTTATGATACCTGGGCTATTTTGGCTCACTCTTTTCACTCTAGTCTTGTTAACACCACAGTTTTTTTTTAACTTTTATATATTTTTTACACTTCATTTTAATTAAATTAGGAGCTACACCCCCTGCCAGCTAAACGCTCGCCAAACATTGGAAGTATTTCAGCAGTTCATTTGATATTGTTCGTTATACTTCGCTCCGATTTAAATACACTAAAACTAATTAAAACCTTAATTAAACAAAGTAATAGGCTAAAATGTGACTTTCAATGATAATTAAATGGAAAACATACTATCTAAGAATTGTTTTTATATACAATAACGTTAAAATCATTTATCCCATATTCTATGGAAAAGAAATCTTATAAATGATACTTATGACTACCTTGTAGTTATAAATCAAACTGGATAGCTATGAAATCAAATTAAGAACTTCAATTATCACATTGCAGACAAGGGTTAGAACTTCAACCATCACATGAATAATACGTATGATCCTACCAAACAACTAGAATACGTAATTCGTATATGAACAATATTTATGATAGCCATATAATTACGGCATATAAATTCAGTAGCAGTACACGGCCGGCCAATAATATGTATAATTATGATTGCAGCTGAACTACTTATGATCATCATGAGATAATAGAAAATAGTTAATACGCAATTATCAAATAAATACCTAATCCTACTATCATCTGTTGAGGTGACCAGACCTTCTCAAACCTAGAGGATAGTCCTCGAATTTCAATAGTTGCGCTCGGAAACTTTCTAACTCGTTGAGGACAGAAAATGTTCTCAAACTATAGCATATGTCATCGAATTTCTACTAAAAAGTTTATTTTTTATAAGCAGTGAAATATCAAAAAAAAAAAAAAAAAAAAAAAACAATCAGAAATGTGCTTAAAGTAGATAATTTTATCTTACAGAAAAAAAAAAACAAGCAGATAGCAAACACGCGTCGAAAAATAAACTGAAAACTAAAATGATTTCAGCAAATAAACAAATCTTAATAATCAAATTATACACTTATTCATTTTACATGTGTTAAACAAATGTAGAATTTCAAAACTGGTTAGTAATAAAATTAAGTTGATAAAAATGATTCTGCGTCTGATATTAGTTCTCATTTTTTTTTAAAAAGATATCTTTGTTACAGATATAAAATAATATTTTCATAAATATATAGGTGTACTCAAATCGTAAAATTTGTTGAGGACGCTAGCTGATTTGCTCTCAAATCATGGTTTAGTAGTCTGGTCACCTTAATTTAAGTACACATATTTACAGGATCAATATTATGTATTGGTACATCATATGAACAAAAAAAATTCAAATTCCTTTAAAGCAACGAATTGAGTGGCATTACAGTGATGCTGAGCCCTTTAAAGCAACGATTTATGATGACAATACATTATGCAAGTTGAATGAAGGTATATTTGAATCAGTTACCTGTTATGATCACGCCGTTCCTTGTAGGATCAATCTTTTTTGTCAAAGCACACCGCCACTAAATAAAAAGGCATCCTTGGGTACTCAGCGTACCAACTCCGCGATAATTGTCGCCAGTAAGACGACGACTGATTTTCCACGAGTCCAGTTTGCCACATGAGGGTCGCTTCTTCACCACTACCGATTGTTCTCTGGATCGGGAAAGTACGACTTCTCTCTCAGGATATGTTAAAGGGGGTTGAAGAACCTTTTCCTCCCCCTTCCTCAGAACCTGAACACACACCCCTCTCCACTACCAAACACAGGTGTGTGTCAAATTTTCGTGACCTGCGCCAAAACAGTAAAAAAAAAAACCTGAAGAATCCCAGAAAAGCACGATGGGTTGGCTATTTAATTCCAATCCTAAACAGCATCAGGCGGTAGACGATTTTTGGTGTTCAGGAATTTTTGAAACTTGCTCTTTGGATTTATTAAATTATCTGCAAAATATTGGTGGTAGTAGCATTAATCGAATATATTGTACGTTTAAAAATGTATAGTAAATAAACTTTAGAGATTGTACCTCCTGGTTTAACTTCTGTGGGATGCATAGATAAATCCTTCAATGAAATGTCACAAACAATGCTGTAAACGCAAGAATGTAGATGATTCCTAGAAATATTTTTCGATGCTTTATAAGCACAGGTTTGGCGATTTTTCGCTTTCACAATAACTAATTGGCACTTTAATAACTAACTGTGTCAAACTGATAGGCACTGAGAAGATTTATAATCCTTCGGGTTCAGTATTTCTCCCAGAGAAAGTACGCTGTCATCCAACGCTTAGATAAGTAAGCTCGGTGATATACGTAAATATTTGTAAACAAAGATTCACAGATAAACATCCGTAACGCTTGAGATTTCTATCCAGAAGGGAGAAAAAACACAATAATGCGGGTAGAGACGCACGTCGAGACGCACACCGTCGAGATCCATGATGTGCAAAATAAAATAAAAATCCACAACTTGTTGCTTGATCTTCTTTTCGATACTGGAGAGTCAGTCAAGCTTGCTACTTTGGAATCTTAATTCACACTCTTTGACTGGCCAATAGCTGTCCTAGTTCGAGACGCATGCGCGAAGGAAAGAAATTTTTCTTCGTCCATCCAAGTCTTCCTCCTCCTCCCCCCCTCATCATTACTCTTCTCCCGCTCGAGAAAAAAGCCTTTGAGGTGAAGTTTTCTTCTGTAAATGATTGCCACACGTCTCATATTCGAAGGACGTTCGTTTCTAAGATAAGAGCCGGAATATCGCGATCTTAACTATTTAACTTAATTTTGAGAGGAAAATTTACGTCTTTTATTTCAATTTATCAGTTTAACGATAATTCAATCAATTAACCCTTTGGAGAACCATGGTTCGAATCTCAGCGATGGTTGGTGGATTTGAACCGGCTCGCATTGATCACAGTGCTTCTATAAAATATCCTCAGTGGTAGACAGATCATGGGTTAGAGTCCCCTTGCCATCTGGCTAACCGTAGGAAATTTTCATGGTTTTTCCTCTCAGTGTAACGCAAATGTGAGTTAGTTTCATCCTAAAGCCTTCCACGAAGGCAAAATTCTCCCACTACTTGATCCAGGAACTCCCTGGATGGGGTGCAAAATTACACGACTACGGAGTTGAACATTGGTCGTCGTAAATTCAGAATTAGGTCGGTTGTTCAACGACGATTATAAAAAAAAGGAATCCTTTGGGATCGTATTAGGTTGAAACAATGACCTGCCCATTTTAAATCTTTTAAAGTCGAATATTCCAAATGGTTGAGAAAAGATAATTGAGATACAATTGAAATTAATTTTATTAATTTTCCTGGACTTCAATACACTAGTGTTTGAGTAACTTGTGTTTACATACATGATTGATAAATTTATGAGTGTAGGTGCTTAAAATCATTTTAATTAAATTTAAAAATTTAGCAATTAAAATGAAATATATAAATTGCATTGTATATACACATTATATATTCATTAAAATATTACAAACAATCCATGGATAGTTGTCATAACCTTTGCATAGTTGTCATAATGGTCAAAACTAGTTTTTGTCGAACGAACATAATATGCAGAGAACTGAAGAAAAAACATTTAAGCACAATCTAACCTATATCCCGATGTATAAGTCGACTTTACAAACTCTCAAAATTTTACTAAAATCAGGGGGTTGACTTATACACCGGTCAAAAAGTCGAGCATTCACTTATCTTGAAATATCGATACATTATAAACAAAGAAATCGATATAGATAACACTGTATAAATATACCCTTTCAAAAACTATTTTCTTTTACATGTAAAAGTTTTTTTTTAGGAGCAGTACTTTAAATTACGTTCAGATAAAAAAAATCTATAAGAAATAGTGGAAAGTAAAGTCGATATAAAGTCGATTTTTTCAAGAGTATTCAAAAATATATAGAACAAATAAATTTTTTAAAACATACCGTAAAGCTACAAATATAAAGATTCCAGAACATTATCTGTGTCAGATTTAATAATGTTGGCAGTGGCATTCTTGTCATACGGATCCCACTCAGCAATTAATTCTACTTCCTTCTCATTTGCTGTTGTCTCGCAAAAAGACGTCTGCATCCCCCTCCAAAACATTTGGAATTCTACACTTTTTAAAAGATTTTGACAATAGCACTATAACATTTGAACCCACATTTTGCAACGCGTCTAAAATCATTTGACAAAATCCTACTAATGCTACAATGATACTCAGGGGTGGCAGATAAGAGGTCACGGGAGATCATTTTTTTACTATTAATATATACAATTATTTTTTTCTAAAACATAGGAGGAGGACAAAAAATTTTATTATTCGACACATTTTGCTTAGTCATTCGGCATTTTTACGCAAATTCTTTTTTTTTTTTTTTCTTATTTTAATTAGAAAGCTCAAAGAAAATTATGAATAACGTGTTTTATTTCATTTAAATTTCTAATTTATTTAAAATTTCAAACAATTTAAAGCTTCAATAATTGGAGAGAAATAAATAACATCGGGCGTAACCTTCAAAGTAATTAGAATAAAATATGAAAAAATATCGACATAAAAATTACGGTATTAAATAAAACTTAGAAGAAGAGAATGAGAATAAAACTCTTGCAAAAGCCATTCGATGCTATGAGGAAAAAAACGTACAAATTAGGACAAACTGAGAATTATCAATACTAATTTTTAAATAATCATTTTTATTTCATCTGTTTACATGCTGGTTTTATTTAATTTATTGAATTATTATCATTTTTTATATATATTAAATGGAAATACATTAGGAATAAAGTCACGTTTACTATATGTGTATCTATTTTATTGTTCACTTTTTAAATTTAACAAATAGAGATATTTTAAATAATTTCAGTAAACTTTTTATTACAATTAGCTTTTAATTTTTTTTTTTTTCCAAATTTTAAGCTATTGAAACTATATTTTCATTTTAAAGCACGATTCTCAGAATACATGTTGCATTTCTATTCGGTTTTTGACGATATTTCCTGATTACTAAAAGACATGATTCATGAAAGAGTGAAAAATTTTCATCTTAGCTGCGAATAAATTACTTTCTTCTTTTATTATTTTTATATATTTAATGTTTCGTGATTTATTTTATTTATTGTCTTGAATAAAAATAATAGCCCTTTTTATGCCAGGGGGTTGACGGAGGTTAGGGCTCCACCATTGTGGCAATGTGGTCAGCATTGCGCACATCAGCCTTTGCTTTCCAGACAAACTGGTACACATCGATTTGAAGCTGAGTGGGCTTCAGGCTGCTGATGGGAATCGAACACCAGTTCTTCACAATAGTTCAACCCATTGACCAATCGCAGCTCATTAAGTAATTAATTAAGCATTATGTCGTTAAAATCAGGAATATATTAGTAGAAAAATTAACATATTGTGAAGATATTAGAAACAAAATAATTTTTTTATTGAAACTAATGACTTATACTTTTTAATGATTCGGTCAAATTTAGAATATCATTCGACAAAACGGAAATTCCCCCCTCCCAAAATTATAACTTCGCAGCTCCCCTGAGGATGCATGGTCGATTGCGAAAGATTAAAATATTTTATTTACACTCTTTCAACAAATTAAGTTCTTACCTACTTTTAAAAAATAGAAACTGTTCAAGAATGATGTCACTCTCTTTTACATTATTTTTGATTCCTCTTCCTTTCCACCACGTGTCGCACTACTCTTCATAATACGTTCCCCTCACCTCCCCCACATCATATCACAAGTCATACTGTATTGCATTGCATATGCTTGGAATAAGGAAACAAAGTAGAATGTTATAGATCATATTGAAAATTTATTTTCAAACTTCAACTATGTTTGTAATTTCGCCTAATTAATCACGCAATAATTTATAGAATCGTGTAAACAATCCTAAAACAGAAATTATTTAGAATCTTTTACAACTACGATTCCTCCCGTGAAGAAAAAAAAAGAACTCGTTCATCCAGCAGAATTAAGTTTAATCGTTGATTAGGGATAATATCAACCTTATATTTGGATATTATATTATATAAATTATATTTGGAGTCTTATTGATCGAAAACCAATGAGAGTACATATTAATTGTAAGAAGTAAAAATATATGTAAATAATTAATACAAAAATATTGGATATGTTGTTTTTAAATATTTTTTAACTGAAATGTGAAGAAAAAAAGAACTCGTTCATCCAGCAGAATTAAGTTTAATCTTTGATTAGGGATAATTTCAACCTTATATTTGGATATTATATCATATAAATTATATTTGGAGTCTTATTGATCGGAAACCAATGAGAGTACACATTAATTGAAAGAAGTCAAAAAATATGTAAATAAATAATACGAAAATATTGGATATGTTGTTTTCAAATATTTTTTAACTAAAATGTATTATGTCACACTCCTTTTAAAACTAATAAAAATTATTATAATTAAAACAAGCTAATAATTAAAACAAATCACTGAATATCGTTATACGTAGAGGTTTAAGACCAAACTAAATAATTCTCTTTATTATATATCCTTTAGTTGGCTATACAATGTCTGAAGTACAACTAATTTCTGAATTTAAAAAAATAAAAATTAAAAAAATATATGTTTATCAAATATCAAAGCAATTTGTTTCAAAACATAAAAAAATGCCTTATATATATCAAAATTTAAAATAATTATATCAGTTTTTGAAAATATATAAAAAATTATATATATATATATATATATATATATATATATATATATATATATTTGTTCATTTAAGTGTGTTCTTCCAAAAATCAAATATCTAGATGCATAAAAAGTTTTGTTCGTACTATAAAATCTAAAACAAAAATATCAGATGGAATTTCAATGAATTATATTCATTAATAAGCAAGCAATTCGTTCAAAAGGGTAAAGAGGCATTCTATGTGCAAACTTGAAGTAAGTAAAGTATATAGATAATTAAAACTTCACAAAGTATTTTTTGTAATAAATTAATACAAAAATTTCAAAATTGGAAATTTCAAACAGTTATGAAAAAAATATCATATTTGTAACTTGAAAAATATTTTTACAACATAAACATCAATAATAAAATTAATTTATAAATTTCGAACCTTGCAGTGGCCATATTAATACTTCTTCATTATTAAGGCAAGCAGTTTTAAATGGTTTCATAGATATATTAACATTTATCATTAAATACTGATTAATTAAGCAGTCACAAGATTTGTAATCATGAGCACGAAACTGTATCCTCCGAATTTGGGAATTGCCTTGTTGATAATATTCTGATGAAAGATAAGAAACGGATCTGTTTAGTTATAAAGTAATTCACCTACTGTGAAAGAAGTATTTACTATTTGTACATAATACAATAAAATTATTCATGTCAAACTTGCTGTGAACAAATAGTTGAAAATACAGAGTGCAAAACATAAAAGATAATGCCTTAATATGGTTTTCATTGGATTTTCAGATACTAAGATGCAATCTTTAGGATTCGATTATTAAGTAATCTTAAATATGCTAATACTTCTACAAACTATGTTTTAAACTACAAAATTAAGCAGAATAGACAATTGTTTTTTTCAGATATGTATTTGGAAAACATCGAATTTAGATTTTTGATCCTTAAAAAATATGTAGTCCGAAAAATAAGGTCTCGGCAGTTTAGACAGGAGAGTGAATTGGGAAATTTCATATTTTGCATACTTTGCCACATTTTTGGGTTATTACATATGATTAAACAATTTTTGCACACAATCATGAAATTTGATATTGAAAAGATAATTTTACTAAAAAATAATTCTTTGTCATTATTTATTATTATTTTTTTATCTATTTTAATAAGAATCAGAAAATAATTGAAAAACAGGGCATAAAAATTTTTCACCATTTTTAACAAAGTAATTTTAAATGACAAAATCGAAAAATTTTAATCTAATTGGTCTTTTAGTTCCTGAGAGATGAAAATTCAAAATGCGAGTATTGATTCTATTCTGTAAGAAAAAATTAAATTTAAATTCAGTAACCCGAAATTTCGACTACTCTTCTGCCAAGACCATTGGGGCTGTAATTTCCAGAGTGCTGTTATTGAAGGCCATTGTGAATTTTGAGGGCCAAGAAAACCAAATTCGACCACCTTTCCAATATGCATTTGACGGTATACATTACACTGATGTTTTTCAAGGTTAAGTGCCACTGCCCGGTATACACATATGTTTTGCTAAAATTAAGTGTTACTGCCCAATATACCTAACACTGATATATATATATATATATATATATATATATATATATATATATATATATATATATATATATATATATATATATATATATATTAAGATTAAGTGCCACTGCTCGATATAGCTCCATTTACTCGTCAACTACTACTTCAACCCTGGTCGGTATCCCGAATGAAAAATTTCATATTTTTAATTATAGCTGGCAGCAGAACCTTAAATCTGTTAATCTTTTCAAATAATAGACCGATGTATCCAAAGCGAGTGGCGCGAATAGCTTGGCGAAGCTAATCGTACCAATAGTGCTATAATCAACGATGGAAATTTTGGCAGTTGTACGGACTCAACTAATGAGAACATGTTAAATTAATAAGACTTTTTTTTTAAAAAAGTAGTTTTAGAAAACACTGTTAAGTGCCAATAAAAAGTTATATTAATAATTACATATGTTAATTTTGCAATTGCTATTCAAAACAACTAAATTTTATAGGTAATTAACATTATGAAATAAGAAATAAAACATAAAATTCATAAAGCATTTTCTTTTTCCCAATATTTGACAGTATAAAAATAAATAAAATTTAATAAATAAAGGAATAAAATATTGGAAAAATATGTAAACAATTTCATTACTTTTTTATAATTAATCTAATTTAGTAAATAAATGTACTTTTTATTAATGTGTTATTCATTAACTCACATTGTCAGAGAAAGTTCAATAAGGATAGGTCCACCGTAGATCAACAACCATGCGTCCACACTAGCCTCTTGAACCCATTTAATCATTAAACCTATAAATAAAGAAAAGAAAAAAGCAAATCTATAGAGATTTTTAAAATACGTAATGCGCATATATTCATGAATAACATAATATCTTCAGTTACTTTAAACAATAAATAAAAATACCATCAAGCAGATTCAGAATTTATTTTTGCAATATAATACTTAACAAAGAAGGGTGCTGTCGTGCATTTCCGTTATTCCGTTAAATGATGTCAATTTTATGAAGAATAATTGTCGCGTTATACTGGAAAGCAATGATTAGTGAGGTGAGGATTTGGTGCTTTATGAGGAAAACCATACTGACCAAACTGGTTAATTTGTACACCTCACACCAATATTCACTTGATTATTACAATAAAAACTTATGGCTTTTGATAAAAAGTAGCCAATCCATATAATCTTTTTATCCCCTATGCTATTAACTATTTAAATTTATAATGAAAAACCCTATGTCGTATGCAGAAAAATAGCTAGTCCAAATAGTTATATACTCACGGAACGATATAAAAAAAATTTCATCTACAATGGGCAATTCAATGGAAACTTTCCAATTATAGTAATTATCGAAATTAATTCAAATTATAGTGATAATTACAAAGGTTGTGTGAATACTTTATTTTTTTGTTTTATAATAATTTCCTTACATGGTGCTTTGAATAAATTTTTTAGCATAAGTCAGTGAGAATTCATTTTCCGATACCTTTCTAGAACCGAAACTTAAATTACTTAAAAATTAACGAGGTTAATTTAGAAATAAATTTAACAAAACTTTAAAATGTTTTATTAATGCGTAGAAAAAGTGGTTTGTAACCTATTTTACAGCTGTTTTAAACACAATCTGCGAACAATTATAATATAAGATAAGTATTTATTATAATAATTATTTATTACTATCATCATTTATTATTATTATTTATTATTATTTATCATTACTGTTGCATCTCACATGACATTTCCCCATTTCTCTGCATTATACATACAGGGTGAACAATAAATGTACAATAAGTAATTACTATTATTATTATAATTATGTATTTATCATTGCCACATAATTTTTCCTACAAGGTTATTCGAAATCATCAACCTTAATTAACCAGATATTTATTTCTTTAAAACTATGTTAAAAATTAGGTAATCTAACTAACTGATAAGAGATAAGAGCAGGTGATTATTGGGAAAGCTATTCAGTTTCCTTGCAACAACTAAATTGGTTTTGATTATTAATTCTTTCTCTTGTATGATGGACCTCAATAATAAATCACCAGATTTAGATAACGTTATTTTCACACTCAAATAACAAATAACTCTATTTATTAAAAAAATGACACGTGCCAACAACATCCTTGAATATTAAGACCTGTAATTACGGTTCACCATTAATTGACATGTCTTGCTCTCATGCCTTGTTAAACCGACAATCAGCATTATATATGACATTTCCTTAACATATTATTTTTCCCGAAATCCCGCGAATCGTACGTTTAATATGAAATGTATGTATTTAAATGATTAATTTCAAGTTGTTTCTCTTGTGTAAATAAAAAAAAATGTAGCTTCATTTTTCTATACCTTGAAAGTATATTACAAAGCTTTAAGCTTTGTACCTAATATGAATCATAGACACTGAGAGCAGTTTAAAGTTATGAAAGTACAAAAAAAAATTCAGTGGCATAAATTGAAATTTATTCTTGAAATTTAAATGCATTATTCTTGAAACTTTTATTTTTTAAAATTGGTATAGCAAAAGACTCAGTGATTACGGAAGCTTTTAACTTCTCATCCTTCACATATTTATTTTTAAAATTAAGTTTTAATAGTTTGAGAAAAAATATCTTCTATTTTTAATATTTTGAGAAAAAATTTCTTCTATTTTTAATATTTTGAGAAAAAATTTATTCCATTTTTTAATATTTTTAGAAAAATTTAAAAATAAAAGAAATTCGTTAGTAAAAATCTCTTTTTTTTAAACGGATGTTACTGAACAAAATATTTTTGGAAAAGTCGAATGTTTCATAAAATCGTATAGGTCATATTTTTAGAGCTATTAATTTTTTCTATTTAATCATAGAAAAATTTAGAGCACCGACAAGCAAATTACATTTTTTAATGGTTTTGAACATAAATGAGTTCTTTCTTTTTAAAAATAAATACCGAAAATAATTTAAGAAAAATAAAAGCAATTTTTTTTTAAATAAGTAAGTAAATAAATGAAAGTTTATATTTACTTAACTTTCGATAAAAATAAAATTAAAACTAGATACTTTTAAAGGTTTAAAAAGCATATATATTTCTTTTTATTATTCCTTATATTACTCGTACCATGAACACATTTTAATGCTTTTACTCTAATAAATTCAACTGCACTCAATACCCAGAATTTTAAATAATTATTGAGTTATAAAAGCCAGCTGTTTAGAAACAGCCTCTCAATCTTTTTTATACATACATTCTTCTATAAGTGTTAGAAATTTGTTGAATAAAAAGTTTCATCAGTTTTTAGATTTTTAAAAATTTAATGATTTAAATGCTTCAACATTTTTCAAGCTTATTGCTTTAAAAATGTTACCTCTGCTAAAAGTTTAATGTTTAAAAAGTTTTAACATTTAAATTTTTAACATTTCTCGGTTTTTTAGAAATGCAATACATATTAAAAAAGTTTCAACATCGTCAAAAGGTTCAGATTTAACAAAAAAAAGTTTTAACTTTGACGAAAATTTCAATATTTCTAAAGTATATAAAATTTAATGTTGAAAGGTTTCGCTAATGTCAAAAGTGCCCATATTTTTTAGAGTTTTAGATATTGAAAATCAAAGTTTAAACTTTTAATATTATATTTATATTAAACATTTCCAAAAGTTTAAATTTTTTTTCTTCAAGTTTTTAGAAATTTAATGTAAAAGTTTCCTCATTTTTGAGAACGTTTCAAAAATTTTATCATTTCTCAGATTTTTGGAAATGTAATGCATTTTAAAAAGTTTTAACGTCAAAATTTTCAATATTTTTTTCTTCAGATTTTTATAAATTTAATATTTAAAAAGTTTTAACTTTGTCAAAAATTTCAAAATTTCTTGAGTTTTTAGAAATTTAATGCTAAAAAGTTTCCCCAATGTCAAAAGTGTCCATATGTTTTAAAGTTTTTATTAAATGTCAAAGTTTAAACTTCTAACATTAAACTTTGTCAAAAGTTTAAACTTTTTTCCGGTTTTCAGAAATTAAAATGCTTTGAAAATTTCACCATTTTTGTGACTGTTATAATGATTTTAGAAGAATGGCATTCTTTTGTCCAGAGATTCTACTAAGTAACGATAATTAGCGAAAGGGAAAAACCGTCGGATGAAAAGGGTATGAAGCGAGAATTAAAAGAAGTAAAAAAATGGAAAAAAAAAAAAAAAGACTCGAATAATATATGAAGAGGTCATAAAAGTACTAAAAATGTAGAAACCGGTTTAATGATAATAAAAACTTGTCGTCAGTGAGCAAAAAAATAAGTGTGTTTAAAAAAGAACAGAACATAAAAGAAAAAAAAAAACTTTTGTATAAAAAGAATTATCTCAGCTGCACGCTAAACTAAAATAATAACAATAAAATAAGATAACACCAGGTGATTTTGAGTCCGAGAGTTCAGTGGTCGCTGTTTTTTTCTGTTATATCCCATGGCATCACATATTTTTGGACTCTTAAAACAGTTCCATAAAACAATTACCCGATTCTTTTTATTATTGTTTTGAGCCAGATATATAAATGAGCTAAGAGCTAGATTTTTAGAAGAGGGGGAAAAAATCGAAAGTGCAACATTTTATCTAAGCTTGCTATTCTAAATTACGGAGTTGCTTATCAATCAATGGATCATTCATAGCCCCCCTTCTTCAAGTATTGAGAGAGTCGAGAAGATTCGTAATTAGCACAATTTTAAATTTTGCTTACACCAAAGATGCTGTGGTAAATTTAATACCTGAACTGAAAACAGATAAGAGAAAAAACATTTAAAAATTTAATGACAAAGTTATAAAAGAACATGCTTCCAAACAAGTTCTAACTATCTCAACTTACCCCTTATATGGGGTTAATTACCATAGCGAAAATAATAACGATAAACTAATAATGAAATTAATAACAATGAAAATAACTAAAATAATAACAATGAAATAAGATAACACCTGGTGACTTTGAGTCCCAGATTTCAGTAGTCGCAGTATCTTTTTTATTTCTGTTATATCCTATACCACCATATATTTTTGTATTCTTAAAACAGTTCTAAAGCTGACATCACTTCACTTATCTGTCCGTTGGAAATCCATCAATGATCAATCAGTTACAGATGCAACCAATAGGAATACGTTTCTTTTGGGATAAGAAAACGAATCGTCCAATAGGAATAGTGAAAAAGAAAATTGATTGAAGGATAGTGAAACACTGATCTAGTTCAGCCTCTAACTTGAACATGTCTATTCTTCTTATGCACCACAGCCAGTTACCGGACAAGGCCGTCTCAGTCTGTATCTCTATTACTTGATTTATTATTGTTTTGAGACATATATGTAAATGAGTCATATTTTCAGAAGAAAGAAAAATTTTAAAGTGCAATATTTAATCTGAGCTAGATAATCTAATGATAGACTAGTCACTCAAAAGATCATTCCATTGATAAAATAGAATAGAAATAGTTGGTATAGTTTTTACTTCTATTTTATTTTATTACTATTTTTTTAATAACGCTTACACCAAACAAGCTGTGGCTAATTAAACATTTTGACTTAAAACTACCATCTTTAGTTCTCATTAATATACTTCAAAATTAATATATTTAATGAATAAAAACATTTGATTCATAAAATAATTAAAATTAGATTCCCCAAGGTATCAAATTCATTCTAATTACAATCTGATTTATTGCCTCAGTCAGACAAAGGTTTCTAATTTATCAACATTTCATAAATTTTTCCAAAAAATTTTTCCAATTACAACATTCATGCAAACTCACAAAATTTTTTGTAATATAATCTTACCTGATGTTAGGTTTTTCACGTATCCCTGAGCTATTCTCATCTAAACATGAATAGTTAAGTAAATTATATATTACATAACTGTTACTAAATCTTCGAATTAGAACGCATGTCGAATAAAATGAAAAGTTACAGTTAACGTTTAAGTAAAAAAAAAAATTCTTCCCGTGGTTCATATGCCTGCCCCCCCCTGTCTGAAATGGCTCTATAGCTATTTCGAACGGAGCTAGAACCAAGCACAAATATAATATCAGTCTTTCCCTGGAGACAAAAACTACATTAATTTATCATTATTATTACTTATAATTATTGTTATTATTACTTATTATTATTATTACGTATTATTATTATTATTATTACTTATTTTACATTTGATTCTCACCTACGATTTCTGAACTTGTACTTACCTGACTCGTGCCCCAAGTCCCTTAATTTTATTTTTATAAAATATTAATATTTATTCAAACAAAAGCATCCTGTTATGATTTAAGATAAGTAGCTTATTTTATTAAATGTACTTATTTAAATATTATAAGAACGCTTTCGTTTAAATATTATTGCGTTTTAGTTGAAATAGTAACAAAATTTGATAAATACGAATTAGAAAAGTTCTTGTTTCATTTCCTTGTTTCAATTTACTGGACTGTTTTATTCAAAATGTCTAATATTTCGCGAGAAATTAAAAAAAAAAAAAAAGTGTCTAAGATCTAAAGTGTTTATTAACATTAGAGACTGAAACTGCAATTTGTACCGGGGAAAAAATAGCCCAAGATATATAATGGTCCACTATCTTTCAAATTTTTTTCCTCGTGAGAAAATACTTTTTGCACGAAATGTCTTACCTGTGCGGCCAACTATGTATGTACTTCGATAAAAAAGGTGAAATTGACGATGTTGTTTTTACACCCCACCCTATGTACATTTAAGTCTTGAATTATCGAATCTTCTTCCTTCCAGAAAAATAAACATTCATCTAAACGACCGCCGAAAGAGCAGTGATATCTGAAACAACAGTTATTTATCTCTCCCCACCTTAGCTCTGGACCATTTACAAGCAAAATATCCGGATAGTTCGTTGTAAAAGAATCCGAAGTATGCGGGGTAAAGAAAACCTTTTCTTTTTAATGAGACGGTGGTGTGAGGACTTTGAATTCTTTCACTTCCTGTCCCATAAAACATTGGTTCTGAAATACATAGTATAAGAATAGAGAAAAGAAACAACTGTCTTTAAGGAAAGGGGGGTCATAGCTTTCAACGTGGGCGAGCTATTTTTCCTAAAAAAGAATAAAGAAAAGAAGAAAAAAAATTCGGAAGGAATAGTTTCGCAGATAATACTAAGTACAATGTTTTTAAGCTTATTTTTCCGAACACAGTAAAAAGGTCTATCATTTAGAGGGAGAAAAAAAAGCGCTATCTTTATTTCTTACTTTACTTTCGTAAACTGTGGGTGGGCAAAAATGTTCGATTTTTTCCGATTCCTAATAGCGGTCAGGAGCAATCTTTTTCACAATTTACGCCCCCTTACCTTTACCTGAGTGGAGAAAATAGAAGGGTGAATACCGCAACATTTTTACAGATTAGTTTCTTTAAAGTTCCTTTCAGCGGTCCCATTAAGGATGAGATAACTCATCTCCACATCCTGTGACTTTCTAACTTCTTTTGAAAAAGTTGAGCAGAAGAAAAAAAATCTCGTCTTGTTCAGGTTCTATTAGAAAACCTACGTTTCGAAAAATGAAAACAAAAATCAGATTTTAAATTCCAAGAAGAGAACACATGAAGCATGGATTTACAATCTACAGAAAGCGATATTTGGGCTTTATTCCCTCTTTTAATGCTTTTGACAGATTTTGAAACTCTTAGCATCCACTAACAAAATTTTGTGGTCAACTATTTAACATTAACAAATTGATTTAGAGTAAAAAGTGGTGTTATAATTGATAAACTTGCATTATATATTGTAAACACCGAAAAACGTGCAGAGTATCATGTAATGATAGATACCCTGCATAAAAGTTCTATCAAATGGAGACCGCCCTATATAGATATATTTAGAATCCTTATTAAAAATACGGCTAACAAATATGCACTTTGGAAGGCTCAAATCAATAGTATTTAAACAATTTAGAAAAAAGAAAAAAAAAAAACACTGTCGAAATTTAACGATTAAATATATATATACACAAAATTATATATACACAAAATTATATAACCACCACAATAACCACTCATACTTATGGTACACTGCATAAAATTAATTTTAAAATAGTAAAGTAACTAACAAGCAAAAAATGAAAAAAAATTAAGATAGTTTCACACAAAAACCGATTTCTTAAAATTTGTCAGCAAACGATTGTAATAGCATAACATAAGTAAAAACTCCCCGTTTTTTCCAAAAATGCATGAGATTTAAAAATAAAAAAAATTAAAAAAATCTTTGAAATTCGTATGCAAGCTAACTTTGCAATTCCAGAAAACGCAAAGGATAATATTATAAATAAAATTATAAATTTTTTTTTTCATTAGAAAATTCCTCCAGTTCGTCATTTCTTCTTTAGGCATACGGTGATGTATAGGCATACTGTGGAGGTTTTGCGTATGATGGTAAAAGCAACCTGCTTCGAATTTTTAAAAAATGGACTCTAGTTGTTAACAACTATTTTAGTAGCACCTTACACCCTTTGGTCCTCATCTTATTTTTCGCAGACTCCGGCTGCAAATTTCAAAAAGACAATGCGCTAAGCCATGCGTCGTCCTAATAAACTAAAAATTGGTTTCAGGAGGAAAAAAAATCGAAGTCCGAAGTTGGACAAGTTGTAGTCCTGATCTTAATCCTACAGAAAACTTTTGTCAAATTACCGCCAATATGATTCTGTATGCGACATGGAAGTAGCTAACATGGATGAATGAAACAAAATTCCTAAAACTTTAGATAGAAAACTTGATTGAGTCGATGAAAACTAAAGACTGAAGTTGTCCAGAAAAATGGGGGATCAACATATTTTTAGTTTTGCAAAAAAGTTATTTTTGACTGGTGAAAGTTATTTTTGACTGGAGAACGCTGTAAATTAGCTGGCCAAAGTCCGAAATTGTTCTTGATTTCGGGAATTGACCTCCCAAATCGCGAATTGGCATGGTAAGATCAGCCAAAGTTGGAAGAAAAATTCATTATACCGGGCAAATGTATACCGGGCTGGGGCACTTGACCTTAAAAAAACATCATTGTAGGATATACCGGGCAAATGTATACCAGGCAGTGACACTTGACCTTAAAAAAACATCAGTATGGGATATACCGGGCAAATGTGTACCGTGCAATGGCACTGAACCTTAAAAAAACATCAGTGTGATACACCGGGCAAATGTATACCGGGCTGGGGCACTTGACCTTAAAAAAACATCATTGTAGGATATACCGGGCAAATGTATACCAGGCAGTGACACTTGACCTTAAAAAAACATCAGTATCGGATATACCGGGGAAATGTGTACCGTGCAATGGCACTGAACCTTAAAAAAACATCAGTGTGGGATACACCGGGCAAATGTATACCGGGCTGGGGCACTTGACCTTAAAAAAACATCATTGTAGGATATACCGGGCAAATGTATACCAGGCAGTGACACTTGACCTTAAAAAAACATCAGTATGGGATATACCGGGCAAATGTGTACCGTGCAATGGCACTGAACCTTAAAAAAACATCAGTGTGGGATACACCGGGCAAATGTATACCGGGCTGGGGCACTTGACCTTAAAAAAACAGTGTCGGATATACCGGGCAAATGTATACCAGGCAGTGACACTTGACCTTAAAAAAACATCAGTATAGGATATAGCGGGCAAATGTGTACCGGGCAATGGCACTGAACCTTAAAAAAACATCAGTGTAGGATACACCGGGCAAATGTATACCGGGCAGTGGCACTGAACCTTAGAAAAACATCAGTGTATGGTATACCGGGCGAATGTATAGCAGTGGCACTTAACTAGACCTAGTATGACTAGACATTTGGTGTATATATGACTAGTATGACTAGACAATTTAATAATGATTATTAAATTAATGATTATTTAATAGACAATTTAAAAACTTCTATTTTTTATATTTTTAAATTCGAAGATTTATAAGAATTATTTATATAATTATAGAAGGCCGTCAAAGTAAAATATTCACTGATCGTTTAAATTATTTCGAACTTCGGCCGGACTTCGGGCTTTGGCCATAACAAAATATATGAACTGTAGTTTTTCAGGAAATAAATACCATCAAAATATTTTTCAAAGCGTTTATTTATTAATAAAATAATTTTAAAATGTTCTAATAATTTGCAGGTAGAGTTTTCAGAGGTTAACAAATTGATTTTTTTTTTTCTGTTAAACTAAATCTTATCGACATCCACAGCTACTTGCAATCATATCAGGAAAGGTGGAAATGTAAATGCTATCATCTGAGTCATCGTACAACAGAAGCGCCGTAGGCTTCGTAGCAACAGGTACACAGCTAGCAGAAGTGTTTCTATTATTTCGAATTGAAACAAGCGTTTGCACAATAGCATGTTCCGTTGAATTTACTTTCATGGGAAACCCACAGATTCCACTACAAGCACGAGCATTTACCCGAGATGGTGCTACTATAAATGAACTCCATCCGATGCTGTGAAATGAAACAAACCAATCCATCAGACGACATGGTTGCATGGAATTATCAATAGGATAGAGATTAGGGCGATGGAATGCCCTCAACATTGAAGATTGTTCGACAATTTTAATAACTCTTCTCGATTGCAAATTTATCTCCCTATAGGAGGATTGGCAGTCTTCATTGTCCTCATGGGTAATAAGGAAGGCTTTGATATTTCTAAAAGTAAACTCGTTTTCATCCTGGTCAATAGGAGGAGATTTATTGTCGACTGGAAATCGCAAGAACCGAAATCGAAGTCGAATAAAGTTTCTGTTCGACTTCTTCTTCTCTTGGTAGATGCTTGTAATGTTGAAGAATAATTCTGCCACGTTTCCACTTGCATACTTCTCACTGGATATGATGAATCGAGTTTCAGTTATGTGATCCGAGGAGTGCAACTCGATACCGTAGTCATAGTTGAGAACTTGCGAAAAGTTCGAGGTCTTGTAGAATTCCAGTAGCAATTGGGTTTCTAAGACTGGGCTCATCCGACGAGGCATTCGAACTTTATAGGTGAACCATTGGAACGTCTTTGTTTTAACTGAAATGTAAACAAGACTGTTACAAAACATCAAATAATTTCATTCCAAAATAAGTTTTATCCCGGCTCACACCGACCACAGTGCAGATGAAAACTATCTTCAGTATTAGATGGATCATAGGTCAGAGTACCCTTCCCGCACTCTAAACGCGGGAACTTTTCGTATTTTTCTATTCCATGTAACGCAAATGGGGATTAGTGCAATCAAAGAGTCTTCCATGAAGGCAGATTTTTGTCCAATACTTAATCCGGGAGTTCCCTTGTCTTCTGGATTGGGTTCAATATTAAAAGGCTATGGAGTTCAACATCAATAGTCGTTAACTGAAAATTGAATCTGCTGTTCAACGACAGTTTAAAAAAAAAATTAATTTAAATTTTTCGAATCCTGATTATGTGTAAGAGCTGTAAATTGCTAAATAAATCCCCAATGGAGGCCTGTGACCTACCCATTTTCAATCGATGGGTAGCGGCTTGCCTGGGAAATTAAGGAGGACACCATACCAAAGGAGAAACTTTTTTTTTGCAAATTCTTTTTCACTTTCGTAACTAATTTAAAATTTTAGGCATAGAAAAAGTGAGTTCAAGCAAACCTGGAGTAAACTACGAAGTTTCAAATACTGAAAAGAAATTTTTAAGATATCAAAATTAAAATAAATTATGAGAAGATAACTTAAGATTACGAAATAGCGGAGCTCTCTTCCAATAAGTTGTTTGCATTCTGATATTTTGAAACTTTGATTTAGCAATTAAAAACTTCATGGCTTACTTTAGTTTTCCCTTAAATCACTTTTCCTTCCTTTTAAATTTTAGATTAGTCATGGAGGTAAAAGAGAATTTGAGACGAAAAGTTTCCCCCGAGGTATGGCGTCCTTTTAAGTACCGGACAACATGCCTAAATTGCGATTAGTCAAAATTGTGTTAGTCACTAAATTGTGAACTTAAAAACCACAACCTCTATATCTTACAGCAAATTATTCAGAGCAGGTTTCGTTTTCTTTTTTAACTAATGTTATAATTATTGTTATATTTGTTTGTGGCTGTTCTACTTGATTAGGTGTGATGGTTCTTTAAAATTCTAATTGTTTGAGATGATATATTTATTAATGTAGTTCCTAGTATATAAATAATTAAAATTTATAAACAATATTTTTTGATGCTGGAAGTATCTTAAGGCTTCCAAAAGAAGCTACCTTCGGAGCTCTTTTAGTGCTATCTTTGTTTTACATAAGGAATGATATAATAGTCTCATGCATAAAGGATTTTTACCCTTTTACTGACTTTTTTTAATATAAAATTGTTTCAATATTTCTGAAACTTAACATGCTAAACTTGCACTTGACTTTTTAGCACACGCCTTATGCAATCATTATTATGCTTCGAATTTTAATTACTTGGCATAGAAGTTTGGTATAAAAACGCTCAAGGCCATGCAAGTTGTTCTAAACAGAGGCTGTGTTAGAAAACAGATTAAAATTCTTTCCATCACTTCTAAAAATTCCAAAAAGTTCAAATGCCAAACAGATTAACCCTCATGGGGAAGGTTAAAAATGACGGCGCGGGCGTTCGCTATTAGGACGACCAAACCACCTCCCTTGCATCACCTGCTTCTTTTCAATTCTCTCGTTTCGTCAAATATGCAGGGAAAAAAATTTTCTGCTCTTCTGCGTATAAGAAATTACAGTATCAGGCACAGACCACTTAACGGACAGAAGAAAAAAAAAAAGTATTCCACTGGAGTTTATTATAGTGTTCGAAATGATGGTACTCTGTTATTTAGGAATAGATGGAATATTTTTGAAGCAACAACTAGAACAACCGGTGGCAATATATTTCTGTGTATAGAATAGCTTTTTTTTTAATCATTATTAGACATACCGAGTAATATCCAGTCCCGTTGCTTTATTATCCAAAAAACGCGGGGGCGGGTAGTCGAAACATTTCGAATTGGGTAATCGGAATGCTGACTAATTCAACAAACAGCTAATGGAACCTTAATGTCTTGATATTTAGATTCAGTGTCATGGGAAAATTTTTTTTTTATTTACAGTACCTAATATACTTCTCAGTTAATGAGAATAAAAAGTACATTCTCTAGAGTAAAATTACGAAAAAAAGATCTACGAAAAATTTCTATTCAATATATTTAAATATGTGTTGGAAAGATTTTGTAGTTTTATCCTATCCAATTTTGCCCTATCTATTTCCAAACGATTTTTCACAAAAAATAAATAAAATTATTATACAGCATATGAAAGAGGCTTAAGTAAACCCCAAAAAATAAAATTTCTGAATTGGTTTTTTTCGAACTTTTTTTATGACAAAAATAAAAATAACGTTAAAAAACGAAAATTTAAAATGAAAGTTGTGCGAGTATCTTCAAATTTCGCTTAAACATTATCGTTTTATCGATTGAATTAAATTTGTTGCAATAATAATAATAAAAACAAGAAAGTGAGTGAAAATCACTAGGGTAACCCGAAGTCGTACACCCGTTTACAAGAAGAAAGTAAATATGCAGAGAGTTAAACGAAATGGATATGTAGAAAAATTTATTTAAAAAGTAAGTATGATCAGCAACCGAATAGTTTTATTTCGAAACAATTCGATCCAGATAAATTATTTTAACATTTATAAAATCGATAGAATTCGTAACAATGTTAAAAAAAAAAAAAAAAAAAAGAGAGAGAGAGAGAGAGAGAAACTTTCAACGTTTAAAGTGATGTAAAAATTTAAGAAAAGAATGTTTGCGTTTTTTAGGAAAAAGAGACCTTACTTTTGAAGTTTCCCTCGCAATAAATATTTTTTTCCTGCTTTCTCAGTTGTTCTTTGATGAAAAGAAAAAGCATTACAGCAATTATTATTATTATTACTATTATTAAGGCCCGGATTTTGATGACATTTGCATTTTTTTGCATTTTTTGCATTTTTGGACATTTTTTGTCCTTTAGAGCATTTTTTTAGATTTATAGGGCATTTTTCTTTAAATTTTGGGGCATATTTTGCATTTTAAAGCATTTTTTAAATTTTTTGTTAATTTTTTCCAATTTTTATTATTTTTTATCATTTTTCATTATTACACTGGCTTCCAAACAATGAAGAAAATCTCTAGGATATTAGCAGGTGAAGCAACATCTTTTCAAATTGAAGAAGAATTGTCAGTAAGTGAGACCGTCTTTTTCAAGTACGCACCAATAACATCAGTAGACGTTAAAAGAAGCTTCTTCAGGTATAAAAATTAACTTTCAGACAAGAAACGCTCGTTTACATTTCAAAATATTAAAAAAAAATTAATAATCTAATGTAATTCTGATATTTAGTAATATTATGAGATGGAAGTTGTTATATTCATTAAAGTTTCTATACAAAATGAAAATGTTTTGGAGTCAATATATTTTCCTTTTTTTGTTATTTTAGGATATAAAACATATTTTTCAAGCTTTAATGAACGTAGAACAAGTATTGCATTGCTTTATATTTTTTGAAATGACTCATAATAATTTTAAAGAGTAAAAAATTGTTTTAGTTCAATATTTTTACTTTATTTAAGTCATGTCATAAGGCGTTTTTAGCGCAATTTTCGCATTTTAAGGGCATTTTTTGCATTTTTAAGGGCATTTTGTGCACTTTTAAAGGGCATTAATTGAGATTTTTTAGGTCATCAAAATCCGGGCTCTAATTATTATTTTGGAAAAATATTCTTTAAATACTTTCGAATTCAAAGTGACTATTTTTCAACGATTTGCTCTTACATACAATGTGTCCTAGATAAATAAAGCCACTTTGATTTTTTTCCATAACTGGAAGCAAAAAATAGCAGTGAGATCCATACAAATAAATTAAGAAAGTCTGGATCTAAGCACATACTTACAAGGAGTAACAAACTTTCTGCACCATCTGTACAAGAAAAAGAAAGAAAAAAAGAAGGAAAAAAACGCCCCCTTGAAATAAAGCCACATATATAGCTAATATATCCGTCAGGTTTATGTATGACTTGAAATATATGATGTTGTGCACCATTTACTTATTCCTAGAGGACATTAGCATGAGTATTATCCCAGGTTTCAATGATAACAGCCTTCAATTCTACCACAGACTGAGAGTGCTACTTTTCGGTGCATCCAGTCTTACTGAGGATAGCCTTCGCGTTTTCTTGTGGTCAGGTAAAAAGGAAAGTCACACACGACAGGCACCCTACAATCCAAAAACCAACACTGAAGTTTTTGCAACAAAAATGGACGTATTGTCCTGATGAAAAATCCGACTTGGACATCAATTTTCTCTACCAATTGGTAGTGGTAGGAATTGGTAGAGCCACCAATATATATATATATATTTTTTTTTTTTTTTTTTTTTTTTTTTTTTTTTTAGAATCTAGAATTTTTTTAATCTTTTTGAATTTCTAATCACCAATTTCAAGAATTTTTAAACTGTCAGTATTTACCATGCAACCTGAGGAAGATATGTTTGCTACCATATCTAAAGCCTTCCCACACAATAAATGAGCTTTCACCTTGTTGTATAATGGAGAAGAAATCTTCACAGCGTTGATTTCTCATGCCGTTGTAATAGCACACTACACTGCCTAAAGCATCTTATTTCTTTTATTTTATACTCTCCTTTGCATGCGGATAGCTTGCAACATGGGCTACTTCTAGTTTTTTTATCTCAAATTTCTTGCAGAATATATAAAATAATATATGATGAGAAAAAACGAGAAATTGGCAGTAATGAGAAGGGCTTATAAATGCTGTTGTGCAAGTATCTATGAATTTTTATTTTCTATCGATCAATTTGATTTCTTGCTTAGTGAATAAGCTACTTGCAATTTCTGTATTTTCTATTTCATTGTAAATAACGGAGGATATTCTGTTAGAAATAAAAACTTTCTTTTTTAAATTTTTTAAAAAATAAATTTCATAGCATTTATTTAATTTTTTTTTTTTTTTACAAAATTGTTACTGGAAATAAAAATTTAAACTGAAAGCTAAGTTGCTGGGAAATTAAGTAATGAATTGATCAATTGAGAGTAGATTTGAACGGTAAAAAAATTTGTTTTGTATGAAGACAAATTCAAATATTTTAATGCTCATGTGATCAGTCGATAATTTCATTATATGCTTAGGCATAAAAATGCCAAGCTACATTTTACAATTTTTTTTTTTTTAAATTTCATATTTAATGATTAAATCAATAATTGATAAGCTTCATGAGAAAATAAATAAAGTTTTATATTGCCTTTTTTTTCCTTGAGCTTTTTTTTTTATTTTTTAATATGCATATGTTACCGGCAAAGTATGAAACTTCGATTCTATAGAATGCCTAGGCATTTTATATAATGCCTGATATTTTTAGGCAAGGTATAAAATCTGAGAAGCATTGCATACTTTCCCTAGGCATTGTATAGAACGACAAATACTATTATGGCAAAGTAGGAAATGTCCTGATGAGGTTATTTGTAAATAATGGGCATTTCTCAAAAATAAAAATTTTATTTGAGAAAATAATGAGAGTGCCAACAAAAAAAAAATTATTCAATGTGCGTAAAGAAAAATGAAAGTTGTACAAAACATAACTTATGACTTTCATATTAATGGAAACTAAATTTTCAAATACAAAATTATTCATTACATTTTTCCCACCAAGACATTTCATATTTTAGCAATTTGTTTTACAAATATATTTGACGAATCCTTGGTGAATCGGAGATTTATTTTATACTTTGCCGGTTTCTCATTTGGCATTCTGTAGAATTCCTAGGAAATGTGTGAAATATAAATCGTTTCTTACATTGCCGGCTAGTTTAAGGCATTAAGACATGCCTAGGCATTCTATAAAATGCCGGATTTCATACTTTGCCTGTAACATATATATTTCACCCCTGAAATATCATATTTTTTATGCTACAAACTATTAAATTTTAACTTGAAATATAAATTTTATGGTTTTGTAGTTACAAGTTTAGAAAATAAATTTTAATTTTAACTTAAATTTCAAAATTTGCTAACAAAAATTTTGTAATTCAAATTTTATTAGTAGTTGAGATGTATTCTTAAAATCTGTAGAAAATACCTATTGAGTTGGAAAATACAAAATAGTGTTTCCTTATTATTATATCTCGTGCGACAAAACTTATAAACTTAATTTATATTATCTTATTTATTTAAGAATTCAAAAGTTGTAACTTTCAAAATATGACATTTAACATACAGAATATATGACATAAAAACATGAGATAATAATATATGATTTAGTATAAATAACATTTGTAAGAATGATGCTTTTAAATTTAAAAATAAAATTAACATAGCTCGTAGAATATCCCCGTCACGTTTTATAAGACATGTATATAAGAAAATTGAACCTTAAACTATTGAAGAATTTAAAAATTAAACGAATAAAAATAGCTTTTAAAATAAAAAGAAATTTCACTTACTGGTAGCCTGTGTACTACGTAAAATACGATCCACACATTTTGTTTTCTCGGACCACTCAGTATAAAGACGCTTAATAGACACGGGTATACTTTTCAATAAACTTTCTCTTTTCGGATCATAAAAATCATCGTCAAAATCAAAAACGCAAGTTGAAAGTGTAAACAAAGTCAAAAATATAAAATACCGCATTTTTTGCATTTTACAATGATAAAAAGAATTTTTTTTAAAAAATAGATGTGAACCATGTACTTAAAATTCTGAAGTTACACAGCCCGTGAAAAATTATAATTTTTGGAGAGAATAAAAGAGCTGAAAATTAATGAATGAGACATAAATCTCAATACATTCGTCCGGATTCTTCTAAAACCGGAACCGGAAATTGTCAAATACTAGATTTTCTGCGTTGTTTTAAATGAATATCGGGCTTGATGGGTGATATTAACAAGGATTTTATTGACAAGCATTAGGGTCCCGCAGTGGACTGATCGTTAAGACACGGTTCCCAGCAGATCACCGAAGTCAAGCATCACTGGCTGCGGTCAGTGTGCGGGTGGGTCACCACTTGGTTCAGTCTGCGTAGGGACCGAGGGTGTGCGGTATTGGTCCTCGTTAAACTGTTCTACCGTAAAGTGCTCGACTTCGCGTGCAGGTCGTTGGGCTACCGAAGCAGGGGTGCCATCCCCTCTGCAGAGGATCAAAATTGTGATGGCATGTCTTCGGATCATCCTCAGGGATGTTTCCCAGACCGTCGCCAATAGCCCATTGTGCAGCTCTAGTGCGACGTAAATTAACTACATCTACATCTACGACAAGCATTAGGTAGTAGTAATTCGATTATGTCGCTCTAGAGCTTCTGTATGAGCTATTGGCGACTGTCTGGGAAGCATCCCTGAATATGATCCGAAGACATGCAATCACAGTTTTGATCCTCTGCAGAGGGGATTGCTTTCCTGCTTTGGTAGCCTGACGACCTGCCCGCAAAGTCAAATATTTAACGGTATAACATATTAAAGTGAACAGATAAGTGGTCACCTTCCCGCTCAATGTCCATAGCCAGTGATGCTTCAGACAACATTTTCACGCAATTGATAACATTTTATTACAAATGATGTTGATAGGTTAAACTAGAAAGTTTTAACTTATGCGGCAGTAGTAAGTTCCTACATAGTTGTTAATTTGCTTGCCTTGTGGGGTCTCCCTAGCCAAGGTGGTCTCGTCGTTCCGCCAGACGCTCTGCAGTGTGAGGGGTAACGGGTTCGAATCTTTGGGATGTCCTTCTCTAACTTGTTATGTCGAATTATCCTCAGGGATGTTTCCCAGACCGTCGCCAATAGTCCATTGTGCAGCTCTAGCGTGACGTAAATAAAGTACTCATTTACTTACCTAACTTGTTCTATCTGTTTTTTTTATTTTTTTTTTTTTTTTAAACTTGAACTGTTTTTTATCCGTCCTTTGTAAAGGGTACACAAGTATGCCTTTGCATGTATAACATTAAATAAACAAATAAAGCATTGTCAGCACTGTTTTTGTAAGACTAACATAATATGTAGGTTAATAATGAAAAAAGTAATTCTCTTTTAAGATGGAAAAATGTTTTTATATTTAAACACAATTTACAAAATATTTTTTTGTATTTTCAAAACTTACTGAAGTAAGAGTAGAGTATTGTTTGTTTGTTGAGAGGAAAGTTTTTTTTTTTTTCTATAGCATCTGAGATCGAACATACTATAGTCACTGTAAGAAAAGTTTTGGTGGCTGAGAGTCTACATACAGTCGCAAGGAGTTAATGTCAACAAGCGGTTTGAACAACTGAAGTGTGGTAGCTTGTTCGAATCCTGCCGTAAGTCGTATCCTTCTGAATATTTTTTATTAGTTCTTTAATTTAACAAAGGTTTATAAGTAATTCTTTGAACTGAGCACTAAAGCTCATGTGTGTAGCGACAAATGAATGTATGTTCGGAAAGGGATAGAGGAATAGTTCGTCGTCTCGATTCCCTTAAATATTGAACCATGCATTTTCACGATTAATAGAAAAACTAGGATTAAAGACCACAAATTGGAGAGTGAATAAAATCAACAGATAAAGACCCATTGACGTCAAGCTAACTATAGAAAAATTTTGTAGTTCTACATTCACGTGAAACAAATGCGAATGAGTTACATTATTGTTGCTGTTCATTTACGTCGCACTAGGGCTGCACAATGGGCTATTAGCGACGGTCTGGGAAACATCCCTGAGGTTGATCCGAAGACAAGCCATCACAATTTTGATCCTCTGCAGAGGGGATGGCACCCCCGCTTCGATAGCCCGACGACCTACACGCGAAGTCGAGCACTTTACGGTAGAACAGTTTAACGAGGACCCATACCGCACACCCTCGGTCCCTACGCAGTCTGATCCAAGTGGTATGCTTGACTTCGGTGATCTGCTGGGAACCGTGTCTTAACGATCAGCCCACTGCGGGTTACATTTAAATGGTCCTTTGTGAAACGACCTTTGCCCCGATCTTTCAGTCATGAGTTTTTAAAGTGTACAAATATATGTGTAAGAAAGTTGTTAGTACATGCGTTAAATTTTTTAAACGTATTGAGAATACCTATAGTTAAGTTTTTGATATGCAACGGGAAATGAATTGCGAACGAAATATAAATGCAATTAGTTAAAAAAAAAAATTACTGTATCAGCATAGGAACTTTTGATTAGTTTGACATACTTCCGAAACTTGCAGAGAAATCAGCCGATATCAAATTTCAATAACATAATGCGAGATCCTTTGTCTTTTCACTTTTAAACAAGATTCGAAAAGCAGAAACACACAGGGTTTTAGTTCTAAGTATGTCCCTTAGGTCTTAACCCTTAAAATACGGAGAACTCGAGATTAATAAGGGATAACTCAAATTTTTTTGTGGTTCAGGGTTAAACAGAGTTGTATTTTCCTAAAATGTAATTGTGATTGAATTTTTTAAAAGTATTTATTTCAAATTCGACAAGTCATTATATTGGTAAAATTGCTGCTTACATTTGTTGTTTGGCAATTGTTAGACAGTTCTTGAACAGAATGAATGAATGCAGAAGACAAGGAAACTGCTGGATCAAGTAATGGGAGAAATTTGCCTTTGGGGAGGACTTTTAGATGGAACTAACCCGCATTTGCGTTACATGGAGTGAAAGACCACGAGGACATCCCACGGTTAGCCTGACGGCAAGAGGACTCTAATCCACGATCCATCTACCACTGAGGATATTTCACGTCAGCACTGTAGTCGGTGCAAGCAGGCCATACTTTTGACCATACTTTTTTTTTCTCGTAGAAATCTTTCTATTAAATTACTTAATTTCGATTTTTCGGCATAGCCCATTAGATAATCGAATTATTTCCCTTACCGTTTAAAAATATGAATGCAGCTTTCGAAAAAAGCATATCAATAAAACAACTTATCATTTTTTTTTTTTTTTTTTTTTTTTCCTTTTTAAGCAAGCCGGATGCGGAATTCGTATCGACCAGCTATCGCCAGGATTGAACCCCGGTTCACCTCATTGGAAGGCGAACGCTCTATTCCCTGATCCATTCGGCTCAAACAAACACATTCGAGAGGAAAAAAATTTGGAATAAAAGCTGACTCGTGTAAACAGAAATAAATATTTCTTAATTATTCCCTTATATTTCATGTAAGCCAATTTCTAAGTCAAAACCTTTTTGAACATGGGTGAAAATTAAGTTTTCCAGCAAAATTCGTCTCCTCAAAATAGTGAAGTAGTTACTACAATTCCAAAGTGGTTTATAGTCACTACATTAAAAAAAATTGTAGTAGTTAACTACATTTTTACAAAGTAGTTATAGTAAACTACATAAATAATGTGTTACAAAAGTAATGTATATTTATATGCATATATATTAACTACTGATAATAATGTTAATAAAACTTTCCTAAGAAACCACTTATGAACAACTTTTAGATTTGCGTCATGAATGTTTACATTTAATTAGTTCTAAACTATCATTCTCGAAAACAATGATTGTCATTCTAAATTATATATTCTTTTCAACGGTTTCGATTATGCATGAAAATATTTGCAGTTAAAATTTACATAATTTTCTACCCAAAATAAACAAACAGGATGCTTGGATTTAGCCTAAACAATCATTCATTTCTTATTTCTCGGATATGCCCAAACATCATTTTTAATAACAGGAACTAAAAGCCACACTATCGGGAATTTTTTGGAAGTAATAGCGAGATGTTTGCTTAAAACCATTGATGAACCCTATAATTTATATCATTTCCATGGTTGGTTGCGGTTTCAATAAGTACTCTGCCTGACGAAATGGTTTTTGAAAAACAAACTAATATTTTGTTTTGAGGGAGAAACCAATTTCAACGATTCAAGAATTACATTTCATTTGTGGTTACACGTCATTGTCACAAAATTGGTGTCATTTACTCAAAGGATAGTCATTTCCTATGAATCTTCTTCCTCTCTGTTTATTATTAAACCATTTAAATTTGTTCTTCGATTTTCTTTATTCAATGAGACGATTTTCTTTATTCTAAAAATCAATAGAAATTTCTTTTAATCTTCAAGTAAATTTAAATAGCAGATTACAAAGAATCATTAGTGTTTTATTTAATTGTGGTTTGCTGTATAGTCTACTAAAAGCATATTATTGATGGTTTGAAATAATTAGAAATTATTAACTCAGAATTAGTATAATATTAATATAGTTTGTGATAATTAACCTCTTATGAATTACTACCATCTTCTTCCACTTAATTACTAAAATTGCTGATTTGACGCGCATCAGCCAGTGCTATTCAAGATGTCAACTTAGGAGCCATGTCCACTATCCCCCTCTGCCATATACGGGGGGGAGGGAAATAATGGAAACACTTTTATGTAATGCGTTTTTTCATATTTCTGCAGAAATACTCAATGAAATATTTATAACTTCAGAAGGGCTTAGATCACGCAATTTCTCATTCATATCAATGAAGTTTAAAGCTTCTAGTGGCTTGAGGGACCAACAATTAATTACAAACCGAAAATAATGTTTTTGAACACTCTATGCCAAAAAAATGCAGCAGTAGAGATTTTTAACTTGTAACAATTACTTTGGTTATTATATGCAATGATTATACAAAATTACATAAATATTAAGCCAAGCTAAAATATTGATGGAGATATGGACATTTTTAGAAAAAAATTTTAAATGGATATTTTTAAAAAAAAATGTTTTCAGCGCAAGCACAGTATAAAAAAACTATAGTTTGATTACTCATATCTTGCATAGTTTTAAACGAATTTTCTTAAATTTCAAAGCAGATTGTTTATAGTTAATTTTATATATATATATATATATATATATATATATATATATATATATATATATATATATATATATATATATATATATATATATATAAACCCCTGGGAAAATTTTATCCGTGCAGGTAATTCTCACATCATTTATGCTCATCATTTCTAAGAATATATGCGGCAACTTCCTTTGTAAGAAAATCTTTAGTTAGGTTGGACACTGCTTCTAGAGGTCCGCACTATTTATTTCGTTGGTAGTTCTTGGAGTTATTCCACGGAATTGGAATATAATTTATGTAAACGCTCCCTTGCCCCGGATATGCACGAGACGGACATATTCTGAGTCGCCTGACCAGATGCATTTCTGGAAAGACATCCACGTGAAGGTGGGTCAATCCGGAAGCTTGGAAATGCGTGAAACACGAAAAAAGAATGTGCCGAATGTTTGCTGATATAGCTATCTCTTCTGACAAAGCTGCGGTCAATCCGTTGAAAATAGCTTAGCAGCGATTTTGCCACAAGTAAATTATCGTTTTAGTGATCTGTTTTTCGAATAAAGTGACTAAATTGGTATTTAAAAGGCAGAAGACCACCTTTGAGATTCTAAATAGCAAAAGCTAAGGAAGATATGTTTGGAATTCGACTTATTTTTTCGGTGTAATTGTTTGCTCTAACTCATATGTTTAATCTGGAAACATTTGAGGTAAAAATCATTCCTATCGTTTTATCCCTTTGAGGTAATACTTGAAAATTACATTAGATTGTCACAAATTTATAACTTTTAAAGTAATAGTGTGAATAGAGCTTACTCCAAAAGGAATCTACTTTGATAATACACATTATTTTTAATAATAATGTTCAAATAGTCTGAAAATTCCTTTAGCAGACAAAATATAGCAGACAAGAACATGCTTCTTTCTTATGAAAATTTTTACTGGATACTCTATGGTGATTGCAGTTTTCAAATCAGTGTTTTCTAATTCTCGAGTTGAAGCTGAAAATGTGTGTAAAAAACTTTCTAAAATCTTTTCTTAATCTTAAGCACTTAAAGTATTTTATTTTTAATTAGACACAAAACGTGCTCATAGTTTATTCTAAAATAAACTTTTTTTTAAATACTTAAAATATATTTATTTATATTGTTCAAATTGATTCAATAGTTTCAAGCGTAGTTGAAAGCTGTCTCTAAAACTACATGGCATCAAAAAAAAAAAAAAAAAAAAAAAAAAAAAAAAAAAAAAAGAAAGAAAGAAAGAAAAAAAAAAAAAGAATAAAGCATCATTCAAAACAACTTAATAAATTTCTTAACATTATATTCAAATTAACGTTATATTCAACTAAAAAAAATTCTTAACTCAGTCACTAAATAATCATTAACCATTAAACTTGTTACTAAATGACACCTCTTTTGGCAATAAAAATTAGAATAAAAAATTACCCAAATTTTGTGTTCACTAACCGAATTAAAGTACCATAAACTTTGTACCATAAACACTGATTTGATATATATATATATATATATATATATATATATATATATATATATATATATATATATATATATATATATTTATATATATATATATATATATATATATATATATATAGTTGAAAAAGAGCAAGCAATTAAGCTTTTTTTTTTAAATTTAATTTAGTACTATCACATTATCATATTAATATCCTGTAATTTGAAATTTTTTCGACATCGTAGTTTTTGAGAACCGTTATCATTAAGCATATTTATCATTTACCAAAAAATTTATTCAGTTAATTTAGTTATTTCATTAATTTTTTTCATTATGCCACGTTTTTTTTTTTTTTTTTTTTTTTTTAAATATGTTTGACCTCTTTCTCCTTTGTTATAAAGTGTCACACATCACCATGCTACTGTTCTACCTCTTTTCACGCTTTATTTAAGCTTTAGTATATTTATGTATACTTGTAGTGAAAAACAAACACTTAATATATAGTATATTATTAAGTATATTGAAGTGAAACTTCTTATGCGACTTGCAACAAGGTTGCGTTAAACGTTTAACGCTACATTTTTATTGGCCGGAAAATCACGTGGTAGGATCCAGTTTTACATTCATTTCCATTCATTACATTCATTCACATTCATTTTGGTTCTCACTAGCATAAAATTAATAAAAGTCATAAAAGTATTGTTTTTCTATAAATATTTTTGCATCCCTAATTTAATGCTATTTTCCTGTACCGCTATTATTACGCGTTTAATTCAAGAGTTTAAAACTAAGATAATTGTTTTTTTATTAATTTTTTATTATTATTATTGTAATGTAATTCTGCGCTACATTTTAAAATAAAGTTATGTAGATAGGTGGTTGTAAGCAATGTTAATAAAGTTTGCCTTAAAGAAACAATATGATTTCACTAAAAATCTATTTCTACTCCTTCCTATTTTCATATCCACATTACGAAGTTTATTGTTATTATTGTAATGTAATTCTGCACTACATTTTAAAATAAAGTTATGTAGATAGGTGGTTGTAAGCAATGTTAATAAAGTTTGCCTTAAAGAAACAATATGATTTCACTAAAAATCTATTTCTACTCCTTCCTATTTTCATATCCACATTACGAAGTTTATTGTTATTATTGTAATGTAATTCTGCACTACATTTTAAAATAAAGTTACGTAGATAGGTGGTTGTAAGCAATGTTAATAAAGTTTGCCTTAAAGAAACAATATGATTTCACTAAAAATCTATTTCTACTCCTTCCTATTTTCATATCCACATTACGAAGTTTATTGTTATTATTGTAATGTAATTCTGCACAACATTTTAAAATAAAGTTATGTAGATAGGTGGTTGTAAGCAATGTTAATAAAGTTTGCCTTAAAGAAACAATATGATTTCACTAAAAATCTATTTCTACTCCTTCCTATTTTCATATCCACATTACGAAGTTTATTGTTATTATTGTAATGTAATTCTGCACTACATTTTAAAATAAAGTTATGTAGATAGGTGGTTGTAAGCAATGTTAATAAAGTTTGCCTTAAAGAAACAATATGATTTCACTAAAAATCTATTTCTACTCCTTCCTATTTTCATATCCACATTACGAAGTTTATTGTTATTATTGTAATGTAATTCTGCACTACATTTTAAAATAAAGTTATGTAGATAGGTGGTTGTAAGCAATGTTAATAAAGTTTGCCTTAAAGAAACAATATGATTTCACTAAAAATCTATTTCTACTCCTTCCTATTTTCATATCCACATTACGAAGTTTATTGTTATTATTGTAATGTAATTCTGCACTACATTTTAAAATAAAGTTATGTAGATAGGTGGTTGTAAGCAATGTTAATAAAGTTTGCCTTAAAGAAACAATATGATTTCACTAAAAATCTATTTCTACTCCTTCCTATTTTCATATCCACATTACGAAGTTTATTGTTATTATTGTAATGTAATTCTGCACTACATTTTAAAATAAAGTTATGTAGATAGGTGGTTGTAAGCAATGTTAATAAAGTTTGCCTTAAAGAAACAATATGATTTCACTAAAAATCTATTTCTACTCCTTCCTATTTTCATATCCACATTACGAAGTTTATTGTTATTATTGTAATGTAATTCTGCACTACATTTTAAAATAAAGTTATGTAGATAGGTTGTTGTAAGCAATGTTAATAAAGTTTGTCTTAAAGAAACAATATGATTTCATTAAAAATCGATTTCTACCCCTTCCTATTTTCATTTCCACATTACAAAGTTTCATTTCTTCCGCGCGGAGGGACTCCACGCACTATTTTTTATATATACTTGTGTTGAGAAACAAACACAACTACGTTGCATAGCTATGGAAATAAAATGTGTATCGTTTCTGGTAACTCCAGAATAGTTTGTGCTTTGCTGCTGTTATTTATACAGTGTGCAAAATATAAAATGAACCACCCTCAATAACTTTCGATCCTAATGATCGGATTTTCACGTTCTAGGACTCAATCTTGAACGCTTGAGAGGGGGACTTCAAATAAGTGCAGACCAATATATTAAGTTACGAAATCAGACACAAAAACGTACTTTCTCTGAATAAACATATCTGTTTTTCGACGGATTTGGATTTTTGATCCTTCAGACCATAATATTATTACTTTATTAAATAATAGTCGAAAAAATTGTGAATTGTAAGGCATTTTAAAGGCAATTTTTACATCATTTTAAAGAATCGTGGTTCATCAGTTTACATGGCAAAATTTTGAGCGAAATCGGTCGAATAGTTCCTGAGAAAAAGAATTTTAAAAATACGACTTCTTTAAAATTTTATTTCCGAGGAAATATTCGACCGATTTTGCTCAGATTTTGTATTTTGTTAAGTAAAATAATTATATTATGTAACAATTAATATTATGTAAAAAATTGTGTGCCTTGTAATTAAAATTTTTCCGACGATTATTAAGCAAAGTTTAAAAAAAAAACAATAAATATTTACTAAAAATTATATTTTGCATGGAATTATCTTTAGATTAACGAATTTTATAATGTGTGCAAAAAATTTTCAATTCGCATGAAACGTTTTTGAAAAGATACGGCGAAATACGCAAAAAACTAGCTTTAAGGGGTCCAAACATTGCGGCTGCCCTCTATATTGTGGGGGACAAAATTCCTAATAATTTTTATTCAGAGAAAGTACATTTTTGTGTCTGATTTCGTAACTTAAAATATCGAGTGCAATAAATAATTAGCGTATTTAAGATCACCCCTTCGAATTATTAAGATTGAATACTAGAGCTTGAAGATTCTATCAGTGAATCCAAAGCTCCGTTTTTCATTTTTCTCGTAACAACGGTTGCAAAAGAAAATTTTAGTCCCCGATCCTAAAAATAATTCACGCATTTTAATTTGCCGTTTCGAGAGGATTCTATAGAAAATGAATTTTAGGTACTGCAACTGGAGACGATTCTGTTTCTCAGCTCTGTGCATAATTGATACTGATAGATTATATTTTAGTTTTTAATTTACCTCGTACGAATAAAAAGGTATTCAACTAGTAGTTAATATTTCAAGATTTATTTTTGATATCTCATTTGTTGTGACTTCACTTGTCACATTTATAAGAACATTTATAAAATAGTTTGTTAGTAATTGTTTATTTATGTGGCACTAGAGCTGCACAATTGGCTTTTGGCGATGGGCTGGGAGATATCCCTGAGGATGATTTGGATTAGGGGTGCTCAGAGGGGAAGGTCGCCAAAGTTATTCTGGTGGGGGGGGGGGTTTAATTTGTTTTAAATATTTTATACGATTTTATGTGTGGTTAAAAAGCAGTAAATTAGATGGAAGGAAAATTTTTTTTTATTACTTTGATTATTTAAGGGGGATTATTTTTAAAAACTAGTTAGGTGGTGGATATTTTTCCTGTAAAGTTTATATCATCGATGCACAACTATAATCACATAAAATTATAATTAAAGGAAACATATTTACAACTAATGGTTTGATTTCTGAGTCAAGAAATTTGAGTGGTGGGTTAGATTTCAATTTTTTTTTCCTTGTAAAAAAAAGATTTCTTTATTTTATTTTATGACATTTTTTATTGGGGATCATTTTTTTCCTCAAGTATATTCTGTCTTCAAACTTAAAATTTACATGAAAAGCGAAGCACCTATACAAACATAGATACAAAAATTAAATTCCTTGGTACCAGTTAACAAAGCACTGGCAAATAATGCAAACATTGATAACGTAAGGGATATTAATTGGGCAGAAGAAAAAGATTTTCTCGAACATAATGTAGTTATAGTTGTTGTAGTACATTTACATCGCACTGGAGCGGCACAATGGGCTATTGGCGACGATCTGGGAAACATCCCTGAGGATGATCCGAAGACATGCAATCACAATTCTGATTCTCTGCAGAGGGGATGGCACCCCCGTTTCGTTAGCCTGACGACCTGCACGCGAGGTCGAGCACTTTACGGTGGAAAAGTTTAACGAAGACCAATACTGCACACCCTCGGTCCCTACGCAGACTGATCCAAGTGGTCACCCACCCGCACACTGACCGCAGTCAGTGATACTTGACTTCGCTGATCAGCTTGGAACCGTGTCTTAATGATCAGTCTACTGCGGGACGAACATAATGTAGAAAGAGAGTTAGAAGCAAAACTAAAGGGTTAGCGGATTTTGAAAAGTTATATAATCACTTAATTAACAATTCTCTTGTTTCTCCAATTTCTTGGATTTTATCAACTGTTAATAATTTAGCCATTAACTGTTATAAATTGTTCTACAGAAAGGGCACTAAACAAAGTTAAGCAAATCAAAGGCAATCTCCTACATGCATTCAAAAAAGCAACAAAAGGAAACAAGCACTGGAAAAAAAACGCGGGAAAAATGACAAAAAAAATATTACAGGAAAAAACACATTACAGGAAAAAATCAAGCCTAAATTAATTAAGTATTTATTTAATTGATTAAATATTGATGTATTAATTAAATATTATTTTAACGCTAAATCAAATATTTGTTTAACATTAATTAAATATATGTTTAACGTTAATTAAATTTTATTTTAAAATTAGGTAATATACAAGGATTAGTTTGAAATTTGCAGAAAGTAACTTCTCACATTTCCAATTTCTAAATCTTTTCATTTCATTCTCTTTTCTTGTATGAGCTTTAAAAATTTTCTAATACTAGTAATGAAACTTTTCGTATTATGATAAGATAATCCTATTAAAATAATACTTTTAAAAGTTTTTTTTAAAAAAAACTGCACATTATAATGAAATATTTCACCATTTTGTAAAAATTTTAACGCATCACATTGAGAGAGTGTTGTTATTTGATAAATGATCATCATAGTTACACAGTTAAAAAAAAAAAAAAATAAATAAATAAAACTTTTTTATTAAACATTTAATAGAAACTAACATTAACAAAAACTAACAAAATAAAAACTAAACATTTTTGACATTCTCCCCTTTTGTCACAATGTCACACATCCTCATACAATTACTCCTTCATCACATGTCACGCTATATGATATGTGTATACGCTAGCAGTTAAGAAACAAAACGCATGTTATAGATCATATTTTAATTTTTAAATTTAACTACGTTTTTCTATCTTTTTAATAGATTTTATGAGCATAAAAATAATATAGTGCTTATTTGATGTGTAATATAGTACTAAATAATTTTAAAATTAACCAATTAACAAATAATTTTGCTAAAAGAGAAAGAAAATATTAAGCAAACAATATAAAAATATTTAATACTCGGATTTTAAATGTCTTTGTCTTAACCAAAATATAGAAAAAGGCACACTTCTTGTTTCTCTGTCTCTCACGAAATGTTACCATTCCATTCCTTTTTATCGAGCTTAGCCAATGTTATAATTATCATTCAACAACAGCAAAAATAATAATAATGAAGAGTCTAATTTCCTAAATGATTTCGTCGTTAATGTTTTTCACATATTGCTGTTTTCAATTTCATCTTGATTTAAATTAAGCATAATTCATTTGTTTTATCGAAATACATTTCAATCTTTCATTTATAAGAACGACATCATTTCTCTCGATTTTTTTAAAAAATAAAAAATTTAAAAAAAAAAAAAAAATGTTACTGTCACCGCCGGAATTTGTTTGCCGATGGTATTTTTAGTAGATAGGTGAGCGATAGCAAGCAGTAAGTGGAGCTCCCTGTTAATTAAAACAAATTAGTTGGTAATAACTAATTCCAATTTAATTACTCAATCTTAAATAAAAAACCGATTTAATTTCTGAATTTAGAATAAAAATACAAATTTAGGCTGAACGTATCTATGATTCCGTTTGAAATGCTTTGCCAAATGTAAATTAGTGAATTTTGCCAAATGTAAAGCAAATTAGTACCCCTCTCTGACATGTAATCACAATAAGAAAAATATTATTTAATAAGATGAGTTGCAATGATTTCATCACTTGCGGTCGTCTTTGCAATTAAATTATACTTATGGCACCATCTATCGGTAAAATGACTAATAATTAATGTTTAATATCATAAATTAATTTTAAAGGCAGAGCTCTACATTCGCAGGGACTTTACCGGGCCTTTGTGTCTAAAGATACACTAAATGTCTTGTTATTAATATTTATTTTCAACAGTATTTTTTTCTTCTACTGAATAATCCACTTTTGATGTGCATATTTTTACGTTTAGTAAAGCATTATTAGTTTGATAAAATTAATTTAATGAAAAGAAATCTTTCAATTTCTATGCATACGTTAACATATATATGAATAATATAATTAGAATAATAATAATTAGAGTTAAAAACAGAATTATTTTTCCTTTAATAGAAAGAAATGTTTTAATTACTATACATACGTTCATATTTATATAAATAATATAATTAGAATGGTAATTAGAATTAATAACAGTATTTTTTTTTCTCTACTGATTAATCCATTTTTGACGTTCATATTTTTACGTTAAGTAAAGCATTAGTAGTTTTATAACATTAATTTAATAGAAAGAAATGTTTTAATTTCCATACATACGTTCATATTTATATAAATAATATAATTAGAATGGTAATTAGAATTAATAACAGTATTTTTTTCTCTACTGATTAATAAATTTTTGATTAGCATATTTTTACGTATAATAAAGCATTATTAGTTTTATAACATTAATTTAATAGAAAGAAATGTTTTAATTACTCTACATACGTTCATATTTTTATAAATAATATAATTAGAATGGTAATTAGAATTAATAACAGTATTTTTTTTCTCTACTGATTAATCCATTTTTGACGTTCATATTTTTACGTTTAGTAAAGCATTAGTAGTTTTATAACATTAATTTAATAGAAAGAAATGTTTTAATTTCCATACATACGTTCATATTTATATAAATAATATAATTAGAATGGTAATTAGAATTAATAACAGTATTTTTTTCTCTACTGATTAATAAATTTTTATTAGCATATTTTTACGTATAATAAAGCATTATTAGTTTTATAACATTAATTTAATAGAAAGAAATGTTTTAATTACTATACATACGTTCATATTTATATAAATAATATAATTAGAATGGTAATTAGAATTAATAACAGTATTTTTTTCTCTACTGATTAATAAATTTTTGATTAGCATATTTTTACGTATAGTAAAGCATTATTAGTTTTATAACATTAATTTAATAGAAAGAAATGTTTTAATTACTATACATACGTTCATATTTATATAAATAATATAATTAGAATGGTAATTAGAATTAATAACAGTATTTTTTTCTCTACTGATTAATAAATTTTTATTAGCATATTTTTACGTATAATAAAGCATTATTAGTTTTATAACATTAATTTAATAGAAAGAAATGTTTTAATTACTATACATACGTTCATATTTATATAAATAATATAATTAGAATGGTAATTAGAATTAATAACAGTATTTTTTTCTCTACTGATTAATAAATTTTTGATTTACATATTTTTACGTATAATAAAGCATTATTAGTTTTATAACATTAATTTAATAAGAAGAAATTTTTTTTCCATGCATAAGTAAATATTTATATGAATAATATTATTAGAATAAAAATAATTAAAATTAATAACAGTATTTTTTTTTTCTATACTGATTAATCAATTACTTATGTGCATACTTTTACGTTAAGTGAAACATTTTTAGTTAAATAAAACTAATTTAATGGAAAAAATATTTTTTGAATTTTTATGCATATGTTAATATTTATATGAATAATATATATAGAATTCGATGCTTTTACCTATTTTCAAGAATACTATTCGGACTCTATACAAGATTTTTGCAGGAAAAGTTAATATTTTTAAATTTTACGCATGATTTTTATCAAACAAGTGTGATTTTTTTTAAATTGCGACGTTTTACCTTTAATTCTTACCATTTAAAAATGGCGCATTTCTAAAGGGGGCACAGAACCGAAGTCAAAACCTTGGTCCCAAGTTTAAAGGATAGCTATTTTTGTGCAATTATTTAAAGTTTGTTAAAAAAGTAAAGAAAGAAGGTTGTTAGAAAAGTAAGTGTAAGTTTCTGAGGTATTTTATTTCATGTGTGAATTTATTATTTTTGCCAAATAATTTATAAGCATTCAATATTTAAAAAATTTCAAATTATTTATTTCTGATTTATTTATTTTAAATGAAAATTAAGCAGAAATTAGCAACGGTTAGCAGTGATTTTTCTAATTTATTTGCAACAAATTAATAAAATTCAATTCAGGAAAATTTGTTTTAACTTAATCATTCCGAAAATCATAATACCAAACTGTGTTTTAAGTATTGAGCAATTGTCTTCATAGGTGTACAATTTTAAATCCTCGTGAACGATACCTTTTAATTAAGCTGAGTTTTCACTATGAAAAAATTATATCGGGTAAAAATAATATAACTAATAAAAAGTTTATCTTAATAAAATGAACAAAAGTAAAAATCAAATTAAAACCATCAGCTTACCTTCGAGAATAACTTTCCATAGTGAGATTTGTAATTATTTAATTTAATTAATTATTAATTAATTATTAATTATTAATAATTAATTCATTATTAATTATTAATAATTAATTAATTATTAATAATTAATTAATTATTAATAATTAATTAATTATTAATAATTAATAATTCTAATTTGAACTAAAATAAAATACAATAAAAGACAATAGAGTGTAAAATAATTTATGTGCTCATTCTAACAGAATTATACAAACGATGACATCAAATTAAACTTTTAGTTTTCCATTAAGGTCGATGTTCCACAGTGAGATTTGTAATCACTTATTTTTACTTACTCTAATTATAACTAAAAACTTTGGATACCTTTACGATATGTACTGTTAATATTCATGACAATTTTCGCATTTCCATTTATTTGATTGGATGCACAGCTTGCACCGCTATTGTAACTGTGGGTAAACATTTCTCGAAAGATTAAGTTTTGCGACATGATTTTCTCCATTTTTTTAAAAATTATTATTTTAAAATTTATGAACATTCATAACATTATATGCTCATTGTTAAATTGTTTCTAATGACAAGCAAAGTTCGCCAGCCATTTACCTTGCAATTTAAGTCAGAAAGGAGCGCCATTTGTTCGACGAAAAAGCAAGCTATGGTGAAAGTGCGACTTAAAATGGCAATACCACCTGTAGTTAAAACCTATACTTCCGACTACGCCAAAGCAGTGAAGATGATACAGTGAAGATGATATGATGTTGGCTATATCGTAAGTAATGCGCCTCGGCTGCCTCTACTTACTGTTTGTCTACGATAGGTACTCTCAACTCTGCCAAACATTCGTCTGGAGCTGTGGCGGTGACTATGGTAACTGGGTATGGTAAACCACAGCATCATTATGGCTCGCCATCCATTCTACAACCTTCGAGGTTATGGCATTATTTGAGATGGAGAAATAGAACTTTATAACTTTCAGAATTTTTTTTTCTCAAAAATGTATAAATTATGCTGTTAGTAATTTTAGACAAGTAATTTGATAGTGAACGTATGTCTGTGTTAATAATTTTTTTATTAGCACAGACATTATAATATTCTTTTGTTATTATTTATGCTGGTGACAACTAATTTGAATGATGCTGAAATTTTTTTTTTAACTTAAATTACTCTAAAACCAAGATATTTATCAAAAATATTTAAACAAACAAATTTATGATACTTAACTACCTTTCAAAAAATACTAATTGCGAAATGACATTTAAATAATTTGTGAGAAGAAATCAATAATACCATCTTTATTTTTCTAAGTGGATAATGATCGATGGATTACTATTTGGATGACAATCTTGAAGTTAATATGTTTCGAAAAATATAGACCAGGAGATTAAATATCAAACATAAATTTATTTGTGAAAATTAATAAGAATAATTCAAATCATTTATAGATTCCCCCCCCCCCCACAGTTATATTAAGTCGAGAAAATAATAATTGGCAGTTGAGAGAGAAAAAGCTTTTAAGAGAACAATTTGAAAATAGCAATAGAGATGAATAAATTTCGGTGCCTGTTATTGCCTTGATAGCATAATACGTAAAATATTATTCCTACCACTAACGATTCTGAGGATTGGTAGAAAACTGGTAAAACGAAACTTGTTAAAAAAAAAAAAAATTTTTAAAGTATAGAAACGTTGATGAAAAAAAAATTTAAAAGGGAATTCTAAAAACTGATAAAACACAATGTTAAACAGATTTTTTTTAAGTATAGAAATGGTGATGAAAAATATTGAAAAAGGAATTCTGAAAACTGATAAAACCAAACTGTTAAATGGATTTTGTTTTAAAGTTTAGAAAAGATGATAAAAAAAATTTAAGAGTGAATTCTGAAAACTTATAAAACAGAACTGTTAAGCAGATTTTTTTTTAAAAATATACATAGAAACGTATGAAAAAAAAATTGAAAATTGAATTTTAAAAACTGATAAAACAAAGCTGTTTAAGTAATTTCTTTAAAGTATAGAAACGCTGATGAAAGAAACATTCATAAGGAAAAAATTCAAAGTAACAAATTTAAAAGAGAAATAAATTATAAGGTATTAAAAGCCAACACACACCGTACAATTCGACTGTTGCTTTGTAACAGTATTTTGTTTGTGACACGTTGTTTTGAGAACAGATCGAAAACTGAAACTTTTCCAATATAATTCTTAGATTTAAAATATATTTTCGAAGAAGTTACCATTAAATTCTTAAATATTGCATACTTGGCTTGTAATTTCCACGCATATTTCTGCAACCCGCATGCGTTTCGGGCTTCCCGCATATCCGTTTTGTAATATAAAAAGGACGGGAAATCTAATGAAATCCAAAAATTTTATTTTTCCCTACACTATGCAATTCATATATAATAAAAATGTATTTATTGTGATCATTCATTTCATGCACCCATAAATGTCCCAGGTGTGCGCTCTTTTCTTGCACCTGTGAAGGTTTCATTTGAAGAAAAATATTCGAAGGAGATCTTAGAATCTGATAAAAAAAAATTATATTCTCTTTTCGCTCCGGCTGCTCAGTGCGCGTCTCACAAAGCGAAGGGAAAGTAAAGGGGTTTACAAAGTAGGAATGGGTAATTTTTTTAAATTTTTTTTTTTTATTCTGTTTCTCGAAAATTCTAGATCACTACGGTCACAATGATACACTTATTTTTCTTTATATTCTATTTAATATTTTTAATTCATTAAGTTTTCTTCGTTTTGTTTTTATATCATTTTGGCACGAGGATTCGTATAAGGACCTCTACTTTCGCCATCTTGTGTTTAAGGTTAAGTTTTTAAATTGTGATTTATTGATACTTTCTTTAGGGTACAACAAAATTTTGATGATAAAGTGTTATTAAACAACTCAATACCTTTTTAAAAAGAAAGATAGGAAATAAAGGAGTCACTTAGTTAGTTTATGAAAAATAGCGCTCGATTATTTTTTGAATTTCTATGATTTGATGAATATGATATGATTTGAAAGTAATAAATAATGTGACTTGTGGTCTAGAGCAGTGTTTCCCAAACTTATGACTTTTGTGTACCCTTTCTAAATTTTTCGTAACGCTGTGTACCACTAATACAAAATGAATGTATTTTTTACTGTAAAAAAATTGCCCAAAAGTTAAAAATCACAACTGGCTGTTGATACCCTTAATTATTAACTTTTAAATCTGCAAAAAATAGCCCATAGAAAAATACGTCATCGTAAATTTTATAGTTTTAAATAAAATTTTGTGAAATTTTCGTTTGTTGCAGGATATGTTGCATAAGAACACGTACCCCCGCTGAACTGTTCCCGTACCCCTGGGGGTACGCGTACCACACTTAGCGAAACACTGGTCTAGAGCAATGGTCCGCGGACCCGTCCGTGGGACAAATGGTACCGAGTCGAAAAAGGAACATTGAATTATTTCCTTTTTGTTTACCCTGGTGTATTTTTCTCTGGTTTGTGTAACTTTTTATGGGCTGGAAAGCTGAGAAGAAACTTAATCTTGAGATAAACTTAAAACTAAAATCCGTCCTTAAATCCTTACCCATACCACGCATGTAACTGTATTTTGGTTTGAAGGCATGTTTAAATCAAATTAAATTCAAATTATGAAATCTTAACCATCTAAAATGTAAGCAATCAACGTCCATCAACCATTCCACCTTCTGCGGGTCGCGGTAAAATTATCAAACGTTGACCGGTCCGCGGCGTTAAAATGGTTGGTCAGCACTAGTCTAGAGCAAGTAATTTAGAACTACACGTTTCTCAGTTTTTAGATTTTTTTTACAATCTAATTTTATTGCAGTTTAAACTAATTAAGATGACGCTAAAGAATTCTTTTAACGTTAATTGCAAAAAATGAATAAATAAATAAAAATCATAAATCTTAAAACAGGTAACTGAATACTGTTTAACTACCTGTTGATTGCAGGATTGTAATGATTTAATTTTGTCAAATAATAATAATAAGGGAATCTAAAATATCACACGCCTCGTATCTCATATTGTAATTAGGTGGCGGCCTTATATTTTAGATCAAGGATGGGCAAACTACGGCCCGCGGGCCAACTGTGGCCCACCGGAGGGTTTTATCCGGCCCACGGATAGAATTTTAACTTACCAATCCGTAGCGAATATAAGCAATATGCATCCATTTTCTTGTTTACTTTGTATAAAGCTATGTTTGTTCTTTTTTTTTTCTTTTTGTACAGACGACTTTTTTTACTTTCTCTATTATTATTTTTTTTTGCAATAAGCAAATTTGGCAAAAAAAAGGCTTGTCAAGTGACACAGTAGCAATCAACCATCTAAAATGTAAGCAATCAACGTCCATCCCCCATTCCACCTTCTGCGGGTCGCGGTAAAATTATCAAACGTTGACCGGTCCGCGGCGTTAAAATGGTTGGTCAGCACTAGTCTAGAGCAAGTAATTTAGAACTACACGTTTCTCAGTTTTTAGATTTTTTTTACAATCTAATTTTATTGCAGTTTAAACTAATTAAGATGACACTAAAAAATTCTTTTAACGTTAATTGCAAAAAATGAATAAATAAATAAAAATCATAAATCTTAAAACAGGTAATTGAATACTGTTTAACTACCTGTTGATTGCAGGATTGTAATGATTTAATTTTGTCAAATAATAATAATAAGGGAATCTAAAATATCACACGCCTCGTATCTCATATTGTAATTAGGTGGCGGCCTTATATTTTAGATCAAGGATGGGCAAACTACGGCCCGCGGGCCAACTGTGGCCCACCGGAGGGTTTTATCCGGCCCACGGATAGAATTTTAACTTACCAATCCGTAGCGAATATAAGCAATATGCATCCATTTTCTTGTTTACTTTGTATAAAGCTATGTTTGTTCTTTTTTTTTTCTTTTTGTACAGACGACTTTTTTTACTTTCTCTATTATTATTTTTTTTTGCAATAAGCAAATTTGGCAAAAAAAAGGCTTGTCAAGTGACACAGTAGCAATCAACCATCTAAAATGTAAGCAATCAACGTCCATCCCCCATTCCACCTTCTGCGGGTCGCGGTAAAATTATCAAACGTTGACCGGTCCGCGGCGTTAAAATGGTTGGTCAGCACTAGTCTAGAGCAAGTAATTTAGAACTACACGTTTCTCAGTTTTTAGATTTTTTTTACAATCTAATTTTATTGCAGTTTAAACTAATTAAGATGACACTAAAAAATTCTTTTAACGTTAATTGCAAAAAATGAATAAATAAATAAAAATCATAAATCTTAAAACAGGTAATTGAATACTGTTTAACTACCTGTTGATTGCAGGATTGTAATGATTTAATTTTGTCAAATAATAATAATAAGGGAATCTAAAATATCACACGCCTCGTATCTCATATTGTAATTAGGTGGCGGCCTTATATTTTAGATCAAGGATGGGCAAACTACGGCCCGCGGGCCAACTGTGGCCCACCGGAGGGTTTTATCCGGCCCACGGATAGAATTTTAACTTACCAATCCGTAGCGAATATAAGCAATATGCATCCATTTTCTTGTTTACTTTGTATAAAGCTATGTTTGTTCTTTTTTTTTTCTTTTTGTACAGACGACTTTTTTTACTTTCTCTATTATTATTTTTTTTGCAATAAGCAAATTTGGCAAAAAAAAGGCTTGTCAAGTAAACACGCACTTTTAGATTAGAGGTATTTGTATGGATTTAAATAATTTATTGGGCTACAATTTAAAATTTGAAAGAAATCAATTCATTAGTTCTAAAGAAATAATATTTTAAAAATATTTGAATAAAAAAAAAGGATGACATTAAAATAAATAGTTTTGGCATGCAATCTATCTGTAATATCGAATTAAACCATTAGGCTTAGTGGTTAAAGGCTGTCATTGTGAAGAACTAGCGCTCGATCATCAGTGGCGGCTTGAAACCCACTCAGCTTCATATCGATGAATACCAGCTGATCAGGGAAATAAAAGCGGCTTTGGTATAATACCACAATCACACCTAACCACAATGCCATAACCGCGATTGGTCAAGTTGGTCAAGTCGCGAAATGGCGAGGCTTAAAACGGTGCTTCAAACGAAATTGAGAGGCAAAAACGCTGACCGATATCATTACACAGTTCTAATACATGTTTTAAAATCCTCGTCAATCACGAAGTCAAAATAATACTCGAATTAAAGGTTGCGAACTAATAATTAAACAGAGAAATAAACAAAAACGCTACAAAATCTTTGGAATCACTATTGTTAAAGGGGGAATAAAGATGTCAAAACTAGTTTTGATTACGTGAAAATGAAAAGATGAATAGAAAGTAATTTTTAGAAATACCTTCCAGCTTCAACCGACAAGCAAACGAGTTTCATACATTTTAGACTTATCTTCCTCAATAGTGATTTTTCAGTTTCATTAACGTTTTGCCTTCTCCTCATTTATTCCTTTATTTAGTCTCCAAGTATGTATAAGTTTCAGATATTATTTTTAACAAGTTTTCTAAAATTATGTATATTAAAGATAGTGTTTACCAAACAATTGAATAATATTTAGATGGCACTAAAATAGTGAGTACATCTCTAAGTTGGCCACATTTGTAACATATTTAACTTCTGAGTGGCTATGCCGAAGGACAAAAAAGTTACTCTTTTTGAACAATTTGTTCAACTTTTCAGAACAATTTTAAATTTTTACAATTTTTTAAAAATTTAGATTTAAATAGTCTGCATGCAATTTCAATAAACAATATTACATATAATAATCATTTAATACATATTAAATGACTTAATTGTTATATTAAATATTTATTATTTATTAATATTGTTAGAACACATTGCATTGTCAAATTGTTATGATGCCCTGGAATCTTGTTTTATTCATATGAATGTTGATTTGCTTGTTAGCGACATTAGCTCTCGATAGCGCTTGGAAATGCATTTTAGCCAGATTTTCCCCTCGCCGCAACGGTAGTTTTTCTTGTTTTAATTTTTATCATCTTTTTTTTTTTTTTTCTCTCTTGGCTACTGTGGTTTTTCTAGCTTTGTTTCTTACTTTTACTTTTCAATTTTTCCTCGGCGACTTTACGTTTTTTCACTCACTTTAGTTTCTTGAAAATTGGTGCCTACTTTTGATGGCTCAAAGCATGTCTTCTGTTTTTTCCAATTTGTAAATTTTCGAAGTTCTAATTTGTATAATGAAATTTTTTTAATCAAGTAATATTGTATTACCATTACGGAGTTAGAGTTAGAGAAATGCTAAAATTATTTCTGAGTAATAAGTTAAAATTGGCGCCTTATTAAATACATTTCTAATAACTTTATTGCGCAATAAATGAAATACACGTTTATTTCAAAACACTGTTACAGAATTTCTTGGAATCAATTTCACTGGCATCAATAAAACATTTTTAGGTGATTTGACTTGGCGTCAATATAAATATTTAAAAACAGCCAGACAGGCGCCACACGTGGCTCTCTATGATAATTCAACAACTTCTCAACATTAAAAGCACACATTAAAAATATATACCCAAAAAATCATTTGCTCTAGAATGTTCTGACAATGCAAAAAAATAGCATTCTAAATCATTTAAAATTGTTTTGAAACCTTAAATATCTCGTCTGATGCTCAAAATACTTTTTATTTTCCGTAAAAAGTCATAAATGATCTTACGCAAAAGAAAATCACACAGATATTACATACGAATAATATTTATCGTTGACTAAATAAATCATAAAAATTTACAATTGTATGTGAAGTATACAATCTATTCCTATTTTTTCAAATGGTTTCAAAGAATAATAATTTGATATATATATATATATATATATATATATATATATATAGTTTTTCTTTCGTAAATTGGTGACATTGATCATACATTTGTCATTATAATTACTACTACTATACTATTGTCATTATAATAAAATATATGTATAAGTTTAGTAAGTCGTATATTATTTAGAGCAATAGTTTGTATGATAAAATGCTATTTCCATACATTATAATTATGTGTGATTAGAAATGAACTTAAAATGACAAAAAATGAAGTATAAATTTTTTTATTAAGCTTCAAATAGATCATCTGTGACTTGAATTGATCAAGCAATTCAATACACTTTTTTGAAACAAAAAACTCTTACTATTTTTTTACAGAAACTAAACTTTGCAGCAAATATTACTGAATAAAGCAAAATGGATAATAAAATATATTGTTGAATTATTTAATGATAATAAAAAATATTGTTGAATTATTAAAAAACCCAATCAATTCTTATTATTTTAAATAAAACTATAATATTTTTTTTTTCCAATTCGATTAGAATTGATCAAATAACTCATCCGTCTTTTTTAAATTATTTTTGTGAAGGAACTGAGATTTGCAGCGAATATTGCTGTATAAATCAAATTGCATAGTTAAATAATGAATGATACTACATTATTAAATAGCTCAATTTATTCACAGTATAGTAAATAAGACGGCTTATTCAATTTTATTACTCATCTTACAAAGTGCGTAGCTAGATTTTTAAACAAAATATAAGCACCTTTTATGTACTTTTTAAGCACTCAAAAAATATTTTTAATCACTTTCCAAATATATATATATATATATATATATATATATATATATATATATATATATATATATATATATATATATATATATATATATATATATATATATATATATATATATATATATATATATATATATATATATATATATATATATATACATACATATATATATATATAATAATTGGGATCTGTGCAGTTATAAGAATTAGTTTTTTCTATTGTTTAAAGTTCTTAATTTACAAACATAAAATCAATAAAATTCAAAAACAATCTCAAAAACTTTACTTAATTATGATAAAATAATTAGTTTCCGATAAATATTGCAGAGAAAATTGTGAAAATCATGCATTTTTCGTAATTTAGAACGACAATGGACACGGCAAAGAAAATAACTCTTTTTAAAAGATAGAGAATTAAACACTTTTTACTAACCCCGAATAAAAAAAGATACTTTAAAAAAGACTTTTATAAAACGTTTTTATAAAAAGACTTTTATAAAACGTAAGTCAAAAATCAGCACCTTTAAGCATTTTTTAGAAACGCTACGTACTCCGTCTTATGCTTGACTTTTTCAAATAATCGAAACGATTTTTTTTTTCAAATAATCGAAAAATAATGTCCTGGAAAAAAAAGTTTAAAAAAAAAAAAAAAAAAAAAAAAGTAGAACAGACCTGCTACCCCGAACAAAAAATGACGTAAGAAAAACATGCCGCACGTTCTATCTCCTACCTTTAATACCTTTAGCTCAGCATTTTTTTAAAATTATTGAAGTTATTGAGCAAAATTTTTTCACGTGACAAAATTTATCTTGAAATGAATTTTAAATAAAAATAAACAATTCCAAAAATTTAACTCTGTTCGTGGTCTTATAAACACTATGTTAAATACATCAAAAAAATTATTTAACGTATACAATACTATGAGATAATTTCAACTAAGATACATTTTAAAGTAGGCTTGGTAAGTTTATGTTGTGGTGAATATATAATTCAAAATCAATTTTACTAATCCAAAAATAACGTTAAAACTACTCTTGGAATTGTGTGTGGAACAGGATATAATTTTAAGTCGTTTGAATAGAAACATGATGACATTTTAAATGAGACACTGTGAATTTATGTTGTGATGAATATATAATTCAAAATTAATTTTACTAACCTAAAAATAAAGTTAAATTCGCCTACCACTTAAAAAACATTTTTTTACAAAATGGAGCAAGTTGGCATCTCTGCTTTAGGGATACTTTGTTTATTAAACCAGGTACTAATCCCTACCTTGTTGTCCCGCAGTGGACTGATCGTTAAGACACGGTTCCCAGCAGATCACCGAAGTCAAGCATCACTGACTGCGGTCAGTGTGCAGGTGGGTCACCACTTGGATCAGTCTGCGTAGGGACCGAGGGTGTGCGGTATTGGTCCTCGTTAAACTGCGCTACCGTAAAGTGCTCGACTTCGCGTGCAGGTCGTTGGGCTACCGAAGCAGAGGTGCCATCCCATCTGCAGAGGATCAAAATTGTGATGGCATGTCTTCGGATCATCCTCAGGGATGTTTCCCAGACCGTCGCCAATAGCCCATCGTACAGCTCTAGTGCGACGTAAATGAACCACAACAGCCCTACCTTGTTTCGGACTTTTTCTATCAAAACCACACTTGGAATTGTGTATGAAACAAGATATAATTTTAAGTCGTTTGAATAGAAGCATGATGACATTTTAAATTAGACTTTGTGAGTTTATGTTGCAATGAATATATAATTCAGAATCAATTTTGCTAATCTATAAGATTAAATTCACCTACCACTAGAAAATATTTTTTTACAAAGTGAAGCAAGTTGGCATCTCAGCTTTAGGGATACTTTGCTTATTAAACCAGGTACTATTCCCTACCTTGTTTCGGACTTTTTCTATCAAAACCACACTTGGAATTGTGTATGGAACAGGATATAATTTTAAGTAGTTTGAATAGAAACATGAAGTTTAAAAAGAAAAGAAAAGAAAAAGAAGGGGGGAAAAGAGAAAGAAAATTGAAATAGATGGAGAAGCTGAGAGCTTTCACTTTGTTTTCTACTTACAAGATGTTTAAGTCAATGAAGGGGCTACGCAGGTGTGTGTATGCAGGGTTCAAGTATTCACACACACCTGCTGTCTATTCATCTTTTTACCCTCTTTGTTCTTTTCTTCCTTTTATTTATTTATTTTATTTTTCTTCAAAATAATAAAGAGTTTGTATAAAATTGGATGGAAAGTAAATTTACCGAAAGAATGAAAACTCTGAACTATGTTTATGCTGTCAATAGATGTAAATTAAATTTAATCCAATTGAAATTCCATGATAATATTTAAATAACAATTCATCGGGTGGAAATTATTTATCTTATTCTTTTAAATTTTTAATTGTTCGTAATTTTCTTTAAATTTTCACTAAAAATTAATATTAATGTTCATTAACTCCTGCTGTTTATTAATCTTTTTACCCCGCTTTAGTTGATTATTTATTTGTTTATTTTTAATTTTTTTTTTTTTTAAATCTAAAATGAACGGAAAATAAATTTAATGAAAGATTTGAAAGTATTAAAAATTAAATGTTCTCTAACAAAATCTTTTTAACCCCCCTTTTTTTAATTTATTTTCATTTTTAAAAAAAAAAACAGAAAGATATTTCATGAAATTGAATAAAAAATAGATTTAATGAAAGGAGAAAGACACTGAACTATGTTTACGCTGTCAATAGATGTAAACTATCCTTTAGAAATTTCGGGAAAATATTTGAGTTACAATTCTAAGTTTTCATCGAGTTAACTAACATACTTCCAAATTTTTTACTCTTATGTATCTGAATTTCCCATCGAGTTAACTTATGCACCCGGTTTTACCTCACCAGTGGTGTTAGATCGTCTAATTTAAATTTTTCTAGAAAAAAAAAATCATTTATAAAAAGAGTAGTACATCTATGATTTTGCAGGAAAGATATACTGAACATAACTAAACAAGGAATATCTTGATTAAAACTGACAGTTTCTAGGTCAAATAGATTAGCTCCAAGAGGCTTTCGAATCATAGCTCCCCGGTTTTTAAAAACTTTTCCATCCTATTTTTGTGATTTCAATCTTATTCAGGGCATTCTCAGGGCATAGAGCGTTCACCTTTCAATGAGGTGCACCAGGTTCGAATCCCAAAGATAGCTGGTCGATACGAATTCCGCATCCGGCTTGCACTGACTATAGTGCTGACGTAAAATATCCTCAGTGGTAGACGGATCATGGGTTAGAGTCCCCTTGCTGTTAGGCTAACCGTGGGAGGTGTTCGTGGTTTTCTTCTCCATGTAATGAAAATGCGGGTTAGTTCCATCAAAAAGTCTACTAGGAAGGCAAATTTCTACTAATACTACTTAATCTAAGAGTTCCTTTGCCTTCTGCTTTCTAGATTTCTTTCAAAATTACAAGGTACCGGAATTGAACATTAATAGCCGTAAGCCCTAAAAATTGGGTCGGCTGTTCAGCGTTGGTTATAAAAAAATTAAATAAAAATAAATTTAAAAAATGTGGATATCTCAAAAGAATTTGTTTTGCTAAATAAAGTATATTGACTGTATATTAAAGCAAAAATTTTATTTCTGTATTTTCAACGAAATTTTATTTCTACATTTTTCGAAACTTGTTGAAGGAAGGACCCAGCATAATAGTAAAACAGACAGATATAGCATATCAATAAAATCCTCCTATATTGGCTTAGAGTGCAAGATTTTTAAAGAATCGGCATTTTTTCGCAATTATCGTGTGTGCACAGTTAAATATTTACGTGAACACCGGGGATGTGAAACGGTATTAAAGAGATGTTGGCGCGGTTAGTTCCTTCCATTTAAGGCTGATTTTCGAAGCTCCGTCGTAGTATGAAATTATGCTTTTTTGCGAATAATATGCTGTTTTCATACCTGCTGTGAGTTTGCAACTGTTACTCATGACTGTTTGGTCAAATTTAGCTTATCTAAAGCTTGTACTGTCTATGCTTATTTTGAAAATGGCGCATAACGTCATTATGGAGAAAAGCCACAGTTTCGTGAAAATGAAAAGCGTCTGTGATCTAGTTTTTTAATATTCAAAAATTTACTTCAATGTTGCATTACCTGAGCTTCTAAAAATTTGCGAAAACTGAGAATAAGGCAGTGACTTTGATAATTTTCATCTAGGTGAAAAAATATCGCCAAATTGGCGATTTTTAAAAAAGTTTAATAGATTTTTAAATATTCAAGCTATTTGTATGTTCTAAAGCCCCCATAATTCTCCACCATCGGATTATATATATAATTTAAATCACCGCATTGCTTCAAGCAGGGGCGCCCATATGTTTGAATTTAGGGGGGGGGGGGGCTCATGAAAGAAAACGACAAATAGCTTAATGAATTAAAAAAATTAAGAATTTAGCTCACGAGTTGATAACTCGTCAATTCCTCCCTCAACGCACTAATTTGAGATGTACTGCATGTTTCTTACTTATATTAATTTATATTTATGTGTTTAGAAAATTGTTTTTTTTTTTTATTAATTTTTAAATTACGTATAGAATTAATATAAAAAAAACCATTGTTTGAATGCCTCGTATATTTTTAAAATTTATCTACAATAAAAAATTAAATTATTTTTTTTTAAAAAAAAGCTTTTTTTATGGTTTTGAACCTTGTCTTAATGTAAAATTATACATAGAAATAAAGTACTTTTTGCTTCATATAAAATTAACATACCTTTGTAGTTAACTTTATAATTATCCACTCAATTCTCACAAGTTACACGCAATATTTTATTTTTTACTTTTCCGTGCAAAACCATAGAAAAGTTGTGGATTTTAGGGAAAAAAATTATAAAATATTTTTTTGTTTTAATTGAATTTCCCCATCGGTGACTAATTTAAATTTTTATACGATCTTCTGGGTAGGAGGCTAAAATTGCTCTTTGTAGTCAATGTTTAAATTTAGAAACACTAGCACATAGGGTCCAGAGTTATAAGAGATTTGATATAGCGTTCTGACACAGCAAGAAAAGAACAAAAACTGAGTTAAAACAAAGAAGAAGTTGAAAAACAAAGAAAAGTGGAAACTACTTAATTTCTTTTGCTACAATGTGACAGTGATGGTTGAAGGGGCAATTTTAATGGGAGGGATCCTAAAAATCGTTTGAAATTCCAATTAGACTGTTCGGGAGGGACGTAAACCATCAATTCTTCGGAGAAATTGCTTAATTGCTCTCAATTATGATTATCGAATGCTGTCCGCGATTTATAGCATCATTTTCACAATATTATAAGCAGCGGTCCTCAATGTTTTTTTCGGCAGCGGAACTCTATATGAGGGATCTTCCTTTGGCGGAACCAGAAACATAATCAATAAATTTCATTATCATTTGCAAATATATTAATCAAAACACTATTAATTATTTTCTGAATTTAATTATTAACTGAAATTTTATTAATTGTTTCGGAAATATTTAATGAATGTATGAAGTATAAAAATTTTTCATAATATAGTTTTATCAATCGTCTCAAGTTATCATCATATCGTCCCAAAATTGGGTTTTATGTCAGAAAAAGGAATTTACAGGTCTGGAGCTGCATCTGATCCAGTTTATAATTTAATTTTAGTGTGTGCATAAATTGAAAAGGAATGAACTGAAATATGGTTTTCTTTGTAATAAAAAGGAGGAATTAGGAAATTAAATGTCGAAAATGGTTATCAGAGAAACATGCTTCTTCGTTGTTATTTTTATTTGATGCAATTTTTCATAAATGCATTATTCATTCAATATATTTTTATTAGAAAAAATACTTTTTTTAAAAAAAATTTTGCTTTTCTTTCTTTGCAAGCATTTAAATTAAATAATTTCCTAAAACTAACGAAAATATTAAATAAATAATGGATAATTAATTGAATAAAAATTTAGCTACAGACTTAGAAATTCGGAACTGATTGCACATGTCATCGGCACTCCTGTGACCTAGTTTTCCACGGAACACCAATTGGGAACCCCTGATCTATAGCATCATATAGGATATAGTTAGTTTTTGACGAGTTGAACTTCTAAAAACATGCTTTGTAATAAAGTAAAGCAACCGGATAGAGTAAATAATAATAATAATATATAATTTTTTAATTGCTTCGATATACACCTTTTAATCTTGTATAACTCTTGTGTAACTATATATATCCCATAATAAATCGGTGCCAATCAATCGGTGCTACGTAATCATGTACTACATGATTGCGTAGAGTTGATTAGCACCGATTTATTATGGGATACATATAGTTATAGCATCATATAGGATATAGTTAGTTTTTGACGAGTTGAACTTCTTAAAACATGCTTTGTAATAAAGTAAAGCAACCGGATAGAGTAAATAATAATAATAATATATAGTTTTTTAATTGCTTCGATATACACCTTTTAATCTTGTATAACTCTTGTATAACTATGTATATCCCATAATAAATCGGTGCTAATCAATCGGTGCTACGCAATCATGTACTACATGATTGCGTAGAGTTGATTAGCACTGATTTATTATGGGATACATATAGTTATAGCATCATATAGGATATAGTTAGTTTTTGACGAGATGAACTTCTAAAAACATGTTTTGTAATAAAATAAAGTAACCGGATAGAGTAAATAATGATATATATTTTTTTAATTGCTTCGATATACACCTTTTAATCTTGTGTATGATTGTGTAGAGTTGATTATCACCGGTTTATTAATGACTACCTTCTTTTTTACCTTCTTAATGACTCTTCTGGTATTCAGCTAGTTAAAGAACGATTTAAACGAAGAAAAAAAAATTTGTAGTTTATTTTATTTTTATTTTATTAAATAAGAACTTCGAACTTCACTATGGTTATTTAAAGTTAAGGAAATTCAACAACCATCTGTAATGGCTACTTTATGCTATCTGAAAATTTCATGTTTATAAATTCCACCGCCGCAAAATGCTTATAAGAAACAAACAAAAACGCCACGGTTTCATAGCGAGAATATGAAGCCTTCACAAACAAGTAATCCATCAAAATACGTGGAAATGAAAAACAACCTATCTACTTAATGGTACTTCTTCTCTTACATCACTCACTGTTCTTTTAACTATTTGAGGAAGAAGAAAAAATTATAAAATATTTGAAAAAATACTCGAAAACTTAGCAAATAACGATGGAAAAAAAATAGATAAAAACAACAAAAAACACCATCAGGGAGTTGCGACGCAGACAAAATCCTGAAGCCACGCTGTCTGTTCCTAGAACACCTGTGAGAGCAAGAGAGAAAAAAAATACAAAAGAAAGAAGAAAAAAAAAGAAAAAAAAATATTGAAGAAAATATCAGCAAAGAAAATGAGGTAAGACCTTCCCTGTGTGCCAAGATAGGCCGCGGAGAACTTAGCAATTAAGATGAACAGTATAATACGTCTTTCCTCTCTCGCTGTGCGTTACTAAATGTAAGAGCCAGAGATACCCGCAGGAATGTCAAGGATAACCAGCCATCTACTATGAGAAAATGAGCCTTAAAAATGATATTTAGGATAGAAATAAAACAAAATTAAACAGCTCGGATAGAGGAGAAAATAAAAAACACTTTTTTCCCCCTCAGCTGTCATTGTCTGTAGATGTTTTTGTAGGCGTCAAGCCGTCTAGTGAAAAAGCACAGCAAGCTCCGTAAATGATGGTTGAAAATTGTTTTTTTCTGGAAAAAAAAGTTTTTTTTTTCAGACAGCGCGTTGCCATTTTATGGAGTGGTTCTCTGATTACAATCTTGAGAGGCTTTCGAGAGAAGAAAGAAGAAAAAAAATGGGGAAAAAAAATAGTCTTCGTGCATTTATTAATATATATATATATATATATCGATACACGAATGTTATGTCTGTCAGCGCACTAAACAACGGCGGGTCAACATTAGGGTTATCTACTTGATAAGGTTTGAAACTCTCACCAAATTTCGCTCCAAAGGGCAAAAAATAAGAAGAAAAATTTAATTTCTCGAATGAATCATAAAGAATACAAGAAAGACATGGAAGAAAATACGTAAATAATTTTTTTTTAAAGAGAAGAAAAAAAATTTATAATAAATAGAATATTTAGAAATATAATAAATAAAATATAAGAAAATATTAAAACATTTTATAACAAATTACAAATTTTAAAGAAAAACTAAAAAGCTGCAAAATAAAATGTGGAAAAGATATAATCTCGTCGTCAGCTCACACGATTATATCTACACAAAAAAAAGCAATATATATGCATCATGCAGATGTTTATCTCCTCTCAAAATATAAAGTACGTATTATAATTACAGTTACGCTCTTTAAATCGACCTAGAACCCGCTCTATTATTACTTTGGTACTGTATGACTTTCATTTACACTAGAGCTACACAATGGGCTACTGGCGTCTGTTTGGGAAATATCCCTGAAAATGATCCGCATACAAAATAAATGAATCGCATTCCGTTTTAAAGGAAGAACACATTCCATCCGCAGATCGTAATTTTAACCTGAACCAGAGCACGATCAATCTCCGATCCAGAACTTCAAGAGGTATTGATTTGTTATGAGAACTTGGAGGGCTTCATGATATGACAGATTTATCTTGCACCAGTCACCATTTTTGTGCACGAGGAGTCTTCGGCGGGCGCGGATCAAACTCTCGATTTCTTGGACATGGACCCCACGCCCTACCTGCCAGATTGTGAAAGTTACCGTATTTTTAGTTTTATGGGAACACCAAAAGCTCGGTAATTTTTAACGAAGTTCTTTGGTGATGATTTTGATAAAATTAACAGTAAAATATAGTTTAATAATACAGTGAAATTTTTTTATATTTTAACATGATACTTTCGGGCATGGCATAAAAACTGTTTATTCGGTTAAATTTACTGCTCAGATTATTATTATTATTTTTTTGTAATTTAATTATTATTACCCATTGAAAAATGGGCCAAACGAAAAAACAAAAGGATTCTGTTCGCAAATGCAAGCATGAAGCCCGTCCCTCACTAAAGTACCAAAGTGGTTAAGAGAATTGAAACCTACCGAAGAGCGAATGGTGACTCACCGAACCCCTTTCATGCAAATACAAGAGCTGGGTGTTGATCACCAGTTAGAAATAAAAGGATCCATTGCCAACGTACCCAATAACTTGAAGAAGTTAATAGACAGTCTTCCACGCAATATAAATTAGTCATTTACTATTCATGTAAAATTGAGAAAAAAAAGCCTAGCTTTCAAATCATATTTCATGCATGAACTTGCGAATCCGAAATGGGTGTATGATGTAGCTTACTATCTCCATCAAACACCATTGTACCAATCCGAAAATCTTAATATTGATCCTTATTGGCTGTTCAATGTCTATTCAGTCATCCAAAGAATTTACACAGAATGCGTCTGAGCTGTATTCAAAATTGAGTATCGAGCAGATCAGGATTAACAGTTAAAGATGTTCAAGATAAAAACACAATAAAGAATTTTTTCCATAAACAAACAAAAAATTTAGCAACAACCATTTTGCCAATGGGTAACACAATTTTCTTCATTTTGTAGTGAATCGTAATTATCTATTTATTTATTTCAATCAACAGAATCATGCGAATTCATTAAATCACCTTAAATACAAAAATGTTTTAACTGAATATGCAAAGTTGAAGTATGGCTACATTTTAAGTTTTAAAGTAATTCTTTCGAAAAATTGATAATTTTGATAATTGATAATCCGCTTTGATAATTTTTTTAATAATTAGTGCGTTTAGTTTCATTATTTTTGGACCTATTTATTACAGATTCAAAAAAAAAAAATTAGACAACAACCATTTTGCCAATGGGTAACACAATTTCTTCATTTTGTAGTGAATCGTAATTATTTATTTATTTATTTCAATCAACAGAATCATGCGAATTCATAAAATCACAAAAAATACAAAAATTTTTTGACTGAATATGCAAAGTTGAAGCAGTGGCTACATTTTAAGTTTTAAAGTAATTCTTTCGAAAAATTTATAATTTTGATAATTGATAATCAGCTTTGATAATTTTTTTAATAATTAGTGCGTTTAGTTTCATTATTTTTGAACCTATTTATTACAGATTCAAAAAAAAAAAAAAAAAAAAAAAATTAGACAACAACCATTTGGCCAATGGGTAACACAATTTCTTCATTTTGTAGTGAATCGTAATTATTTGTTTATTTATTTCAATCAACAGAATCATGCGAATTCATAAAATCACAAAAAATACAAACATTTTTTGACTGAATATGCAAAGTTGAAGCAGTGGCTACATTTTAAGTTTTAAAGTAATTCTTTCGAAAAATTTATAATTTTGATAATTGATAATCCGCTTTGATAATTTTTTTAATAATTAGTGCGTTTAGTTTCATTATTTTTGGACCTATTTATTACAGATTCAAAAAAAAAAAAAAAAAAAAATTAGACAACAACCATTTGGCCAATGGGTAACACAATTTCTTCATTTTGTAGTGAATCGTAATTATTTGTTTATTTATTTCAATCAACAGAATCATGCGAATTCATAAAATCACAAAAAATACAAATATTTTTTGACTGAATATGCAAAGTTGAAGCAGTGGCTACATTTTAAGTTTTAAAGTAATTCTTTCGAAAAATTTATAATTTTGATAATTGATAATCCGCTTTGATAATTTTTTTAATAATTAGTGCGTTTAGTTTCATTATTTTTGGACCTATTTATTACAGATTCAAAAATTTTTCTAGACTCGACCTCATTTTTTAAAAATGTCATTTCCGAAACTTCATAATCCTTATTTTTATCATGTTTTCGAGTATGCTCTTAGGGTTATGGTTTCAATAAAAATGGATTTAATAAATGACGATCCTTCGGTAACATTTAAAGTGCCTAAATCTCTTAAGTTTACCCTTATTATTATTATTATTGTATTCCAATAATTGTAATTCAATTTTGATAATAAAAAAAATCATTATTCTAATTTGATAAAAAAATTATTAAATGATATAGATAAAAAATCATTAATTATAAAATTAAAAAAATTATCGAACTTAAAATACAATAATGTTTGCGAAAATTGCTGCACCATTAAGGAATTATCAGAAGTTAATAAAATGTATACCCCATATTGCTGATAGTAGTACAAACAAACATGCGCTGTCTTTTTGTATTTCTTAATCATTTATATTCCTAAGTTTAGTTCAATTTGCAATATTTCTTCACTAACACGAGTGAAAATATTGTTTCTAGAAGTTGTTTATCGAAGGTTTCGTCATCATATAAAATAATGCTTTTTTTGTGAATAATATGCTATTTTTATACCTGCTATGAGTTTGCATCAGTTACTCGTGACTGTTAGGACAAATTTAGCCTATCTAAAGTTCTATGTTTATTCTGAAAATAGCACAAAACGTAAACAAAAAAAAAAGCCATAGTTTTTAGGAAATGAAAAGCGATAGTGGTCAAATTTTTTAACATTTAAAAACTTACTAAAATTCTGCCTTATCTGGGTTTAATAAAAATTTTCAAAAACTGAGACCTATGCAGTTATTTTGATAATTTTCTTCTCTGCGGAAAAACGTCCTCAAATTGGCGATTTGTATTTTAAAAAATTTTAATAACTTTTAAAATATTCCAGTTATTTGTCTTTTTCAAAGCCCAGATAATTCATCACGGCAAGATGATATATATAGTTTAAAATCATCGTTTTGCTTCAGGTGAAAAGCACTTAAACTGAGGTTTTTTGTTTTTGTTTTTGCGACAGAGTTTTAAAAAACCATGTTAAATATTAGGTAATCATTATTAGCAAATAATCGTTAAGTATTGAGTGTAGCTAAATAATAATAATAAAAAGTTTCTTATTTGCTGTCATTACACTATTTATTGTTAATAACTTTAAAAAAAATTGAAAATATCAAGATTTGAATATTTTATCTTATCATATAGTTGAAAAAAAATAGATTTTAAAAATATCGCCTCATTCGCAAAATAATGTAAAGAACGAAATAATTGATAATATTCATGGGAGTAAATATTTAAGACCTAGTGAAGACTAAACTATATACCATAGACTTCTGGAAATTGAATGAAAACATAAAATGATTAAATATTCAAAACTTGATGCTCGTTAAAATTATTATCGCTAAAATTTCCATAACCGTCAAATTATAATCATCCATATTTTGACACAAATGTACATGAACAATATTTATTGAATAGACACATCGACCTAACTTTAATTTTTTGAATATGATAGACATAAATTGAAAATGACATAAAGTAGAGATTAAATAGAGATTTACTATAATATAGAGATTTAAAAATTTCATTTCAACTAAAACACTCTATTTGTTGAATCAAGAAGAATTTATTTCACAATAAGAGAAAAACCTTTGTGCTCTTATCACGTATTTCTTTGTTGTAATTGTAACAATTGTAATGTTATCGTTTTCTTTCGATGACTATTCTGAGAACAAAATATGGTTGAAACTACCAGAATATGGTAAAATTTACAGCGTTTCTGGCTCTGTGGGAACACCAAATAGCACTGTAATTTTTACCGAGCCGCTTTGCTAATGATTTTGGTAAATTTAAGAGTAAAATAGTATTTTATAATATGCCTTGAATTTTATAGTAAATGGAATAAAATTTGATAATTTCATAAGGATACCTTAGATCATAACATGAAACAGATTTATTCGGTTACATTTACCTTTCAGTTTTGTATTTATACTAAATGTGTGGTGATGTTTTTCCGTATGAACGGAAAAAACAACAAATGAATGTATACCGCATATTTAGTGATTTAAATACCGTAAATGTTTGTTTTATTAACTAGAATTAAGTTCTTTTTCTTTTAACCAGAAATGTTATTACTAAACAGTGCTGTAATTTTTACTGAGCTTTTGTCCCCATAGAAAATTAAATACAATGATGCTATATCGCTTTATTTCTGGAATGCTGCCCTATCAAATGTGTGATTTGAAAGTCAACCGATCACATCTATTTAGAATTGCTAAGAATCTATTAAGAAATTATTTAAATCCTAAGGATTGATTTAAAGTTTATGCAAAGGAACTTTCGCAACTTCATAGCATTTAACAAAAGGACTAAGACTCTTAAACAGAACTAAAACTCTTATACATTTTAATGACTACACTTATTGTATTGTGATATAAAAATGATATACAAATAATGTTTTTAAACAAGTTACTTATTTTTAAAATCTGTATTAGATTGAAATACGTTATCAGTTTTGTTTACATTTTTAACTTGAGCCCTTGATTAAACCCTTGAGAAACCATTGTAAATTAATTTAATTTATACATAATTTATAATCTTACTGTTTTATTATGTAATTGCATTAAAATGTATTAAGTATTTTAAAATACATTCAGTTAACTTCAAATTGAACTTTCAATATAAATTAATTTTTAAAAAAATATCAAATTAAATTTTTGTTCAACGGCCTTAATGGAATCGGACGTTAAATATGTGTAATAGTTAATGAGACGCTTTTTCTTCCGGTGTATTTTTTCGTGACGTGGCAAGAAGAATCCCTTTTCCATTTGTCAAAAATCCATTTTTTTCAATAATGTCAAAAATCCAAAGGAAAGCCGCGATGGCTCAGGGGATAGAGCGTTTGCCTTCCAATGTGGTGAACTGGGGTTCGATTCCGGCGATGGCTGGTTGATACGAATTCCGCATCCGGTTTGCACTGACCATAGTGCTGACGTGAAATATCCTCAGTGGTAGACGGATCATGGATTAGAGTCCCCTTGCAGTCAGGCTAACCGTGGGAGGTTCTCGTGGTCTTCCTCTCCATGTAACGCAAATGCTGGTTAGTTCCATGAATAAGTTCTCCACGAAAGCAAATTTCTCCCTTTACTTGATCCAGAGGTTCCCTTGTCTTCTGGATTGAGTTCAAAATTACAAGGCTGCAGAGTTGAACATTAGTAGTCGTAAAACCAAAAATTGGGTCGGCTGTTCAATGACGGTTATATATACAAATAAAATAAAATAAAAATCCAAAGGACCATTTTGTCAAAAATCAATGAAAATCAAAGATTATACTTTTTCAAAATATTCAAAAAATCAGACTGATATATTTACTCTGACATATTCACTCTCTGTGGTTGGTTTACATCAATCTTGACTTTATTTGCACAGTAATCCAGTCATTCATACCTTTATTTTTAAAATACCTAGATAAAATTTTATCACTGTAGAAAACCCATCACAGCATTCCAATAAGATTAATTTTCCAATTCTCTCACTGATAAAAATTTTTCAAGGCGAATCTTAACTATTGATGTTGTCAAACATTAGTCAAAATCACGGACAACCACACAAGCTGATCTGAAATTCTTATTCGAATTCCTTGGAGACCAAATTGAAAGGGAACAGCAACAGGATACCCCGAGATAAAATCAACCGGAAGTCACTACTCCTCCTTTACGAACTATTTACTCACTAGTGGTGATGGTTTGAAAATGCGTTGACGGGAAAAAATTCCCCCTTCGCCGATAAAAACCCCCGATCTCCCAGAAAGATAGCAAACAGAGGGAGTTTGGAAAAAAAGGATAAAATATGAAGTAAACAAACAGTAAGAGACGCAAACGATGGAATGTTATTTTTACACACTTATGTTCTTATGGCCTGTTGTGTAAGAAAAGGCATTTCCTTCGATGAAGGTTGGTGTTACCTAAGTTTGAATCAGTTTCACATCGGCAAAGTTAATTTTTCTCATAACAATCGTAGTGCACAAAAAAATTTTATTACATCAGACATGTTTACTTTGTTAAACAATTATTTGTACTTATAACACACATAATGTTAAAAAAAAAAAAAAAAAAATAGCATAACAAAGACATATTCCCTATGGTCAAGATAACGTATAGCATAACGAATATATGGTGAAAATAGAAATAATTTCTCATAATAAACATATTGCACAAAAAAAAAAAAAAAAAAAAAAAAGAATAGAATTATGTTACATCAGATATGTTTACTTTATAAACAACTATTTGCACTTATAACAAACATGTTTCAAAAAATATTGTAAAAAAGACATATTCTGTAGGGTCAAAATTGCATATAGCATAAAAAATATGTGGTCAAAATAGCAGCAATTTCTCATAGCAAACATATTGCACGATAACATCGAATTATATTACATTAAACATGTTCACTTTGTTAAACAAGTATTTGAACTTATAACAAACATATTGCTTAACAAAATATTACAAAAAAGACACATTACCTAAGATCAAAATAGCATATAGCATAGCAATTATACAGTCAAAATAGAAATCTCATTACAAACATATTGCACAAAAAAAGTCGAATTATATTACATCAGGCATGTTCACTTTGTTAAAAAATAATTTGTAAAAAATTGTAAGAAAGACATATTCCCTATGGTAAAATAATTTGCTCTCATAACGAACATATAACACAACAATATTATGTAAAATGGCATATTGACTTAAGTATAAAAAAATTACATTTTTAGCAAACATAATGTACAAAAAACTACTACATAAAAAGGCTTATTTAATTTGGTGGGAAAAATTGCTCGCATAGCAGGTATATTACATGAAACAATTTTAAATAAAAAACATATTCACTTTAATCAAAAAAATATCCACCCATAACAAACATGCTACGCAAAGAAACTAGTATGAAGGTATATTCACTTTTGTAGCCACAATAAATATGTTGCGCAAAATATTCCATATAAAAGGTAAATTTTGCTTAGCGTAAACAATTTGCACCTATAACAATCATATAACACAAAAGACTATTACATAAAAAGGCATTTTCCATTAGGTAAGAAGATAAATTTATACTCATATCAAACGTGCTACACAAGTTACTGCATAAAAAGACATATTTACTTTGGTAAATTGAATTAGCACTAATAATACAATAAATATGTAGCACAGAAAAATATGACATAAAAGTCATACTTACTTTGGTTTGAACAATTTTGCACTCATAACAAGCATACTACACAAAAAAAAAAAAACTATTACATAAAAAGACATTATCATTTTGGTTAAAAGAATTTACACTACAATAAAAATTTAGCGAAAATTATGACATAAAAGGCATTATTCCCTTTGGTAAGAGCAATTTTGCATTCATAACAAGGATGACTAGCAGCAAAATAACTTGGGCCCTCATTGGCCAATATTCATAAATCTTGACTCAATAAGGGTTCAAAGGGCGGTATTTTTCACGATATTTTTGATTTTACAAGCATATCTTTTGTAGATTCAGTGTCCCGCAGTGGACTGATCGTTAAGACACGGTTCCCAGCAGATCACCAAAGTCAAGCATCACTGGCTTCGGTCAGTGTGCGGGTGGGTGACCACTTTGATTAGTCTGCGTAGGGACCGAGGGTGTGCGGTATTGGTTCTCGTTAAACTGTTCTACCGTTAAATGTTCGACTTCGCGTGCAGGTCGTCGGGCTACCGAAGCAGGGGTGCCATCCCCTCTGCAGAGGATCAAAATTGTGATGGCATGTCTTCGGATCATCTTCAGGGATGTTTCCCAGACCGTCGCCAATAGCCCATTGTGCAGCTCTAGTGCGACGTAAAATGAACTACAACAACAACTGTAGATTCAGTTCACTTTGGTAGCCTTTATTAAAAATAATTCTTGAAATAGCATTATTTTTATATTTTTAACAATAACATCAGAATATTGATATTTACTACAATACAAATGTACTAAAAATGTACTAGTATAATGATATAAATATATTAAAGACGGAAGAAGGTGATGGAATTAATTAAACTTATAATTAGTGGCGACCACTACAATTTTTTATTAGTCTCGTTTACTTTTGTTACAACTAGAATAATCAGAAATTTTTAGTATGATTTAAGTTAGGTATAGGTAACAACTTTAATAATGATCATTAACCTCTTCAGGACCAGTGGATGGAGTTAGAAGCGCTTCCAAGGCCAGAAAACTAAGAGTCAATGCGTTTTATAGAGAAAGTATACGTAGAGTACTGTAGAGTGCCTTCAGTGAACAAGAGTGGCGCCAACCTCCCGACAAAATCTGATTGGAGGAAACTAAGTTTTTACCACCGCAGGCTAAATGGAAAATTTCTCCATTCGTTTAACACGGGAAGCATGATTAGTGATGTGAAAACTGAATATTTTCATTAATAGAAGGTAGGTACAATTTTGAATACTTTGTTTTTATTTTAAGAAATACTTATTTTACAATTGTAGTCAAAAGTTATGATCTAAAATTGCTAATTTTTCTTACTTTTTCGAATTTATTACATTCTAGTATACGTCTGATGCAGAGTTATGCACTCTAATTTAATTTTTCGTCAAGTAAAAACTTTTCCGAACCATTTAAAATAATTTTAAATGAATAATCATACGTATAGAATTATTTTTTATCTATTTAATTCATAATTATGGGTCAAATTCAGCGTTTCTAAATTCGGAAACTATGCATTGTGCTATGCGCAGACTGTCTGGCTTGGCGCCGTTTTTATATCTCATTCATGGGTCCCGTTTCTATGTCGCCAAGAATGAAGCCTCGTCTGCTTCGATAGTTGATACCTGAATTTAAATTTTCCTTATGAAGGTGATCTTAGAGCTGAATTTTCAATATTTTTATCTAAATAGGTAGTATAAAATTTTTTATGCATTTGTTTATATATAGCTATTGTATCTTTATTAATTGTATCTATTGCAATAATTAAAAAAAAAATATTGTAAACTCATACTTTGGTTCAACTGAAACTAAATTTAAAAGTAGTGTAAGAGAGTTAGCTATTAATAAAACATAATGTATTGCAATTCAATGTCAAAACGAATTAGTTTATGCAATTAATACCATAAAAAATCACGTCATTATCTAAATTTAGAAGCTTTAATAATGTAATACTTTAACTAGAATAGTGACATGTGAATTTTTTGGTGTGTTAATTTTAAGTTTTTTATTATATTTAGATTTGGTTTGAAAAGCCTTACATTTGTTTTGTTGTTTACTTTTATAATAAAATTTTTTTTCCATTTTACCTGTAGCTTAATGTAATACTATAATTGGAATAGTGACATGTGAATTTTTTTGTTAATTTTAAGCCTTTTATTATGTATTTGTTTGTTTCTTTTGAAAAGCCTTAAATATGTTTTGTTGTTGTTGTTTTCCTCAAGAAAAGAAATAATTATTTTTTAAATTACATACTCTCTTAATATTAAATTTTTAAACTACTTGCCCATGCACAACAAAATAAATTAATTTATACTAAAACAATAATTCTATGTCTATTTATTCATTTATATGGATATATTGTGTTTTTAAGTAAATAACAAGCTTTAAATATATTTCTCAAAAAAATTATTATTTTTTTTGTTTAATTTTTGTTTAATTACTGAAAAATAAAATTATAAATTTATGATACTAATATTTAAGGATAGAATTTTGTTGAAATATTAATTTCATTTTCAAAAAAATTTCAATGTAGAAAACAATTTTTTAAGCAATTTTTTAAAAGTCAATCAATTACCAGTAAAAAACTGTAAAGATATTACGTTGTTTTAATGAAATGATCGATTAGGAGAAGAAAAAAACATTTTCCATCCCATCCCCTAACAAACGAACGAATTCGAGAACTACACTGCCAAACATAGAAGCCCATGATTTAATACCTATCTTCTGGTAACCCGATCCTATTATGCGCTTGCGCAGTTTTGCTTTTCACCTCGATTGACGCCACTCTTGTTCAATGAAGGCACTCTAGAGTACTGTATTGAGATTAAATCCCTGGATACTTAGCTCAAATAGAGAATTAGAGATTATTTTACCTGTGCCGTTTTCAATTCAGATAGGCTGTAATCGATTACATTGGTAAATAGTCACTATTTTGGTGAATAGTTTGGACGGCTTAGGGCCGGGATAGCCTGGTTGGTAGGGCACAGGGCCCATGTCCAAGAGTTCGTGGGTTCGATCCCAGCCGGGCGAAGACTCCCCGGGTTGTAAATAGTGACCGATGCGCATTAAATCTGTCGAGTCGCAAAACCCTCCAAGCTCCCATAATGGGGGTATTGATCCAGGAATTTCCTTGTCTTCTGGATTGGTTAAAATTACAAGACAACGGAGTTGAACATTAGCAGTCGTAAACCCAAAAATTGGGTCTTCTGTTCGACGACGGATACATAAAAAAATAGGTAGGTCGTTAGACTCGTCTTCGAGAGGACGAGAGTTCGAATCCAGCCGGTCGAAGAGTCCCCTTGTATTAAATGGTGACTGGTGCAAGTTAAATCCAGCGGGGTCACAAAATCCTCCAAGTTCCCATAACAAATCAATACCTCTGAGGGTACTGATCCAGGAGCTCCTTTGTCTTCTGCATTGGGTTCAAGATTACAAGGTTACGGGGTTGAACATTGGTCCAATTTATTGTCCATTGGCCCGATTTATTGTCCATTGGCCCGAAACTTAAATTTGGGTGAGCTGTTCAACGACGGTTATAAAATACAATAGTTTGGACATCAAAGTGCCATTACGCTGGTTCTGTTGTTTCTATTTTCGCCTTTTTTTACTTCATTTATTTCATACTTTTAAATCAATAATGACAGATTATAGCGCATTTGGGTGTTTTAATAATTCAAAATTAGGCTGTAAATTACAGCGTTTATCTGTTGTAACACACATATTAAAAAGCATATTTAAGATGGCCATAAATCATCGCACTACGTTAATCTTCAAGCACTCTTAAAAGTGATTATTTTGGTTTTAAGATCACGTCCATATGCTCTTTAGTTGTGAGTGAGAAAGGCCTGTTACATATATGATACCGTGGGTTATGAAGGGTAAATCGGGTGATCAGGTATATGAGACCACGACCCTAAAGTGGTTCATACTCTTATTTTGATATAACTAAGTTTTAATAAAGAAATCAGTAATGATACATGTAAAAAAAAAATTTTAAACATAAAAAAAAAAAAAAAAAAATTGCCAAATGAGGCAGCTTCTCATTTTCTTCTCGAAAGCCTTGAAAAAGAATGGAAACACTTGAGCCTCTGTAGATTTTTACAGAACACTTTTTAGTTTTTCTCTTTATTTTTACACCGCATTCTTGTTGAGACTTGAACCCGCCGAGAATTTTAATGATTCCTTCCTTTAAAATGATTGTGAGGGTCATTTCCAGCTGACAGATTTACAGTTGAAGAGGAGAAGAAATACGAACTCTTCATTTTGGTGCAGCTGCAGGAAAATTTGCTTCTATTTTTCGTACTTCATTTTGTTTCAATTTATTTTGCCCTTTTTTTCTCAAATTAAAAGTTTTTTTTTTCTTGTACGCACGATGCTGTTGTTTCTTTCTTTCCCCCTAATTTTCCCTAGGTAGAAAAGAAAAGAAATAAAAAATTAAAAAAAAAATTATAAAAAAACAGCTTTTTGTTTACGACGAATTAAATTTTTGAGCTAAGATTTTGATAGGAAACTTCAATTGGATTAATAAAAAACTGAATCACGCAAGAGCCGGATAGTCAAATTAAATTTAGTACAAAGTTTAATCAAACAATAGCCGAAGAGTGGAGTTGAGTAGAGTTGAATTGAATGAAGAATTTAATCTCATAAAACCCGTAAAGTTGAATTCTTTTAAATGTAGTCCCACAGTGGACTGACTGATTGTAAGATCCAGTAGACCTCAGAAGTCCAGTATCATTGGTTGAGCTCAGTGAGCGAGTGGGTAACCACTTTGAGCAACCTGCGAAGAGAAAAAAAAAAAAAAACGAAGGTTTGCAAGACCGTTCCTCATTAAACTGTTCTACCGTAAAGTGCTTGACTAGACGCGCAGATCAAGCTCGTCATCATTAGGTCATCGAGCTATCAAAGCGGGAGCGTCACTCTGCAGAGGAATGGAATATCTTCAGATCACACTCAGCGATGTTTCTCCGACAGTCGCTAGTAGCCCAATGTCTAGAGCTAGTGCGAAATTTTAATCGCACAAGAATCTAGATGCATGCTTTCCGTGAAATTATCAAATCTGATATGTAATGTGTAATTTGTAGTTTAACTAAATTTTTACTCACGACAAATTACTTTTTCCTACTGAAATACTTTGAAACTAAATAAATTTTTATACTCAACATATTTTTTATAGTAAACAAGGAAAATCTGGATATAAAACATCAAACTCCTAAACCAGTTATGGAGTGAGACACTTAAAACGTTTCTTAATAAATGCATTTTACTTCATCCCAGATCCCATCCGCAATCAAACAGGTTTTATATTTTTAAACTCGCTTTCCACGTCCTAATTTACCAAGCTTTTAATAATGTGTGTGTTTCCTTTTTTAAAAATCAACTTGCAATTGAGTATATAGTAATTTTTTTACTTCTTTTTTACAACTGTTTTAAAAAATATAGATTAAAGGTGATAACAACGGAACAACTATATTGAATATATATTGAGGACAATAAAAGAAGTTTCAAATTTTAATTTTCTTGTTACTAGTTTTATAACCGTTGTTGACCAGCCGACCCAATTTTGAGTTTACGATTACTAATGTTCAAGCTCGTGCGCCTTTAATTTTAAACTCAATCCAGAAGACAAGGGAACTCCTGGATCAAGTATTGGGAGAAATTTCGATGGAACTAACCCACATTTGCAATACAATGAGAGGAAAAACACCCACGGTTAGTTTGACGGCAAGGGGACTCGAGCTCATGATCCGTATACCACTGAGGTTATTTTACGTCAGCACTGCGGTCGTTGCGAGCTTGGTGTGGAATTCGTGTCGACCAGCCACCGCTAGAATTTGAACTCGATTCATCGGAATGTGAACACTCTATCCCCTGATCCACCACGGCTCTCTTGTTACAAATTAATAACACTCAAACACTTTGAAAACGGCAAAAAATATCATGGTATTTTTGATCTCGAATCAGGATAAGTCAGGATTACTTTTAGCTCCCCCCCCCCCTCCAATTTTTATTTTTTATTGTGCAAGTAAATTTTATGAAATCGGGCGAAATGCAATCGTTGTACAACCAGAGTACTCAAAATTCATTTCCGGAAACGCTATTCCTCAAATCTCATTCTTCAAACAAGCAGCATTAATCATCAATTTCATACTCTAATTGCTTGTAAGATTGACAAAACATTTCAGGAAGTGGACATCCAAAACCGAAATAAACGAAACATTTCGCAACGATTTACAAACAAACTCCTCCAATATCAGACAGCAAATTTGCTGCGCGGATTTCTTCAAATGATCTGACTCAGTCAGGCAATCAATTCATCAATTAAATCAGAATTCGTTCTTAATCATTCAAATTATGGCGAACAGATCTAGACAGATTAGATGACGCGAATCAACCGTGATTTGCACATCCGTATATGAGATTTGCCCAGGCAGGAAGTTTCAGTCTTCGCCAATAACTTACTATGTTCTAAAATGTCAAGGACTCACTTATTAAGATGGACATTACAATCTCGAGTGCCTTGTAGAAATTCTTGGGTACACAAATTTCGAAGTGAGAGAATATTACGAAACTTCGAAAAAATTGAATTGTAAATGAAGGCTGAAGTAAGTGCACGTGGGATGTGGAAGAAGTTGAGGAATTTCTTCTCCAACTGTATAAATATTGACACAATGAAGACCGGTTTTAATTTAATTTTATCACACACCACGGTACACAAAATTACGTGCGTATTACACTTTACTCAAAAAATTTTGGAATTGGCCTTGAAACTTCTGGGATATTTCTTCCTTGTTATAGAATTGAAATGTATCAGTTAAACGTGTGAAGAAAAATAAACCAAAAAACATATCAAAGTAATATTGCATGTGTATTGTAAAAAATTAAACTTTTTTTCGAAAATGAACAAATTGAAAAAAGTAAAAATTAATATTTTAGTCCTTTTCGTTGTTCAATTCCCCCCCCCCCCCCATTAAAAATCATTTAAAACCGTCAACTTTAGAAAATATAGCTAATTAATAATATAATATTTTTAAAAACCACGTTTTTTGTAGTGGAGAATAATAATTAAAAAACAAAAATTTGAAAAATGAAAAACGTAAGGCGCATGAAATACATAACAGTATGAGTGCTCATAAGAAATGTGTATGCATATCTGTAATGGTATCTGAATGTGGATGTGTATGTGGAATATGTTTGTGTATATGCATGTGTATGTGGATGTGTATGTGGTTGTGCATGTGTATGAGTAAGAAAATGTGTATATGTACTGTTATGTATTTCATGTGCCCCATGTTTTTCGTTTTTCAAATTTTTGTTTTTTATTATTCTCCAACACAAAAACGTGGTTTTCAAAAATATTATTTTTATTTTATTTTATTTATTTATTTATTTTTTGCACTCACTTCCAAAATCTCAATTTTTTCACTCACTGTACACAAAACTTTTCAGCTGACATGTGACACTAATTTGAAATAATCGAATCGAAAACAAAAGACAATCACGAAAATATTAATTTTTCTTTAATTTTAATTTTATTTTACTTTGTATGTCTTTTTTTCTCTTCATTTCCATGCATTGTCATCCAATTCTGAACTATGTGCCAAATTTGAAGTCTGTAGCTAGTCGGGAAGCTAGTTTAAAATCGATTACAAAATTCCACCCTAACAGACATACTCGAAGGCAAGTTGATATAAACGTGGTAATAAAATAGAAAACAACGAGAAGTTATTTTTTAAAACACATTTTACAATTAAAAACCCTTAATTTTAATGACCTGTCAGTAAAAAAAAAAAAAATAATAATAGTGCAATACATACAGCTATCTGTAAAAACTTATTAACTCCTAATTTCGAAATTTTTTTATGCAAATAATGCCGTTTTGTATACCTTCTATCACCAAGCTCTTCATTTGAAATATGTTCCTGAAGTTTGAATCAAACAGAGTTTAAAACGACTTAAAAGTTATTAAAAATATTTATAATATTTTATTTTTATCACGTTCTCCAAATTGTAAATGATGTTTGTGTTTATTATGTTTATTTACTTCTATAATAGCGCCCGATTAAGAAATACGGGGGTTGTAGGGACAAAACTGTCGGGGTCATAACTTCAAACCAAATTTACATGCTGTTTATTTGCAAAATGTTTTTGAACTATTGATAAAAGTAAACTATTATAGGTTAGTATATTTGAGTTTATATTTATTTCAATTTTCGATAACTGGTAGTTTTAATAGATGATTCTATAAAAAAACGGACACACACACACACAAAACATTTGGTTTAATTCAGAGGGCTCCCCAGTCTTTCATCCCTTCAGTGGGTCGATAAAATGATCGGCCCAACCGGAACACTTGCTCCTCCACCCCAGAGTCCAAGGTCATGAAAACTGAGATGGACACGGTAGGCCTTGGCCCTCTATGAGCTGTCGTGCCACTGAGTTTTAGTATTTTAAATGGCTGCCAGACCTTATGATAAATTAGGCGCTGCTCTTTAGTTAAGATCACATTCTCTTTGACAGAAGTAAATTGTCATCGTAACTAGCACATTTAAATTATTATGCTAATGACGATGGTAAATTACTTCTGTGAAAGAGAATAATTAAATTAATTTAACTTGAACATCTCTTCAAAAAAGATGATGTAAGTACACAAAAAATATCAACACCGACATTATTTCCTTTTCACTATAAAATAAAATGAATACTTACTATTTTATATCAAACCCACATCGAAACGCGGTGGCGTGAACTACAATTGCTAAGATGGTATTGCAATCTATGGAAGAAACTTGGAACAATTTCTTTGACTCATGTTCTTTATGATGTTTCTGTGTGCATCACCGATTCAGGAAAGCATTTCCGGCCCTGCATTGCTATATCATTTCGAGACGTCAGGATGCATCCTACCTCTCTTACAGACGATTCTCATTGCATGCAATTCGCATATTTGATCATGCGTCAGTGTGATTCGCGCATGTATAGAGTAGATCTTCTTACATGTATGTAGGTTTTTTTAACATTTGCACGAGTATCTAGTAGGAATGCCCCCTTAAAAGTTCTAGAACGTTAAATTGAAACACCCCTTTTGGTGGTTTCTCCGAAGGTGATTGCCTATTTCCTATTTCGAGTTTGCCATCTTCTTTTATACTTTGTTTTAGTTTCTCTTGTGACTCTGTTGTCTCTCTGTCCGATTTTCACTAAATATGGTGATGGTACCTAAACGAAAACTTCCGGAAAAATTTTACGTTCTTACTTTTTTTTTTAATCATTAAAAATTTTCTTTAGCAAATTATGTTTTTCAATGAATCCATCCCTCAAATTTAACTACGATGGCATTTAATCACGAAATTTTGGATTTTTCAACGTCAGCAAACGTTAGATCTCAAATAGCTGCAAATAAGGGCCTGCCTCTGAGACTTCAAGGCACTAGAAATAAAGTTTTTCTACTAATAAGAAAATATTTTTCTAAGCATCTTTAAACAAGTTTTAAAATTTGCTGCTGGCGGTGCCTTGTCGTAACACTTTTTAAATCTTTTTTTTTTTTTTTTTTTTTTTTTTTTTTTTTTTTTTTCATTTTATAAATAAATCATAACGGTATCTGCTATGTTTTTTTTTTTTTTTTACACTTTTTTTTTAATGTTTGCTTCTGTAATAATAGTACAATATGAGGAACCAGATTAAGTTCCACCAATAAATTTTCATCACACTGAGCCCAAATCTTTGAATAGTTAAATTGAAAAGTTTATTTTTTTATTCATTTATTGAAGTGGGGCAAAAACTAGAAATGAGAAGAAAATTTAATATAGGTTGCTAGCATTTTTACAAATTCTACCCTTAAAATTTGCTCCATTCTGTGATGGTTCTTCTTTTCAATTTCGTTTTTATATGTTCTTTTGCCCTGTTGTCGCCAAAAGCTTGGAGCTACCAATGCAGATATCCTTGGATTCCGTACCAATTGGGTACTTGCAATTTAAGAAAAAAAATTCCGCTGAAAACACACTATTGGGTCGAATCACGTGATTGTGCTTGGCGTATCAACGATACAGATATTAAGCATGGTTTATTATCACGTCGAATCAATATTCGTAGCAGATTTAATTGGATACCAGCAAGCGACGTCACGCGTGTGTGTCGAACCTAATTGGCTGCTGAATCATGGCATATCCATTCGTGACATCGCTTGCAGGTATTCAATTTATGAAATTTCATTAAGAAAAGACTATGAAGATGAATTTTAAAAAAATAAATCTACATCCGTCCACCTAAAATTGTCTTGTTTAAAACGTTTAAAAATTCTACTAAAATGCAATTATATATTTTTATTTCTAGACATCAAATTTAAACTAAAAATACATATTTATGCATTTACCTTTCGATGTCAGAAATTTTATGATTTCATTGAACTGGAATAAAAAGAATTATCAAAACGTCACAAATGGAGAATAAACTTTACATATGTTAAGTAAACGACCGTAAAGTGAACAAATAACCATAAGATAATATGCACCGTTAAATGGTTCGTTTTTTACATTGATAAGTATTCAAAGAGTTTCTATTCTAATGCTTGACCAGGTAAAAGAGCTTCCCATTTTTTAGAGTGGCAAAATAGAAACGAGTTTAATCTTAATGAATGCAGCGCCCCACTGCGGTAATAAGCTTATCTACTCGTTGATGATTTGTTTATGCCATAAAAGGAGAAATTGCAGAATTTTATATGCTTTTATTGTCTTTGGTTTTACGGAACATTAACTTACGTAACCCTACAATTATTTAAATATTATTTTATTTAAATGAAGCAACAAAAAAAGTACAGCTGAAAGTATAATTGTTCCACATATAGAAAAGAAATAGAAGTAAACTAAAATACGATAAAAAATACAAATTAAAAATTGTAGAGCGCTAACTCTCCATATCTCCATCATAAATTAACCGTTTCTTTTTATGCAAAAGGGTTTTACTCTTAATTGATAACTAACTTAATTAGAGCATAGGAACTCAACATGTTTTAGCTAATCACCCGTCTTTCAAGTCAAAAATTTTTCAACACAAATCAAAGGAGGAAAAAAATAAATAATAATAATAAAGAAATATTAAACAATTTTGCCCAATTTTTAGTCTTTAGGCACTATCGTCACATGAAATAATGCTATATTATATATATATATAATAAAAAAATAGTATAACTAATTTATTTGCGCCGACAAAATAAAAAGTGAGCGAAAAGTGAATAAAAATTTCTACATTTTATGTTCCATGTATAATGAATTTCAAACTTAAATTTTTTTAAATGCATGTTTATTAAGTTAAAACATATATATAATTTGATGTAATTTAGGGAACAATTTAGGTCATAAAAGTTTCAAATTCATACGAAAAATCATGCAGCTGTTCAAACAAAAATCATATAGTAAATATTATATTTTCTAGTCATATTCGAGAAGCCTTTTTTTAAGATAAATAATTTTAATAATAAATAAGCGTTGAGTTAGTTATAGTAACTTTTCTGTACAGAATGAAAAAATTTAGAATTTTTTACGTGTATTCTGTATTTATTCCATCAACGACCCTTCAGAAATTCATAACACCACCTCCAATAACTATAAACTTGCTTGCACCCCTAAAAGTTTTCCCCGCCCACTAGGGGCAGGCGTCGATTGCATCTACGTTGGGGATCTATGTATGACAGAGTAAAAAGAAACATTTTAAATATAAATTGGGATGATGCGAAGCGTTAAAAACATCAATTCGCTTACGATTTTTGATTATGGTAGCAAATTCAGCTTTGGTCAAGAGAATAAATTAGTTTCAATGCAATATGTGAGATGGCAGCACCACATTTTTGAAGTTTGATAAAAAAAGTTTAGCTAGAAAAGTGTATAGGATAGAAGAAGCAAAGAATATATAATTCAATGTTCGACTAAAACTTCTGTTAAAATGCACTAAAACTTAATTATAAAATTTGGGGAGAAAAGGTTTTGTTTGCTTGCTACTTTTTCTAAGTGGAAAATTACAAAAATAACATATTTTTTTATAATATTAATATTTAAAAATAAATTAAGTTATTCCTCGCAGCAATTAAATATGTTTCTTTTTACTAGTTTCAATTAAAAAAAAATATATAAATACTACAACCTTTTTATTTATATTCTTCTTAAATTTAAGTTTACACAAAGTTTGTTAATATTAAATTCAATAAAGAAAATATTATAGCATCAACCATCTACGCAAAATGAAAATACATATTGTAATATAACAAAAAAGATGAATATCATAGTAATAGTTAGTAACTTGAAAATGATCGCAAATACTAAATGCAGAAATGAAAAATAAACATTCCTTTAAATTATATGTATTAAAAACAATATTGCATCGTGAAAATTCAATATTTAATTTATAAAAATTAAAATCTAATTTTTTCGAAAAATATTTAAATAGGAGATAAATTGTTTATAAAAATAACTCAAAAGATAGTGCAAATGATATGAACAAAATATGAAATGAATTTATCAATATTATTAAAAACTAGACAAATAGTGCATTTGTAAATACTAGTTAACTAAATAAAAATAGAATATGTCTTATAGTACATTACATTTTATATTTATATTTTTAGTTTATCGGGTGAATATAATTTACAAGCAGAGAAGTTAAATGTGAAAATTCCACAAGTTAGCGAGGGAAAAATATATTACATAACTGTAAACATTTAATAAACATTACAAAATTGATATTAACTACGTCAGATTCTTATTATATGTCATTTAACTTTTTTTAGTATCTTAACACGTTGTTGACCCGCAATTTTACACAGAAACTATATAACTTTGCCGGCTATCATTTTGTACTTGAATACGAAAGTAAAATAAAGCACTCTTAAGTATTAACTTTGTGCCCAAAAGTAGTTGTTTGATGACAAGTAACCTTCCCATTATAACTTTCAATGGTCTCTTCATTGGTCAACAACTTTTAGACATGAAAAGACGAGTTAACTCGTTAACAATCAACAATGTGTACTAATACCTAAAAAAGTATTTGGTTTTATTGATGTAATAATTTTTTCCTAATTAGGTTTGAATATCTCAACCACTTGCTTGCTTTTAAAAAAGATAGTGGAATAATTTCAGTGCTGCCATCTATACAAAAATTCTTTACCTAGTCATCTAATGTTTTAAATAAAAATTTTTTTTTGCTTTTGTTGTCGCATTATTCTTTGTTCGGTGTTTAAATCCAGAATATTTTCATATGCTTTTAAAAGATTTAACATAGAATCTTTTGAAAAAAATGAGAAAAACATAGACTTTCATAAAAAAAAATAAAATGTATCTTATTTTTTTAAATTAGAAGAATATTTAACTCTTTCAGCATGACACACGAGATAACTCGTCTTCCTGGAATATTCGCTGTGCGCATTTTTTGGCTTCAACTGGTTAGTATTTTTTTTAAAAATCAAACAAACAAATTTTTTTTTTTTTAAAAATGTGTTTTGTTTCTATTACAGCAAAACGGGAGAACTTTCAGTGCAGAGGGTGTGATAAAATTATTGTGCTTTTGTGTTACTATTCTTTAAAAAATGTGGCAGGTAAAATAGTGATACTGTAAAATAGTTATTAGCAGACTAATGCATAATTGGTTAATTTTAATATTTTATTAAAAAATACAAAGATTATGAAATGAACACATTTTTCCTTCATTTATGTTGAAAACATTTTTGGGGGGAAAAATGAATTAAAGAACTTGTATAATTTTCATTTAAAGATTGCCAAAATGCGGTTTCAAATAACTTGACTCATTATGATTGTTTCTGATTAAAAACATAAATTAATGTTTGTGTAACCCATCATGAAAATCATGTTTCTTTTATACAAAATTTCGAATTTTAAATTTAAGAAAAGAAAATTACTTAGCTGAATATGATGTAAATATAAAAATTTTTTATAATCATTAAACAAAAGAAAATTATTTTTTGAATAATTTTTTTTTATTTCTACGAGTTTTATAATAATGAATGAAAAATATGAGATTCTTACAAGTGCTCTTGAAACAAAACTTAAATGGATAGTAAATTTAAAAAAATTTGATTTACACTTCAAAATGTCTGTATACTTCAATTTTGTTGTAAGAAGATATCTTTCTTTAAAAATACAATTTAAATGTAATAGATACAATACTGTTTTCCCCTTTTTAATATTAAATAACTCATTTTAGCATTTTCTACCTATTTTTTTGATCAAAAAAGTGATTAGTAATATGTATGTAAAAAAATTACTAGGATGCCAAGTATACACATAACAAAGTAAAAATTTTTGCCACATTTAAATTTTTATCTTACTAATGATAGCCACAAAAATGCGGACAATAATTAATTATAGAATTACTTATATTTATTTAAACATAAGTATTGCATCACAAAAAGAAAGAGTTTCAGATGCAATATATATTTCAATTGAAACATAAATAATTTTGCTGTTGGAATACGTAAAGAAGTAAAAGTGGAAAAAGTCTCAAATGTCGGGACAATTATAGACACACTGTATCCTGAAGTGGCAACATGCCAAATCATGTCCCCAGGTGATGTACATGGTAATGTCTTCATTTGTTCAGTGGGTCAAAAAGCGCCAAGAGATGAAGCCTGGGCTCATGACAAAAATATGCTACAAGGGCTACATTGATCCAAAAATTTGAAAAAATTCTTAGGAAAAACAATGTCAATATTGAGAAAGACACAATGTTGGACCTAAATTTAAAACTACAAAATAACAAATATATGAATGGTTCGCAGTCGACCATAAAAGGCACCCAGAGAAAGATTCATGAACTCACAATAGCTCTTAGGAAAAACATTGTAAATATTATGAAAGACTTAATGTTTGACCTAAATTTAAAACTACAAAATAACAAATATATGAATGGTTCGCAGTCGACCATAAAAGGCACCCAGCAAAACATTCATGAACTTACAATAGCTCTTAGGAAAAACAATGTAAATAGTGAGAAATTCACAATGTTAGACCCAAATTTAAAACTAATAAATAACAAATATATGAATGGTTTGGAGTGAACGATATATGGCAGCCAGAGAAAGATTCATGAGCTCATAGGAAAAACAATGTAAATATTGAGAGCATCTGTAAGACATGATATTTAACCAGGATGTGAAACTAATAAAAATAATAAATTTATGAATATTTTGCAGGCTGTCCTGAAAAATTATAATGATTTAAAACAAAATGGAATATTATTTGAAGAATTGTTGTTAATTATGAGCTGAAAATTTTTAATTTTTGAAAAAATCTCACAAATGTTGTTATCCAAATATTTCCCAGCTTCTATTGCATAAAACTGTCAAAGTAACTTGTTACAAAGTATTATAGAACATCTGTTAATTATTGTATATGAAAAATGATAAACATATTAACAAAAGAAGTTTATTTTTTTAAATAATATTTGACACAATTCTGAAAAATGATTTGTTCTTTACTCGAAAACATAGAGTATACATATAATTTTTTTTTCTTCTATTTTTGAGATTTATCTAAATATTTCTTAATCTATAATATATAACTGTAAAATAAATATACACAACAAAATCGGGAAAAAAAAATGCACCCACACGCACAAACTGGAATTGAAATAGGGAACAAAAATTTCCCTCACATATATATGACACTAAAATATGCAAAATATTGTGGCACAAAAATATTAGCACTGATTTTGAATTAATAAATGCCATTTCATTTGAACAGTTCAAAGTAAAAAAAAAAAAAAAAAATTAAATGTATGACACAAAAATCTTATTTGCTGTAAATTAAACAAATATCTGAATTACATTAAAATAAATAAAAATAACAATAACAAAATGATAGAATCTGAAAACATAGGATCGTCATGAGTTAACTGTTCAAATAGTTATGAATACAGTTGAACTTGCTTTTAAAGAGCATAAAAGGACCCCATTATTTGCTCTTAAAAAACAGGTTTCCAGTTAAAATCATGCAAGTTCATAAATACTTACTAAATTAAAAATATAATACTCCTTAAGTTTTATTTTTTATTTCTTATTCACCTTGTTGTATTATTGTTCTACAGATAAGATTCATGGCCTTTTAAACATTGCAACATCAAAAAGGAATTTATTAACTCACAATTTCGAAGAGAATTTTTCTGAGCTAAGGAGGTTGAATTAAGTAGAAATTTTATGAATAAATAAATAGTGATAACTAAAACCAGGGTTTGTTTGTTATAAGCAAGCCAAAGACTTAACATTATATGAACCAATTATTTTCGGTTTCTTTACTAAATCAGGTCTCCTTCTACATAAGTTCTAGTGAAATATTTCTAATTGTGTAAGCAATTGGTTTCATAAAAAATATTTTACAAATAAGTCCAAAAGAAAGTAAGATGTAGTGAAAGTAAAAAAGTAGATATAGTGAAAATAAAATAATAAAAAAATCTTCATGCTAAATTATTTCGGAACATTTTTTTTTAAATATAATTAATGCAAACATTACGTTACTGAACTTTAAGATTGAATATTATAAAAATGCAGGAAATTTTTTTATTGAATAATAATACTCACATAAATATATAAACTAAACTATAAAAACAACACACTCATAGTAACTATGTAAACATATGACACAAGATAAATATAAAAACCATGTTTCTAAATTTCAAAACATGACTTCATTAATAAAAAAAAATGATATGTTTATTTTAAGAGTAATAAATAAATGATATGAGAACATTTTTCATGAACAAATAGTTATGGCAAATTTTATATAAAGTGTTAAGATCCATTTCATAAGAATTAAATGGATATTTCAAAAAATTTTAAGATTAAAAAAGTATTGCAACAAAATTAATTCAGTTTAGTGTGAAATATCACATGGCCTTAGTAAGATATGTATATATCAGAAAACTCCAAAAACAAAACGAAAATTACGTTCTCTTTAAAAGCTACTAAATAATAGCAGTTCTAATTCAGATTTTGCCATCAACTTTTAATTTTTTCAATTTGTTAAGTTTCAAAATATTTCAGTAATCAATTGTTCTACACATTAAACTAAAAATGGACATCAAGTGAGCAAGTTCTACTCAAATCTGTTAATTATTCACTAGAAACTCTGAAATGCATAACAAATCAAGATTTTTATTGTTTAACTTATAATTACTGTCATCTAATGCTAAACTATAGATAAATTCAACAATCACATTTTCCATTTTAAAAAATTCATTTGATTTCATAAAGACTTTTGGTGTATTTAGAAATGCTTTGATGGATTTTTAAAAATTAGGAAAGTATCTTACAGACTAACTAATATTGAAAATTACATAATTATATTTATGTAAAATGAAGCTGATAAAATTATATTTTGGGATTAATAACATTGATAATTAGTAGTAATGAAGTTATCAAAGTGACATGAACTAATAATAAAATGCACAAAGAAACAAAAGAATTTCTTTCTTAAGTTATAATGAATGACAGAAAACAAAGAAAATAATTCAAAGAAACAAACGAATGATTTTTTCAAAGACAAAAATTTTTAAAAAAACCTAAAGAAATTAATTAAAAGAAGAAAGAAATAACAAAATAAATGTTAAATTAGAACAAATATTCTTGTAAAAAAATAGAGCATTTTTAGGCATTTAGTATGAATTTTAAGACAAACTTAAAGTAGTTAATGCAAGTTGCATTCAAATGTAATCTTCTCTAAAATAAAATTTAAAAAAAAAAATATTTCTTTTTGCTCTGATTATAATTAGCTTTCATATTTCATACAATTTAAAAAATATTGCTGTATGATAATTTGGAACTACAAAAAAAAATCATGCTATATCATATTTAATTAAACTAATTAGACAAGAAAACCAATTTTAAAACAGTTCTCTTAAAAAATTACTTCCTCAAAATGTGTCTTAATATTCTTTAACTAATAAAATAAGAAATGAGTTATTTTGCAATAGTTTGTAACCAATAGTTTTGTAACAGGAAATGCAAATGTTGAGTTCAAATAAACTTTAAAAATAGGTAACAATAGTTCTTCACACAAATAAGTTACAAATGAATTGAATAATGTAACATATTATCACCAAAAATGAAAACTTATTGCACAAAAAATTAGAAAGAAATACAATTGTTTCAAATAAAAACTTTGAAGGAGTAATCAAAACCCCTCATAAAAATACATGATTAACAAGTATTATTATATTTAAAAAGTTGTTTTCACCTAACTCTACAATTTAAAACAAAATAATAAAATCCTAAAACTATCAACTTGGTAAATGATTCTTTTTTTCAAGTTTTTCAGAAAGAATAGATTGATGATACAAACGAATATTTTTCAGTTCTTTACGTAACTTATCTCGAACAATTTGTAGATTTTCAATAGAAGTTTTATTGTTGGGAATCTTGGCACATTTGGCATCACTATTTTTCGGTGTTGAATTTATTTCAGATATTGCTTTCTCCAAGATCTTATTTGATTCTCTAGGGACATCACAAGGAAGGTTTTCACATTCCTAGAGAATTAAGAACACATAAATATATAATTAAATTAACAAAACAAATAGTTTTTTTACTCAGTAGTGGTAGTAATTTATTTACATCACACTAGAGCTGCACTATTGACGACTGTCTGAGGATAATTCAGAGACATGCCATCATAATTTTGATCCTCTGTAGAGGAAATGACTCCCACGCTTTGGTAACTCAGAGACCTGCAGATGTAGTAGAAATGTTTAACAGGAACCGATACAGTGCACTCACAGTCCCTTCACAGGCTGATCAGATTGGTCAACCAACTGCTTCGTGACCACTGTCAGCAATGCTTGACTTATGTAATCTACTGAGAATTGTGTTTTATGATCAGTCCGCAGTAGTACTGTTTATCTCAGATTTAAACATGATTGAATATTATTCAGTTAACAATTTTTTATTTCATGATTGAATACTATTCAGTTAAAAAAATTTTATTTCCCGATTGAATATTATTCAGTTTAAAAAAATTTATTCATAATTGAATACTATTTAGTTAAAAATTATTTTTTTTCTGATTGAATATTATTCAGTCAACAATTTTTATTCAGAATTCAATATTATTTTCTATTTGCCATTAATGAAATGATTATTGTATGCAAAATCAGCAAATATTGTATGCAAGATCTGCAAATAGAAATAAATAATACATTTTAGTCATGGGTGTTAAAAGAAATAAAAAAAGACTAAAAGAATTTAAAGACTGGATTTATTTCTTGACCAATTAATATGGTCTGTTATTTAACAGAATTGTTCAAAAAATTACAGCTCACTTTACATAAGAATGGTCCATATATTACATCAATTATTTTTAAAAAAAATTTGTTTTCTTCATTTTATGAACTATTTTTTTACCACAAACAAATACAAATAACAGTAACTTTTACACTGATTGCTTAATTCTGACTTTTTCTAGGAGCCATTCATACCATTATTTATTTTTCACTTCATCTTTAATGCTTTGTCCTAGATCAATTCTAAAAAAATAAGTTTGATTTAACTTTGCCCAGCATCTCAAAACATCGAGAAAAACAGATTTAGCAAGATTCAGACTTAGCAATTCATAATTTATCCGTGCAAATTAAGTCAATTCTACTCTTTTGTTGTGGTATGACATCATTAATTGACAGTTTTGTATTAAGTATGAAAAATAATGTTTTTTTTTTTAATTATAATTTTTATTTTAACTAAAAATATTTTAAAATTTTAATAAGAAAAAAATTTTTTTTCCCTAAAACTTACTTAAAAAACAAAGTGGAAATAGATATTATTTGAAAGGACGGAGCCTGATTTCAATTCTCAGGACTGAAGAGGGGCACCGATGTTTAGCAAATTTGAATTTTTAAAGTTAAAATTCCCAAGATATTTTAATTTATAACTATTAAAAATTTATATACATTTAAAATTTATATACACAGGGGTGATTGTGAGTTCAAGTCAAAATTCCGGAAAATTTCTTGAGTAAAAAAAAAGTTTAAATCATAAAATTAGAAAAAAATTTAAACAAGGTTTTTTCTTTTTTCTCAATATTTCTTAGTTTACTTAAAATATATTAAAAATTTTACACATACCTATACCATTTACACATACCTATGATGATGACCTGGAGAAGTAATTGAAATTTACAAATATGTCTTTCTTTCTTGAGTTTAAGATTATAATAACTATTTACTGATAAAAAATGAATATTAATCTTGAATATAAGCTTATCTGGTTTTCCCTTACAAACAAATAAAATAAACTGTGTTTTTAAGTTCCACCTTTAAAAATTTGATTTCCGGAAACTTTTGTGATCAATGATTTTTTTAAACGTCTGAACCTTCGATCTCCGGAAACTTCCGGATCACGGTTAGCCAAAAATCCGGATTTTTTTCTGGAGCACAATCAGCCCTGTATACAGAAATATGTAAATACATATTTATAAAATTATTATGATAAGTGAAATTAAAAAATGAGTTTTAGCATCTAAAGAAACAATACTAAGTTGTTAGTAAAACGTTGTTTTCCATTGCAAACGGACTAACTGTAAACTAATTCTTTTATTATGATTTATTAACTAACACCAACAATAAAACATATTCTTTTGTTACACCTTTTATATACATAATAATCTATAACTATTCCTCATGTTATCTTATTATTGAAAGGAAAAACCATTAAATTTTAATCAGTTTTCCAGAAGACAATATATACCATAATATGACTAAATTTACTTGTCTAACATATCACATTAACCCATGATCAAGGCTAAACACAGATTTGGTGGGCTCCAGGATAAGATTTACAGCAGGCTCCTTTCTTAAAACACTAAAAAATCTTACTCTCATACCTAATCAAATTTTTGAAAAACCTTCATTCAAAATATAGAAATGAATTTTTATAGAAATGAATGAAAATTCTCTTTAGTTTTGCCAGGGGTAATCACCCCTGGACACTAAGTAAAAAACCCTGAAAATTTTATGTGCAAAAAATCAATATCAAGATATTATTTCATATAGAATACATGCTTCGTATTTAACTTAATTTTTTTTAAATAAAATTTATAATGAAATTTTTTACCAATCATGAATATAGTAACACTTTTATAGTAACTAATTTAAGAAAAAGACTTAGTTTATACAAGAATCGAGATGTAGGATTTTTAAAATCACGTGAATATGAATCACGATTTTGGATTTTTAAAATTGTGTGAATACGAATCATCATTTCAGAATTTAAAATGGCATGAATACAAATCACGACGCATAACTTAATTGAGGTAAATACGAAAATCACTGTTTGATATTCAAACTGTTTGAATAGGAATCACGATATTTGCGGTGGATTCCGGCGCAGTTTCAAATATTCAAAATGGTGAAAATACGCCAAACAAAAAGAATCAATCTGGTGATTGATGCGCTTTGGTAGAAGAATGTAAGCGTCTCCTTAACAGGAATTAGCAAAGTTTTCAAAATTTGAATTTTAGACAGAGGAATTCTGTGAAAATTTTGTCATATTATAAGTATTTGATTATCTAAAAGTTCGTGAACTAATGGTCTTGAGAAATGCCGAATTCCGTGATATTTCCAGAAAAATCACAGGCCCTGCACTCCTAATTCTTAGATTTGAAAGGTTAATACGAAAAACCCGGAATTCCTAGATACCCCCGGAATAAATCACATTTAGTTTTAATTGCACAGAATTTAGACCAAGTCTTGGGTCTCTCTTTTCTCTCCTGAGTATAGCTTACGTAGCTGATGACTGCGAAATAATTTATTTTTAGGGACAGATTTTGAAAATGAATAAGTTCATATTGTGTTTAGGTTATTATGTTATGTTTTTAAGTTCATATTATGTTTAATTTTATTTTAGTCTTATTACTTTTATACCTCAATATTTCATTGCATTTAGTATTATATATCTGAGTACCACTTATTTTTAATCTTTTTTAAATAAATAAATAGTTTTCAAAAAAGACTTTTTTTAAAGTTATTTTTCAACATTTATTATTAATTTACAGTATTCTTGAAAAACTAGACCTTGGACACATTTTGGTGTTGGATAGCATTATTGCTATAATACAATTAAATTATTGTTTTAGGAAAATAAACTTTTGTCTATTGTAATCTTAAGTTTTGTTTATGTAAAAAATACAAACCATCCATTATAGAAAAACATCCAAATCATGGGCATTACAGGGATCTAATAGTTGTCTAAATTTCATATATAAGAAGAAAAAAATTTTGAAATGACCGATATGCCTGCAAAAAGATTAATTATTTTATCTCCTTCAAGTTTTTAACTTTAAGGAATTGAATTTGATGATAGTTTGCAAAATTTTTCTTTCTTTGTCTGCAATATTGTGGGGTACTTTAAGAGATTTCTAATTATTAAGGAGGTATATATTCCACCATCCCTTCACATACAGTCCAAATAAATTATATAAAAACAAGTAAAAATATTGTCCTTTTCACATCTTGTGGAGAGAGAAAAATGGAAGAAGGACATTATCATTCTAAAGTAATAAAATTGCTATTTAAGGATAAACTGTTAACACATTAAATTTTTTTTTTACTTAATAAATTATATTTTTGTAACAATCTAAACTATATTATAAAAATTACAAAACCATGAAATGGGGGGAAAAAATTACAAACATATATAAAATTATATGAAATTAAATATACCTCAGTAGCCAACAGAGCGCCTTGGACGCCTTCTGAAGCAAGAGACCGTAGAGAGAACTTCAAATGACCCATAGATATTAATAATCTATTTATTGTGTCTGGATCAAAATTTCTAAGTGTTTTATTAGTCTCCATCTTTATAAATAAACAAACATAAATAATTAAAAAACTTTGAATGCATATGAACTATCAGTTTGTAAAAACACAAATAACAAATAAAATTGCTTGTATTTCCTAGAAAATTTCAAAGATACATCCAATTTATCAAAATCATTAGTGATTTAATCAATAAATTAGATAACTATGAACACTGGATACTATTAGAACTATCATTACTGTAGAAAAATTAGTCATGCACAAAATCATAAAAATTTATAATTTTTCTAAGCAAATATTTATATTTTAAAATAAAAGCAATTATTCCCTTACAAGTTAATTGTACATTGTTATTGGGTCCTATTCGTCTCAAATTAGAACTTAATGACAAATGAAATCAAGAACGGACTTTCGTTATTATATAGAGAGTTAGTTAAGTTATAAAGAGACATAGTAGTTAATAAGATCAATGTTAGATCATTCCTAACTACGAAAGTTCTGAAACATCTAAAATGATTACTAGTTCTCAAATATGTAAAAAAAAAATAACTAAATTATATGAATTCATATTTACTGTCGTTCAAGCACATCGAATTAATACCTTGCCAACGAAACTTCGATCCTTTGCAATATTTATACTTTTGGCCATCAAGTATTGGAGTTTACACTAATTCCAACAACAAAACAACAGAAAAACAAAACCAAAGAAGAAAGGAAGCGCAGGAGGTGAAGCAGTAGTGCTTTTACGTTTTGAATGGAGTTAGTAATTTCCCATTTATATTGCCATCTATATTGAAAATTATGCAAACGAAACCTTACATTATTATATTATTAAAACCGATTAAAATTTGCTTTTTCTGTGAATTGTATTATGAAATTATTTATGAAATTATTATTATGAATTATATTATGAAAGTATTTATAAATTAAATTGTCTGCAAATTTTAAGTAAAGTTTTAATCTCAATAGATGGCGATACTACAATGTTTTGTACTGAGGAAAAGTTAATGCTCCTTTCTTGGCCTTTCTTTTATGCATCTCTGTTTTTCTACTCTGTGGTTCCAACTTTGTTTATTTTGGTTATGACAGTGTTATTGAGATAGAGTAAAGTTGAGACTAATTATTTTTTATTCCTAAAACATGGCTGAATGAATTTTTAATTAATCTTCTGAACTTGTTCTTCCTTTTTTCAGTTGCAAATGGGTTCGGAACAAAGTAGCCATTCAGCTAGATCCCAAAGTGTCAAATCAACAACTAAAGTAAAGGAACCTCAGAATGTTAGATGTTCTTCTCCTAGGCCGTCAATTAGTTCCGATTCAGATATTCCGTACATATCGTATACTGTAAATCGCCCTATTGGAGGTAATTTTACATTATGACTAGGCTGAACTTTTTGTATAAAACATGATTTTTGTAAACAAACCATATTTAAACATTATCCATGAAATATTCCCCTTGTTGCAAAGACGTAACACAAAAATACCATATACGAAAACCAATAGTCATTTATATTGAGTTATAAAATGTTTTGTAGATTATATATATGATATGCTTGAAATTAATGCTTCTTTAATGTGTTTAAATCCACAGACGCATTAATTGTATAGCATATATTTATCTCTCTCAATGTTTTGATTGACAGTACTGAAATTTGTTTGAGTCTCCTAATTATTCCTCTTTCTGTAAAATTTCAAAAAAATTTTTTCCACTTGGAGCAATGAAGTTGGTAGAACTGGCTCTTAGTAATAATAAGCAATTATTTTATTTTTTGTATGTTTGGGGGTCATAGATTATATAATAATGATCTGATGATGCTGAGTGTATGCACTAACATTTACTCATTTAATGCATGACCTTTTAGTACGTAATAAATAGAAACATATAAATAAAAACATGTTTAGTCATAAAAAGTGGGCATGTTGTTTAACATCTGGTGTGCTTAAACAGTGGTTCCAATTGTTGTAATTAGTGTGCTCAGCACCCCCTTCTCTGAAACTCCCTAACCCCCAAAGTTTGCTGTACAACTTGTATGATGATTTGCTTTCCAAACCTTATAAGGTCCTCTCGCTAATAAGTTAAACCCATTTGAACTGCGTTCTAGTGTAAAATCTTAAGAATTTAAATCAATTATTAGAATCATCGAAGCTAATTCCGCTTTAAAAATTTTAAATATTTAGCCAATAATAAGTTATTGAAATAAAAAAATTTAAATAATAAAAATTTAAAAAAAAGGGCAGGTAGTAAAAAAACTTTCAGAAACAGCACAATAATTATGCTTTTAAATAACATATGATGGCACATCTCCTATGCATTCTTTCAATATTACATCTTTCATAACTGTCATCAATACTTTCTTCCACTCTTTGAACAACCTTTTTTCATTGTACTTAAAACGCGTAACAGCACGACGAAACTCCCAATTTTTTAATGAATAAAATTATTGTTATTGAACCTACATGAGCTTAATAAAAACATCTGTAGTTGGTTCGAATTATTCACTTTTAACTTTCAATTCTTCCCAACTTCTAGCTCAGTTTGTTTCTGTTTTATGTTGTTCACGCAAGAAAAGAATTTTCATTCAGAAACATGTTGGGTTTTATTTACTCTTTCCTATATATAACAGCTCACACTCATGATATTTCACTTCTTTTTTCCCAACTCGAAAAGAAATGAAAAGTTTCTTGCTGCCATATAAAATTAAAAAAACTATATAGATATTTTCATAGTTATTAAAGAGAATTAATTGTTTTCTTTTCGTAACCAAGGGCTGTTATTTTTATACTGTAATAATGAAGAATTCTTATATATCAGATATGTTAAGAGTTCATAGATTTAATCAGTAAGCTGCTACGTTTAATTAACATTTTAATTTTTAGTTTAAATTATTTTTTTTTTATAAAAATGAATTTTTTAGATTCTCCTAAATTGTCGTCTAAAAGCCCAGCTCATAGTTTGCGAGCATCTGCTACTCCTTCACCTAGGTCTTCTCCAAAGGCTCCAAGGCCCAAGTCTTATGCTGGATCAACATCCGGGCATGATATAGTAGTTGTCAAAGAAGGCAGTTTCACCACTGACTCACTGGAAACTGATGCAGATCTAATTTGCCTCCAGGTTAAAAATAAATTAACTACTGTTGCAGAAATTATTAAATTGTTTATTTATTAATGAAACATGTGCATACATAAAAATTGTGTTTATATAGCTAAAAATATACATTTTCTAATTTATAGTTTATTTCCTAATGGACAATTTCACCATTTACAATTGTTATATTTGTAGACTTTGTATGCATATAACTCAATTACAAGGAATCAAGTAGTTTTTATAATTTTTGTTAAAGCGACTTTCCATGTCATATATACAAAAAAAAAAAATTTTTTTTTAAATCAATAAAAATTTAAGTGAATGATACCAAGAATTATTTTTACAAAACATTGTTATTATGGGTTATATGCATTTAATTATTTGCAAATGTTCTATTCATATATGTTACTTAAAGTTGTTTTATTTACCAGACATTTTTTTTATACATTTTTATTTATTGTAATACATTAGCTTATTGTACACTTTTCGGAAAAAAACATGAGGAAATTTGAATTTCCTACTTAATTTCATTTTGTTTACTACTAATTACTTGGTGTAACTAAGAAATTTTTGTAGGGTGGGTTACAGCTTGCCAGGTCAGTCCCAAATACAGTACACTCTCGATTATCCGTGCGCGGATTATCCGTGCTCATTCCGGAGTCACACAAAAAATATAAAGAGAGACATTTTCAAGATTAAAACAATTTGATTCATGAAGTCATAACACTACCCAATTTTTGGAAGCAATATTCGTTATTGGATTGCAGTATATGGAATATCAGCAGCATGGTCAAAGGTAAAATTGTCTACGTTATCACGATCTTGGAGAAAGATCATATCGCTTGATGAACAATCTACTTCAGATGTTCATGAAAAATTTGATAACAGTATTCTCGAACAAGCAAAAGAAATCTAAGGTTTCGAAATTCTTGATGAAGAAAATGTAGAAGATTGGTTTCAAAGGGATGCACGTGAGCCTGGCGTCCAGTATTTGACTGATGAAGATATCGTTATGTTGTTAAATCAAATAGTGATGATAGTAACTGATGCAGAAGATGTAGTAAATGATGGAAATACAATTTCTCATTCTGCTACTCTGTGGAAACTTTATTAGATTATATGGGAGGATTTGATAACGGTGACATTACTTCGGTTCGTAAAATATGTGTATCGATATATGGCGAAGACGTATTACACATTTTTTTAAAATGAAAATTCCTAATTTGATGTTAAACCGCATGTAAATGTCAGTAATTTTCATATTTTTTGTAGTGACATTGATATTTTCTTTAATAAAAGAAGTTTTCGGATTATCTGTGTTTTTCGATTGTCCGTACGACCTGTCCCAGTGATTAACCCGGATAATCGGGAGCGCACTGTATATGCAGATTGTTCTGCAATCACAGCCCATAAAAATATTTTTAGAATTCTCATCTAAAAAGTATACTTGTTAAAGCTTGCAAATAAATATTTATGTAAGGTTAAAGAAAAGAAAGTACAGAATCAGATGAATCTCTATTGTAGAAGACAGTATGAAACACGTTTAAACCAGTTTAGACATTTTTTAAAACTTAAAGATGTTTCTTGCCATTGCACTAAACCCTGTTTTTTCCACCAATCAGATAGGTTTTGATATTTTCTGTAATGCCTTAGTGGTTTGTTAGATTTAAATAGTGTTTATATTTCCTGCCTTTATACCCATTTTAACTTCATTATAGCAAGGGACTCTGTATATTTACTATATGATATTGATTTATCATCAACTAGAACTGGGTGATGTAAGAAATTTTATATTGTGATATATTTGTTAAACATCACAATAAAACATAAGCTTGGATATTGTTTTTTTAATTTTTTTTTTTAATAAAAACTACATAATCAGAAATCTTAAATCAATCAAAAATATAAAAGAGAAATAAATATATAACAAAAAAGATGTTAATTATTGTCAAAATGCTTTTATAACAGCAATGACATTGCTTAATTTTTTTAATTAAGATAATAAAGATAGGTTGACTTAAGACTGAATTCTAAAAGTAAAAACAAGTGTTTTAATTTTCTTTTATTAAAAACAACTTAAGATTTAATAGTTTAAAAATAATAATGAAATTCTATTAAAATATTTTACATATATGATTGGATATTTTTTAAAAATAGAACAAGATGATTAATTGCAAAAATAAAAGGTTACAGGTAGCAGTGTTAATCTAGGCAATGATTTTTTTCATGTTATATGGTGTGCATTTTTTAATATTGGCAGATACATCTTACATATTCAGTTACATCACACAAAACTTGAGCCACTATATTACCACGTTAAGTTGATATTTTGATAAATTGATATTTTATACAAAGAAACAAAATTGGTTTGTTTGTTTTCGTTACTGTTACATTATAAATAATTTTTTTTTTCTCTTACAGAAAATACCAACTTTTCATCCAATCATGCGGGGTGCTTTAAACATTCCAACTATCCAAGATCCAGAAATTCTAGACAAATTGGACCATCAATGTATACTAAATCTCTGCCAAAGATATCAAGAACACCTTAAGCTTTGTGCTGAAATTGTCAGCGCTGAACAGAATGTTCTTACTCAGAGGATACGCGAGGTAAATTATAAATTTAAATTTTCAATTATTTATTAGTTTTCATTACTTAAGCATTCAACTGTATTCTATGTTTTCATATCTCAAAATCCACCACAGATTAAGCAGGGCTTGTAATAATTAGTGATCTGTTGGTCCAAGATCAACAGACCACTAATTATTTAAATAGAATCATAATAAAATAATTATCAGCAATCTCTGTAATTAGTAATCAATGTAAAAGGATGGTATGAAATTTAAGTAAATAGAAATTATAGCTGTACCATAACTGTCTTATGCATTATTTTTTACTCAATATCACCAAATATTTTATATTTTTTAGTAAGATATTTGTGTTTATTGCTTACAAATTCGAATGACTATTTACTGTATTAGTAAAAAGACTATACTGTATGATTACCTAATGTATTAGTAAAATTATTAACCATTGTGCTTAAAAAATTTTTTTGTTTTACTGGCTGTCGTTTGTCGAAACAAAGATTTTAAAAATAAAAAAAAAAAAAGATTCAAAAGAATGATTTTAAAGCGGTAGATTAATAGTGATAATATTATGTTTTTTCTTTTCATCTTTTAGCAAAATTTTTATTTTATTTGCTTATAAATAAGAATACTTAACCCTATAAGTAACACAAGTATATTACATTATTATATTACTGGTTTAGTGTTAGCAGAAACAAAGATAAAAAAAAATAGAATTCAGAAGAATGATTTCAAAGTGGTAGATTAATAATGATAATATTATGTTTTTTCTTTTCATTTTTTAGCAAAATTTTTGTTTTATTTGCTTATAAATAAGAATACTTAACCCTATAAGTAACACAAGTATATTACATTATTATATAAGGTATTTGTAAAAATGTAATATATTATGCTTTTATAAAACTAATAAAAGTATTGGTATTATTTTACTGGATTAAGGTTAATACAAAAGAAGGAAGAATTTTATATTTATTTATAACTTTACATTCAAAGATTTGCTATATTTCAAAATTAAATTTTTTTTTACCAGGCAGTGGTCAGTTGTCGCATCTTTTAGAGCAGCTATTTTTTCGAACATGCAACCACTTTTTGAAAAATTGATAATTTTAAACTATTAAAAAAAAGAATGTTAATATTTACTTTGTTGGGCATTTATTTTTTTAACATTTCTCAAAATGTGGGGAATCATTGCAAAATTGATTTCTAAACTGAAGAAAAATGTCACGAAACTAAGTGTGAAATAAAATAATTTTTAGAATATCATAATAATTTCATATTCATTAAAAACAATAAACTAAAAATGGGGTGCATTTTTAGTGGTAAAAGTGGTAATTAGGAGTTGTTTGGCAATAATTTTTTAATCCATGCTTGCTGTAGCTAGTCGCTCTGTAAGGACGTTAATTTTGCCTTATACTAGATATATATAAATATTACAACTGTATTTTTCATTTTTTCTCTTTGTTTTTGCCAACATTAAACCACTAATATAAAAAAACAAAAATTCTAAATTTTTAAAAGTACAATGTATAATATATTAACTAATACATTAAGTAATAATAAAATGTAATCTTTTTACTAATACGGTGGGCCGGGATAGCCGGGCGCTGGGCCCATGTCCGAGAGTTCGTGGGTTCAAACACCGCCGGACGAAGACTCCCCGTGTAGTAAAGTGACTGATGCACGTTAAATCTGTCGAGTCTCAAAGTCCTCCATGTTCCCATAACAAATCAATACCTCTGGGGGTACTGGATTGGAGATCAATCGTTCTCTGATTCAGGTCAAAATTACGGTCTGTGGGTGAATGAATGAATGGATGTATAAATGGGTCCGCCCTATAAACGGGTGTGACGTATAGTGTGGCAGCAGTTGAATTCTTGGTCATAGTTGGCGCCACTGGAAAACAGGAACAATCGCATCCCCTCTGCCTAAAACAGGCATACGTCAACAACAACAACTAATACAGTAAATAGTTTTTCGAATTTGAGAGCAATAAGCACAAATATCTTACTAAAAAATATTATATATTTGATGATGTGTGAAAAATGACACATTTAATAGTTATAGAATATATATTTATTATAGAATATTATAGAACTGATACTATCAAAGCCATCAATCCTCAATTAAAGATGAACTTGATATTCTATATTTTTTTAGATTGATTTTGCCATCACCACACTGACTAACGTATTGACAGAGCGTCAGAAAAAGTTTGTTAAGCACGCAGAACAAATTGGAAAAGTTCAGGAAATATCCAACAATCTCCAACGGTGTCAATTTACTCTGAAAGACATAATTGATGATATGGAAAAACTGAACAACATTCTCCCACCCGAGGAAAGGCTCGAACCGTTCGTCATGGTTACCGGATAGGATTGGGAAAGTGAATGCTCTGAGGCATTCACTTCTTTATTTGAGGCTGAACATTCTCTCAATTTGAAAACTAATATTCTTAACTAATGATTACTTGTTCTAAGCCAGGCTGTGGAGTAAGAATTAGCTATAATTATACAGGAATTGGAAATAAATGCATGTATCCGACTCCATTGTATTAAAATTCAGGTGCTCCTGGTTAAAGGAAAAAAAGAAGTCTCTGATCTTTTGAAAAATTATTTAGACAAATATTTATAATTATCTGAACTTAATATATATTCAAATAATTATTATTGCAATGTTGTAACTATTACAAGATTTTACTTAGTTGATTATAAAAATAATGCAAGAGTCAGATCTTAATATTAGAAGAACTAGAAAGTAATGTGTTTTTGGTGCATTTGATATTTGTTATCAAGATTTTATTTTTAATCAATAATGTATTCACCCTCGTTTGCAACAACCTTGCAATGTCGGATTGAAAATGGTTTTAAAAAATGATTTGGTTTTTAAGACTAACAAATATTTAATGCTCTGAAACGACTTTACTTTTTGGTCTCCCTAATACTTTCCTAAAATTGACAAAAGTTAAAAATAGAGCATCAGTTGGAGCCAAAGTTAAATACAATTATGCAGGAATCATAACGTGTGCTCAACTCCGACTCCATTTAATTACTAGTCAGGTTTTTTTTAAGGTATAAGAAATCTTTGATCTCGTAAATAATTGTTTTTATAAATATTTATAGTTATGTGAACAGGTACATGAATTATTATTATGAAGTTTTGATTTTTAAAATATATTACTAGTTGAAATATAAATCTACTTCAAGTATAATCTTAATACAATTGTAAGATTTGGTGAAAGCTAAAATTGATTGCAAGTTGGAGTCCTAGTCAGTTTCTCAACTACCAACTCCATGGCTTTGGTTTAGACTGAAAGATTTTGTTTGAATATTATTCCAGATTGAAGTTTTTGTCATATTTTTTATTATAAAAATATTTTAAATATATATTTCATTGAAATAATAATGTTCTTAACTGATGCAAATTCAGAGCTTGAGCGAAACATTTTAATTATCAACTCCACATCCATAGATTACCTGGAAGCAGTCAGTAACTGGAAATTTTTTATATTCCAGTAATGTACTGGAAATTTCTAATATTCTAGTTAATAACAATACTTTCATTCATATCATTATTTATTAGTACAGTCGTATTTTCAGTACATAAATAGCATACTTTTTTTTTACTTATTGTAATTCTATTATTAAGTTATAGTTTAGATTTTCAAGTATAATATTAACAAAGTATTACTGACGTAAATTTAAGATTAAAATAGTGTGTGATTAAAAATATCACTAGGAAAAAAATTAAAAATTTTACTATAGTTTACTTCATAAATTTTTTCAAAAAAAGTATTGATATCTTTCTATATATATCTATTGATATATATATAGATAGATATCAAATATATATCTATTGATATCTGTAATATACTATAAAAAATGTTTTTTTGAAAGAAATTGTAATTTAAGACAAATTTTAGAGATGCAATATGATTTTATGCTTAATCTAGTTAGAAACTAAATCAAGTATTGGAGTAAGTAAAGTTTTTTATAAAATATTTTAAGTTGAATGTTCATGTTATATATTCTGTTCTCTTCATTGAATATATCAGATGGATCCTTAAAAACTGGATTGTATCTTTGATGTTGGATGAGAAAACTATTACTGCTTATTACTTAATATTCTTTCAAAACACTTTTTATAAATTCATTTTTTTAACAACCTTGCAATTTTGTTTAAAAACACATTTTGTATCTAGTCATATGTAGAATTGTAAATCTATATTTTTTGTGAAAGTATTGATTGTCAGAAGAAAAAAAATATTTTTGAGAAATTAAATGATTATTGCACCTCAAAGTGAGATATGGTTACATCTATAGATATGTATTCCTTAAATAGGAATGATAGAACTTGGGACACTGGATATATGAAATCATTGAGAATGTTTCTACCATCATTGAGCATTTTATATAGATTTTTTTTTTTAAGATTTTAAATTATTTTTGATTTTATCAAATAAGTATATTTGTGATTGTTTGTTTTGTTCAAGTATTTATTGTACAGCTTGTTATTATAGTTGTGGGTAATTTCCCCATTACGATTTTCATGCTTGCAGATTTTAAACGCATAAAGTTCAATTTTTCAAAAAAATATCCAGCTCTTGCAAGAATTTTTACACATTTACAACTACTCCAGTTTTAAAACTATTAGGATATTAACTTTCAAAAATTTCAATTTTTGAAAAAAATTAAAAAACTAGCTGTTACAACTAGCTGATACACATGTTAAAACTAGACGTAACATTGTATTGCATCCGTAACATGCCGTTCTTAATTTTTAAAACTAATGAAAATTACAAAAAAAAAAAAATATAGTAAGTGTAAATAAAACCAAGAGTTATTTTAAATCCAATCCAAAGTTGTGGATGTGACATTTATACAAGCTAAACTGGCCATTAGTTAAAATATTTTAAAGCATTGGTTAAAATTTTTATGGATTTCAATGTTGACCAGTTACATATACAATACTATAAATTTATAAGTTGAACTGCATTTCATTTATTTCTTTAAATCTTATTTCATATTTCCACCCACAACAACATAAACAAGACATGCATTTTCATCTTTCAGTACAAAAAGGCTGTGAATTGTAACAACTGTGTGAACTATTTTTTTTTTTTTTTTGTTTTTTTTTTATATGTTAGACAATAATGATGTTTCAAATAAGCATTCTATTAAAAAACTAAATTACTCTCCCAGTTCTTGCTCATGCAGGAAATATTCTAATTTTTCGAATGTGACTTGTATAACTAATAAAATGATGACACCCACAAATGTTTATAAAGCAAATTTTTTAAAATTAATATATTAATGGATAATACAGTAGTAATATCAAAGTAATAAATTAATTTTTCTTTGCCTTTTATTCTGCTTTTGTTTCTGTAATTGTTTTTTCTTTTTGACTGCTACTGTTCCCCCCCCCCTTACTTTTATCATTCCCCCTCTATTTTGTAGATATTCTGCAGTGTTTTCATTACAGAAAAAAAAAATGGGAGAGAATTTCTCACTCTTTCTCAAAAACTGGGTGAGATTTCAAAAAGTTAAGTGAGGTTTCTAAAAATTAAAAAAACACGAATAGACTTGGAAAAAAATATTTCTTTAATTATAATACATTTTTAACATCTTCTAATTTCTAAACCATTGAATATTTTTGCTGCATAGTCATATGGAAAATGTTCTATATCTACTTTTTCATCAGCTATTCTCATTAGGTTGCTCAAATGCTCATTAGTCAATCTATTACGATATTTTGTTTTATTTCGGTTTTGGGTGCTAAATGACCTTGCAACAGATGCTGAACTATTCGGACTCACTAATTAAATTTGTAGCATTATGCTCACACTTTCCTATCCTCTACATCTGCCAGCATAGGCTTTTCAATTACTTTTGTTAAAGAATAGTGAAGTTCGTTGAAGTTATTTCCATGTTCATACTTCTTGTTAGGTCTTCCAGCATAGTTTTCACAGACTTCAACTTTTACAAATTGCTTTAAATTGTCGATGAGGGAGTTTGGTAATTCATTAACAGCTAAAAATAGAGCTAAATTTTAAACAACTTATTATAAAGCACTCATTTTTTTTTTCTCAACACTTGTCGTAGCTGTTTCATGTCTTTTTCAAAATGGCGGATTTTGTTCAAAGTGGCGGAAGACTAAATTTTTCCGAAATTCGAGAGATTCACGCATTTTAAAATTGATTAAAAGAGTGCGCGAACTTCTCGCGTTAATAATTTTTTAATGCGAGAAAAGAAAAAAATATGCGAGATTCTCGCGCTGTAGTGAAAACACTGTTCTGCATATTTAAGGGTTCTTTTTTATATCTTTTAACAAGGATTTTGTTATTGTTCTGTACTATTCTTTCTCCTGAAAAAGAAATTGATGTATGTATTAAAAAGTATAGCACTAAAAGTCTAAAGATACATATTTAGCAAATTGCTAACATCTTTTTTTTAATGATTTAAATTTATTAATCTCAGAAAAAGTAAAATGTTAAATATTGTTTGATTTCAAACTCAGTTTCTACAGTTTATGCTAACTTCATAAAAAAAAATTTAAATAACAGTTTCAATGATTGTTTTTTTTTTCCTTATTCCTACTTTTTATTTAACTGCTCCTAATATTATATTTATTTTTAAAAAAATGCTATAAAATAACAAAATTATGCAAGTTTATTAAAAAAGAATTGCTAAAAATTGTTTATATTTTTTTTAATTATTATTTTTTGATCATATGTCCTTCACAGAAATATTTTCCTGAAGAAACAACAACTTATCAATCCAAACTGAATTAATGAACAATTGTATACATGCGCTAATGAGGCTAATTTTGACTTACTAACTGGGATTCACCCAACTAATTCAAAGGGTATAATTACTGTTGTCATTTACATATTTTCCAGCATGTTATTTTTACATAAATTTGCTGAACAGATTGTTTAAATTACATTTGTGTTCAATTTAAAATCATGTCCCCGGTGTGACTTTAAACAAATGCCATGCCCGCAACTCCTTATAACTTTAATTAAAATATTTGTTTATTTATTTTCTGTATTTTAAAGTAACGTAATGAGCTATTTGTGAATACAAAGTATAAAAACTTACACTCAAAGAAATACCTTTCTGTTATGGGTGTGACAATAATTAAGAGTAAAATTAAATATGTTTACCTTTTGTAACAAAGATTCTGCAGGCAAAAACTCTCAATAATAACTGTTAGATTATACATATAAGTTTAGGGATTTGCCGAATTACTTGTTCAGCTATACAAGACCATGACACATAAAGATTTTTGGCACATTATTTCCACACAGACATAGTGTCACTCTATAAATTAAAATAATGAAGAAAATTCTTTAGAAAAAATTCTTTCTTTTTTTTCATTAAAATATGAAGTAGTTTACACTTTTACAGTTAATATTCAATATTTTAATTTTATTTAAGGAAGTTAAAATTTTCATCCTCATATTCACTTTTTGGGGATTAAAGTGTTTAACCGAAATTATTAGGTTTCCTTGATTTGATTTTTTTTTTTTTAAAACTGAGCTGTGTGCTTTTTAAAGTCAGCAAATATGGTCTTCCAAAATGGTGAGATTAAAATGTAGTATTTAGAGTAGTGTTATTTTTTTTTTCTTGTGTAATATAATTTATCCATCTTACATTGTTGTAAAATATATCTGAGAAAATAATGAACTAAATATAAATATTTGAAGTGTGTAAATAAAGTGTAATTACAGGAGTATTCTTTAGAGTTTTTATTTAACTGATTGATTTTTAGTTTTCTTGTAACATATCTTATGCATTGCATTATCCATTATGCAATACATTATTGTATAAATATTTATTAAAAAAATGGATTATTTGCTGAACTGTACTAAGTTAAGCTTTATAAATTAGAATCATAATTTTTTATTGAAAATAATCTATATGTATTTATTGATAGGAGTTTAAGAAAAATATCTTGATGAAAAGTGTTATCAAGGTTTTTTTTACCCATGTTAGTAGTAGATATAAATGAAAAAATAATTAATTAAAAAAACTATTTTAATGCATGTAACGACTTTCATTATATTCATTGTATATTTTTCTCAATTTGTTTTAGAGGAGAAATGTTAAACTTGATTATAATACATTAAATTCAAAAGAAAGTTCAATATTGTTGAATCATGTGCACAGAATGAGTTAGAATTTTTTTTTTTAAATTTCTGTGGTTCATTTTATACTTTTTAATATTTTACTACCTGGTAACATTAAGAAAATATTGTAAAAGAAAGTTATTCTAGAAGTTTTATTATAAATGTTCTTGAAAAGTCAAGGAAATTTCACCCAGAACTTTGCCAGATACCTAATGATAATGCAGTGTTGTTTTTGACATAGATTTTTACCCTCAATTGAATGAATGAAAACTTAATAGAATGATTGACTGATTTTCAATTATTTATATTATTAATGTACAATAGTAGATACGAGCATCTTAATTTTACAAAATATTGAACATATATTTTCTTTTTGCAAGAAGAACATGTTCCCTAAATGGGGACATAGGCTGTCAGCACTTCTTTCCCCCAACTGAACTTGTTAGAGGTCAGGGAATGGTCTAAATATGCTTTTAATAATCATTATTTAATTTTTGCAATTAAATTGGTGTTGGACATTTACCCTATCCAGCAATATAATATAAAATTCAAGACCTTCACCCAATCAGAGTTTGAAATATAAGTATATTAGGGCGTATAATATATTATGTATATAATATAAAATATTTTTATAAATATAATATTTTATTATAAATACAATATATTTTTATAAATATAATATATTATTATAAATACAATATATTATTATAAATATAATATATTATGTATTACTGCAGACCGTATCGTTGCGTAACTACGTTTTTATCAAATGTTATCTACGGAGGGCCAGAATAGCCTCGTTGTGTAGGACACTGGGCTCATGTCCAAGAGGACGTGGGTTCGATCTTCGCCGGCCCTGTACTCCAAGTGTAGTAAATGGTGACTGATGCACGTTAATTCTGTCGAGTCACCAAGTCCTCCATGTTCCCATAACAAATCATACGTCTGGGGGTATTTATCTAGGAATTTCCTTGTCTTCTGAATTGGTTCAAAATTATAAGGCTACGGAGTTGAACATGATTAGTCGTAAACCCAAAATTTGGTCGGCTGTTTAAGAACGATTATAAAATAAAATTTTATCTTTGTGTAGCAAAATGAGTTTAATACTTTAGGAGATGAACTAGCTCAATGCTCTCGATTGGAATTTAAATAGTCTCTTTTTTTTTAAAGGAGCGATAGTGTTTACTGTAAATTGACCATTTTTGTTTATTTTTCACCACCTTTGTCAGTAATGAAACTAAATCCTTTATTTGCCGAATCAGCTTTATACATATTTGCCTCATTCCTACACAGGATGCAGCGAATAAACACAGACATATACCCATGCGATGACACAGGCACCCCAAGTCACTACCTACATGACTGCCCACTAACTGAATCATATCACCTCAAAAAACCCAATGAACAAGGCAGAACGATATTTGCAGACAGTTTCAAAAATAAGCATATTATGCAAAAACTAATAAATATACTTGAAATAACCAGGAACATCACAGACAATATGTCATAAATCTAATAATAACTTTGTAAAAATACTGACAGCAAAAATCTCTATGACTAACATTGATACATAGTCCCAAAACATAACACAAACAAAACACGCATATCCCACAATCAACCACGGACTGGCTCACAATGGCAGCCAACGTGGTTGATCACCACACAAGCCACACCACTGACCCTGCTCCTAGATACTGGGGACAAGCAGTGCGCCAGGAGCTTTTCAGCTACCCGTGATGGTTATTAATTTAAATAAAATAATTTATATATATATAAAAAAAAAAAAGTGGCGGTGGATGAGTCAGCCAACTTAATTACTAAAGTTTATAATTCACATTCCACCAAAGCACTGCCTCAACTACCACTGCTACTAAAAATAGGTAAAACACAACATGGACAAAACATACATACCCCACAATCAACCACGGACTGGCTCACAATAGCAGCCAACGTGGTTGATCACCACACACGCCTCACCACTGACCTTGCTCCAAGTCCCCGGGGGCAGGCAGTGAGTCCGGAGCTTTTCAGCTACCCGTGATGGCCATATACGTTAAATATAAAAAAATATAAAAAATGTATGTATGTATATATATATATGTATATGTGTGTATGCATGTATATATATATATGTATTTTAAAAAAAAAAAATTTGCTACTAGGCCGGGATAGCCTGGTCGGTGGGGCGCTGGGCCCATGTCCAAGTGTTCGTGAGTTCGGTCCCCGCCGGCCAAAGACTCCCCGTGTAGTAAATGGTGACTGATGCACGTTAAATCTGTCGAGTCGCAAAGTCCTCCATGTTCCCATAACAAATCAATACCTCTGAGGGTACCGATCTAGCAGTTTCCTTGTCTTCTGGATTGGTTCAAAATTACAAGGCTACGGCGTTGAACATTAGTAGTCGTAAACCAAAAAATTGGGTCGGCTCTTCAACGACGGTCATAAAATAAAATGAAATATAACAGTTGAATTTATAATTGTAACGAGAAATTGGGTTAACTTCGCATACTTTTAATATTTTTAAAAAAAAAAAAAATATTATTAGGACTTCCCTATATTTATATGAGATGGTGGTCAAAATTACGATAAATCGAATTTGTTTAATCAAGATAAAAATATCAAAGCTTATATTTTTTTTACCATTTTAAAAATGAAAAATAAATCTCCTGACAAAAACAGCTAATGTAGTAATTTGATTAACGAATTTTAATTAAAAATGGTAGAACTATTAATTTAGAACTAAATGGGGGGGGGGCTGTTGATAGTGATGGAACGTGTGCTTAAAACTGTAAAAAAATGGAGATATGTCCCCCCTTTCAAATTATATTGAGACCTATTTTTTATTCAAAAGTCTAAATTACATAATGAAATAAATATTAATATTTTTTACTACGCTGATTATGAATGCCTTTAAGTAAATGCAAATAATTGAATAGCTTTGCTATCATTGTTTAACTTTTGGAAATATGAACTAAGCAGTTTAAAGTATCATCGGTTTATAAGGCATAACTACCAACTTGAGCAGCAAGATTTATTTCTGGAATTTGAAAGGATTCTCACCATCTATACACATAAAAAATTTAAATATATTGTAATCCGTATAAATTTTTAGTCACGACTTTAAGTCCAATTTTTATTTTATAACAGTTGAACAGCAAACCGAATTCTGAGTTAGCGACTATCAATTCTCTACTTCGTAATTTTGAACCTAATCCAGAAGTCGAGGGAACTTCTGGATCACGCATTTTGTTTTATAACTGTCGTTGAACAGTCGACCCAAATTTGTGCTTACGACTACCGATGTTCAACTCTGTAGCCTTATAATTTTGATCCCGATCTAGAACTTCTGGATCAAGTATTGGTAGAAATTTGCCTTCGTTAAGGACTTTTTGATGGAACTAACCCTCATTTGCGTTACACGGAGAGGAAAACCTTCCACGGTTAGCCCGAAGGCAAGGGCATTCTAACCTATGTTCCTCCTTTGCTGAGGTCCCGCAGTGGACTGATCGTTAAGACACGGTTCCCAGCAGATCACCGAAGTCAAGCATCACTGGCTGCGGTCAGTGCGCGGGTGGGTGACCACTTGGATCAGTCTGCGTAGGGACCGAGGGTGTGCGGTATTGGTCCTCGTTAAACTGCGCTACCGTAAAGTGCTCGACTTCGCGTGCAGGTCGTTGGGCTACCGAAGCAGAGGTGCCATCCCATCTGCAGAGGATCAAAATTGTGATGGCATGTCTTCGGATCATCCTCAGGGATGTTTCCCAGACCGTCGCCAATAGTCCATTGTGCAGCTCTAGTGCGACGTAAATTAACTACATCCATCCATCGTTTGCTGAGAATAATTTATGTCAACAACGAGCCAGAAGCAGAATTCAGACCAAACAGTTACCGCTGGGATTCGAACTCGAGTCTCCTCGTTGGGGGGCGGACGATCCATCCCCCTGAGCCACCACGTTTCCTGCAATTCATTTGTTATTTTGCATGCCAAGTGGTCATTTCTGTTACTTACCAAGATTTAAAAGAGTTTTGACATAAGATTTAATTATTAGCATTCTTAGATTATGGTGTTTTTTTTTTTTTTTTCTTCTTCTTTTTATTATATAAATTCTAATAATTTTTCTCCCTTTTTTTCATAAAAAGAAAGAAAGAATAGACTTTGGAAAAGAACAACAGTCATAAATGAGTTGAACGATACAATTTAAAAATAATTAATGACCTTCAAATGTTTAAATTATATCAATTACGGAATGGTAATCGCGAAAGTTTGAACTTTATCTAAAGTGTGGCTTTATAAAGAGAGGGTGTTATTCATAAGAGGCGAGAAGTTAGATTGTCCTTAATCACAATTAACTAAGATTGCGTGCATAATTCAGGGTAAAAAAAAAATTTTAAAAGTTCATTTTAACCTTTTTATTTTAAAATTTCGTCTGAAAATACTGTTTTGTGTTTATACATTAAAGGAAAAAAATAATTTAGTTACTGTTTTAAAATTGAAAAAAAAAAAAAAAAAGTTTTCATGAGATGAGCTGGAAAAAAAAACCCAGTCTGAAAGTGTAATTAAGCATGCATTGACAAATTTGAATAAGATTTGAATGAGTTTCATTTTTAAAACTCCCATATCTTTATTTTAACATTATACAATAAATAAAACCAAAATGTTTCCCGTACGCAACGTCTTCTTCATAAATACAAATTGCAAAGGAATTTACGCAAAAAGTTTACCCTAAATGAATTATTATTTCATTTCGACGAAGAGCACGCGTCTTGTTTAAAACGTTGTCATGCTTTTCTTAATATCAAGTGTTGGAATTTTTCTAAGTTAAATAAAATCATATTTGGATAATTATAATGAAATAATTTAGAACTGAAATGACTGTAGAGTTGGTATATCGACTAAACTACATCAAATTTAAACGATATTACGTAATAAAGGAAACAAAAAAGATAAAGGATAAAATCTGACGCGAAAGGACAGAGGCTCGGGGTCGTGGAATCTGTGAATAACGGAAGAAGGCCATCTCCGCAAGGAATGAATATTTAGAACAAGTTAAAAGACTGAAAAAAGGTTTAAACTAATACTGAAGATGGAACCTATGAGATCTTAATAAGTGTAATGGTATAGTTTCGTTTTGCACTCAATTATATTAAATTTTCAGCTCTTTTTAATTTACGTTTGTTTTGCTTTTATAAGTATTAATTTTTTTTTTTAACATTATTTCTTTATTCTATTAATTAAAAATAAAATTTCAACTTCGAAAAACTGTTTTTATTTATTCATTTTTTATATAGAGGCATTTTATGAATGAAAAAAAAAAAAATTTTTTTTTTTCTTATTTATTTATTTAGTTTGAAGTCAAATTTTGAAAAGTGGAAAGTGAAGTGAAAGTTTACAAATAAATTCTACCTAAAGATAAGAATAAATTAATTATATTTGCTATAAATGGCAATATTCAAAATTAGAGAAAATGTCCTCTCATAAAATGTCAAGAAACTGCAATTGATTCATTCAATTCCGAAGACTCAAATTTTCAACTTTTGCGCACCTTAACGGAGAATACCAGGATTGGTTGATTGAAACATCGAAACCCACCCACTGGAGATAGTTTTCCTTTTTCCCGAATCCCTGAACGGGAAAGATCAAAGCTCCAGAGTTACGATCCTAAACGGGAGAAAACTGGAGCTCACCTGTTAGTTAATACGGCACTATAACTGAAGCCCCTAAATTAGAAGTCCTGATTTGAGGGCCATGGAAGGAGCTGCTAGCGAAAGACGGAGCAACTTCCAGAGCCGTAGATGCTGTAGCACTCCTGCTATGGCTAGTTTGCCAGATTTTACCGATTCATATATTGAAGAAATTAAGGTAGGATTTATCATTTTTAAAATTATTTTTAGACTAATATTTTTCAACAATTTACAAACTTTTAGTATTGGTATGTTAAAGACTTGCATTATCGTTTATGGAGTTATGAAAAGGAAAACAATATCTGTTCATTTTTCAAATCTATCGAATCCGTATTAATCAAATATGTAATAAATAAGATTATTTCTATATTAAAAAAAAAAAAAAAAAATCATAGGCACCGCTGATGTTTTGGGTGTTTAGTTTCAAGTTATACTTTGGCTTTAGGTGCAAAAACTATAAGACTTCGAAACTTTTAATTACGAAGAGAAGTAAAAAAAAAAAAAAAAAAATTAGAGGAAGTGCGATGAAATTTAAAAAAATTTACTTACGGCGATTAGTTCGAGAAATTTTAACCGTTAAATTTGTAATAAAAAATACCACACTGACCGCTCGTAGGGTGCCCATCCCCCTCAAGACTGCTGGGGGCATGTGCCCCCTCCAAATTTAAAAACATCTCCAAATCTCTGTAAACAATAAAAATTAATATACAATTTTTTAAGCCAGAATTATATAACTGTATCTTATTTATCTCAATTAGATTCACTGCTAGAAATATTTTGTTAAACATTATATTTTAAGAAATCGATGACTAACTTTAAAACGTGAAATTAAATAGTGAAAAAAAGGAATGCTTTTAAGATCGCAATGCAAAACTGATACACAAAATGGTGATGTGTTTGTTCTCTTTAAAAGTTACAACACTTTAACGTCCAATTCGATTCAGAACGTTGATCACTAATTTAATGTAAACATGCATTCAAATGTAACGAGCTATTTTTTTAAATAAGATTAATGTATAAGCAAGGTTTAATTTGAAATGTATCTAGAGGAATTTAGGAAATTTTTATATTTTATAACTTATATAACTATCATAGTATATTATCATATATTATGTATTAATTCGCAATACTCTCTCAGTATAGTTTTCATTATATCCTTTTCAAACATTAACATTATGATCAGTTAAAAATATTTACAAAAATGTACAAAAATTATAATGCACACTTATTTAAAAAATACTCATTTTTATCCAAACACATTACAATAGGTATAATTATTGAAAATTAAAAATTTTTGAAGCTTGCATAAGAGTTTGGATTATAAAAAGTTCTTATCCACAAATTTCAAACTAATCTTTGTCTATTATCCAATTTTAAAATAATATATATTTTTAAATTCATCAACATTTAATTAATTTCTAATATTATTTTTAGGCTCAGTTTTGTGTCGATTTTTCCTCCGTGGTTTATTCTAATACTTTATTTTACTTTGCTTTTTTTTTCCCGTGCAATAAGTTATTTTTTACCATTTACTTGTGAAAAAGCATAACGGATTTTTTTTTTATATGTTTAACTTTGCTTTGTGCTCTTTCCACAAAACGGTTTGTAACAGTTAATGTTGTTAACAAGTTATAAATCTCAATTTGTTTTATGCTCTTTTCAGAGAACAGTTAATGTTGCTGACAGTTAATAAATTCCCGAAAAAATTCAGGAAACAAGAGTATTGGTTGATTATGGAAATTCATTGTACAAAGCTTTTCAAACTCCACGGGTCTCTGTTTCGATTCTAACACCTCCTAAAAAAGGGAAAGCACGGATCAATTTAGCAGTTCGGCTTAACGAACATAAACTGCGCAGTGGGGAAAATGTGTTATCACGTTCGGGTTACTAAACTGCGCAGTGAGAGAAAAAACGAAAGATGTCATCACTTTCACACTACTAAATTATCAGATGTCTCGTTAATGGTAACCAGTGCGGAGGCCTTCGCTTTTCTAGGAGGTGCTGTTTGAACTCTTCCTTTTCATTATATCCGGGAAAATCTTTTGCTTCTGCCCTGTTAAGATCTTTTACGGCAGCAATATTGGCATTACTTGCAAATGTTTTGTAAACAGGTACAAAGAAATTTAATTTTTCAACCAAAATAAAAGATTTCAATCCGTAATATTCGCAAAATGCATCAATTCCATTTTTGTTTTTTTTTTTTTTTTTTTTTTTTTTTTTTTTTTTGAAAAGGAAACTTGTTAGCACTGCAGTTACAAAAAATAACGATTTGTTGCGTAAAAGAAAATCCCAAAATTTACAAGACAAGAAAATCACACATGTAACACCAGTTTACTAACTATTGGTTTTCTTATGTGATTTTCTTGACTTGTAAATTTTGAGAGGTAGACAAAATGAACTTGGCTAAAATGAATAATCCCCACTGAAAAAAAAAAAATATCTTTCACTAAAAAAAGAATTTGGGTTCAACCCATCAATCTAAAAATTCTCGTTCCTCTCAAGCTAAACTAATAAACGTGTTTCTATTATTTGTAATTTTATGTGATTGTATAGTTCTGCTTTGATGTTGTAATAAACTTTGCTTGAAAAATGTCAAACACCAAAATATATTTTAAAAATGACTTCCCCCCCCCCTCCAATATTAAAGAAATATCCCTTTAATTTATGAAAAATACTTTTTAATCTAATTTATAGTTTAAAATTATAAAATAGTATGATACATTTTTCGAAATTAATCCCTCCCTAGATGAGCTATTGCGACTTGCCTCCTTTGTAGTATTGGGAGAAAAAAAAAACGTTCCACTTTGGTTAACTTTAATCTAATGATCAGAGCTTCATGCACTAGAACTTCATCGTAATGGTACGAGGTTTAAATATACAACTTTTTCGAAATTCAATTTCTCAGAAACTACTCGTCTAATTTCACTTCAATTTTGTATTTTGCCTTTTACTATTACATTCTTTAAAATGCAATAAAAAATTGTATATCTTACAATTCAAAATTTTTTCAACTAATATTAATGAGATAAAATAATAAAAAATAATAAATAACTGCTGAAAGTTATATTTTGCATAGAATTATCTTTGGATAAACGAATTTTATAATTGTGGGCTAAATTTTTCAGTCTGCTTAAAAAAGTCTCAAGTTATAGTGAAATACACAAAAATAAAATTAACATTAAGTCACTATTGGGACCGTATTTCCCAGACTAGGGCAGACTAGACCAGACTATTTTGAGAGTCAGATATCCAAACCCATCGGCAAAAAAAAAAGGTATGTTAATTAAGAGGAAGTACGTTTTTGTGTCTGATTTCGTAACATAAAATATCTTCTGCACTAATTAATTAGCATGTTTGAGACCAACCCTCCAAACATTAAGATTGAGTCACAGAACTTGAAGATCCGATTATTAGATGAAAAGTTTTATAGGGTGGTCCTTTTTTTTCTGCACTGTACACCTGCATCTTATGATTAAAACTTCATATCTTTTAATGTAGCAACATTTGCATATTGTTTTATTTTTATTTTCAGTTAAATTAAAACGTGTAACTAGAATTATTGACAGATTATTTCTTTATATTAATAAATTTATATTAATAAATATATTATTCTTTATATTAATTTATTTCTTTATATTAATAAATTAAAACCTTCGATAATAAAAGCGGTGAAAAAAATATTCTAAAGACGCAATTAAAGCAAAAATTAAGAAATTGCATTCCCATTATAAAAACTAAGTTTTTTTAATTAACAATCAAGTGTTTGTAATTATATACAAAGCTGAAACACAGTTTTAAGACGCTGAGAAAATTTACAGAGAATTTTTGAGACATAAATAATAGTGACATTCCATTTTTCTTACATTTCTTTCTCTTATTTATTTATTTATTATTATTCTTTTTTTAAATAATCGTTTCTCTAAGATCTAAATCACTGCAATTAGTTCAAATTTGAAAAATTATCATTTGGAAGTGAGCCTTGTTTGGAAGATTTATTTTACCTTTAACGCAAAAAAAAAAAAAAAAAAAAAAAAAAAAAACACAGATGTTTCAATGCCGTATTTCATAATCGTCAATTATTAAAATGCTAAATATAATATTTTTTACTTATTTTGACCTAAATGAAGGCAAAATAAGGATAAAAGTATGAAAAATATGTATAATATAGATTCTGCGTCAAAGGATTAAACGTATCGTCGAATCATTAACTGATTATTTTTAAATGCATGTTTATTTTATTTAAAAGTCGTTTTCCTTAACATTATCTTGAATTAGATCTATTAAACCAAGAACATTAATGCTTATTATTAAATTTCAGACTTAATAAATGCGTAACTACAAACATTTTCAATTCTTAAGGAACGTCTTTCCGAAGTAGCAATGTAATAATAATGGAATTGATAACTAACCATAAGCGTAACTATAAGCTTTAAATTAAGTTAAATCGCTTTAAATGACAACAAAGGGGAAAAATTTTTTTTTGGATTCATACCAGTACTTTGGAGGGAAAAAAAACACTAAAGAAAAGCAAACATGTTACCTTAACTTATCGCACAATAAACTGGAATGTATTATCGACTTCCTCCTACTACGTCCTACGAGCCAGAGAAGTGGATACCAGTCTCTCAAGCTAATTTTAGAAAATCTTGGTTCAGAATATATTATTAAACTGCAAAATAACTGTGTTGAGAGCAACCGGCTGCATATTTAAAGAAGCGAAGGTATTTAAGATTTGTTAAAAAAATCTGCAACAGTAAAAACAAATGAAAAAAAAAAACTTCGTTTTTAATGTTTTCCGTCCAATATTTTCTAATGCTATAAATATACTGTATTAAATGATTATCATTACTTTTATGCTCCTTATAGTCAGGGTAATCAAACTCTGAAAAAATGTAATAAGTGGCAATAAATATTTTAAGGGATTGGTGAAAATTCGAAAGTTTTTATTTTGTTTTAATGTTAAGAAATCTTAGGCTTAACCCCTTGCTTCTCGCTCCCGTGAAAATGACGGGGTGAGGTTTCGCCTTCTATTTCTCGCTCCCGTGATATTTCCGGGCTTAAGTGTTCAGTAACTAATAAAACTAATTAATTTCTTTTGCCCGTAAAAAGTTTTATTTCTCATTTTACACACCAGATAATTTAAAGGTAATTGTAGATAGTTTAATTTAAACTAGATGTCAGCACTAATCAGGGATACAGGGATGGAAAAAAATAGGCTCTTTTATGACTGTTTTCTTGGAAATTAACCGATCGTTAAGGGGTTAATATGACTTAGACTTAATTCATTCATCGGGAAAATGGATGATACAATGAAGAGAAATCGATGAAATCGGATGGCGATGAGGAAGTTGAACAACGTTAAGAAAGCTGTTGGTATGTTTTATTTTTGGTATGTTTTATTATTATTTGTATTTTTATTTGTTTTATGTTGGTATGTTAATTTTTTTTTGGATGGTAACAATCAGTTAAAATACTCTGTTTTCTATATTTTATTATACCAGTTTGTAAATTTTTCTAAAATATGGTTTCTCTGGCATAGTACATAAGGATTATCCGTTTTCGTATATTTAAATTAAAAGTTTAGATAAAAGCGACCAGTACCATTCAGGCCTAAAAGAAAGACGGAAAAGAGAAAATACTGATAGTAAGTTTATTTCCTTTATAGCAATTTTTCGGAAGGAGGGGGGGGGGGGTCATTTACAGTGGGAAAAAGAAACATTTCTTGAGTAAAAGAAACAAAGCAACTCTTCGCCAAAATGGCATGAATAAAAAAAATATTAAAACACTACAACTTTAAATAAAAACTTGAGAATTATTAAGCAAATAAATTCAGGAAAAAAGCAATTGGCGAAAAATTAAACAAAACTAAAAGGAAAAGATCCAATATAAAAGTGATTTAATAATTACCTGAACGGAAATAAAAATGAAATAATTCAAACAAAAAAATTACTTAACTTAAATTCGAAGATCAAAAATAATCATCATAGGTCATTGTGATAGTAGTCATAAAAACTATTCTCTCCCCGAATATAAGCAAATATGAACTAATTTTCGTACCAGTTTTTGCTCTTTTACGTCTAGATATATAGGAACTTTCAGCAAGCACTGGTACAATTAAAAAAAAAAAAAAATAAGAAAACTGAAAGAAGACATAAATCTCAAGTCAATAGTTGCTTATTTTTGTCGTGACGCATCTTTATCGAGAATACAAAATATTTAATTTCCTTTTCACACCAATTTGCATTCCAGCTACCTTAAAGTTACAACTTTATGGGAAGGATAGGAAAAGGGCTGTAAACGGCCACAGGCACCCAGATAAATATTGATGATGATGATACCAATTTAAAATACACGCATGTCCATAAATTAAGGATAATTCAGAATCACACGGAAATCAAACTCTAAAATTAAAATTTCACTTGTAGAATTATCACACACATCCTAAAGAAGAATATGCAAATTACAGGAAACCACTAGATGACGCTGGTAGTACGTCACAATGACGAGAGTGTAAGAGAGGGGTATATAAGGAATGGTGGCAAAGAAATAAAATTGTTCACAAGTGCTTTAAAAGCCTTTCAGTGCAATAACCGCATAGTTATGGCACAAAGGAAGCATTTGGATGAATTTTTACGTGGCAGAATCATCGAACGACTGGAATGTGGACGTACCCAGCTGGAAGTATCCGAGGAACTTGGAATCGCCCAAAGTGTCATCTCCAGGCTTTGGCAACGATTCCAAGGATGGTAATGTGAGTAGACGTTACAGCACAGGTCGCCCCTGAGTTACAACGCTGAATGAAGACTGGTATTTGGCAGTTACTGCCTAAAGAAACAGACGGAGCACAGCATCAGACCTGTCTCGTCAGCTCTCTTCAGCTACCGGTACGACAGTTTCAAGGCAGACCGTGTACAGACGCTTAGGGCACATTGGTCTATATGCTCGTAGGCCTGTCAGACGTGTTGCACTTACCGCAACTCACTGTCGCCTGCGATTAGCCTGGAGTAGAGAGCATGCATTGTGGGCACCGCAACCGTGGTCTTGTGTGATGTTTTCCGACGAGTCCAGGTTTAGTTTGCAGTCTGATTCTCGCCGGACTTTCATATGGAGAGCGCCAGGTACCCGTTACCACCAAGACAACACCATTGAACGACACCGTTACGGTGGTGCAGGAGGGCTCGTTTAGGAAGGAATTATTTTTGGTTCCAGAACTGGCCTGCATGTTCAGAGTGTAACGATGACTGGCCACTTCTATAGGGATGTCATTCTGGAGCAACATGTACGTTTGTTTCGGGGCGCCATGGGTGCTGAATTTCTGTTTATGGACGACAACGCCCGTCCTAACCGTGCAAACATTGTAGACGAATGCCTTCAATCGGAGGATATCACCCGTATGGATTGGTCAGCATACTCACCGGACTTGAATCCAATAGAGCATGTGTGGGATATGCTTGGCCGACGAATTGCAGCCCGTCAACCCCCTCCCACCTGTCTACCGGACTTTCGGAGGGCATTGCTTGATGAGTGGTGTAATATATTCCCCAAGATCAGATTGATAATTTGATACTCAGCATGCCTAGGCGTTGTGCGGCCTGTATGGCATCGTCCGGAAGACATACTCCGTATTTACCATCATACTAACCATGTTATACTATTTTTTGTAAATAGGTTCTTTTTTGAAATTTGCTCCAGGGAGTAAAAATCGCAATTTTTATTAATTATGTCAAACATATAGCATCTTTTCTGGTCTCTACCTTTTGTTTAATACATAGACTTTGCAAATAAGTCAAATTTGTTTGGCTTCTGTCTCTTTCTGTGCCTGAACTTCATTATCCTTAATTTATGGAAATGAGTGTAAATGTATTTTGTCAAAATATCAAAATATTGACTTTGGGACTTGCCTAAATGTAAAAACAGAATTTTCAGGGAAGACCCACAAGAGTTGGTGGTCATCCAAATGTTCTTTAGTTTGGTATTGCTGAAATTTTTATACAGCAACTGTCTAAAAAGTGCTTTAAACAAAATGATGGTAATAGAATAATGTTAAAATCTATTTAAAAAATTCCTCATATTAGTCTGTAGTTAAAAAAAAAAATTCACAATTGAATGTTTATAGACCCAAACTAGAAACTTTTTACTTGATAATGTAAAACGGTTTGTCTGGCAAGCTTTATTTCTCCAATGTAGAATTTAATAATAAGATAATTGTATAAAGTATTCATTGAAACTAATTTGAAGTAATTTTTCGAGTTACTAACTTTTGTCCTAGACATAACGTTTTCCGACATCAATATTGAAATTTTAATAAATGCATGTCATAAAAATTAAACTTAATTTTGCTACATGTCTAGTCTATTTATTATTATTATTAATATTTATTTTTTATTATTTATACCCTTATTTATTTATTTATTTGGAATATAAAGCATTATATATACACGTATGTATTTTTTTTTGTTTCGTTAATTTATCGCTTAATTTTTTTTATACGTTTCTGTTTCCCTTTTATCGTTTGGATTCCCGAAATCGTTACCGGTGGAAAGAGAAAAACTTGTAAAAAGATTTAAGCAATTGGGTACTTGATACTCGAGAAGAAGTGAAGTGATTATGCTCAATCATGTAATTTAAATAAGATTTAATTGGATACCTGTAAGTGACGTCACGCTTGTGTGTCAAATCTGATTGGCTTCTGAATCGATAAATGTCATGTACGATGACGTCATTTGCGGTATCCAATCGCCCAAAAAACATCAATTCATGAAATAAAAGAGATAATTCCAGGTCTAAGGCGTAAATTAAACCCGCGAAGAGTTTGTCTCGTCCTTTTAAATAGTATAAAATGGTATCAATGTTGCTATTAAAAAATTAACAAATATATTTTATTAGCTTTCACTTTCAAATTTTGAATTGTAGATTTCACAACTAGGAATACTTATTTGAAAATATTAAGCATAGTGGTATTTACGAATTTATTTCTTTAATCTTTTTTTTTTCTTAATTTTACTGCCACTTTCTAAGTTATCAATTTATCATTCGCTTCCTGCGTTACAATTTATTACTGTCGTTGAACAGTCAACCGAAATTCTGAGTTTACGACTATCATTACTCAGCTCTGTAGCCCTTGTATTGTAATTTTGAAACCAATCCAGAAGAAAAGAGAAATCTTGGATCAAGTATTGGGATAGATTTGCCTTCATGGAGAACTAACCTGCATTTGCGTTACATGGAGATGCAAACCAAGAAGAACTCCCACGGTTAGCCTGGCGGCAAGAATACCCATGATCTGTCTACCACTCTGAGAATATTTTTCGTCAGCACTGGGGTCGCTGCGAGCCGGGTGCGGAGTTCGTCAGGTTAGGCGATATAACCCAATTAGGTCCAACAGACTCCCTTGTCTTCAATCAATCTTTTTCTTGTAGCTTCTACCCGCGCCACAAAGTCCTTTGTTTTGAAGTCTTTATTTGTGGCTCATACTGAAAATTGCGCTATCTGCCCTTCAGATTATTGAAGATTTGGAAGTAGATCTTGAATCAAACAATACAAGTCTAAAGATTAATGTATAGAATGCATTTTGCATTAACAGAATGAATCAAATCGAAGTACTATACAACAGCTTGTTTCGTGTTAAATTATGTTGTGTTTAAAATATATTTATGATTAAAACTTTTATTTGGATTCAAGATTAAAGTGACAGGTCTCAATTTTAAAACAGCGACAACTAATATTAAATATCACTAGCAATATAATTACGTGCAAAAGTAATATAGAAGTATAGTCAAAAGTATTAAATTATTTTTATTTCACTTACTTTTTTCTTATTGATGACTGGGTATTAAATCTGATTTCAAACCTATAGTAGTGAATTTCAATAAAAATAACTTAAAAGCAATTAAATAAAACATTTGATGGAAGTAATTCAAAAATTATTTTTCGAGTTTCTTAGATATAATCATTGTCACAGGCATAGCATTTTCCTACATCAATATTGGAATAGTGGAATTTCACGAATGCACATCTTGACAATTTAACTTTCAAAGGAATTTAATTTTACGACACATCTACCGTTTTTTTTTCTTCTTTTATTTCTTCTTTGAATATCAAGTATTTTTTTTGTGTCGCCATTTCATCGCTTGCTTTCATTTAAGTTTCTCTCTTTCTACTATATCGTTTGGATTCTCAAGATCTTTTGCGGCAAGGAAAGAAAGAAAAAAACACGTAAAAAGAAAAGCAAGAACATCCGAAAATATGTTTTCTTCCAATACTTTTTTATTGTATAGACTTGGAAGTTTTTAAGCAGAAGGAAAAAAAAAAACATTTACTCGCAGAGAAAAGAATAAAAAAGAAAAGATGTTATAAAAAAAAAGTATATTTTTAGAGTTACTTTTTTAATTACTCTTAAATTGTTATGTTTATTTGAATAAAAACTTTGAATCATTTAAAACTGAGTAAGTTCAATTTCGTGAAATAAATGAAGTTGATTTTCATTCAATTCATTTCATACAACTTAATTTTATTCAATACTTTATTGACACGCAATTTTTATTGCATTAATTCATTATTGTATTTATTATTTAAAATTTTAATATTAATATTTTTCAAATCTGATTTGTAGTAACCGAATTTTAATTGGAAAATTATTATAGTGCTGCTATTTCATATAGCTTATATTTCAGAATAAGTAAAAATATTTTGGCCGGAATAGCGTGATTAGTAAGGCTCTCAAACCATGTTCGTGAGAACGGGAGTTCGAATCCAGCCGGCCGAAGACTCCCCGTGTAGTAAATGATTACCGGTTCACGTAAATCTGTCGGGGTCACAAAGTCCTCCTTGTTCCCATAACAAATTATACCTCCGAGGGTGCTGGATTGGAGATTGATCGTTCTCTCGTTCGGGTCAAAATTACGATCTGTGGATGAATGAATGGATGTATTAATGGCTCCGCCCTATAAACGAGTGAGAAGTATGGGTGGGGCAATGATCGATTTCTCGACCATAGATGGCGCCACTGGTAAACAAGAACAATAACACCCCCAGTGCCTTAATGGCTATGATAACAACATTAAAAATGGTTTAAAAATAAAAATGCCTTCACGTGAAACATTTTTCACTGCGTTGCAACCCCGTAATAACATCGTGAGTATGACCTTATTCCTAGTGCACTTTAGCATCCAAATAAGAGTCTCGGTGCTGCCATCTAGTGTGGCAGAAACGAAACGTCCAAATTAACATGGCCAACGGTATCTCACCCATTATAGTGGTCCTGAAAGAGTGGATACCACTTCTGGAGAACGCACTAGGTCTGCTCATCGGGAAGACTGATTGTGCAGCTCATTGGAAATAAACCTTAGATAATCTATACTTTTTTTCCTACCAATTTATTATTTCTAAAAAACATAATAAAAACATAACAAACAAAATTTGCTTTTACGTTCTAAGGTTGAAAAATGCGTCAAATTTTTAAATTAATGTTAGCTGCTAAAGCTTGCCTGCAGTATATAAATAAAGGCATTAATAAACCACAGTTTGTAATTAGTAGTTACTTAATCTTATCAAAATTTTAAAAGAATATAAAAACTAGTATCATAACTAATTCATTGAAACGTGTACAACTTTGTAGGCAAAATTCATGTTTTATATCCAGTTCTTAAATTGGTGAATCTGGGCTAAAGTTGCTTTACATAAAACAGTTCAAAATGAACACTTCTCATTAGTAACTCGTAGTGAGCGAATGAATTGTTTAAAAAAAAGAAATAAAAAAAAAAGAAAAAGGAACTAATCGAAGTTTTTCCTCTTAGTTTTTAATTCTCTACCACTACAAAATCTTTTGTTGAAAGCAGAATTGTAGGTATCCTTGTGACTAAAGATGTCAATATTTCAGATTTTCTAAAAGATTTTATTTTTATCTTCAAAATGGCAGCAAAACTTAAGTTTTTCTATTTCAATCTTGGTCCCATAATTTTAATTTATGATGATTTTAAACGCCACAACACTTGCAAATATGAAATTATTAAAAAAGTTTTGCAACACTTGCAAAAATTTCAACTTTTATGAATTTTCATTTTGTGTTGTTGTTATTTTGGTGTTCCTAGTTTAATCTTTCCTCTCTAAATGACTTCGAATAAAACTTAATTTCGGGTTTTGATTCGTTATTGCTTTAAACGAGATCTTTCAGCAAGAGATGTTGCAAGAGTGTTGCAGAACTATTTTTAACAACTTAATATTAAACATATGCAGTAGAACATTAGATTTATCGCTTCTTACGAAACCAATCATTTCGAAGTATAGATACAGGTAAAAGACGAATGCGGGACAATTATTGAAACAGTGAACAAGAACACAGTACAGAATTATGTTTTAGTGCTCTTCAACACAGAACAGTATTATGCATGAGTTCTTGTGCTGTGTTCCATCATTAGAGATCAGGATATTTCATTTACCATAATATCTTTCTCTGGTATTTTGACGTCAAGGACATTATTTCAATTCATCAAGTTCCACATATTATGTACAGTAAAATTTTTCAAGTGCATCATTCTTGTTATTGTGTAAAAATCGTGATTGATTATGACCTTTAAATTGCATCTGCATTATTGTTACTTTACACTCATCAAAGATGTTTCATTCAGTTTATTAAACAATAAGGTAATTTTACAAATTGTACTGAAAAATTATTCTATTACTATCGAAAACTTTCACATTATAACTTTTTTTAAGGACAATGTTTTTGTCGATACAGACTTAAAATCACTATTTCATCACTTATTGATAGGCATAAATTTAGAACATTTCTTAATAAAGTGAAAAACTTCATTTGTTTATGACTACATTAAGCAACTCTATCCTGATTGTGTTAAATTATTTATAGAAATAATGAAATAAATAAAATAAAAACATCTAAACTAATGTTCGAAACAGTAAAAATTTTGAAATAAAAAGGGAATAGATTTTTTAAAGCATCAAACATTTAATTTCATGTTTTATGTTTATTTATCATATAAAATTATTTATAATTGTCGAAGAAATAGATACAATAGATTATCACTATTCATCCTTTTTTAGATGCATCAGTGCATCTCTATCAACATTAAAATGAATTCAACTAACGTCAATTTACATGGATGTTAAGTTTTAGTAAAACAAACATAACTATGTTATTTTGAAAGTCAACTTACATAGGTAGATTTAAAGATCATTGGAGCGTAATGAAAAATCCAAAGTAATATTATTATTGTTACAGTCAATGTTGTTGATAATAAGTGAATCCCCATCAATAGTCAATCTACCAGGAATTTCTTCCTGTAATCGCTGCTCTACAGTGTTTATAGCAGATAAACGAACATTTTCAAAATTATTATTTATATAGCCCTCAATTTTTTCCGTCAAAAAACTTTGGAGACAATTCACACCACCACTTATAAAGTTAACCACTAATGAATCATTATTTTTCGAAGCAACTTCTAAATTACTAAATGAAAAACGTTGCAGCTCTTGGCAATAAAACAGATCAAAGCTGGCAACAGCTCTCCCGTTTATTGCACCCGAAATTGGGACTTCAATTTTCACTCTTCCATTAATCATTTCAATATTACATATTTGTTCAAAGCAACAGCCACCTATTGAATAGCCTGTAAACATGTCTTTCAAGCTATCAGCTGACATTTCATATTGGAAATCAGCATTGAAATCTATATCAAACATCTGATTGCAGTTGCTATCTACCCTTGGCCTAACATTAATGGTTCCAGGCTTTATAATGGCCCCTTCCGGTAGATTTGCGTTAAATTGATTTAAAATATTATCTTTAAGCAAAACTTCATCAATTTTTTCTTGAATGAAATCCATTGCTTTTACGAGTTCAGGTTCTAATTTTTTATTTACTTTTTGTGATCCGACCTTCATTACTTTGAATGTAGAAAATAATTTCAAGTTTGGCTTCTTGCTTAGTTTATGCGTTTCATCAATGTTAATGTCAATCAGTCTTTCCGGTGAGCTATCAGCAAGTTGAATGTCGAAATAAAAATCCGTATTAAATTGAGTAACTTTGCTCTTCAGGTGTATCAAATCCATTCGTTTTAAATCAAATCTTATAGGTACTACCAAGCTTAAATTGCCTTGTGAATCGTGATCAATATTTACTTTACCATTTAAAAATACTTTAATATTTCTGTCCTTTAAATTTCTTTTGAAATATCCCTTTTCTTCAAAATAATGGTTGATGCGATTTTCTAAGTCTTTCAATTCATCTGGCGAAATTGTCAACTGTATATTACCCGAATAAATATTAGAGCATGATAAATGGTTCTTTGTTCTTGTTTTTTGCCTTTCCTGCTGTTCCTTTTTATATTTACTTTGTTGATATACATTAGCCTCCTTGTTAAAGTTGTATTTTTCTGACTCATACTGTTGTTTAGCTTTATCAAGCTTAGACTGCATATTTGAATGCGCACGTTTTACATCTTCAAGCTGTATTTTTGATTTATTTTGCAACATAGTTTTATAACTATCGATTGCTTTCTTCATAGCTTTGTTTTGGGCTTTCTCGTCTCGTTTATGGTGCAATTTAAGCACAATCTCTTCTTGAATCTTACTACGCTGCTGCTCTGAGATATTAAATTCACTAGCAAACTCTTCAGAGATTTGTTTCGCCCATACTTTAGTATATTTTCTATGCTTCTCATACTTGTGCACAGTTTTCCTCTCAGGACAATCTTTTTCATATTTTCGAACTTTTTTAATTATTTTATCTGCATCTAGATGATTTTGTTCAGAAGCCTTCTCTTGCTGAGCAACTTCTTCTTGTAATTTTTCTTCTAGTAATTTCAAATCTTGTATCTTCTCTTCTGTGTCCGCCACTTTCTCTTCAGACGCAATCAATCTTTTTTCCCGATCAATATCAAATCTTGTAAGTCCTAAAGGCTGCGTTGTATCAAGTCCTAATTTTTGTAATCCATTTGAAATTTGCTGGTTTACAAATGTATCAATTGGTTTGGATATATTTTTCAGTTTACTGTCAACTTTCTCATACGTAGAACCCACGATTTCATATTTTTCTACCTTTTCCAAAGTTTTTTGACCAATTAAAGTAGAACCAATTTGAATAGCAGCTGCAGCTTCTCTTCCTAAAACTCCTCGACTCTTAAGATCCAGTTTAGTAAGCACCACACTTGCAAAAGAATTTGATAAAAAATGAAACGTTTTACTCGCTGCCCATTGTGCGGGGCTTATTGTCATAGCTAAAGTTTCTGTTGCTAATGCTCCAAACGTTGAAAAAGAACACGGGACTTCATAACCGAGTAATTTGATATTTGCATTGCTCAACCCTGTAGTCTCATCTATTTTTCTAGCTAAAGGTCTTACAGTATAGGTAGCTATCTGACGAATGGTTTGCTCAGGGGAAACAACTTTGCTAAGTTCATAGACATTTTTAATAATTTTTCCGTGCGCATAGTACCAGTAACCCCATTCTATCCAAGTGGAGGTTTCTTGGAGATCATTTTGGTATTGAAGATTTTGTAATGTTGTAGCATTTAGCTCATAATTTGTTTGTTCGTTTCCAGTTCCCATAATGATTTGTTCCAGTATTTATTCTGACTGATCCTAGTAGAAGGAAAGAAAAAGAGTAGTTATTAGTATACGCTAGATAATATCCTTATTGACTATTATAAATGAAGAGTTTAAAGCTGGTAAGTGACATCGTCAGGGTTATTTATTAATCAATGAAAATGGCATAAAGTGGTCGTATGAATCAGAGTATGTTTAAATGCAACAGGATTGTTTTTGTCTTTACGCTAATTTTGACGTAACTAATCCATTTTAGGTTTTAATATGAATGCATGATTTTGTTTCAAATTTGGTAGTTGTTAATAAAATACGACAGAGAATTTTTTGCTCCGCTTTCCAATAAATCTATTTAAAAAAAAATGGTTTGAATACCACTTTTTTTCTTCTTCCATGATTATAGCCACTCTGAAAATGTCACTTAATTGGGTCATTCACTCAGCTCTTTAAATGGGTAATAGTTATTACTTATGCTGAACTTTTGATCATAATTTTCTGGAACCATGGGTGTCACTGGCGTTCTATTTTTAAAGGGGATAAAATGAAATACTCAATCGCACTAGTTTACTAGATTTCACACATTAAAAAAATATTCTTCTGTTTGCAAAGCGATTAATATCTTGATTTTACCTTTCAATAATATGAATCGATGATAATTCAAGAAAATTTTCCGCCACCAACTGCCCACTTTCAGTAACTGTTTAAGATAATCTAAATATTTTTTGAACACAATTCAAAAACTTGATTTACAATACCCAAAGTTTTTTTGTAAGTAAAAAGTTATTTTTAATACTATTATTACAGTAAAACCTCCGGGAAAGACAACCTCTATGTAGCCCCCTTCTCGATTTACGATCATTTTTGGGAGGCACGGTATTTTTTTCCATAGACTTTATGTTGGAAGAAAAAACCATCAAAACCTCTCCCACCGATCAGCAAGCCTCTGCAATAAATAACGAAAAGGTCAAATAAGAAAACACGAAAAAACATCAAAAGAAAAAATATAAACAAAACAAATAAGTAAATTAAAATGTATTCAAAATATTTATGTAAGGCTTTTAGTTAAAGAGCTCTTTATGACGTTCTCTGAAAGAGATCTACAACCCCATGTTGCTGTCAGAGTGCTCTAAAGACGATGCTATCAATTATTTATTTTTAGTCTTGAAAGCTAAATTAGGAAGAAAAAAAATTATTTCGGAAAAAACTAAGCATCTCAAACAAACAAACAACTTTTAAAGCTAATAAATTTTTATGATCTAAAACTTTAAGCAAACTTAAACAAAAAAAAACATAATTTTTTATTTATTTAAAATAGTAAAATTTGTGACGGCAAACAAAATTCAAAATTTTCAGCTTTTCAAACAAAAACAAAACTAAAAGAAATTTGTAAGCCTTTTTCTTTTTCGGACTTGGTCAAAACTAAATATTCCTATTAAAATTGTGAAAAAAAAATTAAAGTTTAAGATGTTTCAATAAAAGTAAACATTTTGAAAAATGGAAGTTTAAGATGTTTCAATAAAAGTAAACATTTTGAAAAAAAAATAGAAGTTTAAGATGTTTCAACAAAAGTAAACATTTTGAAAAAAGTTTAAGATGTTTCAGTAAAAGTAAACATTTTGAAAAAAAAAAAATGTGAGGGGTAACAAAAATAAAAAGAACAGGAAAATAGGAAAAAGAAAGAATGACCAGGAAGTTAATAACAAAAAGTACAGGAAAAATAGGAAAAAGAAAGAAAGGCCAAACATTTCAAATGATTCGAAGAGAGAACTAGGTAATGGGTGCATACATTATCAGGTTAACATCGACGAAAAAATAGGAAATAAAAAGAAAAATTGAAGTAAACAAAATTTTGAAATAGTTCATGTATCAAATGTTAGGAAATATAACAACCCACAAATGTTGAAATTAAATCATGAATAGTGAAATTGAATTCTTTTCCATAAAAAGTTTGTATATTTTTGTGTGAAAAAAAAAAAAATTTTTTTTTTGAAAATTTTGGTGGGTTAGTTATAAAAATATGTTTCATTTTTCGTTCTGTTTAGTTGCCTAAACAGATAAAGTGTATTATCATGTTTTTATTGTTATCATTGTATATAGTTGTTTTTTTTTTACAGATAATTGAAAAAATGTTATTTGTAGTAGTGAAAAGGAACAGTCGTACCAACATAAATTTTAAAAGTTCAGAGAATTCTAAATTTTATTATGATTTCTTTTTGGCTTGCCAAAAATCTTTTTTGGGGGGGATGTAATACAAAAAGTATAATACTTTTGTATTAATAAAAGAATTAAATCTCTTTCGTTTTAATAAAATGTCTTTGTTAAAGAATAAGCGTAGAGAGATTCTATTTTGGGAAGTCAAGGCTAATAACATACGACTGAGTTATTTTTAGAATCTCTCCCCCTTTCACTTCCATATAAGGAAGCATGAAATGATTTTCCTTAATGCGTAAGGATACAAGAATGCCAACGACTGTGCCTGTTTACTCAAATCTGTGTTAGTATAAAAGCGAGAGCAATGCTTTTCGCATGGCTTTTTCCATCATGTTGTGATCCTGAAAAGTTGTTCCGGAATTGTCCAAAGTCTTGTCCACCCCCTCCCTTGCGGAGTGTGGATGTGAAGTGTTATCGATACCAGCCTACTACCATTAATAAAGATTTTTTGAGTGTAACATGGCTTACGACTGCATTATTAAAGCTAAATACACCACTGATAACAGGGATGAAGCTCTGTTATTATATATATATATATATATTTGTTTTTTTTTGGGGGGGGGAGGGGGTAGAAATCTGAATCCGTCGAAGAAAAAAAAAAAGGTAAGTTTGTACGTTTTTTCTTCTGATTTCGTAACTCAAAATATAGTCGGCTCTAATTAATTAGCATAATTGAACCATTAAAATTAAGTCCTAGAATGTGTAAAAGATCCGATCTTTAGATCAAAAATTACTCAGGATGGTCCGTTTATTTTTTTGTGCTCTATACATTATTCCTGTTTACCATAGGTAATTTTTAGCATCACTATATAGTATAAATTTAAATGAATCTATAAGAGATCAAATAAAATTCTTTAAAAGTATAAACTGTTTTTAAATTATTTCCGGTTATGAACCTGGTTTGTAGTGGTAGCGATTTAACAATACTTCTTACAATACGAGGGTTGCTATTTATATTTCTGGCCTTGGCAACAGTAAGTGTTGCTAGGCGACCGCAGACGATTTTAATCGAAAGTTTGATATTTTTAAACATAAATTCAGCAGACGATTTACCATTATAGCTTCATTTGTGTTGTTGACAGTAAATTGAAAAGTTCTTCTCTTTCAAAAAATGGAATTGAATCGTGAACATTTTCGTGCCATTATTTTTCATAACTTTCGACGTGGATTGTCAAGACAAGAGTGCTTCGATGAACTTAATTCTTTATTCAGCGATAAAGCGCCATCCTACAGCACTGTAAAAAAATTGGTATAACGAATTTAATCGTGGTCGATGTTCGATCCAGGACGAATCCCGTGCAGGTCGTCCAAAATCCGTTGTTGTGCCAGAAAAGATCGATGCTGTGCGTGAACTGATAGAGCAAGATCGTCATGTGACATACCGTGAGATAGAGGCGTCTTTGGACATTAGTATGACTAGCATCAATAAAATATTGCATGAACATTTGAGCGTAAAAAAAATTTGTTCGCGTTGGATCCCGCATAATCTGACAAACGCTCAAAAAAAGGCTCGTGTCGATTGGTGCAAGGAAATGTTGGAAAAATACATTCAAGGTACATCAAAGGCTGTGTATAACATCTACACAGGTGACGAATCATGGATCTAAGCATATGAGCCGGAAACAAAACAGCAATCAACTGTATGGGTCTTCCAAGACGAGGCAAAACCAACAAAAGTTGTTCGAGGAAAAAGCACATCGAAACAAATGATTGCCTGTTTCTTCGGCATTAACGGTCATGTGGCAACAGTGGCGTTAGAGCAACGCAGGACGGTCAATTCTGAATGGTACACGACCATTTGTTTGCCAGAAGTCATCGGAGAAATTCGAAAAAAGCAGAAGAACAAGCGAATCATTCTTCATCATGACAATGCGAGCTCTCACACATCGACTCAAACAAAGGCATTTCTGACGGAGTGAAAGATCGAACTGATGGGTCATCAGCCGTACAGCCCTGATTTGGCACCCAATGACTTCTTCTTATTCCCACACATCAAAAATAAATTACGTGGACAAGGATTTTCGACCCCCGAAGAAGCGGTTGATGCATTCAAAACGCATGTTTTGGAGTTACCTCAATCGGACTGGAAAAAGTGCTTTGAAAATTGGTTCAAACGCATGCAAAAGTGTATTGATCATCATGGAGAATATTTTGAAAAACAATAAAACCAATTTCGATCCTACATATTTGTTTTTTCATTATTAGGCCAGAAATATAAATAGCAACCCTCGTAGGAAGTAGGAATTATTCTTACTATGCAACCACTAAATAGTTGTAAAATGGAGTTTTATATATTTATTTTTATGTATTGATAGTTACATTTATTATAAATCAACATTGTTTAACAACGATAAAAACATTATATGCATTTTTTTAACCATTTAAATATAAAAAGAAAAATTAGGAGATTCAGTGCACACATTGAGTGGTTGGACAAATATATGGAAACACTTCTATGCTAACTGTAGTAAACAAACTTTCTTTTATCGGCAACTGTTTTGGAAGATTTAGCATGGCAAAACTGTTGGATCAATTCAAAAGATCATACTTGAATCTTTTTATCATATTTATCCATTTAAAATTCGGTTCGATCAAAATAAGGAGAGAAGTTAATAACTTTATCTAGTTTTTGTAACAGTTATTTTGAAATCATTCTATGGGAGTATAATATTTATGTAAGAACGTTTTTTTAATTATAGTGATTTTAAAAAAAGAAAGAAAAAAGTTTTTAACGTCCTTCGCTTATTTGCTCGATGTAAATCTCGCAATGGTAAAAATGACACCATTTTTAAAAACTAAAATATGATTTATAACATTGCGCCAACAGTTTTGCCATGTAAAGTCTTCCAAAACATTTGATACCAAAAAGAGAAATATGTATTTTACATGGAGTTAGTTTAGAAGTGTTCCATATTTTTTTCCAACTCTTGTGAACATTTTTTTTTAAATTTAAAAAGCAAACTAAGTACTTCTGAAACTTACCTAACACATTTTAATTTGAACGTTACAGCAAACGATAATTAAAGCACGCGCTACAACAAAACCAATTCATAAATTTTTTTTTTCTGAATGACGTCTGCAAAAAAAGAGTTTATGAGTAAGTAAGTGCACGATGCAAGTTTAACCAACATGCGTTATCAGACCCTTTGTTATCACGTGATGATTTCTTCCTTATCAAAACGCTCTAAACCAGGAAGTTTAAATGTGAAACTAGAAAAAGGTTGAAGTAGCGAAATTAAAGGCTTTATTGTTAAAGTGAATATTAACGGTCACGTTCGGGCATGTCCATTTCAAATTAAATGGTTTTATGAAAAAAATCTCCGCCTTGTGTAAAATCTTTAGCGATAGTTATAAGGTAGAGGTGACAAATGTGCATACTTTTTAAACGTTTTAATCTTTGACTTTATTTTGCATGATAAATGTACTAATTTGGAGTTATATTTTTGATAATACAGGGTCATTCATAATTCCCTCCGGCCTGTAGACGCCGTTTTTCTTTACTGCAACTGGCTTCAGTGGTACATGTTACTGCCATCTACCGGCAACTGCTTAAACTAAAACTTGAATACTTTCGAAATAATAATCATATGTTCTTTTTTGTCATATTCGTCTTCGTTTTTTTATTATAACGCTTCGAAACCCCGGAGGGAATTATGAATAACCCTGTATATATTTTCTTAAAGTTCTTTGGTTCACATTAATTCCATGACATGGGATCATGGTGAATATGGCATGGGTTCAGGGTGAACTTGACATGGAGTCAGTGTGGAAAGATCATACTATGAACTATCTTCATAATTTATGAAACAAATCAAGTAAAATCAAAAATAGAACCAATTTAGTCTAAAAATGCACTTTTGAGTTTGATTGAGTTGATTATTTAAATTAATGTTAGTACCAATTCCAAGGTCGGTATCAAATTTGTTATGAAGAAACTGAAAATTTCGCAGTAAATAAAGTTAGAATCGAAGAATATTTACATATATATTCCTTGAAATCTTAAAATAGTTTGTTAGTTACAAATCTATTGAAATACAATTTTTCATATTAATATTAATTTCACATTTTAATTTTTTTCAAGTACGTATAAGTCGTCAAATTCTTCAATTTTAGCGAGAGATTTTTCTTGAATCTATAAAGCGGCAGCAAATTTTACGTTTTACAATTTGATTCGCAATGATTTTAACCACTCTGATGGAAATGAACAAATATCGATGATAATTCATGCACTTAAAAATGAGAAAAGTGGTAGAAACCTAATTCACTTTTATTTATTTCCTCAATTATTAATTCGTAATTATTAATTCGTAACTTTCAGCTACCCAGTAACTTAATTAGTAGTAGCTTTTGTATCTACTTCAGTTATTAATTCGTAACTATCATCATTCATAACTTTATAAGTAATATGCATTTTAAAGGGTAATCCTATATTCACATTCACTTTTATTAATGAATTGAAGAAAAAAAATGCTGGAAAGTATTGCTAATTTTTATCTATTTTAATAAATTTTTTATTTTTATTTATTGCCACTTTTTACTTTTTTATACGAAAATTTAATAATTGTACTGTGAAGGCTTTAAGCGAAATAAAAACAAATTCTGCTTACTTCATAGGTTGTTTTTCTACCTCTTCTCTAAATTTATTTAAAATAAAACAAAAATTTTTAACATAAACCATAAAATTTGAAATTAGAAACATCATTTTCTGTTTTAAATCATTAAAAGTTGCTATTTCTTATTTTGACTAAACCCTATGTGTTTGAATTTTAATAGTTTATAAAAGTCTCACATAAGATTTGTGATTTTTTTAATTTTTGGATAGCTTAATAAACTAATAAAATAGCATTTAGATAGCTTAAATAAACTACAATAAACTATAAGCCTACAGCATAACTGCCGTTTTTCTAGCGATAGAGATATAAAAATTAATATTACAATTATAAGAATAAATTATCTTGACTATGCAAACACTTATTATTTTCAAACATTATTTATGGAGCCGTGATGACTCAGGGGATAGAGCGCTTGTCTTTCAATGAGGTGATCCGGGTTCAAAACCCGGCGATGGCTGGTCGATACGAATTCTGCGTCCGGCTTGCACCAACCACAGTGCAGACGTGAAATATCATCACTGGTAGACGGATCATGGGTAAAAGTCCCCTTGTTGTCAAGCTAACCGTGGGAGGTTCTCGCGGTCTTCCTCTCCAAGTAACGCAAATGCGGGTTAGTTCCATCAAAAATTCCTCCCAATACTTGATCCAGAAGTTCCCTTGTCTTCTGGATTTGGGTCAAAATTACAAGGCTACGTAATTGAACATTAGTAGTCGTAAGCCCAAAAATTGGGTTGGCTGTTCAACGACGGTTATAAAAAACATTATTTATAGAATTTATATAAATTATTTATTCGAAGAGGTGGACAAAATTATTAACATATACTCTTTGTTAACACTTTATATAAAATGGGAAAATTTTCCGGCTAATTTGGGAGAATTTGAAGGATTTAATAAAAATTATAACTGATAATTTTTATAGAATTTTAGAATAATTTCATTTTTATTTTTAAAGAGGTAGGATTTTTTTTTTTTTATTCTTGAAATTTTTATTAGATTAAAATTATTTATTTTATGGTGTGTTCATGTTCTTTCAAAACATAAATTAAAAAAAACTGTTATTATATTACATGGGAAAATACTCTTTCAAAAGAGTTGAAAATCGACAGATATGAAGTATGGAAAAATTTAAATGCGGAGACGTCTGATAGGTATCAATTTTAGCAATAAAGCTTACAGGACTGTTGGCGCTCGGAAAAAACAAAAATTCGTAGTAAAACCATTTCATATCTAGTTCTGTTTCTGGAATAAATAAAGAATCTAGGCTACTAAGACTAATTAAATGTTATAACGTATATCCAGAACTGTTTCTTTAAGTAAAAAATAATATCTACTACCGGGATGCCACAGGCGACTAAAAATGTAGAAATGCAATTCTTATTTATTTATTTATTATCTTTTTAAATATTCAATCGTAAGTATCACTATGAATTACATTTCAAATTATTCATATCTGAAACAAAAACAATCTCTGCAGTTAATTCCTATGGTAAAATTAATTTATTCACTTATTTCACTCATAAAAATATGCTGTTAAAAAGTTGCTAATTTTAATCTTTTTTTAATAAAATTTTGAATTTTATTACTTTCCACTTTTTGTATTGTTTGTCGCCCGTGGCAACCCAGCTATCACGTTAGAAATTAAACATTAAAAGATGACTAGAAACGTATTGACTAGTAAAATTCAAAATTATATTTGAAAAATTAAAATTAGCGACATTTTACAGCATTCCCCCCCCCCCCCAATGCTCACCTGGGGAATGACCTTGAGTCAATACAGGCATCTGAAGGACATATTTGCTGGCCATTCTTTCAGGGGCACCATATTAGGTGGGCCAACGTTGCTCCCACTGTAAGGGCAGATAGTACAGAGAATGAAGGAACATCCATGTCTTACCCGGGATTCAAACCCTTTACTATTAAAAGTTCTTTTAAATACTAATAATTTGAAATGTAAGCTACAGTGGTAGTTATAATTGAATGATTAAAGATAGATTGATTAAAGTCAGATCCAATAAATGAGTGGAGCCCAACAGGGTTGGTACTGAGTAATCAGAACAATTCTAAGTAAAGAAAAATAAATGTTAGTAGGTCTTGATTTATACGGATATTTATTTCCTGCAAAACAAACTAAAAATGCAGTAGTTAATTCATCTTTCCGGAGTACAAACAACCGTAAACTAAGCAGATTTAAAATCTAGTTATATTTACTTGAATTTACAAATTTTGTTAGGGAGGTAAGAATTAGCAAAAGAACTTTTTTATTTTATCTTTCTTTACTTCTCTTTAAATATTTTTAGACTTCATTTCAGGGGAGGTACAAGTACACGTGTCCTCTTACAACTCCAGTCTCAATAAAATAATTTTTGAATACAGCTGCTGGGTAACTTCAGAGCAATCTCCGCCTCCTTAGAAAGCAATCTCCCCTTCTTGTTCCAAAACGACTTGTACAGAAGTAAAATAACTTGATGCAAAACCCAATTACGAATGCAAAATCAATGAAAGCGATGCCGTAACATCACCTGAATTTGCATAGAAATTTAAATTTAGTTCATTCTCGATCGATAGTCATTGAACACTCTTAAATAGAGAAAATATTTACTTCATTTTTAAGACTTAGAAAGGAAGGTAAAATAATTTTTCTTTAAAAACACTTTTCACAAATTAGGGATAAATAAATGATATTAGAACATAGCTCAAATATCAGTGTTCTTCCGCGAAACGACAGTAACTGATTGGTCGGATTTTTGAGACATATAATGGAGGAATGTGTGAGGTGGGAGTAGAATTGGTGAAAGAGGGAGTCCCTAGCACCAAATCGTACATTAATGAGTGAGAAACCTGTCGGTCGAACATATGATAAAATCAATAGGAGATTAAACATAATTGAGATAAAGCTAGATGAGAATATAATAATATTTACAGGCGCCTGAATAATATTAACATTTACGCTGGTTTAATAAAATAGAAAATAATAGAGAAAATGCATGCAACAACAGTAGAGTCCCAATTATCCGAATTAATGGGGACCGGATAACCGAAAAACTCGGTTAAAGCAAAGAGTATGAAAAAGGAAAGAAAAAGTGTAGGCATAAATATTTAACAAATACAAACTTTATACGAGTACATCACATACAATTCATATTATAATTAAAAAGCTTACTAAAAAGCACTTTAAGAGCATACTTTACGATAATTAAAGAGTTTTTATTTAATAAAGACCTTAATCGTTTTTTGTTTTACATTACTTTGGTGCTTTTCTGCAGAATGTTTCGCCATTTTTTTTAGGAATAGCAGGAAGGCTGGTGTCGCCTCTTTTTGTTGTTCTATACATTCAATAGAACTTTCGATAGCTCTTAGTCCATCTGTATGAGAGATTTTTATATCTTGCTTTTCATCGTCGCTGTCTTCATCATCTTCGTTAGATCATAATTGACGATATTTGTTGAATCATTACAACGTTGTTGCATAGTAAAAAATAGTAGTAGCTAAAATTATTGAACACTTAGAAGTTAATAATTAGATATTTTTAGTGATTCGTAATATTTTTAAATTAAGTATCGCCATATTGACTACGCTGCGCCAGAAAGAGTTAAGTTTTATTTTTAAAGGAGCAGGCATGCATGTATAAAATCTATACATAGGAACAGTATATGTATGCATATAAACCAATACGTTCATAATAAACTTGTGCACTCAGACGAAAAATAAACTAAATTACAAGTATGTGATTTTAAAGAAAATATGCTGCTTTCCGGAATGAAACTAATTTCCGATTTTAAATCCCCTCACCCAAATTAATAAAGATAAATTTTTTTTCCATAAATGCAACTAAAATTTTGTTCCCCGGTATCGTTCATGTATTCGGCGAATAAATTAAACCCTGAATTCACACTTATTCAAAATAAATTTCTAAACAAACATAAAGTTATATTTCGCAATGATATAAATTAAATACAAAAAATAATTTTTAATAATAGTTATGAAAAATAGCTTTATTTTAAGCCCCGCATTTTATTTTAAGTTATAATCTGTTATAATTTATACACAATATAATATGATAAGTTTTAAACAAAAATAAGAGGAGAAATTTGATTTTTTTTTATTTCGACAATCAGGCAATTAGGAGCTATAGACAACACAGTGTAGTATTCTCACCTTATTTATTGTAGCAAGTGATGGTTTGGTTCCTTTCAGCGTGTCAATGTGTGAAGAGAGAACAATTAGTTCGATTAGTGAATGGCATTTGGAAATGAATAATTCTTGTCACTATTTGTTGTCATGGAGAAAAGACAGAGTTCAGAAAATTTCGGACACTTAATACTCTCTTCAAATGTTTCTCAAATAGCTCAACTCGAAGGAAGTATTTAAGTGCTCAAAATGGAAAATTTTATTTCATCTCTCATATCTAACCAAATTGAGTCTAGCGCCTTTTAAAAAGACGGCTTCTTTCTCTTTCAATAAATAAAATAAAAAAATAGAAAGTAAATAAATGAAATAAAAGTGATAGAATAAGTTTTATCATTAGAACTCAATTTGCGAAATTAAAATATTCCCGTCTACTATAAAAATGTCATATCATATGTCTACTAAATATAAGTATTAATACAGGAGTTTGAAAAAAATATGGAAGCATTTCTATGCTAACTCTACGTAAACTATCTTTATTTTAGTGCAGTAAATGTTTTGGAATATTTTACATCGTAAAACAGTTGAAACAATTTAAAAGATCATGTTTGATCTTTTCTTTTTTTTTTGAAATGGTGTCATATTTAACAATGTACAATACGGATCGACCAAAATAAGGAAATGAAGTTAAAAACTTTTTTTTTAGTTTTAATACCAGCAGTTCTTAAATCCTTGCATAGGATTGTAATATAACTATAGGAGGGCTTTTTTTTATTATCGTAGTATATTATATTTTATAACCGCTGTTGAACAGCCGACTTAATTTTGGGTTTACGACTAAAAATGAACTCCGTATCCTTGCAATTTTAAACCCAATCCAGAAGACAAGGGAACTCCTGGATCAAGTATTAGGTGAACGTTGCCTTCGTGGGGGACTTATTGATGGAACTAACTCGCATTTGCATTACACGGAAAAGAAAATCACGAAAACCTAACACGGTTAGACTGACGGAAAGGGGACTCTAATCCATGATCCATCTACCACTGAGGATATCTTACGTCAGCACAGTGTTCGGTGCGAGCCGTTTGAGGAATTCGAATCAACCAGCCATTGCCGGTATTCGAACCCAGTTCACCTCATTGGGAGGCGAGTGCTCTATCCCCTAAGTCACCAAGGTTAATTATAGTAATATAGTAAAAACAAGGAAGAAATTTTTTATTTTCCTACGCTCATTTTGATTTACTACAAAGTTTGCATGAGTAAAAAGGACATTATTTCTAAAAGCTCAAAGCATAATCTTTAGTTTTGCCATGTAAAATCTTTCAAAATATTTCTGTTGAAAGAAAGTTATTTTACATAGGCTTGATATAGAAGTGTCTACTGTATTATTAATATTATAAATATTTATATTTGAGTCAATGGGTACTTTTTGGATAATAAATATTTATTTTGGATCAATGGGTACTAAAATGGTAGACAGCTGAGAAAAATATCCACTTGATCAAGGTTTGAACGCATCTCAAGTGGTACGCATTAATGTGAAACATTGTAGTTTTATGTCCGCATCTGAAAGACTATTTTATTTACTCTAAATAAATATGTTTAGATCCGAAAGACTCTTGATATTTCATTTTCTCTTAAGTCAGAAATGGAGAGGGTTGGTATTAATAAATACGTTAATTAATAACATTATAAATATAACACTTTTTTCATGTATGCGTTTTTCATATATAGACTACCGCTCGCGTCCGCGTCTAACAGGCGAAGGACAAGCATTCAATATTCTTCGGAATTTGTGCAGTTTCATAACTATTTTTCACGGTGGTAGTATGATTTATGTATAAAGATTTTGATAAATTTAATTATATTTTTCTTTAATCTTCTAAAAATAAGAAATGCAAATAGATCTAAAAAGTTTAGAATGATGAACGATTATATTCTGAAATTACAACTTTCTCCGCTTTATGTAAAATATTTTTCCAGTGGTTGCAAAATTTATGTTTTAATATTTAGTCTACTAAATGTAAAAGAAGCTTATTTCGCTCACAAACTTAAGAACTAAAATGAAACTTAGTTCTTATTTATTCCCGGTGAATCTTTTGAAAAGTTTTTAAAATTAAACAGATTTTAGGAAATTTTAGTGTTTAATAGTACTCTACCACTGCACAATTTCCATTTCACATTTTATCGAAGGAGGAGCAGTTAACAAATTTAATCGTTTAGTATTCGTAAGTTCTGATGAAGTATCGAAAAAATGTGTTTCCTTTAAAATTGTTTGCCTTTATTCACTACCACTGGAAAAAATATTTCGCCGAAATCAAAAATGTTTAGAGTTAAATGGGACAAAATTAAAAAACAACCTTATACAATTTTCTGTTTTTAAATTTTTTTGTACGCATTTGATGGATTAAGCTTTGTTCTGGGCTTATACTTTGTCTTTATAACAAACATAATAACAATAAATAATAAATAAAAAAACACAAAAGTAATAAATTATACAAACTTTAACTACAATTAATTTCGGCTGAAGGGAAGAAAGGTGATTTATGTCCTCAATTTGACATTTTTTTTTAAAAAAAAGTAGCAAAATGTAGATTTTAAACCATGCATTTACAAAGAATTCAAAAAGTTCAGCATAATTCGCATTTGTAGAAATGTGTTAAATATTTCAATTTTGGATGCCAGTGTTTTTAAAGCAGAGTTTCAAACTCTACAAAATTAAAATGATAGTCAAATTTGTGCTAAGATATCTTCTTAGTTTTATAAAGTTGAATTAAAAGTATTCTGACTACCACTACGTATGAATAATTTAAGTACAATGCGGACTTTATATCCAAAAAGCAAGAATTTTAAATGAACAAGACTTTTATTGACTAAGCTTAAAGCATTTAAAGAAAAAGAAACCTAATTCCTTTTGTTTAGTTACTTTTAGCTAATTTAAACGAGCCTTTCAAGACTAATTAAAAGCAGAATTTCAAGGTTAATGGAATGGAACTTTAATCATTCACAGAATTAAAAAAAATTTCGGTGTCAGTATTTTCGTCTTGATTTTTTTTTTCTAGTTTTATGTTTAAAAAATATTTTGGGATTGAAATTGGTATATAAATAGAAACTTATTTCGCTTTTTTGTCTGAAATGAATTTGATTTTTAAGAACATTTTTTGTTGGCAAGGTGGATGAGATTTTCAAAATATTACTTACTGCAGAGAATTGACCATAAATTTGTAATTCTGTGCTTATATTTATAAGCACAGAATTTATAAATTTTGTGTTTATAAGTACAAATAACTTGATGAGAAATAATCAAATGGACAAACGGATAGCCACAAGAGTAAAAGCCTTTCTGTTAATCTTTTTTAACAACGCACCCCTTACATCTGTACAAACATTAATATAAACAAAGCCTTTAATTTTTCCCCCGAAGTTATTAGCAAATGGTCGCAAGAATAATAGGGAACGATAAGAAAATTTCCCCCCCATGAAGATTTAAAAATTAATGAAATGAGTGAAAAATAAATTTTCCACTGTCTTATAAAGGGTTATTTAAACCCATGATGTTCCGTAGAACCCAAAGGGTTCCGTAAAAGGGTTACTGGTGTTCCGAGAATTAAAAAATTTTTTCAATCAATAGTGATTTTCGAGACCTGTAATTAAATTTATATCAAATTAATAATTCATTATTTACTTAAAATTTTCGTTATTTTTATGAAATAATTTATTTGAAATACTTGTGAAGAAAGAAATTTCTAAACAATATTTTTCTAATAACAATATAGTAAATGAATTTTGAAAAGGATATTCATTAATGAAAAATTCCATTAGTATTTCGAATTGAATAAAAATAAATAAATTCAAAAATGAAGAATTATGTTTCTTTAATTACCATTCTCAACCTTTCCTTTTTCGCTTCTATTTTAATGTAAACCATATTTCAGCCCATACATTTTTACTTTATGCTTGCATTAAAATCAAATTACGAACTCTACAATATGCTGCTTTAGACCTGTGAATTCTTACATAAAAACAATTTTTAGGACTAATATTGATAAAACGATATGATGAAAAAATTTCATTCTTCATTTACTCATTAAATATTTTCAAAAAAATTAATAAAATTTTCATCATTACATATTTTCAAAATAATTAATAGTCTTTCATTATTTTATCTGTTCACAGTAGCTGATGAAATTTATTCATTAAGTCTCGGAATTTGCCTTTAACTTAGAAAGTAAATTGCTTTTAACTCAGCTAGAAGTAGCTTGATCATTTAGGGTTCGACAACCGAAAAAAATTGGAAACAGCTGATCAAAATAATTATTTAAGGGTTAGAGTTTATTAAATGCAGGGTTTCAGAACGAAATTCTACTCACAGAATCAAACTGTATTCTATAAAGTATAATTTTTTTAGCTAAGTTAAAAGTAATTTCTTTTAAATATAAGAGCGGTTAAAACACAGGAATTACAGGGGAAAGATAATTGTGTTTAATACAAATTTTAAATACATTTATATAAAATAAAAAGTTTTTTCAGTTGTTGTTTTTTGTAATAAAATCTCTCTATTAATAGTACAAAGCTTTTTTAGTTTGGAATGTTCACGTTACCTCTCATTATATGAACGCGTAGATAGCGAACGATTCCAAATGGCGCTAATCACAGTTCGTGGCTAGCCGTCTGTAGTTACGGTTACGGCGACAACGGCACGCGCCAGAGATCAGAAGTTATAAAAGGCAAAACGATTTCTTTTTTCAACCAGACGAGAACTCATTTCCAATCGAAAACGGTTAAATTTCTTAAAATATAAAGAACATTTCATGTTAACGTTTAACTGTTAACGATTTTAGATGCATCAAGAGACATTTTTAAAGTGAAGAGTAACTTATAGCTGCATTATTTTTTTTTCGTTTACTGAATAAGATTCCCTCCAGTTTTAGCAGAATACTTTGATATTTGATTCTTCGTTTAATCAATTTGTTTTAAAATTATTTTTTTCTCTATATTAGAATATAGTAAGAGCCGTCGTTGCCATTGTTTTGAGAGTTAACACAACGTTACATTTTGGTTTGCGACGCATAAACTAAAAGATTCTGAAACTTTTCTAGGGTGAGTGGGAAAATGTAAATGGACTAGGATGGAATAAAAATTTAAATTCAATAATTAGTTAACTGTTAAGCTTGTTGAGAAAAGTTTCATGTGGGCCGATTAACAGGCAGTAGGAATACGACCACAGAGCTGAAATTTGGCATGCTGAAAGAGCCATATTTGTTTATAAATATATAACTCTAAGTTTTCTTTTTTAATTTGTTCGAAAATTCTTGGAATTTTAAGTACTCCTTAGCGATTTTTCTACCTTTATTGTTTGCTGTATCATTTACAGTTGTATAACAATACGAGTAATACAGTTGAATAATAACAATAATCTTTCTATAATTTTAATACTTATAGTCGTAATAATTTATAGTTTTTTTCCGTAAAATTTTAGAAATCAAAGCAGCCAGATAAATTTTAAAGGTTAAACAGTAGACTCTTCTATTTTAAATAGAATTCTTAAAAATAAACTTTTATGGGATAAACGATGGGTGATGCATCATCGAAATATCCTTTCCTTTCTTTACGGCATCTTCATGAATTTTATCTTCTGTTATTCATGGGTCGTTCAGTTTCCAGAAGAGTTTACCCACTATCTACCTACTTTAATGTCTCCCTGAAGCTTTATCAAGGGAAAGTAGTGTGGCTTTTCTTGCAGTCTAGTGCCTGATTTAATGAGACACCTTTGTCTGTCTACTTCAAAAATAAATATAGCCTGTGCTGTCGAAGGTCACCAGCCACATTTGAGACTACACTCGGAGCTTTGAAATTCTGTAATTTAAAACACAAAAAATGATAGCGAAATTTTATTTTGTTTCAAGCCGAAGCTGGCATAGATACTTTTGCATGAATACCAGCCAACTTTTACACATTATGATGGGAAATATAACCGCCAACTTTTACACATTCTGACAAATGCAACATTTTTTACTGACAAGAAAACTGCTTTACAAAAAGTGGTCGTCATTTGTATTCAAACAAAGTGGATGATTTCTAATTTAGCTACCGAATTTAGTTTAAAAAAGCTGTCTCAATGACTTTTTTTAGCTAATCAAAAAATAATTAATTGAGATCGATTTAAAAAAAATATATGCCAATAATGTATCACAGTTGACATGAACGTCTTAACATTCCAAAGAACGAAACAATAGAAGAACAACTCTTTATCGTTTTTAAAAAATGACATGTTCTCAAAAAGAGAAAGATTTTTTTTATAAGATAAAAATGAAATTAATGCAATTTTTTAAACTAAATTTGATAACTACTAAGCACTTAGCCCTTATTTTATGAAGGGACTATTTCCATGATTTTAAAATGGCGCGGATACTCTCTTAGACTACGTTTTCCGGCAGACCCAAAATTAATCTCTTCTATTGAAATTACTCTTGTCTAAAGAAATATTGTCTAATGTCTTATAAACTGACTAATCCATCACTCCAAAATGCGCGTGCGGTCTTTAGAACAGAATTTTTCAACAGTCTAAAATTTACCTCATCTCTTGAAATTATTCTCTTGTTTAAAAGAATATTGTCGAATGTCTTCAAAATGACATGTGCGCTCTATTGGACAGAATTTACGTCTAGTCCTAAATTTTAATTAATTGGTTGAAATTAATCTCTTGACCAATTCAATATTGTTTAATGTCGTACAAAGGGACTTTTTTCATTACCTCAAAATGGAGCGTTTGCTGCCTTGGACAGTTTTCCGGTGGACCTGAAATTTACCTCTTATCTTTAAATTAATCTTCTGCCTAAAATTATTATTTAGAGTCGCTGCTTCAATTGCATGGATATTACGACAATTTTATCTGAATATCTCCATAAATTTAATTTTTATTCCAGAAGAAAATCTGCAAACGGTTTGAAAGGCAAGCAGTTGAGGAGGAAGTGAAGACGGAGCAATGTGAGAATAAGGATAAACTTCAAGAAGAAGATGAAGATAGCAAAGGTGCTGCAGTTATTTTTTCTTTGAGGAATCAAGTGGGTGGTCTAATCCGAGCTTTACGGGTATTTCAGGTAAGCTACATTCACATTGAAGTCTGTTTTATTGTCGTCAAAATAAAATTTGTTGAAGTTTGTTTTTTTAAAAATGTATTAAATGATCGAGATCTCAAATATACCAGCTGTTGCTAGTGAGGGAATTTTTTAATTTAAATGTCAGCGATTTTTAAGAGATGCACACGATTTTGGCAAATCTAAATGTATTGAGTTTCAGTAATAATTAAAAATCTTTTGCTGCCATTAAGTCACATATACACCGTCGAGATATTTTAGCATAGCAGACAGCAGAAATATTAAAATTATTTCCCTCTCTGTGAGATAAGATAAAAATCTAATCGCAATGCTTCTTTACGTGCTGCACTACTTCCTCACGCGCCCCTCAAGTCATAACTTGAGTATCGTATAATATATTGAATAATGCTCTAAGAAAGGCAAGTTCCAACAACAATGACAGTATGTGGTACCAGTGTACCGTTTATATTTAAAATTTCTAGGGCCATTTTTGAAAGAATCAAAAATAAATCAAAATAATTACTTCATAACTAAGTTTTTATTTCTACAAAAATACAAAATTATTCTAGATAATTACTCATTATATAACTAACCATTCAACACTATTTAAACTATCCCTTAAAGCCACATAACAAAATGAATCTAAACGAATAGTTAGCATATAACTAATGGGATACCAGCAAGTGACTTAGTGTGGATATCTCGATCGTGATTGGTTGTTGAAACGTGACATTTATTTACGTTATTAACTGTTCTTGTCACTCTATTTCAAGTAAACCAAGCCCGTCAAGTATCAATTCTCTTAAGTGACACATTTGACATTCTTTCTCAAAAATTTCAATTCTTTAACTATAAATTTCTTACTTAACACAAAGACAGGCACGAAGCTATGTATGATATAAATAAAGTAATTGTGCCTGGTACCCAAAACAAAAATATATCACGGTTGCAATAAAATACATAAACAAATGGTAAATATAAGTTTAAAGACGCAGACGAGAAAGAATTATATTTCAATAAATTCAATGTGTGATATGATACTGCATTTAATTACCTTCATGTTAATTAACATTCTAACTTATGTGAGGAAACTTAGCTCAACTTTAACACCCCAATTTGCTTATAAACTATCAGTTGGCGCTGACGTCATAGGTCACATGTGTGGGCATTTGTGATCTTCTTCTTCTTGAAGTACAAGTACTCAATTATTTAACGCTACTTAAATTACGACTTAAGATAACATTAAGATATTAATCTATACAAATACTTAACGTATAACTGCTTATTTAACCGGCTGGACATGAATGATTCATTTTTGGAACGTGTCCCTTTTTCAAAAAGATAAATACTTTTATATTAATAAATAGTTCTAGATAAAGACTGCCTCTTAGTAGAAAAAGTCTTAATATTAAATAGACATAGACAATAATTAGAATTAATGGATGGTTCGATAAAGTTCTTTAAAAATTCTTTTTGTTTTAAAAGTTTCTGCTCTAGCTCTCTTCCTTTATAAAAACTAATTTGCACAAACCTCAAATGTTGGAGGGTATGGGCTTTTATTTATACTGATTTCTGTACTGGAAAATTCATCCACATTTTTATTGTGTTTCTAGGAAAAGAACGTGAACGTTGTGCACATTGAGTCCAGGAAGTCCCGCAAGAGACCTTCTCAGTACGAGATATTTGTTGACGTTCAGTGCGAATCCTCTCAAATAAAAGATCTAGTACACAATCTAGAGCACGAGGTAGAATGTGTCTCCCTAGAGCAGTATGAAAAAGGAGAAGTTGACTTAAATGATATGCCACCTCCTACACCTACAAGTCCTGGTTTTGAATTAGGTAAATTATTCTAAAACTTGAGGAATTGCATCCTTGTATCAGCAGTTGAGCAGGTGAATATCGTCCATGAGTCGGCTTTTTATTATGAACACAACTCAAAATACGTAATAAACATTAAGCAAAATCATTACGGAGCGAAGTCCGAGACTTTGCATGTCCCGTGCAAAAATCCCAGTCAGGACTATTGCCTGGAAAAGTTCCCGGACAGAGTCCCGTGCAAATATACCCAGTCGAGGTGACTGGGTATATTGCAGATGTAACTTTTCAGGCCATCTCTTCGTATTCACAACTCTAATCAGTAAAGTGGCTTTTTATAAATTTGTATCCCTACAACGTGAATTTGTTACCACTAAAGTTAAGCTTTAAAAAACATTTTAATAAATAAAATTGATTTCAAAAAACTTTTACCACCATGCCAAATGAAAAAAATACTACAATAGTTGAAGAAGAATTTTAGATTTTTGAGCTGTAGTAAAGAATATTGATTTTTGAGACAATGACAAAACACTAGATTCATGGTAGTGACAAACAGAGGATCAAATTCGATACCACTGGTATTAAGATTACCACTGATATCAGAGAGCCATTGCTCGCTGAACTTCATTCTCGTATTGTTAGTCAGTGTTGTTTTTATTCTCGTGGAATGCTATTAAAATGAATTCACAATTACTTGTTTTTATTTTGTAGCTTTTGATGGTATGCCTTGGTTTCCAAGAAAGATTACTGACATAGACAAAACTGCAAACAGAGTTCTGATGTATGGCGCTGAATTGGATGCTGATCATCCGGTAATGCAAGTACTACATTTTTGGGGTTATGTTTTGGGGGAAAGTTTTCCCTCACTCAGCGTACAATATATCAAAGAACAATCTGTACAATTTTATCACTCAATAATACAGGATTCTTTTGTTTCTAAGCAATTAAAAGCGATTGTCAATTAAAAAAATATAATTGGTTTTACTCTCTATAAATAGCGTTTTGGACAGTTTTATGACAAATCGTTATCTCATTATTTGAGTCAAGTAGATTTTCTTTCAGGATCAAAATTATAAAAATATCCCACAATACGTAAATTATGCCAAAAATTAAAATTCATTTTCTTTTATGCAATAATTGAAAATTATTAAAAAAAAGGATAATTAAATCTAATTAATATAACACAATAATTGAAAATTATTGAACACTTACAATAGTTTAAAATGTTTAAAAATGATAATTAAACTTAATTAATATAATACAATAATTGAAAATTATTGAACACTAACAATAATTGAAAATCATTAAAAAATGATAAATTTAATTAATAGGAATTTTTAAATCAATATTTTATGACCTTTACGAGTTTACTTTCTGTTGAGCTATATAATTTTTTATTAAAATCAATCGTTATTTAAAACTCGAGACTTGAAAGATTGGGGAAACATGCAGAATTTCTACGATCTAGAATTTTATTTTACCTTTAACACGATGATAAACTTTTAATGAGTCTAGAATATTTTATAAATTGAGTTATCATTTTACTTAAACTAAGCTGCTACTTGCCCGTAAAGCCTGGTTATGTGAGAGAGAAGAAATAGTACCGGATACAAGAAAAATACAATACAATAAAAGAACAGCACTTTTAGATTTAACCCTTTGGCACAAAGATTATATTAAACATATTTTTCATACTATTTTCAGTGTTTCATATTTATTTAAGTGAAAATAAGTGAAGAATATTATAAATATAGTATTTTAGTCATTTATGGTTATGAAATGCAGCATGAAACACCGGTGTCTTTTTCTGCGTTAAAGGTTAAAATTTCCAAACTCGGACTCACTTCCAAACAATAATTTCTGAAATTCTCACTTATTATTTTATTATCAAATTACCAAAATATATTTTTACTGTAATTCGAGAGTCAGAAAAAATATAGAAAAAGAACACCGGTGTTCCATCTGCAACAAGGAGTTAAGTCTTTCCTTTTGAATCAGATAGTTAAATCAAACTATGATCAAACTATGGGGACCATATTTCCCAGATTGCGACTACCCCCTATATTTTGGATGTCAGAAATCCGAATCCGTTGAAAAAAAGGTATGTTTATTCAGAGAAAGTACGTTTTTGTGTCTGATTTTGTAACTTAAAATATCGTCTTTATTAATTAATTAGCATATTTTAGGTCGCCCCCTCGAACCATTAAGATTGAGTCCTAGAGCGTAAAGATCCGATCATTAGATGAAAAATTATTCAGATTGGCCCGTTTTTTATTTTGCGCACTGTACATTAAATACCTCTGTATTCGAAATAGAACACAGTCAGCGTTTGCAAACATTTTTAATACTGAAGTAATGGTCATATAAGAAATTATTAACTTTGCTTGAGCTTTTATTCCCTGGTTCGTATCAAAAAAAAAAAAAAATCTGTTTTACATATCTACAAAATGATCCTCAACGTCAACGTGTTGTGAGTTAAATTTATTCGATTTACTATTTTATAAAATCGTTTGTCGAAACTGGAACAGTTCGCATTTCTTGTTACACACATAGCTTTGCACTATTAAGCGAAACTTACAATTAAGAGTTTTGAATTAGCAATTTTGAATCGCAAAATGAAGCTACTTGGCAGCTTCAGTTGTATATATATATGCCAAGGGCAAAGCTCGAAGTCCGGCCACTTCGCGAATTGGCCACTATGTTCCGGCCAAAACGCGATGTGCTCATTAAAGAATGCCCGGGCAAATGTATACCGGGCAGTGGCACTTAACTAGATCTAGTATATATTTCGGAAATTTACCAATGGTCTAGTCATACTAGGCCTAGTTAAGTGTCACTGCCCGGTATACATTTGCCCGGTATATCCTACACTGATGTTTTCTTAAGGTCAAGTGTCACTGCCCGGTATACATTTGCCCGGTATGCGCTACACTGATAATTTTTTAAGGTCAAGTGCCCCCGCTCGGTATGCATTTGCCCGGTATACCGCACACTGATGTTTTTTAAGGTTCAGTGCCACTGCCCGGTATACATTTGCCCGGTATATCCTACACTGATGTTTTTTTAAAGTTCAGTGCCACTGCCCGGTATACATTTGCCCGGTATATCCTACACTGATGTTTTTTTAAGGTTCAGTGCCACTGCCCGGTATGCATTTGCCCGTTATTTATCTTCTAATCTATCTTATTCTATCACCGCCATTATTAAGATTTTTCTTGGCTCCTGAGGCCGTTTTTGACGCTTTTCCCATCCATCTTGAAAATTTTAACGTTAAATTGGTGCTTTCTAGTAATTGGGAAAGCAGATTGGTGTTACAAGAAAAAATAAATACTTTGTATAGCCACAAAACGATATTATTTTCCACTCCAGTAAACTGTCTTGTATATACGTTATAACTTCTAATAAGTCTTGTTTGTCAGTCAGGGTTCTCCACATCTCCCGAAAATACGATATATTTTGAATGATTTCACAACCTGCTTGCCTCGTTTCCGAGGCGCAAACAACCGTGATATTCGATGAAATTTATTTTCAATGCAATGGACATTGAAAGTTTTTATTTAAATTCTTCTATGCTGTACAAAAACGCATTTTTTATTAATTTGCGATCATATGCATGTAATTCTCTTTAACCTCATATACAAAGTAGGGTTTTGTCACGATATAAAATCTACCGGTATAGTTACTTTACGGATCAATAGATGGAGCTACTATAGTATAGTATGGTAAAGAATAGTAGTGGCACTTAACCAAAAAAACATCAGCGCAAGGTATTTCGGGCAGTGGCACTTACTTTTTAATAAATATCAGTATAGGGTATATTAGGCAAATGTATACCGGGTAGTGGCACTTAACCTTAAAAAAACATCAGAATGGGGTATATTGAGAAAATGTATATCGGATAGTGGCACTTAATTTTAAAAAACATCGATGTTGGGTATAGTTACTTATAGTCGTAAAATTTACTGAGGAGAACTCAACTTCCAAATTTTTTTTTTTTAAATTTAGTAATTTCTTATATTTCAGGGCTTCAAAGATAATGTTTATCGACAAAGACGAAAATATTTCACTGATCTGGCATTATCTTATAAACAGTAAGTATACTTAATAATCTATTTTTAAATAAATTATAGCCCAATATTGAAAAGCTGTTTACTACGATATTCACTATCTATGATATGAACTGTTTACTATATGAACGCCACTATCTTGAGTAAATGAATTGATTATCTCGCTTCTTGTGAAGATCTCATTGGTTATAGTAAAATTTATGTTTTAAATATATTCTTGTTTTAAAAAATTTGATTAAAATGATTTTAATCCTCACAAAATATAAATAAATTCTTTATAAAATATCTTATAACCACACTAGGATATATAATAGTGCAGAAATGAAAAGAAATACACTTTTTTTAATATTTTCTCTGCCTTTTTAAAACCTATTGACTAAATTCTGTTCTGGAAAGAGTTAAAATTGTCAAACATGTAAGGGCAAATGTCGTATTAACAATCAGGAAAATACTTAAGAGAGAAAAAAAATAATAATTTTTGAAAAATTAAAAAAAACGACAACTTTTCTACTTTTCTGCATGAAAAAGTAGAAAATAATATAGTTAGTGTAACTTATAAGAATCGAGTTAATAAAGTCTCAGTTAATTTTCCAGTTATTATGCTCATATTATATAAAGATTATCTTAAAATTATTTACAGGACTTTCTTATAAAATTTGTTAAGAAAGCAAATGAAACCTCTGCGGTTTATTTGATTTCAGCACTGTTATTCACAACCCACCGACTTTTGATATGCTTTCTTCACAAATTTTATAAGTAACTCTTGCAAGTTAAAAGCAATATTTATATATATATATATATATATATATATATATATATATATATATATATATATATATATATATATATATATATATATATATATATATATATATGTAATAACAGGGCTATATTCCTGCTATCAGAGTTGTATTTAGCTTGAAAAATGCAGTCGTAAGCCATCATACGTTCTCAAGAGGTTTATTTAAAGGCAGACTGGTGGTTAAAAAAGTTCACATCCGCACTCCACGAGGGAGAGGTTGGACAAAACTTCTGACAATTCCGGAACAACTTATCAGGATCACAACATCATGGAAAGGACACACAAAAACTAGTGCTCCCACGTTTTATACAAACACAGATTGGAGTAAAAAGGCACAGTCTCTGAAATACTTGTATCCTTACGCATTAAGGAAAATCATTTAATGCTTCCTAATATGGAAGTGAACGGGGGAGAGATTCTAAAAATAACTCCTCGTTTGAAATATAAATCTAATTATTATTCATTGGTATGTTACAGCCTTGAATTCCCAAAATAGAATATCTCTACGCTTATTCTTTAACAAAGACATTTTATGAAAACGAAAGAGTTTTAATTCCTTTATTAATACAAAAGTATTTATAATTTTTGTATTATATATATATATATATGAGTCATTCTCACTGAAAAGGTATAAATAGACTAAAAATTTTTCTTAAATTAAAGTAATTAAAAAAGTTATAAAAACTACATAAATGCCTTTATTTATTTTTGTTATATGTCCTTATAATAATGGTCAAGTTTTCTATTTTATTTTTTACAAGATTTAAAATATTTTTAATTCTGTCTTGTCCACGGAGGAGATGTAATTTCTGTCTAGCTTGTCTTACGCTAAGTTTTTTCTGTTCGTTAATTCGTTGTTAGATTTGAACATTTGATTGAGTTCTTTTTTTTTTTTGCATTTTGATTTTGCCATTTTTTTCCTTAAATTTGAAGAGAAAAAAATGTTAAACATCACAAAAATTATTTGGAAAAATTGCCAATAATTACTTCTCCGATAAAAAAAAAAGTTAAACTTAATTGATTTTCTTTAAAAATACAAAGAAATTAACACATTTGTTCCATTTAAAAAATATCAATTAAAAGAAAATAGTTTTTTAATTAATAAAAATGTATTATTGGTTGTCTAACACATTGTCTCTTTTATTGTCATCTCCTCCGTGGAGCTGTTTTGTCCACGGAGGAGACAAAAACTAGTTCTTGAATTTTTCTGATTTTTAATTTTAAAGTTACAGAAATGGCGCAGTTCTTTTTATTAAATATACTATTTTTGCAATCTAAAATTTATATATCAAATATAAAATAGTTTTATATTACCTTCTTTATGATGACCACGGAGTATACATTGAGAACTTTGCCAAACCTCAGTTGAACACAACAATCCAAAACCAACACCAAAGAAAACAAAAGCAACTGATAGTTAACACTAGAAAATAGAATCTTTACCTTCTCCACCAGCTGTCTTATAGGGATTTCACATATGCTGCTCTCTATTACATATTTATTGAGCTATATTAATTGTCCATGGAGGGAGACTTCATTTTTGATGGACAAAGTTTACTAACCATTTATTTTATAAAAATAAAACTTTTCTAAAAAAATATCGAATAAAAAGCTACTATAAACATTTAACTAGTTAAAATTACAAAAATCATTAAAATAACATCTAAAATGTTTAACAGCCATTAAAAATTATTTTGTGTCACAGACGTAGGAACGTCCGCGGAGAGGATTTTGAAGTTATGTTTATTAAAAAATAAGAATGAAATATTAAATGCATTCAGCAGAAATGCATATGATTGACTAGTTAGACCTTTACGAAAAATGATGCCGAAAAATATTAAGAAATCTGCTGTATTTTTTAGTATTTATTACTAAGGGACTAAGAAAATCACCTTTTTGTGAGAATGACCCATATAATGCCTCCTACGAGTCTTTCTGTATTAAATGAAATGCTTAAAACAAATGTCTCTTATCAATTTTAAGATATATATATATATATATATATTTCAAATAATCAACTATCTTTAAATCTCTTTTCGCAGTGGTCAGCCTATTTCTTATGTGAATTACACAGCTGAAGAAATAAGAACATGGTAAGTTGAAAATATATTTTATATTCAGAGAAGAAAAAAAAGTGATATCGCATTTTTATTTATATTAAACAGGCTGACAGTGGTAAATGTTCAAGTGTAATAAAATATTCCTTTTCTAAAAAACTAATCGTCAAAACAAGCAAAGATTTCACTGATTTATCAATCTCTTAAACTCTACATATTTTAAACCAGAGGTAACAACTACTCTGTATTGCAATTTGACGTCTCCGCTTAATCTGTAGATGTTAGATTTTTGTATATGTGTATGAGTAATCGAACTTATGTTATGATCAAACGAAAGTTTATAATAAATGTTAAAAAACAGGAAATACGTTTCGAAAAAATAATTTTGTTACCAATTTAATTATTGAAGTAGACCACTAGAATCCCGGAGATTAATAAAAGGTTCCGCCGAACTCACATTTTGTGACAAGAAAAGCACCTTTATGAAGAAAAAAAGTGGTAGCACATTTATGATTAAATTACCTAAACATTTTATTCTTTAGTTACCGATTCAGTTTTAAAATAAAACAATTCAGATATATTAGAACCAAATATATATTTAAAATATTCCAGTAAATACGAGTACCCATAATTAATGTTAAATATGGAAAAACCCATTACGACCGGATATAGTTTATAAATGCTTATTTCTCTCGTATATGAATTAAATGAATTGTATCTCGTATATGAATTTCACTCGTTACTATTACGTTTTGTCAACCATGACCAGCCTCCGTAGCCTTGTAATTTTGTACCCAATCCATAAGATAAGGGAACTCCTGGATCAAGTATTGGGAGAAATTTGCCTTCGTGGAGGACGTTTTAATGGAAATAATCCGTATTTGCGTTACATGGAGAGGAAAACCACAAAAACCTCCCATGGTTAGCCTAAAGGCAAGGGGACTCTAACCCAGGATCCGTCTGCCACTGAGGATATTTTACGTCAGCACAGTGGTCGGTGCGAGCTAGGTCCGGAATTCGTATCGACCAGCCATCGCTGGGATTAATAATTTTCTAATATATGTTTATGTTTATAAAAATATTATTTAATCTTATTTTCCACTATCGAAGTAAAATTTCATATTTGCTTCGAATCTGTATATTTGCTTCGAAATTCATGAATCCTTCGGATCTGTATATACTTAATCTATAAAGGTTGGATAAATTACGGATCTATAAAATTTATATTAATATTACTATCATTTTTTAATTTTTCCCAGGTGCGTATGAACCCCGTGTTAAAATATTACTGGCAGAGCTATCTTGTTTCCGCAAAATAAATTAATAATGGAACACTTTTAATACCAATTTTTTAAAAATATAAAAAGGACATCCATTTAAAAGATCTCTAATCACGAATGGATTTCAAATCAGTGTAAAACAAATTAAGAAGGAAAAATTTCCAATAATTACTGCATTTAAGAAAAAAGTTACATAAATGACTGCAGATCACTTTAATTAATTTATAAGATCAAAAACAAATTGCTACGCTTTTCCCGGCGTGCGTCTATTGAAAAGGAAATGACCTCATAAAAATAATGGACCACACAGAAAATTTAAAGTCAACGATAAGTAACATACAATGATTTGAGCTTTTGGATAAATTACTTTAAAGTTTGAGGAAATAACCACCAGATTTGGTTATTCAATAAATAATAAATATTTATTTTTAATAATTTTTCAAGAAATTTGATTTTAACTAGATTGTTGGAAATTCAAGGGCACTAGATCTATTTTGTCTATTTCAGCGTTATTTCGTAATAGGATTCTCTATTCCATCTATTTCATCGTTATTTCGTAATAAGATTATATAAACTCATGGACAAAAAAATTAGCGCACCAAGAAGGAGTTGTCAAAATGACAAAGAAGGAGTTGTCTACTTTGATATAAGTAAATGATTAGAAAAGTAGCGAAAAGCGTTTTTCTTTGATTTTCTAATCATTTACTTATATCAAAGTAGTCATTACGTATGTAAAATTTCGTTTCATTTTGACGACTCCTTCTTGGTGCGCTAATTTTTTTGGTCCATGAGTGTATTTTGTCTATTTCATCGTCATTTCTCAATCAGATTGTCGATTTCGTCTATTTCATCGTTACTTCGTAATAAGATAGTCCATGCCATCTATTTTAATGCTATTTCGGAATAAGATATATATTTTATCAGATAGTCTATTTCATAAATAAGAAATTCGCCTCAATTTTGGAACTTCTATAGAACAAAGGTATTATTAAATCTACTTTGAATGTTTAGAATTCTGAAGAAAAAAAAATATCGAAATGCGAAAATGAATAAAATAAACTTTTTCAAACTATTTAATGAGATTAATGTATGATAAGATTAATGTATATTTTCATTTTGTTTTACTTCTGACATACAGTAGATGGGCGACTTTTAATGTTCAGCACTGTAATTTTTCAGTTTGAGCCCTACTCAGAGAACAAGAGAATCCTTACATCAAATAATATTGCAAGAAACTAAGTTTCATTGAGGTCATTTTTGATGGAAAAAAACTAATTCATATTTGTATAATATAACGGAAAATCAAGGAAATCTTCTATGGTTTACCCAACGACAAAGAAACTCAGGATGCATCTACCATTGAGATTGGTCGTTGCTACTTGGAACAAATACCCAATAAAACAAGTACCCAATAAACGAATAATAAACGTACTGTATAAATGAACAAATAAATTTTTAACAAGTTTTTTCACAATTTGATTTAACTTAAAGTTCAATTTTTATGGGATATTACATTACCCCTTTTTTTTACATGGAAATCTCGTTAAAGTAAAAGTCCTGCAATTTGTAGCTTATTTGTGCAACTTATATTATGTAACAAATGCTGTAAAATTTGTTTTTTTTTAATCAAAATTTCCCTTTAGAAATTTTTTTTCTAAAAATCCCTTTTAAAAAAAATACAATATATGGCAAATAAAACAATTATTTTTTTAACAAGATTGGTCACAACTTTATTTAGCTTAAAAATCTATATTAAATACGAACTTTTTTTTTTTTGTTGTTGTTATATTTAACCATTTTTTAAAAAGCCTTTTTTTTTTACACAAGACTTTATGAAAATTTTATTTATTTTTATTATCACTAAAAAAGCTGTTTTTCATAAGCTGTTTCTTAAAAAATAGGCTTTTTTTACTAAACTGAATCATTTCTAGGGGAACTGTTTTCACGCACTTGAAAGCGTTGTACCCAACACACGCTTGCAAAGAGTTTTTAGAGAACTTCAATCTACTCATCAAGTTTTGTGGATACAGGTACAATTTTTTATAAAAGTACTTTTTTAATTTTTATAAAAAATTATAATAACAATATTTTTTTAATTAACAGATTTATTTGCTTATTTTACAGAAAAGACAACATTCCACAATTGGAAGATGTCAGCCGGTTTCTAAGACGTACGTATATTACTATAGTTATAGTTAGTTATAGTTATATACGTATATTACTATAGTTATAGTCATATACGTATATAACTATAGTTATAGTTAGTTATAGTTATTACTATATATACTATATAACTATAACTATAGTTATTACTATATAACTATAACTATAGTAATATACGTATATATAGTTATTACTATATATACGTATATTACTATAGTTATAGTTATTATGTGTATCACTAATCAAATTGTAATGCGCAGCTATCAATTTTTACCCTTTTGCAGAATATTTTCCTACTTAGAGTCAAAAAATTGAACAGAACCATGGTGGCTCAGGGGTTGAAGCATTCGCCTTCCAATGAGGTGAGCTGGGTTCGAATCCCAGCGATGGCTGGTCGATACGAATTTCGCACAAGGCAAGCACCATGGGAGCTTTTCGTGGTTTTCTTTTTCTTGTAACGCAAATGTGGGTTAGTTCTCTCAAAAAGTCCTCCACGAAGGTTAATTTCTCCCAATACTTGATCCTAAAGTTTCCTTGTCTTCTGGATTGGGTTCAAAATTACAAGACCATGAAGATGAACTTTGGTAGTTGTAAACTCAAAATTGGATGAGCTGTTCAATGACGGTTATAAAAGAAAAATGAGGGCTTAGGGAAATATGAAACACTTATCTAAATTTTCGGCTGAGACTTTTTTTAATGAAAAGCACCAAGATGTTTCTGTGTATTAGGCTGTTGCGTCGTGAAAATTTCAGAAATTTGTGAAGTACCAATTTGAAAACAATATTAAGGAAAAGTTTGATGTAAAAATGGTTAATTTGGAAAAATTGTGGCTTATTACTATGTAGTTCCAAGTTCTCCTATTACTGATTTAATGTTTAGTTCTCGACTTAATAAATTCCATTTAAGGTGTAAAATTTTATTAAAAAAATATTAATTATTTCACCCATTTTTAGAAAGAACTGGATTTCAACTACGTCCAGTTGCTGGATATCTATCATCACGTGATTTTCTGGCTGGACTGGCTTTTAGAGTATTTCATTGCACGCAGTATATTCGACATAGTTCAGATCCATTCTATACACCAGAACCGTAAGAAGCTTCTTTTCTTTAAATGAATTATTCAAAATGTATTTTAATTTTGATTTTCGTATGTATGGGAGTCTCTATATGGAAGTCTCTCTTTCAATTGCAAAATCGTTTAGAGTCGAGTTAGAGTACTGAAATCAATTTGAACAGTGAGAACAAGGGCAAATTTTAGACCTTGTTCTCACTGGATCCTCAAAATAGTTCCAAATTTTCAATAAATCTGTCCGGGAGGTACATTTGAAAAATAAATTTTTCTTACAAAATTTTTTAAGAACAGGCATTGTTATAAATTAAACTGTAGATCATTCTGCTTTTTCAAATATTTGAAGGTAATATTAGTGTCATCCCCAAACTAACAGCTCTGATTGACTGATACGAGTTACACTGAAAGTTTAGTGCGCTTTTTTTTTTTTTTTAAAATAATATTAATCTTTGATTGATCATGTGAGGCAAGCATAATCAGAATCAACGTTGTGTGGTGTTGCCGAATTTATAGTTTGAAAAATTTCAGAAACTACGAATTTATTTTGATTGTGATTATGCTTTTAAAACGTGTTTCTATAAGGTAAACAATTTTTGCTTTTATTTTCTTCCTTCTACCACCTCTTTTTTCCCCTATTGATCATCTGCTTTTTCTTTGACCTCCCCTCTTTATCTATTTGTTCCTTATTAAATCCCTCTTTTTCTAACACTTATTTAAATACATTATTTTGTTAGTTAAACATCAGTAAGATAATATCTAAAACAACTAAAAAATATATAATATAATAAGTGTATGCACAACTAGCACTATGAACCATAAAAACTGTTCCGATCTTTTTGTCCAGTTATTCAACTCTTATTAACGCTACTAGAGGGCGCCTGTCACGATTGTATATGTATAGAGTTAAATTTTTCCCGCTTCATTTTTTTCAATAAAATTTTGAAACTACGAGATTTTTATAATGGTTCATTGTTAAGGCACTGGGACCAGGTTCAAGAGGTCGTGGGTTCGATCCCCGCTTGCCGGAGACTCCCCATGTAGTAAATGGTGACTGATGCACGTTAAATCTGTCGAGTCACAAAGTGCTCCATGATCCCATAACAATTCATACCTCTAGGGGTACTGATCTAGGAGTTTCATTGTCTTCTGGATTGGTTAAAAATTACGTAAACCCAAAATTGGGTGAATGTTCAACGATGTTTATAAAATGGTTTCTTGTTTTGTATGTCATGTAAAATGAAGTGACCAATACGGTTTTATAATCCTCTTTTTTAATACTAAAATAGTATCACATTTACAAAAAAACACTGATGACACTCAAAACATTACATTTATGTATTATCAGCAAATTATGCACATCATAGACTGCATGCAATAATATTTTGGTCTCATTTGTAGAACTTTAATAGTAATTTGATAATATTTGCTCTATAGAGATTGTTGTCATGAGCTTTTGGGTCATGTTCCACTTCTTGCTGATCCCAGTTTTGCACAATTCTCACAAGAATTGGGTCTCGCATCTTTGGGGGCATCCGACGATGAAGTAGATAAACTTGCAACGGTAGGTACTTTAATACAATAAATATTATAAATTTATTCACAACTGAATTGAATTTTATGCAATTTATTTCTCGTAACAATTACCCCATCAAATTACTTCATTAATCTCTCTCTCTCTCTCAATTTCAATTGGGAGAGATGTTTGAAAAATGAAATTTTATCATTGGTTTAGCAAAAGCCGCTAATATAAATAAAACTGTTAACGAATCTTTTTTTTTAAACGTTTAAACAATAACCTTGATATTTGCTAGCTTTAAACATAACATCAACATAACATTTACATTGAGAAACAGTTATTGAGAAAACCATACTTTGATCATGGTTGAACTGATCTTCACAGACACCACCGAACACCTCCGAACACAATAGAACACCTTTGGAAAGAATTAGAATGCAGATTACATTACTATTTAAATCTACCATCCTCACTGTCAGCACTCATTGTATCTGTGGTGTTCACCTGGTAGTGATTTAATATGGTAATCTATCGAATTTTGGTGGAAAGTCTCCCAAGACGTGTCCGGGTTGTCATTTATGCAAAACTGAGACGAACTTGATATTAATATATTCCTCAGAACTGAGTCCACTGGATGTACAGATACTATTGTACAAATATTCAACAAGTGCACCCTTGGACATCCGACATGCATCCCAATATTAAACTAGTTCCGTGCATTTTTCGTATTAATGTCCACCACAGCAGTAATGAAAAGTTGTTTGATTGGGAACTGATAAACTTGCGAATAACTAAATTTTTTTAACATAATGCCAACTAGTAAAAGATAATGATGGTGTCTCTTTTTCTCATTCCTATTTGTGTTTGTAAGTTTTATCTATTTATTTATTTAGTGATATTATATTTATTTTATTTATTTATTTTTGTAGTGCTATTTTTTCACTGTGGAATTCGGTCTCTGCAAGCAAAACGGCGAAATGCGCGTTTATGGAGCTGGTCTGCTTTCTTCTATTGCTGAACTCAAAGTAAGTATGATAAAATATTTTTGTACATTCTCACAAAATACTTTCTCTTTTGACGATTCAGAAATCTTAAAATATAATCTGTAATTAATAAGTAAGTAAGCATTTGTAAGTAAGCATTTCATTATCAAATCACATTGACGAAATACAGCTTAAATTTTTGATGATTCAGAAATATCTGAGCTATATTTATTTATCCTTGACGATCATTTTGTCACCAAATCACTTGGTTTATAAAGCAATGCTGAATATTTGTCGAAACTACTTTCTCACTACTTCTTGCACTTTAGCATCCAAATAGAGTCTCGGTGCTGCCATCTAGTGTGGCAGAAACTAGACGTCCAAATTTACATGGCCAACGGTATCTCACCCATTGTGGCGGTCCTGAAAGAGTGGATACCACTTCTGGAGAACGCACTAGGTCTGCTCATCGGGAAGACTGATTGTGCAGCTCATAGGAAATAAAAAAAATTTAAAAAAAATTTCTCACTTGTGTGCCATCTCAGTGCATTCGATTAATTTTTTCTTTTATCTTACTTAAAAAAAAAACATTCGACGAGGCGGTGCACTCCCACCATCTTAAAGACTCTTGAAATGAATTAATATACTTTATTTATCAAACATAATATGCTTATGAATCTGAAAAATTGTTTTAAACATTCCATTTAATGTGTCCTCCCAGTTAAGTCTTGAGTTGTGAAAGAGGAATAAAAAAATGTGGTTAAAATTCTTTTATTTCGTTGACTTCACAGCACGCTCTATCTGTATCAGCAAAAGTGTTGCCATTTGAACCGGAGAGAACATCTCAACAGACACCAATTATCACATCTTTTCAAGATGCTTACTTCTACACTGACAGTTTTGATGAAGCCAAAGAAAAAATGAGGTATATTCATTTCACAATATTGCTAAAAGATCAGCAATTAATTTCTAAAACTGATCTAATGAACTTCTAAAGATATCATGTTTCAAAGAAACCTCCAGATGCTAGAAACCTTTATAGTCGGATTTAAAAGTTTCAGAAACAATTTTTAAAGTCCTCTCTTGAAACACTCTTCAATTCAAGGTGATCATAATGTCTTTGACAACTTTAAGCGTTGTTCTTTAAGCAAATTCTTCAATTCCGTTAATAATAAAAAGAATTCCAAAGATCTGACAGTAAAGGGTGATTCATTTTCACAACCTCCTAAACGTAGAAACTTACCGAAAGAAGAATATTTAAGGATGCCAAAGACATTAAGAAAATACCGACGTCAAATTTATAGAGAGTATTCAGGAAGATGATGTTAAATGTTGTTTTAGAAACTTTTAGAGCCGAGCACGGAAGTGTTTGACATCAGTTGGAGATTACTTCAAAATATATTTCAAGAGTAATTTGATCAGTTTTGGAAATTATTAGCCACACCTTCTATTAAACATTTCACTTTATTAACGTTATATTTATAAAAAGATTTCTCATTTTAGGGAATACGCTTGCACCATCAAGAGACCATTTGGCCTGCGTTATAATCCGTATACTCAAACAGTCGAAATTCTGAGCAACACAAGAAAAATTGCCAATCTAGTCAGTGAGCTGAAGGGTGACTTATGCGTCGTTACTGCGGCATTAAAGAAAATTCGAGTGAAGAAATGTTGAAAAATTAACGTTTCGTTCTACCAGGTGATTGATTATAAAATGACGTTGAAGACATAAGACCTTCTGGAGAGCATACCCTTTTGAGTGAACGGAATAAAATTTTATACAAAGGTATTATGATCTATGCGCTTAAGAATTATGTTAAAAATGATCTCTTACGGTTACAGAGACAAAATTCTCAAAAGGCAACACCTACTTCTTTTGATTGAAGTGTGATTCTTACAGAAAAAAAACTTGAAATGGTGTTGGAACGAAATTTTAACACAAAAAATGGCAACACGAGTGAGAGATAAAGGAATGAGAGAATTTTTTTTTAAAGAAATAAAATAAACGCAGATGCAAGCAGTAAAGAGAAGATTTTTGTGCTTCACAAATTTTCTGCGCTTCCACATTGATTAGTTCCAATAAACGTACTCTCTGAACCAGTAGAAAAATTTTAATCACACTTTCTTTTCGCTAATGGCCACGAAAAAAGGCAGCTCTTGACGAAGAGGTTTATCGTTGCAATTTTTTGTGTTAAAAATATCTTTCCAACTCCGTTTTAAGTTTTTTACTTTGAGGATAACGGCTTGTCACTGTGACCGAAGCCGGAAGAGCCGCTCAGTTGGTTATAACATCATTTTTGAGTGTATATATTATAATAGCTATGCATAAAACTTTATTCCGTTCACTCTAATGGACATGCAATCCAAAAGGGTCATATATCAGTAAAGTTATTATATAATCTTCCTGTATTTCTGAAACTTCTTGTTTTTGCTTTATTCTTCACCACAATTCTTTCTTGGAATTACAGTAGTTAGCTTGTATGTTTATCCTCGCTTGTATGTTTGCTTTTATTATTATTAATATTGCTTTAGGAATCACGTTTAAAAATATACTAAATATTTCAGGCTTCATACAAAAAAAAAAGCCTGTAAAAGTTGGTTCTATATAAGTCATTTTATTCTATTTGAGTTTAACTTTATTTGCTCTTCGTAATAAAAATTGTGACTTCTTACAAAATATTGATATTGGTTGTTCTTGTGCAAAGCTGAAATGATATATAAGCCCAATTAATGTTACAGTAAAAATATATTAATAAATGAACGTAACTTAAGGAATTCAAATTAATGGATTTGAATAATTATCAGCCAAAAATCAACAATTACGAATAAATGTCAATGTGGAAATTTGAATTGATACTTCAGTTGATTAAAATTCGAATCACTATTTTAGAGGCAAACACTGACCTTCTAAATTAAACAGATGGATTTCACAAATTTATAACAGCAAACGGTTAAAGTTAAACAAGATAGATCTTGCAGCAAAATCCTGAGACAAAAAATTTAATTTCACAGAATTTCTAGTTTTTAATCAAAAAATTTTTTACGCCTAGATGACGTTGCAAATAGTTAACATCTAATTTTAAAAAAGTAAAAAATCCCAATTTTGAAATCTTTAAATGAATGAATATAACATTCGGGAATTTTCGAAATCAGCAATAAAAGAAAACAAACCGAGCAAAATATCAACAACATCCTAATACAAGAACTCCTTATCATTTTATCAAAACTCAGCCCTCATCATAACATTCTTGTTATATACAAACAACTGATATACAAACACAACTTATATACAAAATATATACTTATTGTAATATATTCTTGTTATATACAAACAACTGATATACAAACACAACTTATATACAAAATATATACTTAACTTAAACAACTTATAAACTACTTAACTTTAACTACTTTAAATATATACTTATATACGTTATAACAAACATATACATCTCAAAACTCAATAGAAAAATGAACAAAGAGATTTGCATCTGTCGCCATCTGTTGGAAGATTTTTGAAAGTAATTCGACATCTGTCGGAAAATTTTTGAAATAAAATCAGGAATGTTGTTGGTAGGAAAAATTTCTAGCTTCTCAGATAATTTGCTGTAAGAAATGAATTTTTTTAAAATATTAATCGTTTTCCAATTATAAATTTTTGAAAACCGTCTCTGTGATTTCTGACACCCTTCTAATTTAACTACTTTAAAATAAGTAAATTATTAAGTTTCTATTGTCGTTCACATAAAATTATCCAACAACAGTTATTTTTATTTCTTCTAAGCTGTCTCGATTTAACTTTGGAAAAGTTTTTTAACAGCCTCTTATCTTCTTGGACTTTTCGGAAGTTTATGAATTAATGGACATCTAAATTTGTGAAAAGAGTTGTAATCATCAAGAATCAGAAAAGAAAAACATTTTAACTTCAATAGGTAAACAACAAAAGTTTTTTCATTAAAATAACTAAGTGCAAAATTATATATAAAAAAAAACTTTTAACAACTGAGTTTATTAAAAAAAAATTTTTTTTAAATTTGTTGTTTATAATTGGAATTTTATTCTTATTTCATAATTTTTATTTATTTTTACTTTTTGATAATAATGCAAAAACTGAAATAAACCTTATTTTATATAATTATAATATTATTTTATATAAGTTTTTCCTCTATTTGAGAAATATAGATGTAAATAACTATTTTTTGCATTATTTACGAGAGTTGTAAATATCCTTATTGATACATTTTTTCTCTTATAAACTTGCATAATTATTGTTCATAACTTATAAGTAACGAAACAATTTAGAGAAAAATTATTTAACAAATATCATATATATCATATCATCATATATTTTGATATCATATATTTATATGATATCATATATGATATCATATATTTTGAGTCAATTTGAATAATATCATAAATTTGTCCTGTTTTATTTTCTTAACTTCTCCTAAACAGGAAATTTCTACGCTTAAGTTTTATTATTATAGTGATTATTTTTTATTACTATATTTCTGACATTACTAAATTCTGATATTCATGCATCGTTTTATACTACACAATGGATAAAAAAAGAAAAAAAAGATGATATACAGATCTAATGTCGTAATTTTAATTCGAAATTTGAACGAAATTGGTGAAACAGTTTCCGAGAAATAAAATTTTTAAAAAATGTTTTTTCAAAATTTGTATTTATAGGTAATACTTTTTTTTGGCTCACAATAAAAATATTAACGTCCTCAAATACATTTCATTAACATTAATTTATATTAAAATGTTAATCTTATTAATTTTTTTTTTAAATTTAAGATCATTTAATCAGAATATCTACCGTCTCAAAGAAAAATTTCTTTTGGGGGATCTGTTAAATACCACTTCTTTTTAAAAATTAATTTTTATTCCTTATTATCAGATTCGTTAGAGAAGTGTATCCTAAAAATTAATTAACTTGAATCAACAAATTAATTAACTTAAATCAATAAATGTTGTCAGTCGTAACCTTTTACAAAAGAAATAACGCAAAATTCTACAAAACTAATTCACCATTTTTTTATTATTCTTTTTCATCCATCGTTCAAAAAACCAAAACAATAGAAAATGATCATATCTATAATATCAAGCTTTTAGCTCGCAACATCAGAAAATGCGTGTTATTACATCACGTGACCCTGACACCTTCCCCCCAGAGTCATATTAGATCCAAAGATCGAATATGGCAAATAATTTAAGGGTCATACTTTACACATAAACAAACTATGTTTCACATTCACCCAAATATTCACTGAATCTTAGGTTTAGCTTAACACTAGGTATTTACTTTAATCACCTAATAATAATAATAGGAAAAAATGTTCAGAGTCTTATTTTAGTTTATATTTACAGTCTGGACAATGCATCTGCATTACTAAGTTTCGATCCTTTGATGTGACTTGCCTCAATATCATGGCGTTGAATGGCTAACGCCCATCTCTGCAACCTCGGGCTTTGGGGTGTCGCACTCGTCAGAAATACTAGGGGATTATGATCAGTTAATAAAATAATCTTAGCACCACAGAGTAAGGTTTCAAATCTCTGCAAAGCCCAAATAATAGCATAAGCTTCCCTTTCAATTGTAGACCATTTCTGTTGAGTTGAATTCAGCTTCTGGCTACCGAAAGCTATGGGACGAATATTTCCTTCTTCATCTAACTGACCTAAACAACATCCGACCGCATTTTGAGATGCATCCGTATGCAAGTAGTATGGTTTCTCTATGTCTGGGACTTGTAACTCTGCGATCTTACATAGCGACGTCTTCAATTCCTTGAATGCCTTCTTAGCTTCTTCGCTCCAAGGAATCTCATTAGGAACTTTCTTTTTAGTAAGCTCTGTTAGTGGAAGAGCAACCTTTGCGAAGTTTGGAATATACTGCCTGTAAAAGTTGCATAATCCCAAAGCACTTCTCAGTTGTTTTTTGGTTTTGGGTGCCTCTAATTTCTGTATTACTCTTATTCGTTCTTTGTCAGGAGCATGTTTACCTGAACCAATAATATGTCCTAAGTATTTAACCTTTTGTCTAGCAAATTCGCACTTTCTCAAGTTCACGGAGAAATTAAAATATTCCAATCTCTTAAAAACTTCTTCAAGATGAATCAAATGTTCCTCCCACGTATCAGAAAATACTGCTAAATCATCGATATAAGCACAAGTGAAATCAGACATGGACTGAACCACTTTAGACATAGCTCTTTGGTAGGTTGCAGCAGCATTTCTTAATCCAAAGGGTAATACATTCCATTGGTACTGGCCTCGGTGAGTTCGGAATGCTGTGAGGTGTTTGCTGCCGTTCTCCATCGGTATAGCCCAATATCCCTTCAACATATCTAGCACAGTAATGAATTTCTTCTTTCCTACTAAGAAATTCAACTCCATCATATTTTGCATTGGATATGCATCCGGAACGGTAAGAGCATTCAAACTTCTGAAATCAATGCATAACCTGATTGTTCCGTCTTTCTTATGAACACATACTACCGGGTGTGCTATCTCACTTACCACCGGTTCAATCAGTCCTAACGCTAGCAATTCATTGATCTGTGCATCCACTTTCCCCTTTAAGTTTTCTGGTATCTTATACGTTTTTGGTTTCATCGTATCCTCCTCAGCTTTCAGCTTTATCGCATGTTTCCCAACTTTAGCTATCCTTATCTTCCCCGAAAACAACGTTTTGCGTCTATGTAAAAGATCTTTCAATTGATTTTGTTGCATTTTGGGTAAGTAATCCAAATTTAATCCTTTCAATGCTTCATAGCTTTCCACATCTGTAGGAAGAGTTGGTGTTTCGTATATTTCACCAAATTCATCATCAATATCATAGACAACTCCAACTGTTTGAATTCTCGCTTTGTATTCTCTCATTTTGTTAACATGCAATAATCTTAAATTTCCTTCAGGCATTTGCAAATAATACGAATTCGGTTTCACTCTTCTAATTACCTTTACTGGACCTATCCATCTGGCATATAATGAATTGGATGAATCATGCATTAGCACAAGTACTTGATCTCCTGGCGCAAATTCCCGGTATTTTTTCCTTCTATTGTAATATTTGGCATAGTTACTTTGTTGCACATCACTTGTTAACCTTGCCTTTTCGGTTGCTATTTCTAATTTTCCTTTTAACTCTTTTAAATATTCCTCCGCTGATCCTTTCATATTCAAAGGTAAAAACATATCTCCGGCCCAAATTGACTTCAATATAGATAACGGGCCTTTCGGTTCTCTCCCGTACATTAGCAGAAAAGGTGGTACTCCTGTAGTTGCATTTGGAACTTCTCGATAAGCCCATAGTACAAATGGTATATGTCGATGCCAATTTCTTCCTACTTCTCTAATAATGTGATGTAGCATATTTTTGAAGGTTTGGTTCCATCTTTCAATCAATCCGTTCCCTTCCGGATGGTATGGCGTTGAAAATCGCGGACAAGCTCCTAAAACCTTCAAAAACTCTTGCGTTAAACTTGCCGTAAAATTTGTCGCATTATCCACCACGATTACTTCTGGAATTCCTGTCCTACAGAATATTTCGAGCAGTGCTTCGCATGTATTCCTTGCCGTTAACGATTTGAGCGGGACTGCTTCAGGCCATCTTGAATGTTGGTCCATCAAACAAAGGATATATTTATGTCCTTGTGCTGATACTGGATCTAGAGGACCAATTAGATCTACGTTCACCACTTGGAATGGAAGTTCAGGACGTGACACAGGTGTTATCGGAATTTTGTCTACTGAACGAACAACTCTTCTACCTTGGCACCCATGACATGAGCTACAATAAGCTTTAATTTCCTTGACCATCCCTGGCCAATAAAAGGAAAATTTAATTCTTTGAATTGTTTTACGAGCTCCTAGATGTGCTCCGAATACTGACTCGTGGGCAATTTCTAGTATTTTACCTTTTCTAATTTCGGGAATTACTAATTGTTGTATTCTATTCCCGTCCAACAGCTCTTCATGGCATAGTATATTATTTTGTATCACATACCCTCCTTTATTTTGCTTCCCCAATTTCCATGCTTCTTGGAGAGTATCGCAACTTTGTTGTTGTATCTTGAATCGTTCGGTTTCATTTCCATTCTTTTTATCACCGCATTCACCTACTGTTGGCTCCTGCTGCTCTTCTCCGTCACTTGCACTCATATATAACTGCTCCTTTCGGGAATCTGATCTTAGCTTCATAGCAGCAGTAAAACTGGGATTGTATACTCCTTTTTGTTCTAATAATGCCTCATAAGTTTCAGCATCCAACAAAATGTCAGCATTTAACCCATTGACGGCTGCTATCATCGTTTTAATTATAGGCGTAATATATCCTTCCGTTACCAAAGCGATTTCCACTTCTTTTAATTCAGCTTTTAGACTTTCGCCAAACGCAGGTTGTAGTATTATATGTCCTTTGTAATCCACTTCCTTACCCACTATATCGTTTTTAAATACACTTATTTGTGCACCAGAATCTACTACAGCTTCGTATTCATTTCCATTATATGAAATTCTAACTTTCTTAAGGGCAGCTATTTTTGGTTGAACGCCTTTACATTTTTTGTTTCCTATCATGACTTCACCGTTAAATCTTGCAGTGACTACTTGGCTTTCGATATTTCCATTTCTGAGTACCTTAACTTCGGATACTTGCCCTTCCGATACTTGAACCTCGGCCACTTTGCCTTCAATGTTTCTTCTCCTCTCTTTATTATCTCGACAAAATCGTGCCAAGTGTCCTACTCGTCCACAATTAAAACATGTGACTGGATTTTGGGAAGAACTCCGCTTATCAATTCTGCCATGGTTGTTATGCTCATGTTTATATCCTTCACCAAATGTATGATATCTTCTACTAACCATGTTTGGTTTTTCCCGGTATAAGTTCCTATATGGTTGAGAAGCAATGAATTTAGTAGTTTGGTTATATTTCCTTGCATTCTCGTACTCATCTAGCTTCTCAGCAAGTGTGTCAACTGAGCAAATTCTACTCCACTCATCAATAAAATGATTTTGTATGTCTCCAGGTACTCGTTCTTTTATCTGTTCGACAATGACAAGTTGTTTCAGGCTGTCGAAATCATTAATTTTTAGTCCCGAAACCCATTCGTTAAAATAGTTCGCCAATTCAAATCCAAAATCTCGCCAAGTGCTCTCGGCCGCTTTACAATGTCTCTTAAACTTTATTTTAAATGCTTCTGGGCTCAATTTAAACCTTTTCAATAACATACATTTTACATGTTTATAATCATTTGCTTTTTCTTCAGGCTCCCTTGCAATTAAATTCGCCATTTCTAGAGGCAATAATCCAACAAGATGCGTTACCCAATCTTCTTCTTTTATATGGACTCTTCGTGCTTGTCTTTCAAACAATATTAGATAAAAACTTATATCACCTTCTTTTGGATCAAAAGTACGCATTAATTTTTGCAATCCACCAGGTACATGTTCTCTTGTTTCTTCATTTCGAGAGCCGCTCGTCTCTCCTATAGTACCAGTATGTACCAATGAAGCTTCTATCTTCAACCTCTCCAATTCATATTCCTTTTCTTGCCGCTTTAATTCATCTTCCCTTTCCTGTTCTCGCCGCTTTAATTCACCTTCCCTTTCCTGTTCTCGCCTCTTTAATTCATCTTCCCTTTCCTGTTCTCGCCGCTTTAATTCGTCTTCCCTTTCCTGTTGCTTAATTTCATATTCTTGTCGCCTAATTTCATCTTCTTTTTGTTGGCGCTTTATTTCTTCTCTTCCACTAACTATTCTTTTTAATAATTCCTTCACAAACTCCTCTTCGTACTCCGTACTTGCCAATATAATCTTCTTTAATTCGGTAACTCTCATGTCTTCCGTTGCCGTTTCTCCTAACTCTTCCGCCAAACACTTCAAATCTACTTTTAAAGCTCTTCCTAAAAATGCCATTTTTCACCTACTACTTTCTAAACTGCACCTTCTTACAAAACAAAAAAAATGCCACTTCCTAAACCAATTTCAAGACAATCTAAATAACTCACTATCTTCCATCGAACAACTTGAAATTCATAGAACAAACAACTACCAATCTTTTATTTTGAAATCCATTGGGGTTTCCCCGCACATTTGTCAGTCGTAACCTTTTACAAAAGAAATAACGCAAAATTCTACAAAACTAATTCACCATTTTTTTATTATTCTTTTTCATCCATCGTTCAAAAAACCAAAACAATAGAAAATGATCATATCTATAATATCAAGCTTTTAGCTCGCAACATCAGAAAATGCGTGTTATTACATCACGTGACCCTGACAAATGTCATGCAAATTTTCGATTCCAAGTAGACACCCTGATTTAGTGGAATGTGTGAACAAAATAAAATAATATATATAATATAAATTTATGTGAATAAACCACTTTTACAGCTCGCTTTTGGATACCAAAACACTTTAGTATCCAAAAGTTTACGATAAAAAAATGTTCTGAAAGTGCTTTTTACTGAATATTTCCTGTTTGCAAACTCTTAGCGATTTAAAAAAAAAATTTTTTTTGATCATTTCGTGTCTCAGTTTTATACAAAATTTAATCCTAAAACTTATTTTCAGTTTTATTCTTACGAGGGACACTCGAAAAATTTCTTTATACTCAATTAAAATACTTCTATCCGCATTTATAAAATTCATTTCAAATTAAGATACGAATTATACATTATATTGTATAATTCGTTTTGATAAAAATTATAGAATCAGTTTAGAAATGCAATAAAATTATACCCATATTAAGAGTCTGGTAGTAGGTTTCAATCGAAAAAATATTATAAACGTTTCCCATAACTGAACGAAATTGCTAAACGTTATTAAATTCGTTAAAGAATAAAAATATTCTAGAATCTATTTGATATATATTCTGGATACCGTTGCAAATAAAATTGAGTGTAGTAAAATGAATTTTAATATAAATCAAAATAAAAAACGTTATCTAAATTTTCAATTAATAAATGTTGAAATTATTCGTTTGCCGAAGTTAATAAGTGTTGAAATTATTCCTTTACGGAAATTAATAAGTGTTGAAATTAATAAATGCTATTAATAATTCGTAGTTTAATAAATGTTGAGGAAGGAGATATTAGATTATAGAACTCATTTCAAAGGGTGTTAGAATGGCAGACATATTAGGGATCTAAAAGTAATTTTCAATCGAAGAAAAAAAATTAAAATCGTTATCTAAACCCTAAGAAAATTAATAAATAATTTTAAATAAACATTGGATAAGGATTTTAAAATCCTTTTCAAAATTAAATAAAATGAAAGATATATTAAGAGTCACAAAGTAATTTTGAATCGAAAAAAAATAAAAACGTTATCAATACTTTTAGAAACATTATTGAATAAACGTTGAGGAAGGTGAAACTATAAAACATCAAAATCTGTTTCATTCTAAGAAAAAATTAGGGTAAGGTAAAAAGACATAGTTAGAAACAAACTTCAAATTTCATCCGGCAATCAAACAGATTTTGATTATCGAATGAGGTTGGATTTTGTCATTGATATTTAGATATTTTCAATCTTTCCTTGTTTTATAACTCAGATGTTTTTTCATTTTTGTTCTATTAAATGTTTCAATTGGGGCTCTTAAGAATAATTTTTGACTTTATTTTTGAAAAAGGTTTTAGAAAATATTTATTAAGAGTGGGGATTTTGTAACATCTTAAGCACATGGGAACTAAAAAGTGCAAGTTGAAATTGAGAAATTTTTTATGTTCCAAAGCTTAAAATCGCCTTGTTTTTATACTGAAAACAAAGAGAACATAAAAATTCGAATAAAAAAATACAAAGGCACACACAGGATGTTCATATTGACCACTCTCACTGCATAGTTTTAAAATCCCTGACACAAAATAAGAAATAACAATATATATTAAAGGTTTCATATTAAGGAGCAAAAGAAGAAGAAGAAAAAAAAAGAAGAAAAAAAAGAAAAAAAACGAAAACACCATTGAGATATATCGAATCACTTGTGATCCGGGAAAATGCTACTAAAAATATCAAAAACTGAGAAACAATTGCAAGTTTCAACAGTCAACCAAACTGGTTTAACGTATTTCATTCTACCTTTGATTTGATGTTTTTCATTGATTGTTTATTGCAAACTAAAGAATTACAGTATATGTTTTACAATTTCTATAAATAAATAGAGTTCGAATATTATGTTATCGAGTGTTATTAAAATTATAAATATCTAATTATTTCAGCTCCATGGCATGTAACATATAGATGTGTATATTATGTTTTAAATGTAATAAATATTGCATTTCATATTGCCTTCATTGTTTTATTTCGGGAAAATATAACATACTATTGTATCCAGAGTTTGCTATTACGCTTCTATAATATAGGCGAGTATTTTACTCATGGGGTTTGAGTTTAACTCTTCAGAAATTTCATCAGGAGTGAAAATACTCCTTGTTATTTTTTTAATTATAAAGTTTTTTGTGCGTGTGTATTTAAAAAAAATATCCCTTCCTAATCCTGTAGAATGAATTATTCATCATAAATGTATGAAGATGGTAAATTTTTGTAAATACACCATTGTCATCATGTATACACACATCAGTCATGTATACATTTGCTAAACCTGGGGAAGTGTATTTTCTTGTCAGCCTTTACGTTTCAGGAAACTGATTGCTTTTATTCATCACTGTCAATAACTGCAACTGCTCCAGTAAGATGTTTCGCACCCCAAAATAAAATAAAATTACAAGAAGAAAAGGATCTGGATGAGTTTTCCTGATTGTCTTAGGTAAGATACCTCTTTTATTGATGACAATGCATGCGTAAATTTTGCCATGAATTTTGGACATTTGTAAAAGAATTGTAAAACAAAAAGTGCGTAAAAATTGAATGCAAAATATTTTATTTGAAAATTTTTATTTATTTATTTTTTAGAAACCTTAGTCTAACTAATTTGTATGCAGTCTAAATAATATGAAATAATATTTTAGGTAAAACTATATGCTTAAAACTATACGCTCTTTATAAACTTATCATGCAATACTAAACTAAGCAAAAATTGCCATTAGGAAAAATATCTGTAGCTTTAGAAACAAACTAATTTCAGATTCGAAATCTTCTCTTGTAAAAATCCATAAAACCTCTTATATAAACTCAAAAAAATTTTTCTTTACAAAATTACCAGTTTTGAAATAATCTGTTTCATAAAATGGATGGTAATTTGCATTTTTAACCTTCGCTTTGAAGTTCATTCTTCTCTCTCTCACTCTATTAATTAGAAGTATGAATATATCCATATACTAAATAATGAACAGAAATTAATCCTTTTGATTAATTAATTAATCCATTAATTTTGTAGTGAAGACTAAATTCTTAGTGCTGTTTCTCATTTAGTTGATCTACTGGGAAAACAAATTTTAATTTTGCAAAAATGAAAATAAATATTATTTTGGTGCATAAAATTAAGTAAAGAAACAGCTCATGGAATATGAAATATTCTTTATTTTGCATAAATGTTTTTTAGACATTAGAGATCATTCTACAATTCTAAGAAGACAAATTGCATTTGTGTTGCAAATTTAATACATGTTGTGGTTGACAGTTAAAGACAAAAGCAAAATCTTCCATGTTAGAAACAGCTATATTTACCCTGAAAGAAAAGTAAAAGTTAAAATAGCAATGTATATAAAACAGTCATTACTTGTGCGTATAATGCAAGCAATAAAATTTTAAGCATCCTTATTAACTTTTGATCTAATTATTACATTTTCGTGGAGTAAGATCCATATTGATGCAATGAAGGGGCAATGAACCATCAAACACCAAAAGTGTAGTTTCCTTTTATAAACATACCTTTTTTTCGATTTGGAAATATAAGGAGTAACTAAAATTTGAAAAATATAGCTCCAATAATTTAGTAAGATAAACGGTCGAAAGTTTGGTCCCTTTACTGTTAATTTTTTTATTTGTTTATTTTACCATACCTTTCAAACTATATTGGTGCTCATAATTAAGACTCAGTCGATCAGACTCAGTCGATTAGATCAGAACTACTGATCAGATTTTAATTAAATTTATAACAACTATAGCTTGATTCAATGCAAGTAAATAATAACAATAGGAAACAAAGTTTTCGTTGAATATATGGGTGATTCTCATGAAATATGACAATTTACAGTCTTTGCTCCAAGATCTAATACTATACTACTAAAAGAACTTTTGTTTTTAAATTTTAATAAATAGCATTGCTGTTAGTATTTTAAAATGACCTTGTACTAGCATTGACTGTTTTGTATATTTAAAAAATTTAGTTGAATTTCAAAATGTCATTTTCCTGGTATGTCACAAACAATATTTCCATTAATAACTAGTTTCAAAACTTCCCATAAATTTTTCAATATCTAATTTTCTTTATCTCAACCGCTGTATGCATTTCTAGAACATATGCAGAGGGTATCATTTACAAAAACTTTGTTGAAAATATTTTTTTTATTGTCAATAATTTGTTTGTCATAATAAAATCTGTCATTTTTCTGGCTACTTTTATTTAGTGATTTATAACCAAAATAGATAGCACCAGCAATCAATATCTCATGTTAATAGATTGATTAGAATACCATCCTATCTGAACATGTCTTATTGCATGAATAGAGAACCAACTTTCTGTTTCAAAACCTATTTCAAAAGTTTTTTCAAGTTGAGTAGGTTTTTATGTTGTCGTTTTCTTGTCTTCTTGAAATCATTAATATCATAAACTACATAGATTTACCTGAGTTATTTCAAGAAATACTGTTGTTTTCTGCGGAATGTAAATGTCTTAGGCCGAAATGTTAAATTAAAGTTAAATGCCAGGATAATGGCAAATTGTCATTATCCTGGCCGTCATTTTCCTGGCTTATGAATGCCAGGAAAATGCCAGAATTTTATTTTTTTAACAGTTGAATCTAAAGAGAGAAAGCAAATATTAACCTAATACCAAGTTTATGTAAGATTGTAATAGGCTTGAATGTAATCAAAGTTTTTTTTTCATTTAATGATTGATTATTATACACAATTTCATTCTGTACATATCAGCAACAAAAACATTTTTTAATCTTTCTACAGTGGATAAAAGAATTAATTTAAGCAATTCATGGTCCATCTAACGCAAAAGCTTAAGTTGAGTTAAAAATGACTATTTTTTTAAACTTCTAGGCTAATATGTCATTTTCCTGGCATTCAATATTTGGAGAATTTCTATTTTAATTTTTTTTCTTGAGCAAATATCGATAAACTACACTGCTGTCTGTAAGATATTAATAAATGTAACTAAATAAATATACAAAAAAAATTTCGATTATTTTGAAGACTTTAAATTTGAAGAAATTTTTGTCATGTTTCCAAAGAATCACCCACATCCAAGTACTTGATCTTACCTTATTCAGGTCTGGGGTTGTAAATCTGAAATTAGTTTTGTTCCAAAAGCTATAGACGTTTTACAAAATGATATTTTTAGTTTAATTTATTTTTTATCTGAATGTACAAGATATAATAAACCTAGAGGCTTATATACCTACATATACACTTGCCTGCTCCTTTGAAAATATCACTTAAGACAATAAAAATATATGATCTTAACAAATTGCATCATGAACTGAAATGTATTATCGTCTTCTCCCTACTACTTCACACGTAGCAGAGCAGTGGGGACACTTAGTATTCATTCGAGGGAATCTTAAAATTTCCTGGTTAGGAAAATATTGTTAAATTGCTTGAAAATCAGAGTTCTTGAAAGGAAAACAATTGTTGATTTGAAATCAGCAACGCGAAAATATCTACGATCCGCTCAAAAATCTTATGCCACAAAAAACAAAAAAAATTTCCCTGCGTAATTATTCAGCTGCAGTATTACACACAAAAGATTATGCACAGTCATTAGAGAAGTTAGATGGTTTGAAATAATGACAAAAAATATAACAGTAATATGGATTAATAGGACACTTACAACTCTACAACCCACAACGTAATATCATATAGGGTAAGCACTTCTTCCCTGCATATTTTTATTTTATGAAATTCTTTATAAAACAATTCAACAAAAATATTATTAATAAATTGAAAATACAAATCAATAAATTGAAAATACAATTCAATAAATTGAAAATACAATTCACTAAGTTGAAAATACAATTCAAGAATATTCAATAAAAAATACTTTACCCTTTAATTGAAAATTAGTTTAAATTTTAATTACCTAGATCGCTTTGATAAACCAACGATTTCTTCTGAATCGATTGATGGAGCTCGTACTTCACAATATTTCTGAAAATTAGAAGTTACTTAGATATTTTTATTTATATCACAAGATATAAAACAATAACATATATTCAAAGCATTGTTTTAGAAGTACTTAGTGTCAACCGAACCCAAAACTTTGTAAGCAAGGACTTCAGGTCCGTCTCCGAAAATAGAAACTACCACTCCCGGCCAGTTCTACTCAATGAAAGGATAATACGCTGCAAGTTTCACAAAGTTCTAAACACCAGAATGGACAACTTGTGACGTGACTAAGTTTGTTGTTAACCAAAACTAATGTTGACGTAACTAAGTTTGTTTCAAACCACAACGTAATTTGTTTTTCTTATAAAAGCCAGTACTTTGCTCCGAATATAAACAAAAACCGGTTTTTAAGCATGCGAACAGGTTTTCCCTTCCTCTTAAATATACAACGGAAAACTCGTTACGCAATAGTTGAACATTCCAGTCAATCCAATGCAGTTGAGCGTATTTCCCTGCTTCGGAGATCGTCTTACTTATGAGGCCTGCTATGAGGCAAACAAATATTCAAAACAAAATAGTTAAGAGCTTCCCCCCTATTTGTGTTATCAATAAATTTTGAAAAAAGTTAACGATACAAGACCGTTTACACTGCATGCAAATTCAGAGTAACGAGGGAGAAGCTGATTGGTGAAAGAAATACATCCATGAAAAACTATTCCGCATTTCCAAATTCTCATACACGTTTTTTTTTTTTTTTTTTTTTGCATGCAGTGAAAATTTCCTTCTCATAAATAAATATTTTAATAAAAACGAGCTGAGCTGGCGGATGAGTATATGAGTAGAGAGTCCTTGGATTTGAAATACGAAGTACATTGATTTACTCAAGATTTTGTTTTAAAAAAAATACTTACTCCACTTGAGAATTATCCACACATGTTAAGTGTTAGCTTTGCATGAACTTTGCGAATATATGTAGTTTAAGAAAATAACATAAAATGCATTTATCAAATGGATAAATAAATAAAACTGAAAGCCTCTCACGAAAGAATTCTCAAGAAAATGCTTTTTACTCTGAAAATGAGTTAACACGTTGAATGCCACGCTAATTTTACATGGCTTGCTAGTCTGGCCAAAATTATTTTCTCAGTATGCATTGAATTAATTTCTTTAAACCATTTTAGTAACGATAATAATATAAAAAGTTAAAAGCATTAAAAATGTACTTGAATTATGTGCTTCTAATAATCTTGGCTTCGCCGGCCACCAGTGACCCCCGTGGCACTACGAACAAACTCAGTCACCGGTGACCCCCATGGCATTCACCGTGTTAAGGAGAATTGCTCAGGAAGAAATGTAATGAAATACCGAAAAATTAACGGAATATTACCTGTGCAACCTGAATATAAAACAATTGCTTCTGATCAAGATTAATACTCGGAAGACTTTTTTCTTCAGTTGCATTCATCAAATACGTTTTGAAACTCTGTTTTAAAAGAAAGACAAAATATACTCATTTTAAAAGTGTCATAAGTCATAAGTTATAGAGCATCAGTAATTTATAAAATATAAAATTTGTACAAAATAAGTCAAATTATGTAACAGGAGTTATTTTATAAAAAGTGAAATTATAAAGTTCTTTATTAATTCTAAACTATTCTTCACTATCAAGCAATCTTATATTCAAGATGTACCTGTTAAGAAATCTTGGTAGTCATAGATATTTTATTCCTCAAAAAAATAATGATGAAATAACTTTACTTGTAGTTTTTTTTTTTCATCTTGATCTACACCGAAGAGCCATTACATTATGACCACCCTCAATCTATAACAATGTATGGTGTGGCAATGTTTTCATGGGGCACATTAGGACCCATAATCCTCATAGAACAATCCCTGACGTCTGTAAGCTACTTGAACATAGCTGTAGATCAGGTTCACCCATTCATGGCAACAGTTTTTCCTGCGGGGGATGGTGTTTACCAACAGGATAATGCACCATGTCATAAGAGTCGAATCGTCATGGATTGGTTCGAGGAACATTCCAGTGACTTTCAAGTCATGTCTTGGTCTCCAAATTCACCTGACTTTAATCCAATAGAGCATTTGTGGTCCTACTTGGAAAACAAAATTCGTGCTGCCACGCTACCCCCTCGCAATGTGAGGGAATTGCAGGACCAGTTGTTGAGCGCTAGGTACCAGATACCTCAGACTACCCATCAGCACCTTGTGGAATCAATGCCACGGCGGGTGCTAGCAGTTTTGAGGGCTAAAGGTGGTCCTACATTGTTATAAGCAGGGTGGTCATAATGTAATGGCTCTTCGGTGTATATGCTTGAACTTCCAGTCCGAACTATATTAAAAACTACGAAATTTGTAGAAATGGCGTCTTCAACTAATGCATTTCTAAATTACAACAAGCATTTCAATGGGACATTTTCATCTCAACGTTTGACTGTCGAGACTCATTTTTTTATGAAAATAGAGCTTCAAGATTTAATGTTTTCTTTAAATAATAAAATAATTATGTTTAGAATTGTAGTGAGCTTATTCATTTATCGCCAACGCTTTCTATAATTATGAAAATTTCACACAATTTCAATATGGAGAAAAATCACAGTTTATGAAATATATAGAATTGTAATCTAATTTTTAAATGCTCGGAAAAATTACTTTAACACTGCATTGTTTGGACATAAAAATATGCAGAAATTGAGAATTAACTATTGATCTTAATAATTTTCATTTGAGTAGAAAAATCTCCTTAAACTGGTGATTTTGTTTTAGCTATTAGTCCAATTTATAAATGTTTTTCTCCAAGAAGAAGAAAAACACAGTTTAAGTGAATTGCACTTCAGAGAAAGCTATAATTTTAATTTAAATACACTATATTGTCGTAAAGAGGATTTTGAACGGACAAATATCTTTGACATTTTAAAGGTTATTAATATTATTTTTTAAAATCTGCAATTTTCAAAATTTTTTTCACTCCAGTAAAAGTTATCAAAATCAATAAAAAAATTTCAATTTTCGCAAATTTCTATGATCCCAGGAAATGGAGCGTTAGAATAACTTTTTCAATATTAAAAAAATATGTCGCAAACGCTTTTCATTTATACAAAAATGTGGCTTTTTTTTCCTATTGGTGCTATAATCCATTTTCAGAATTAACATAAAAGGCGCTGATTTTGAAAATCATAATAGCTTAAGATAAACTAAACTCGACATAACAGTCATAAAAAGCTGTTACAAAGTCACAGAAGTTATGAAAATAGCATATTTTTTTTCTTCAAAAAAGCACTGATTAATATGACGGCAGAGCTTTCGAAAAACTACTAAGCAATACTTTTCAGAAATACACTTTATATAGCTTAATAATAAGGATTTAATTCAAGCTTTAAGCATTTAAATTATGGCTTTTTTTCATTTTCCCTAGTGATGAAACTTCAAAAAAGACCTTCAAGACTTAAGATAAAAAAAATTATTTAGAAAACAAATTTGAATTTATAGATAATGCATGCATACTTAAGAGCCATACTACATTTCTTACTTCGTAAGGTACAAGGAAAGAGCCCATATCAGCCGCAATCGTATTAAGGTACTCAGTATTATTTATCTATAATGATAGAAAGGAAATTTATTAGATTATGAATATAAAAATTATTAAGGGAATAAGAAATAAAATATTCGTCTCTAAGTGTTTGCAAAATTCTAGAATACGTTATGTGCTTAAAGCGATTTGTGAAAATGTCGCCAAAGCTTTAATGACACATTGACGTTTGTCTCTGTTCCCAACGCCAAAATGACGCTTTTACGATTGCCGCTAAAAGTTGACCTAAGAAAAAACGTAGAAAATCAAAAAACACAGCCATTTGAAAAACATAACCATTTTGGAAAGAGCAAATGCAAAATGGCTAAAATGCAATAACTCACCGAATTTCGCCAAATCTACAATGAATGATTGCCAACTTTATCGCCTCCCCCCAAACGTAGACTAAAGTGTCTTCACGTATCTTTTGTTTCTCCTCAAATTTGTATCCATTTAAGGCATATTGACTTGCCGTCGCGAGAGAAACTTTTACACAAAAACTTACCCGGAAAGGAGGACATATTAGTATTAACACTATTTCATTTCTAGCTATTATTCTGGAGGAGAAAAAGATCATTGATGCAAAAATACATACCTAATATTTAACTTTACCCAAAAACAGGCTAGAAATGAAGCGATTTTATGAGCTGACTTCCTATTGCCTTTTCAATGATACTAAGTTAAATAGAGAATGAATTACAAATTGAAAGTGAAATAATGCTATAACTTTTATTAGTTTTATGCTGATGGCAATCAAAAATATGTCGATCATCTTTCTTTCTTAATGAACATATTATGGGTCTTTTCTACCCCATGAGAAGTCAAGGAATGGTGAGACATGTTAAAGCTCAGAAAACTGAATGATATTTTTGCCCATAAGTGAGCTATCAAATTTTAAAAACAGATTAATGTTGGTTTTAAAAATTGTTATTCACTACCATTGAAAGATATACTCCATAGAAATTGTAAATGTTGGAGAATATATATCAGACAATATCCTTAGTACTATCTAAAAGACAGACAGAAAATTCAAACGTGCTGGTTTCAAAATTCAGATAGTTCTGTTAACCTCGGACTCAGTTTGGCTTTTTGCCAAGATTTGCTTTCTTGCCACCTTTTATCGCAGAAACACCAAACCTTCCAGCATGTCCCCAGTAATCTAGAGTAAATATCCTCTTTCTCCAATCACATTATACATGTGATAGTAAATAAATGTCCACAAATAGAACGATTTTTTTTCCATAATGGCAGTAGCAGGTGATGATATACAAAGAACGATTAGAATGTAATTATTCAACTTTACATAATCTTACTCTTACCTCAGCAAACCAATAGTCAGACGAAGACAGTTGACTCATTAAACATTCCGTGTAATATGTATGTTCATCTCGCAAAGTTTGAGGCAAAAGCGCTTTGTCCCATTTCCTTCCATGTGCATCGTACAAACTGCCTTATAAAAGTAATCTGAATTATTAATTTCTATAGCATAAACAACTCTGTTAACAGCAAGAGGAAAAAAAACTATAATACAAGATCAATATTATGTAAAGCACTTACCTTAAGCCGATACATTTTGGAAAACTTTTGGAAGCTAAAACAGCAATACTGACTTATCGGATGTGTTCATTACGAAAATTTCACGCGAACATCACCAACAAAAATAGTCAAAAACATATACAGGGTATTTTTGGAATTTTTATAGTTTATTGTAATTAGGAATTCGTTTGGAACTTTTAAAATATGTACTTTAAACATTTTATGGAACTCTTAAAAATTTAAAATATATATATTTTTTAAAAATATGTACAGCCAGCAAAAAAAAAAAGATATCACCCTGAATAATTTTCGTTCTAATGATCGGATTTTCACGAACTAAGTGTCAATCTTAATGGTTCCTGAGGGTGACCTCAAATATGCTAATTAGTTAGTGCTAACTATTAATTAAGTTACGAAATCAGACACAAAAACGTACTTACTCTGAATAAACATATATTTTTTTCTACATATTTGGATTCCTTATCTTCAAAATATATAGGGGAGCCGCAATCTGGGAAATGTGGTCCCCATAGTTTGGTCAGGAGAGCGATTCAAAGTTTGGACCCCTTAATGTTAATTTCACTTTTTGCGTTTTCAGTCATATTTTAAAAACTAATGAAGCAATTCAAAAAAATATTGCACCAACTCATAAAACGCATTTACCCAAAGATAATTTCATGAAAAAAATAATTTGTAATAATTATTAATTATTTTTTATTATTTAATTAAAGAGAGGATGAAAAAATTTTGAATTATAAGGTATGGATTTTTTTATACCATATTAATCTACATGCTTTTCAATTGAAAAATCTAAAGTTTCAACTGTTTTTATTTATTAGAAGATGAGAAAAAATAAAATTAATTATTTTAAAAAAAATAATTTGTCGACAATGAAAAAATGATTAAATGGGGCGATTAATATTAAAATGTGATAAACTTACGAAGAACTTGATTTAGCGCGCGTGTCGTAAAATTTCATTCATATTTTTTTCGCTAATAATCGTTTGCTAATCTTTTTATTTTAATTTTTTTAAAACTATAAAATACAATGTTTCTTTTTTGAGCCGCGATGGCTCAGGGGATAGAGCGTTCGCCTTCCAATGAGGCGAACCGGGTTCGAATCCCAGTCGATACGAATTCCGCATCCGGCTTGCACTGACCACAGTGCTGACGTGAAATATCCTCAGTGGTAGACGGATCATGGGTTAGAGTCCCCTTGCCGTCAGGCTAACCGTGGGAGGTTCTCGTGGTCTTCCTCTCCATGTAACGCAAATGCGGGTTAGCTCCATCAAAAAGTCCTCCACGAAGGCAAAATTTCTCCCAATATTCGATCCAGGAGTTCCCTTGTCTTCTGGATTGGGTTCAAAATTACAAGGCTACGGAGTTGAACATTAGTAGCCGTAAACCCATTAAGTTGGGTCGGCTGTTCAACGACGGTTATAAAATAAAATAAAATGTTTCTTTTTTAGTCCTCTAAAAATATATTTGAAATTAAGTAAAGAAATTTGAGTAAAACATTTTATTGAATAATAAACATTTTATTCAACGAATGTCGAGTTTTATAAAAGCATGCTTTTGATAGAATATGATTATACACCACATTGTGCTTATTTAATGTGATTATTTTTTAGTTTTTTTTTTTTTCTTAATAACTGATACAATTACAATAATATACATACGTATGAATAGATTTGGAATAAAATATATCTCAGTTTCTTGTATATATTTTTTATGAATATTAATAAAAATACGCAGTAAACATATTTAAGCATATCACATCATCGCAAATTTCTCAACATCTTATATATCGCGTTAATCTTAAAAGTAATTTTTTAATCACCTGTCCGGAAGTGTTTCGCAGAACTATTTTACCAACTATTTAATTAAATTTTCGCATTTTTAAAAATTTTATTCTTTACCCTACTACATTTATTATTTCTTCATTAATATACTAATCAATTTTTTTAGTACTTTAATTTATATTTTCTTTAAAGTAAAGTTCCTTTTTACATTATAGTCAAGTTTTTTTTAAAAGAATTATTGTCTGCTAGCTAAGAATAAAGCCTTGTAAAGAAATTAAAAACACTCGCTGTTTAAAATTATTTAATGCAAAACAGCTGATTATTTACTAAGCATACTATTTTTTTCGAAAAAAGAATATAAATCATTGATTGTCTTTTTTGTTTTGTTTCTTGTGACTTCAACATATATTATCTAAAATAGTGTCCATGTTTTATAAGTCACTACAAAGAGTATAAGGATACCGAACATAAAAAGCTGTCAAATACGTAGCCAAAACTTTTAAGCGTCTTAAAATATCTCAGTATCTTAAATGATTCTTTCTTTATGATTCCATGTAGATTTTTTTCCGGATAATATACTAAACTATTTTGTTTAATTTTTTGCTTTTGCACGATTCCCAAGATATTATTGTAGTATAATTTGTTATCAGGAAGGAACAATGCCTTATTTTGTTTAGCAGGAAACACTAAAAATTGAAATTTGTAAGAAGTTTCCGAAGCCGTGCGAATTTTAGAATCATCTGATTTAAAAAAATGCAATAAAAAATACGTAAATTTCCGAACTTATTTTGATTAAAAATAAAAAAAATAATAAAAAACGTGGCAAGAAGGCTAACATACTTTTTACAGAACTGTGAAAACCAGTTTTTCCTATATTTCGTCAAAAGAGGATATGAATGATATTGCTCCAAGGGACCTACTCAATAATTTCGCTATTTCCAGAATGAAATCTGTTTGATCGAAACATACTTCCTTGAAAATTAAAACGGGGAAAAAATTTACTTTTATTATTTATCTAAGCTTATTCCATTCATTTATTGATAGCGGTATCAAGGTTAAGGATATGCGATGGAAGCCCCGTTTACTGTTATACTATAAATGCGTTAAATCATGTTGCTTGAATAATTTATTTTAAGCATATTATTTAATAATTTTAAGCAAATAAGGGTGTAAAACTAAGCTCCATCAAAATACTCCGAAAGTATACCCTAAAATATTTGTAGAATAAACTTTGGAATCTATATATACAAAATACCTTTTCAAACAATTTCGAGTAGGACGGAAACGCTAACTTGTTTAAAATAGTTGTCCTTGTAATTATTTAATTTCGATTTCTGGTGCTAGGGGACATTCCATTTTCACATTCGACTTTTGAAATTTCAATTGTAAACGGAATATTTTTATGTCCTTAAATTAAAATGTTAAGGCTTGCAGCAAAAAAAAATTGTACTGCATTGATTTTTTTACAAAATGGCGAATTATTATTTTTTTAATCTAAGAACCTGTGCCTATAACTTAAGTAAAACTTATTTTAATATCGAGTGAAATAATTTAATATATTGTGTAACTAAATAGATAATCCCAAGACAGGGCCGGATTTAAACTTGGCGGGGCCCCAAGCTACTGAAAAAGATGGGGCCCTTGTAAGTTCAATTCTATTTATATACACCTGAGGAAAACAGTCATTATTTTTTATTGTTGAGCATTAATATAAAAGTATGAAAAAAATTTCTCTACGTTACATTTTGCTTTGTTGCTCAAAATCTATAGACTTAGAAACATGAAATTATGAAGATGTGTAGAAAATATGCAAGGAGTTAGAAAGAAATATAATAAAATACAATTTGATTATTAGTTTTATTCTTTTTACCACCACCGTTGAAAAACTGACTCAATTGTGAGTTTACAACTACCCATGTTTAACTACGTAGCCATGTAATTTTGAACTCAATGCAGAAGACAGGGGAACTCATGGATCAGAACCCAGAGGTATTGATTTGTTAAGAACTTACTGAACTTTGTGACCCAGACAGATTTAACATGCAACAGTCATCATTTTATACATGGGTATTCTTCGGCCGGCTGGATTCGAACTCCCATTTTCACGAACACGAGTCCATAGCCCTACTTACCAAGCTATTGCGGCCAAATTATTAGTTTATTGTATAACAGTCATTGAACAGCCCACCCAATTTCGAGTTTCGACTACTAATGTTCAACTCCGTAGCATTGTAATTTTGAACCCAATCCAGCAAACAAGAAAACTCCAGGATCAAGTATTTGATGAAATTTTTGCCTTCGTGGACGTCGTTTTGATAGAAACAATCCGCATTTGAGTTACATGGAGAGGAAAACCACGGAAGCCTCCCACGGTTAGTCTGACAGCAGGGACTCTAACCCATGATCCGTCTTCCACTGAGGATATTTTACGTCAGCACTGTGGTCGGTGCAAGCCGGGTGTAGAATTTATATCGACCAGCAGTCATCACTGGCATTCGAACTCGGTTCACCTCATTCGGAGGCGAATGCTTTTTCCCTTAAGTACATCTTCACTGAGAAATAACTTTGCGGGAGGTACCAATTTTCCAATTTTATTGATTTGCTTAAATTTAGTCATCTTCAAAATGTAAATGACAATCGTAAATTTTGTGTAGAAAAATGGAAATAAACCGTTTTTCCTCTTATCTGCACTGATTAATGAGAAGCAACCACGAGGGTTAGTGAGCAAAGTGAACAAGGGGCGGAGCTAGTTTTTTAAATAATTGTTAAATTATTAGTTTTTAACATGCATACTTTAAAAAATAAGAAAAACATTTTTCAATATAAGGAAATAAAAATAAAAAACTGTCATCAGCTGGAATAGAACCCACGATCTCACAGTTTCGTGTTAGATTTTATAATCTTCAGCCCCAAATATGTCATGCGAATTTTTTTTATTATTTTTTTTTAAAATTTAATAAGCCATGTCATTTGGATACTTGACATTCTTGATTTGGTCGAAAATTTCCGGATATGTTCTTTATGTAAAACTTTGAGGCACGTTTTTTTTCCTCTTCAATTTTGCGAAAAAATAATTTTTTTTAAAAATTTTTAGGTGTCAAAATAGAAGGCTCTCCGAAATTTTGAGAAAAAATATCTGTTTGCATGCGACAATACAGTACCTTTTATGAAATGTGAATCATGGTGCTGACCACACTGAGAATAGAAAGTATGGTCAAAACAATTAGAATATAGTAAAATTTACAGTATTTATGGGAACACCAAAATACAGGATAGTTTTTTTTCAATAGTGATCTGGTTATGACTTCTCATGAAATTAACATAATAAAAATATAGTTTTTTGCAATGTTGTTCGGTAATAAATGTGTTAAATTTTTTAATTTTATCTTGATACCTTAGGAAAGTAGTTCCAAACTGTGTTCTATAGAACTTTATGGTTTTAGAGCGAATTAGTACCTTTTATAACCGGGGATAAATACTTTTATAACTTCTAATTAGTTCTTTTATAATCTCTGATTATATTTAGATCCAACATATAAATCATATCGTATATAATCTTTCTGTTTCCTTTATTAAATTATTTGAAATTCGAAGTAAAATACCAATTAAATAGAAATGGCATTTTTTAAATGAAAATATATTTCTAATAACAATATGTTTAATTTTGAACAAATTAGGAAAAGAATAAGCATTTATAAAATATTACATTAATATTTCATACCGCACTTTTCAAATCAATATAAAATAACTAAATTCTTTTATAAAGAAAAATGCTTTCCAAATTATCATTTTTAGCGTTTATAACTAGTCTCTTCAGTTAATTTAGAAATAAATTATAATTCGGCTTACCTTATTCATTTTAAGCTTTTGTATATACACCAAAAATAAACTCAAAAATAGACTAGATACAGCACAAGAACTGCAAATTTAACTGTCGGATATAAAACCTTATTTAAATGATAAAACAATGAAAAATCTTCGTTCCTCTAATTAAATATTTTAAAAATAGTCTTTTTTTAGGTTATTACGTTCACAATTACCTTAATAAACTTTAATCGTATTGTCGGGGTTCCGCCATTATTTAGGGTTCCGTAGAGGGAAGCATAAATAATAATTGGGAACCTCTGCCTTAGAGCATGGCATAATAATCACTAATTCGGTTAATTTTATTTTTGACTTTTGTATTTTTATTAAATGCAAAAGAGCTATAATTTTAAGTAGTAATAAGAGCTATAATTTTAAAAACCAGAATTTTCGATAAACTGTTGCACTGTGAACAGAAAAATTACCAAATGAATGATTTAAATACCATATATTTTGCTTTTGTTACCAAAATTGTTTTTTTTTCTTTTTTTTTTTTTTCTGCGAGACGTGTCGCAAATTTTTCTCAGTGCGTTATTTTGTGTTCTAATACTTCCGCACTATTTATTTAGACATAAATACTAAAAATGGACCTTAGTTAGGACCTTGAATGTCAAATCCAATCATGGAAATAAGGCTATTTATTTTTTCACACTTTGACTTATACACTTATTTTAAATATTAATATTACACATAAATTATTTTTATAAAACAATGTAATTAAACTAAGTATACCAAATTCATTTAATTTTCTTCCGTATATCTAAATAAATATTTCAATGCTATGAATTTAGAAATTGTATAAGGAATTAGAAATTAATACCTTACTTTTTATTTACATAAAAAGTGTGTATAGCCAACAATTATTTTATATTTTTAAACACTTCGATTAGACTTTGAAAAACATCCGAAAATGTGAAAAAGAAAAAAAAATTATAATGGGCCCCAGCTCCGAATAAAGCTTTAAGAAAAGAAGAAAAAAAGTGGGATCTGGGGGCCCTTGCCATCTCGGGGCCCCAAGCTACAGCTTATTTAGCTTATGCGTAAATCCGGCCTTGTCCCAAGAAATTGAATTGAAAATATAAAAGCTTCATTGATTTGAAAATTAATAGAAAAAAAATAGACATGTTTTAAGCACAATAATAAAAGTCACAAGGTATTCAAGCTTGACAAGTTTTGAGAATGGGTGAATATATTTGAACGCTCGAAACATGTCGACTTTTACTTCCCTCTTCATATTTTTGAAGCCAGTTGAGTTTTTATCATCAATTATACTGTTTTACATTTGGGTCTTGATCATTATTTTGATAAGGATTTTACACTCGTTAAAGTAAAAATATGCATTTTCATATTTTAACAGGATTTATGTGGTTTTTAAAAACATAAGAGCATCAATATTGTAAAAGTTATATTTAACTTGGTTTAAAATTAAAATTTTGAGACCAGATATTTTGAGTTAATGAAATTAAATATTTTATCTTTTAAGTTTTCGTGCCCCCATTTCAGTATCTTAAGGATGTTACAAGCTCTGTTTAAAAAGAGAGTATCATATCAGATATATATAAGAAAACAAAAATAATCATATTATCAGTATTTGGTGGTAAATGTAGCTTATCGTAATTGAAGAATATGCAGTGCGATATTTTATGGTGAATTTGCGAACGTAAATTTCTAAATGTATCGAAGCATAAGGATGCTATTTGCTAATCATCTTTATCCAAAGAAAACCTTGTAATCTAAATATCTAGCAGAATGAAGCGATTTTTGAAACAATGAATCATACAATATGCAACATATTATTTCAATATCTTATTCTTAAACATAACATATTTCAATGCTTTTAAAATACCACTAAACTTTCAGCAATTCCTTGAGTTATAGGAAAAAGAAATATCGTAAATTATAGAAAAACTTGTGAATGTGCATTAGAATTACTATACAATCTAAATTTTATTATTCAAGCCCTTTTTTTTTCTTCAAACTTTCTTGCCTGGAAGACTCGATTAAAGCTGTAAAAATGATTATCCCTAAAATTTTGTATATAGCCATAATAAGTTATGTTAATTTGATTTTAGTATGAAATCCTCGAATAAATATAGCAAAAACAACATAATCTAAATAATATCAGATAAAAAGTTCATGTATTTAAATTCTAAAAACTTAGAAAATCATAAATAATTTATAATCGATTCAAATTTTCTTTTTTAGGGAGATTAAAATTAAAAAAACTTTGCTTTTTGAACAGAAATCAGCTTAAAAATTGTCTATTGCCTAGAAACTTCGAGATATTTTCTATTAACTATTAATTAAACCTCTCTGAGTAATCACAGAACATTATTTCATTTTTTTTCCAGTCAGAGCTTGGTTGCTTAGCAACCTAGTAAAATTAAGCATTCTTCTTTTGAATTAGTCAATGGGTTATCTTTAAATATTCATTTGCGCTGGCGACTTTTTTTGGCGGTTTTCTGGACTATCGCCAAATATATAAACCTTTGTTGCGACCCTATTTACCACCCATTTTTTTCAAAATTTTGTCTACCCCCCCTAATTCAAGTATCTGCATTCCAAATATGTAAAAAAAAATATATGTTTATTCAGAGAAAGTACGTTTTTGTGTCTGATTTCGTAACTTAATTAATAGTTAGCACTAACTAATTAGCATATTTGAGGTCACCCCCAGGAACCATTAAGATTGACACTTAGTTCGTGAAAATCCGATCATTAGAACGAAAATTATTCAGGGTGATATCTTTTTTTTTTTGCTGACTGTACATCATATTTTTCGAAAATATTTATATATGTTTGAAGCTAAAGAAAAAAATGTGAATTAAACACAAATTAAAGTGCAGAAAGGGATGTACTATAGTTTAGGTTCAGAGAACGTTCCTTAGTGTTTAAACCTTAAATCATTTGAGATCCGTTTATGGAACAGTTTAAAGAATCGAAACTATATTTTCTGTCCATTTCTGTGCCTTCATTTGTGCTTTATTAACTTTTTTTTTATGTTTTAGTCCACATAGCACAACGTATCCTTTTTAGATACTAAGAACTATTGATATAAGTTCTTTTTTAAAAACAATTCTTATTGATTCGAAAACACTCTAAGTTTAAAGTAGCGCTAATGTTAGGAATTAGAATATTTTATTCATTATTTCAATTGCCTATATTCACAGAACACAGTTTAAATAAAAGCTCACAATGAAACTGAATATAACTTATTTTCTGTCTAATTATAGAAAAATGGTTTGTAAGTTAGATGTTATTTTACGTAAATTTTACGCAATAACATACTATTTATTATATGTTTACATTACAAAAAAGAAAACTTATATTTTAAACTTTTAATTTGAAAAATAATGTTAGTCAAAAACGTAATATCAGGGAATAATACTAAAAAACAGATAATAAATATTGTGAGTAAATCAGGGACAAAGAAATATTTCACAGGTAAAAAAATTACATTTAATAATTTCTATTAATTTTAAACCAGCCAAAGTAATCTTGGCCTTTTTTATTAATTAAAGAGCGATACAATGTGATTTGCTGGCCACTAAAAGAAACTTTTTTAGATCATTAAATTATTATCTAAAGAAATTTAAAATTATATTTCTTACCAGTAGCATCAAAAGCTTTAGACATGACTCTGGCTAAGATAGCTGTTTCACCAAATTTCAAGTATCTGCAAAGGAAAAGAATATATGTACCTATTGTAAAGCAAAAAACCAAAATAAAAAAGGATAGAATATTACATCTAGGATTATACAACTGTCATACAGGATTTAAATGTGTTAACAATATTATGATTAACTAACAATTATTATTACAAATTTTTATTCTGACTCAAGCATTGAATCATTTAACATTCAAAGACATCGAAGCAAGAAGTATAGGTCATGGAAGAGGATTATAAATCAAATTTAAATTTCAAAACTTAATTCAACTCGTTCCTTTTACACTGGTGTGCAAGCAACAAGTGGTTTTTCGGCCACAGCTCCCCAACAAAGTATAAGATAGCCATCAAATTGCAGTATAATATGCACGTAATTCAGTAGAAAGATTATTTGTATGCAAATTTTAGAAATGAAACGTCGTAGGTGATGTAAGTGAACGTAAACCTTGTGGGTCGGCGCGCGCAGGTCAAAGCTGTGATAAAAGGATGAAGTGCACCGTAGTTAAAGACATTCGCTGCAAGTGCAAGTGATTTGTTTTGTGAAACATGTCTTCAAGAAATCATTTAGACGACTTTACTCGAGGAAGAATGATTGGGAAGCTTGAGGAAGGGCGTAGTGTGACCAGTGTCGCCGAAGAGTTCGGGATCAACAAAAGTGTTGTTTCTCGTGCTTGGAATGCCTTTAAAACTACTGGTACAGCTGTTCGGAAGGTTGGTGGTGGCCGTCCAGGGAAAACAACACCAAGAGATGACCGGTACATTGTCCTCCAGGCGAAAAGAAACCGTTTTCAGTCAGCGAGCGCCATATCTCAGCAACTGTGCACAGCCACAGGACGACAAGTATCAAGATTTACAGTGGCCAGATGCCTCCACAAAGGTGGCTTATTTGCTAGACGTCCTGAACGCTGCATACCTTTAAAAGTTAGCCATCGGCGGCACCGTTTACGAAAACACGAAACCTGGACACCTCATCAATGGAGTCGCGTCCTCTTCACAGATGAGAGTCGTTTTAGTGCTACAAGCGATTCTCAACGTCAGATGATCTGGAGAGAGGTTGGAGCTCGATTTCATCCCAATAGCATCGCGGAAAGAGATCATTACGGTGGTCCTGGAGTTGTCGTCTGGGGTGGCATTATGTTGAACGGGCGGACTGAGCTTCAGATCTTCGACCGAGGTTCTGTAACTGGAGACCGCTACTGCAATGGGGTAATCCTACCCCATGTGCGTCTGTTCTGAGGGGCCATTGGACCAGACTTCATTTTTATGGATGACAATGCCCGGCCACACCGTACTGCTAATGTTCAAGAGCTACTGGAAAGTGAAGATATCACACGAATGGATTGGTCAGCTTACTCTCCAGATCTAAATCCCATAGAGCATGTGTGGGATGCATTAGGGAGACGTCTTGCGACACGACAGTATCCTCCTGGTAACACCCATCAGCTGAAAGATGCGTTAAAGGAGGAATGGAGATGTTTACACCAAGAACTCTTGGATAATCTGGTGCTTAGCATGGAGAGACGATGCCAAGCAACAATTACAGTAAGGGGAGGGCATATCCCATACTAGGAAACATCTTCCAGTTGTACTTACGCTTCTTCAGGCAATCATGTGTAACGCCACTATATGTCAAATAAAGCCTTTTTTGTTCCCTACCCTACTTTAAGCTTTATATTCATTTCTGCGCCATTATTCTTTTACCATCGTTTAAGTGCAAAATAATGTACATCATATTCAAATTTCATGTCAATCGGTTGATTTATTGTAGAGTTATGACAAAAAACGCACTTGTTGCTTAAGTTTTGAACACCAGTGTATTTTTCAGTTTGAATTCCACTATCTTAAATTTGCTTCTGACCCTCATTATGTGAGTTTAAAACTTATTTTCAACAAGTGTTTTTAGACTTAATAATTGTTTTGTTACGATGTATAATATCTGAAACTTACTTTGGTATATTACCTGAATAATGAGACATAGGATACCAAAATGAACTACTATCCAATCCTAGAAACAAAGAGCAAAGTTATTGATCGATATTTTACATTCATTTAAGTGTAATTGAATGCTGAAACATTTAATAAGCATTCATCATGTTGTGAGAAACAGTCTTTACGTTTAAACATCAAATCAGAAACTTACAGCTATTTTATATAGGTTTATAAACATATATTAACTTTGTTGGTCACTTAACTTAAAAAAGAGATGTCACAAAATGATCCGTTGATTTTATTTGTAGTAAATTGAAATAGGAAACCAAAGGTAAGGAATTAATAAAAAGGGTTATAAATTCGTGATGAAATTTATTTTTGATTACATAGAGCTGTAAGTTAGTAAATCATTGATATTATAAAATATTTACTTAATCTTATGAAAAACTCGTTTTTTGCCCCAGATCGCCACAGGGCTACATTCAAGCCTCACACAACAAAGATCAACACACAGAGAGAAACATCCATTGCTCTGAGCGGGATTCGAACCCTCGACCATTGGCTTCACAGTCAAGCACGCTGACCGCTCTGCTACCTGGCCGGTGATCATCCGTATATCGTGACTTTATAATCACGTTAGATCAACACCTCCTAGAAGAAGGAAGGCCTCAGCACGGATCAATTTAGTAGTCGGATGTGACGAAGTTAACTGCGCAGTAGATGATAAATAAGAAAGGTGTCATTACGTTCGGGGTACTAAGCTGCGCAGTGGTTGAAAATACGAAATATGTCATTACGTTTGGACTACTAAAGGATATTTATGGTAACCCGTGCTGAGGCCTACTCTTTCTAGGAGGTGTTGGTTAGATACAGGGACACTACCCCAATGTAAAAATTCTAAAGTAAATACAGTAATGACTTTTACTAATCACCTTTCGTTAAAATAAAAAGTATTTGATGTTGTAACTAATACTAAAGTATACTTACTAACTTTATTGGTCTTATAATCGTAACTAAAGCTTACTCCTAAGGGACTTTCTTCTATAGAAATTTCACTGCAAAAGTAAAAAAATATATATATATATTTGTTTTATTAGTAATTTTATTTTCTGTAGTGTTTCTGTGTTATAGTTTATAATGGCTTACTTGCCATTTATTTTAATCATTCTTTATAATCTCTTAGAAATATTGAAATGAAAATATCGATAAATTTAACTATTGTTTACTAATCATATTCAAAATTGCTAAACCTCGTAATTTCTGCGAGTTTGCAACATGGCTGTTAGGTCAAGTTTAGCTAGTATTTAGTCAGCGATTTCTATGCTAGTTCATTAAAATGGCACAAAACGTCCATATAAGAAAAGTCACAATTTCGTGAAAATAAAAAGTGTTTATGGTATTTCGATACTTAAAAAGTTACTCAAATAAAGCAACATATGAGCACATGAATTTTTTGACAGCTTTCCTCTAGGAGGACAAATTTCGCCAACTTGACAATTTTTAAAAGTGATTAATAGATTTTAAAATTTTACAGTTATTTGTTCCATTTAAAATCACAAATAATTTTTTTCGGCATGGTTTAAAATTGTTATAAATATGAATCAATCAAACTAAGGAATTTTTTTTAAATTTCATTTGGCAATTTATTATTAATGACAATTTGGCGAAAATTTTTTTGAAAAACACAGTTAAAAATGCGAAAAAGCTGTATTTAAGGGTTGGTTGCATCCTTAAGGAGGAAAAAGATAGCTAATATTCTCACCTCACAACATTTTCTGAATTCGAATACCAAAGTCTATTGAAGAAATATCTTGTTTTGAACTTTTTGACGTTCATAACGTTTATAAAGTAGTCGTCAGTCGTCTGAAGCTACAGGAAAAGAAAGTAGTCAAAATATAATTCAAATACAAGTGCACACATTTATCTAAGAAAACCAACCAGAAAGGAGAAATCTCACACTCTGCATGCTTGTCTAAATTCAAAGTTAATATCTGCTATAGATTCGTGGACGTCACGGTGGGGGGGGATTTCAGTGGGAGGGGGAATGACAAAAAAGTGAGTTTCTCTTGAGTCATGTGATTATTATTATTTTATTTTTTTTTAAATGTCTTAAGAAAAAATGAAATGGTTCATTTTGTAGAAAAAAGTCTGAACGTTATGATTAAGAAAAAAACCCAAAATTTAAAGACGTTTCGTTTATACGCGATGGGCTTCAAAGTGCAGAAATATCGAAAAAATCACCAAAAAAAAAAAAAAAAAACACCTAAAATTATTATAATTGAAAATCTAATGAAAAAAATCGAAAATTGAGCTTCGTAATTTTATTGCATGAAATTTTCAATGGACAATCCGGCATGCAGACTTACACACCCACTAATTCTACATTTTATTATATTGTATGTATAGAATAGATGTATAGATTACAGGCGTTAAAAAATGGCCCATTTTAATAGGTTAAGAAAATCAATTTTCAACTACAAAGCCTTGTAACTTTTTACTCAACCAAGAAGAGGAATCCTAGATCAAAGATCGGGACAAACTAGAGAATTCTTTGATGGAGCTAACCCACATTTAAGTTAAAGAACTGTGGAACAACCCCCGGTTAACCCGATGGCAGAACAGAATTTCTATCTGTAATCTATTTATCACTGTAATCGGTATAAGCCGGGATCCTATTTCGTATCAAAAAGCCATCGCTGGGATTCGAACCTGGGTCATTCCAATAGGAGGCGAATGCTCTATCCTATAATTAATTCATTGCAACTCTGATACTTATGGAGGGACTTAAGGGATTTATTTAAATGACTTATATGACTTATGGGGGGAAAATCCTATTTTTTGCAGCATATTAGATTATTTAGTTTAAATATTTAGACGGATAACTGCTAATTATGTCCTAAGATTATTCTACGTTTATATTACAGATCTGCGTAGTATGCTATACTACGTAGATTTAGCATATTGTCCTTTATAAGAGGAAGTATTTAAGTCACATTTATATCGATATATTTAGCATATATTACTATTTAAAATATCATAGACTTTAAAAATGATGCTGGAAGTATCTAAGTATTCCCTTTAATAACTTCATAAAATAATATTTTTCGGGAAATTCCAATATGATAGCATAACAAGTACCGCGGTATTACAACTAGGACATAAGATGCTTATATTCTAACGGGAAAATTTGAAAAAGAAGATAATACTTGCATTCTCATATACAGTGTCAATTACAGAAATATTACGAACAAGTTCAGGGTATCCGAAATCCAGTTGCATAGTTTTGAGCTGAAAAGAATGAAAATTATTAAGAAATGAAATTAACTTGAGTTAAAATGTTTGGGTTAAGTAGCATACGACCGAGCCTGCACAATTGTGAAAGAGCCAGCCCAATGTATTAAAAGTGGTAATATATAAAGGAGTTGGAAAAAAATATGGAAAGATTTTTATACTAACTCTATGTAAACAATCTTTTCGTTAGCAGAAAATGTTTTGGAGCAAAACTATTGACACAGTTTAAGAGATCATGCTGGAAGCTGTTTGAAATGGCATCATGCAAAATTTGAATTAATGAAAATGATTAGAAAAAGTTAGCAACTTCTTTCTAGCTCTAATACAAGAAAGTATACATATATTTTTTAGGATTGTAATATTTATATTAAAATTCTTTTCGAAATATTGTGGTATTGAAAAAAGAACGAAGCTTTTAACCCCCTACGTTCATTTTGGTCGATGCAAATTTTTCATGGTTAAAAAAAGCACCATTTTTGAAAACTTAAGGCATTATCTCCCAAATTGTGACCATGTAAAATGTTCCAAAACATTTGCTGCTATAAGAAAAAAATTGGTTCCATAGGGTTAGTACAGAAGTGTTTCCATACTTTCTGTTCATTCTCTGTAAGTATATATTTTAAAGCATGTTAAAACTATGTAAAATTTTCTGGTTTTAGCTATCATTTTTAATTTTTAAAATATTCTCTACAAACATAAAATTAAATTTTAAAATTATTAATGTGTTCTAGGAGGAATGTGTTATCTTTAATTTTCTTAGATTAATCCTCTCAACGGAATAATTTTCCCCGCTTTCTATCTTTTTTAGACAATAGAAACAATTACTACCAAATTACATCCTGTGATAAAAAGACAACACGTTAATTTGGCTGCACATTTGGAATTTTACTGGAATCAAAGGCAGCTCTTTTAAGCGTCAAAATATCCTTTATAAAATTAAGAAAAAAAGTTTAAAGTATGGTTTACAAAATAATGCATTTATTTTCATTGAAAAAAACTAAAATCTTACTTTGTTCAGAAATAACTTTTTAGTTAGGCGACTGAGTCTTGAGTTCGCTCTTGTAATTTGTAAAATCTCTGTCTTTAGTTTTGTGAAAACATTCTTTATCTATAAAAAGAAAGTTAAATGTTAATATAAACACTATTTACTTAAAATAGTACTTGAAAATATTGACTTAAACAGCACAATTCTTCGTCTTCAAACCTTTTTTCGCAACCACTTTTTTAAAATAGTAGTAAATCCTACTAAACCTTTCACAGTTTATATAATAATTTAACCCATATATGTTCCTGTTTTTATACAGCAATAATTGAAAATTGCTCTTATAAAAAGAGTGCTTTTTGCTTAAAATTTCAATTGAGGTAGTATTTTCTTATGTTAATTACCTTTTAAGTCTAAAAAAGAAATAAAATTCCGTTTTTATAAATTAAAAATATGAGTTTTGTATTACTGTTACATTACTTTACATTAAAAATATGAGTTTTACATGGCATAATTGAAAAACAAAACACAACTTCGTGAATGTTTTTGTAATTCTTAGGTGAAACTAAATGTAATCATTTTTCAGTAACTCTTAAAAAACTTATCTAATACGTTGTGATTTTTTCTTGTTTATGTCAACTCTTTATATTCTAAAATTTATAAACACGCTTGAAAATATAATTTCACTTTAAAAACTTTTCTATTATTCCATATATTTACATACATTTTAAATTATTCTATAGGTTTATTCTCATTAAAACAAACTAACGGTAAAAAAATCACTATTTGGTAGTTGTTTTCGTAATCCTCAAATGTTCACTAAATGTAAACATTTTTCAGTTATTCTTAAAGGGCTTAACTACCACATTATGATTTTTCCGAGACGTGGCAGTTCTTTATAGTTTATAGTTCATGCTGGAATACATTTAGTTTTCTTAACTTTGCTTTTCCTTTTACACATTTTTACAGGACAAACTAGATCATATTCTACTTATCACAACCCAAAAATATCAGCAGTAGAGTCAGTAAACTTGATGATGGCAAACATCAGTCATTCGGACAAACAATTACTTAACCCGGGTAGCTGAAAAGTCAGCTACAGAATTGCCTATTTTCTACACTTACCAACCTTTTCTACACTGGAAACCTTTTTTAAATCTTTTTTTTTTTCAATCACCTCTCAGTGAGAGTTTTAGATTATTTTTTGAATTAACCAAAATCCTGAAAAGTTTAGCCTTAAATTCAACCACTTATTTTTTTAGTGCCTTAGTCACTTTTGTAAAAAACGAAGCAAGTTGACATGTCTGCAACTTTAACGGGCAGTTTATTTTATCTGAATGAAATCTAAAAGTTAATCTTGCAAACATCGATTTTAATACAAACAATTCATTTGAATAATGACTAGGATATAGACCACCGTTCTGAGAAAATATGACACTCACTTTTTCTAGTTGTTGACCTGTAATGAAACTGTAATCTTCCAAAAACCTGAATGAAGCAATTCCCATATCCTGTCGAATGAAATCAGCGCAAGCTTGCCAATTCTTATCGTAAAAATGCTTCCAGAAAGGAACATAGCCTGTGTAATAGAGCTGTAAATTTCGGAAATCATTTCCAAGATACTGCACAATCTGCGTAAGCATCCTCCACTGCACATATCTTGCCGACATCCTATTAAAATCAACTAGTTACACTATTATATCAAAATTTATCGGTAAAAAATTATTCAATGGCAAAAATGAAAATTCATTCCTATATTAGTAAAGTAGAGAAGATTTATTTTTCACTTTTTCATTTTTATTTTTTAACTCTTTTTATCAGTTCTATCTCAGTTTTTTTTTTTTTTTTTCATTTTTTAAAACCTGATATAAACTTGATTTAATCCGCTTTATTTTATTTTATAACTGGCGTCAAACAGTCGACTTAATCGATTGGGTTTACGGCTATTCATGTAACTCCACAGCCTAATAGTTTTGGAGCCAACCTAGAAGACAATTACACTTTGGGATCAGGCATTGAGATAAAGTAGCCTTTGTGGAAGGCATTTCGATGGAATTAACCACCCCTAGCAGCAGAAAAAACTTGGGCCCTCATTAGACCAACATTTTGGCTCAATAAGAATTCAAAGAGCCGTTATTTTCCTATATTTTCCGTAAATAAAATTGTTTCATTTATCTGATATTTTACAGCCACTTTACTACCAATATCGGCCCTATATAGAGTTATCAGATTCACGCGATATTTTATATTCATTATTTAGTCAATATAGGCCATATATTGGCTGTAACTAGACCGATATTGGCCCTATATAGGACCAATATTAAAAAATCTAGACATCCTAGTATTTGTTCCTTGATACATGTTCATATAAGATCCATATGCGGCCAATTTTGAGCCCAACCTGGGCCAAGATAAAATTGCTGATTGGGACATTTCCGTTATATTTAGAGAAAAAGCACGGAAACCTTCCACGGTTAGCCCGGCGGTAAAGGGTAAACATCAATAAAGATAATATAGCGAATTGTAAAAAAGCGAATAAACATCAATAAAGATAATATACCATCACAATCCTTTCATTTGGGTAACGAAAATATTAACTACTTGAAATGCTACGTTTATGCTTAAGCAATTATTTATGATAAACTGTAGGCTTCATAATTTTTAATTTTTGGTACGTCGAAGAGTTTTTTGACTGGGATCTTGAACTTTATATACCTTGTGAAAGAGTTCTCAATTTACCTGGGAGAGGCTTGATTTAAGGCAGAAATGATGACTGCCAAATTACTTTTACACGTGCTGACAATGTCCGCGTCATGTACTGCATCGCCAATGAGTGGTCGCCAAATCTCTCTCATCTGTAGTATCTGTAAATTAATAAACATGCGTTGTCAGTAAATTTCTTAAATCCTTAGAGGACATGGGATCTTAAAAATCATAAAATATTGACATTCTATCTAAAAAAAAAAAAAATTTAAAATGCGTTGTAATTTTACGTTAAATTTTACGTAATTGAAATTTTACGTTAAATTGCAAAAAAATTACATTTCTATTGTTATAAAACATTGTTTTTTCTATTTTTTTTCTTTTATTATGATCCTCGTGTCTTGTGTCAGATTTTTATTATTGTTTCTGTAAGTTTATAAAAAGAGTAATATAATATTGTAAAAAAAAGACTAAAGACTTTTTTATTCATATAATAATTTTAAAATTTTTGTTGTGGTTTAAGTGCATTGGAAAGCATAATTTTGTGAAAGCGTTTCAAAAATACTTTTCCTCAAGCACTGCTAGAGTTAAGCAAATACTCATTCTTATGGTGAATTTTTGTCTTATTATGAACCTGTAGATAAAATGTTTAGATTTACTGTTGAAATTTATCAATAAATATTTGCCTGTACGTATAATTGACAGACATTTTAAAACTACGATTTATTATAATAGCTAAAATAAAATTTTTTTAGACAATTTAGGGATCATGTGTCCCTTTAGGTCTTTATCTCAGCTCACTCTTTTGTCATTTAGCCTTATGGTAGCCATTTATTAAATTACTTATGTTAGTGGTTTACAGATTCTGATCTTAGCATGTTTTAATAAACAAAGCAATATGATTGTAAAAAAAGCAATCTAGATAATTTTTGTTAATTAAAGAACTATACCATGGGAATTGTTTGGTCAGAAAAATGAGTCAATAACAATGAGCATAGTTTTAGATTATTATGTTAAATAGAGCAGCGGTTTGCAGAAGGTGTTCCTCGGAAACGTGGAATTGCAGTAGTTAGAAATTTTATAACCAAAAATTATTTTTATATCTAGTCAATAATTAATTATTTATTTACTATTTCGATTATTAAGAAATTAGTGAAATAAAATTACAGTGGAAAAAATTTTAAAAACTATATTTATTTAATAACAACTATTTAATATATACGAAAAAAATTTTGCCGGAAAAAAATTCTATAAATAAACCTAAATTACTTTACGGATATCGCTTCAAATGTTCTGAGAAGCTAGGTAAGCGGATATTTTATTTACGTCACACTAAAGCTGCACAATGGGCTATTGGCGACGGTCTGGGAAACATCCCCAAAACAAGCCATCACAAATTGGATCCTCTGCAAAAGGGATGGATCCTCTGATTTGGTAGCCCGATGACCTGCGCGCGAAGTCGAGGAAAGATGGCTTCCCAGTTCTACAAATTCAACTGGCATAAAATCTAATTATAAAAAAAATCAATAATAAAGTGCTGAAAAAATTTCATTCCTTAAAAATCTCTACAATCGTTAATGCTTTATTTATGAAGTCGGAGCTCCGTTAAAGGAAGGATGATTATTTAGAGTTCCATAGCCGGAGAAAAACAATTGGGTACCGCTGATATAGAAACACGCATTTTAAGTAAATAATTTAAACTTTTGAAGGAAAATAATATGTTTTAATTTAAGAAATAAATTGAGAAGTAATTTGGTAATAGGTCGTGAGTGGCAATAAACTATCCAATAGAAAATAATCTAGCTTTGTCCCATTATCTAGCTCCATGATTTAGCTCTATCCCATAGTAAATAGTAAAGCAATAATTACTGAATATAATCAATAAATGAATAATAAATAAATAAATGAGAGTTATACTTGCTTCTTCATCTGTAAGTCTGTTGTTAGTTGCAGGTTCCGAAGCCTGTAAGATTGTTTAGAAAGCATATTAGTACAAGGCTACCAATTTTCTATGCTTTTTGGAAATTTTTCTTCTAGTGATAGCTAAGTTTTCCATTTTAATGTATGATTCATTGTTTTGTAAATTTGATTTAAAGTTACCTTTCATACCACGACATATAAATGGTTTAAAACTTCGTATGGAACACCACTTTATTGCAGCCTTCTCGTGGTAAGGATAAAAATAAAATGTTGCAAAATGACCAAAAATTCCAAAACTGCGATATTCAACTCTCTATCTCTCTATGAAATATTTTGCAAAAATCATAGCTGTTGGTAAGCCTGATCATATTAATAAAGGGCTACATACTTTCTACTACGCTTTGTGAGAGAATTTCTTCTGGTGGTAGCTAAGTTTATGTTTTAATGCATGATTCTCTCTTTAGCTCATTTGATTTAAATGTATTTTCGACAATACTGCGTGTAAATGATTCAAAATCTATATATATATTTCTCTTACACGGCACCAAAAAAAAAAGCCTCATTACAACATCCCGAATGGCAACGTTAGAAAATCGACCAATGATTGCATCTAAAAATGTCACATGCCAAATCTAGCTGAGGTGGCTCAACATATAGCGCTTTTAAAAACGGAAACAATAACCAGAGTGAGCATTATCAGGTTGTTCAATTCAGCTGCGGCAAAAATAAAAATAAACAACTTAAAAAATAAAAATGCTGTTGCCAGCCATAGAATTTAAAAAAGTTAACTAGACTTAGAATTCTAAAGTTAACTTAGCAACATAAATCAAAATTATGATACCTGAGCGCTTGACGTAACAAATCCTTCAATTCTATAAGTGTTGTATCGCCAAATGCCCAAATTAACAATTGCAATTTCAAATTAATATTGAAATGTACAGGTTTAGAATTTTCTACAGTGAAAAGTTTTCGGAACTTCAGTATTCAAAAAAGTATACAAAAGCTAGACGTTAAGAACGTATCCAATGAGCGAGCAAAGCGAGCATTGGATTGCGAAGCAATCCGAAATGAACTGCGAAAGCAGTTCCGGGGGTTGGTGAGCGCCAGATAGCAGGGGGCGAAGCCTCCTAGTTTCATTTAAAACGCCACGTTTTGTCTCCACTGATTCATAATGAGGCTTATTATATATTACTAAAAAGTTTGGAAGCTTCTGTTTTTAATTGCTTAGGACTCTGTGAAATATTTTGTAAAAAAGCGTAGCAGTTGGCACACCATTTAATGAACTTAATTTTCCAACACCTTTAAATCGTATTCTATATGAAATTTGTCTAAAACTATGCAATTTACCCGAAATCGGAAAATTTCTTCTTTCTTTTTTTCAAATTATATGCATTCAATTATTTAATTGATTTTAGTAGTTTAATCATGAATTAAACAGTTTTACGAAGTTATAAATTTTAAATTAGTCCCAAGCAATTGATCTTTTGCACTTATTAATCAATAGAATTATTTACTTTATTAAAAAAAACTTGTTTTTCTAAATGAAAAAATGAATTGTATTTTTAAAAAAACATATATATATCTATATTGATCTATATGTTTACATTAGTTTTAAATAGCTAACAAAATATATGTGTTCTTAGACTCACGTAAGTTCTGTTAGGTGAAATGTTCGCTTGAAAATATATAAATTTGTAAGTAAAATTTCTAATTTTTATCCGGTTTACTTAAAAGTTCAACAGCTGTTATTAATAACATTGAGGTAGTTAGTTTCTGTTAAACAAGAGATTTTATTAACAAAACGACATGCTGAACTAGAATATACCCTAAATGTCTGTCTTTTACTCTAAATTATTAAAGCCTTAAACTGTAATTTATAAATCCCACTTACTAAGGAATTTAAGTCAATTGTTGTTTATAAAATTTTATAAAAATCACGAGAATAGTTGAATTTCGGAATAAGAAAAACACAATTTTGAAAAAGTACAATTAAAAATTTCCAAACTCGTATAGTATGTCTTAGGAAAGTTCGAGTGAAGCTTTTACTTGTTGTTATACTTTCTGAGCGCCACTCTTTTAGTCAAAATTTTTGATTAAAATATTTTACCCTTTTGGACTTTGGATCCATGAGGTAAACCGGGTTCGAATCCCAGCGATTGCTGGTCGATATAAATCCCATCTGACTTGCACTAACCACAGTGCTGACGTGAAATATCCTCAGTGGTATATGGATCATGGGTTAGAGTCCCTTTGCCTTAAGGCTAACTGTGAGAAGCTCTCGTGGTCTTCCTCTCCACGTAACGCAAATGCGGGTTAGTTTCATCAAAAATTCTCCACGAAAGCGAATTTCTTCAATACTTGATGCAGGAGCTCCCTTGTCTTCTGGATTGGGTTCAAAATTACAAGGCTACGGAGTTGAGCATTAGTAGTCGTTTACTCAAAAACTGGGTCGGCGGTTCAACGGCTGTTATGAAAAAAAGAAAAAAATCCCTGTATAGTACGTTTCATATTAACACGTATAATCTTGGCTCGCCTCAAACGTTCGTGCCGATTTTGGATATACCCTAAGTTCCGCTAAAAAAAAAAGTGATCAAACAACTCATCAAAGCAGTTCGGAGTTTACCTGTTTCGCAACCACTTGAAGTTAGTTAATATTCATTAAATTTCTAGAAATGCAATAAGTGTCCAAATTGAGATTAAGAAAATTTATTGATTCATTTTTAAGAACCAGAAATACATTTTATAGTATAAATTTTACTACCACTTGAATATTTTTTGCAGATCTCTGAGAGCTCCGCCCATCAAAAATCTGCACGAACTTACCCGACGTTCCAATATTATGCGCGTTAATATGAAACGTACTATACGAGATGTTCCTTAATAACCATCTTGAGCCCAAAAGGGCAAAATAATTTTTTTATCAAAATTTCAGAGTTGGAAACAAAAGTCGTAAAATGGCAGTGCTTTGAAAGTGTCACAATAAGTAAACTCCTCCCTCTTTTGCAATTTCATTTTAGGAAACAAATAAAAAAGTATTATTCTTTTAATGTAACTATTTATAACTATTTATTATTCTATAACTATAACTATTTATTATTTTGCTGCCCTTCCCGATGATTTAAGACTATAAGCATTTAGAAGTCTTCTTTTATCCAAAAATAAATAAATAAATAAAAGATTTATCATACTTATTGATCGCAATCAACACATGCAACAACAAGCTAAACAACCACAATCAAGTAAAATTCTTAATGGCACTTCAATAACTTACAAAGTTAATGAATAATTTATTTGCTACCACTGTAAAAGATTTCATACAGTTGCTTTGGAAATTCCGAACAATTAAAACGTGTTTATATAGCTAACGGTGATTACCATTTTTATTTTCAAAATTTAATTTTTATATGAATGCAACTTTCAATTTTGATTTTTAAGTACTTAATAAGAACTTGCCGAAAATAGCTACTGACAAATAATTACGGTAGCTATGACATATACATAGACAGGAAGAAATTAGACCGAGTCTCTCGATTGTTTTGAAATTAGTTCAGTTTTCTAGCGAACGAACTCTAAATTACACTAATTAAAATAGAGGACCCATCATACCGGCAAATTATTGTTGATTAATTCCCAATTTCTGTGTAGATAAGTTTGTTTTACTATGTTAACTCTTCTATTGCTTTTTTGTTTTTAAATCAACTTTATGTATTAGTCATTACAGTTATAAAAATTACTTTTAACCCAGCCCTCATACCCAAACAAAACAATAAAGATTTAGTCCAAAAGTAACACTATTCTGTTTTGTTTTGATAACCTGACCTTTTGGAATAAGTTCGGGGGCTACCCAATCTTGCCCCCCCCTCCTCCTTGATGTGACAGATCAGGGGTTTCCAACTGATGGGTATCAAATGGCGGGCCACATCTTTATCAAAATTTTATATGGGACTCTTTTTTTATGCTTGAAGGAACATTAAATATTACTGTCAGATTTTTATACAATTGTACAAAACAAAAGTATTGACTTACAAATTAAAATAAAAAAAGTAGATTTTTACCTGAGAAATAAACTTTTTGCACCGTTGGTGTGTTAAATTTCACAGAAACGAAGAAATTAAACTTCTTTTGACGAAATACTTTAAAACCCATATAGATTTTTTACAAAAATTGCCCGCAAAAAAGGACAACTAATATATTTTAGTTCGCGGCCTCCAAAAAAAGGCTTGGCGGATCGGATGTGGCCCGCCGGTCGCCAGTAGGTAAACCACCTTAGAGGAGTAATAGGGAAATTGCCCGCACCCCTATTCCTACTCTAAGGTAACAACTGTGATAGATATACTGCAAGGATTTTTATTGGGATCTCTGAGATCCAGAACAATTACGATCTCTTTCTACCTTTCCTTGAGTCCTGCCTTGACTACATCCCATGTAAATTACATGCATAATATTCTTAAATTGTAGTATAGAATATCTTCTAATTTTTCACTGAATTCAAGTATTTCGAAATTTCCCATAGAGTTAAAATGCGGACACACTAGTCGGGTAAAAGCGGGTGATTTGACTTTTTTTAGAAAAAAAATTGATGTAAAAAAAATAGTACATCTTCAACTTTTCAGGAGTGATGTTATTGTACACAATTAGATAATGAATAACTTGATTGAATCTGACTGTTCCAAGGTCGAACAATTTAACTCCAAGAGACCTTTGAATTTTAGCTTACCAATCTTACGGCACATTATCCTACATATCTTCCCACTTGTACGGTCGTTTGGGAAGATTTTGTATAGTGGTAGTAAATTAAATAAAATAGGAAAATTTTTTCTAAAAATGCTTCACTTTCAAAAAGGAAGGGGGGCTAGTTCATGTGTTCATAAACGTCATGGCGCCAGAGTAAACGATGGGACTATTCCTCACTCGAAATTTCTCTTTAAATTTTGGCAAATTGACAAAACTTTGTTACATTTTCAGGACAAAACACTTGATTGTTCAATAGCATATCCAAAAAAGAAGGTTTTTATGATGGAAAAGTTACTTCTTACCTTTCTACTTAATTGTAATTTTTTTTAATACTTTTATTCATTGATTTTGATAGTGTTATACGTTATGATATGTAAGAAAGCTAAACAATGTAAATAATTTTGCACCATTGTTTGTACTTTATTGTCTGTTTCTATGCTCTTATTTGTAATTTTTTGTCCGTATTTGTGTCATTATTTGTGTTATATCGTACATTTTTGTGCCATTATTTGTGCTTTATTTTCCATTTTCATGTCATTATTAAAGTTTATTCAAGTTGTTCAGCTTCGATCCTCTACCAAATTTTATTTTGCTACTATTATTTTCAAAACATCCAACATATTACCAATGACGAATAAAAAATAGAGGTACTAAAGTAAAATCCTGTCCACAAGGGTAGTTGGCGTAAATCTTGCCAAATTGACACTAAATCATTTCGAATTTTTCCAGTGCTTACTTCATCAGTATGCACTGGTAAAATATCAACCAAAAGTTATTTTTTAAAGAAATGTTGAAATTAATGTTTTATAGCATAAGATAGTGTTAGTTGGAACTTTGGTCGTACACGGTTGTACGGTTGTTTTTATAGTTGTTATATATTTCTTACTTTGATGTTTTACCAAACTAAGAACCTCGTATTTGGTATAGAGCTATCCATTTCAGGCGAAAATTCGTGTTAGTTAAAGGAAAATTATCGACTGGATTTTATACAAGTACCATTATGTACTATAATAAATCTTTCTCTGTCAACAAAAAAAAAAATTAGTAAGGTATTTTTTTCAACCTGAATAGCTCTGACAATGTTTGTTTCCATTTGCAGAACTTCTTCAATGAACACTTGTTTTTCTGAATCTTCCATCAACAGAAGAGTGAGAACGCCATCTATTGTTTCTTTGTACAAAGTCAACTTATACAGATTCTCCCTACTGGGTTCTAAATAAACATTTGACGGAAATAAATCCAATGAACAGTCAACTATCTGAAAATCAATACATATGTTATTTTCAAGAATATCATATTGAATAAAATATAATGTATTCAATATACAAATAATATAACATGTAATATGAATACTTAGCTGCTTGCGTTTTGTCTTAGAACGGGTACGAAACTGTTTGTAGCAGTTATTTTATGCTTTTTACATTACACACCAAACAACCATTGCTAAGAAAATAGGCTTATTTTAAGGGATGCCATGAATGCTACGTAATTTGAACCTCGTCAGGCGACGTGGACAGTGCCTGTTCTGGTACTCCTCTCTAGAAACTTCCACACTACAATTAACTAGAGGATTTTCAGCCATAATAGATTTAACGCGTTACTTGCTGGGTATACATGCCGGTTGCTAACACACCGGTCGGCTGCCAGGATCGAACTCACTACCACTGGTACTCCACCAGTGGAATAAAAAGTCATATTTTATCAACAAAGCTACATGATACTCTCAAAGGTCCATTATAGAACTATGGTGGCCCAGGGAATGAAGCGTTTGCCTAACAATATGGTGACTCAGGTTCAAATCCCAGTTATGGCTGGTTGATAAGAACTCTGCTCCAGGCTCGTAATGATTCCAATGCTGACATAAAATATCCTCAGGGGTAAGCGGATCATGGGGTAGAATTCCCTTGCGGTCGGACTAACCGTGTAAGGTTTTTGTGCTTTTCCTTTCTATGTAACGCAAATGCGGGTTAGTTCAATCAAAAAGTTTTCTACGAAGGCAAGTTTGACCCAATGCTTGATCCAGAAGTTCCCTTGTTTCTTGCATTGAGTGGTTACAGAGTTAAGCATTGATAGTCGTAAACTTAAAATAGGGTCAGCTGTTCCATGCCGGTTATATATATGAAAAAAAAAAGATCTATTATAAAATATTATAAAAATGTTGCTATTTTATTGTGGAGTCAAATATTATATTTTTTTCTTTTTCTTTTTTTTTTTTAATTGTGCTTCATCACTTTTTAAACAGTTATAATGTAAATAAAAGGCAAAGATATGAAAAGGCTAAGCCCACGTGGTTTTTTTATTATTGGTTCGGTTTCTTGACCTGCATTAGAAAAAGTTTGTCCAATAGACTTCATATACCGAATAGTCGTAAAAATTTTTTCGTATGTTATGACATTCCGATGCTACTAAAATGTTTCATCACCATGCTTTAAAAATTGTCTGTGATTATTTTAGGCAGTTCTGCTGCTTGAATTCCATATTTTGCTGCTTGAATTGTTAGAATGCAAAATAAAATATTAGCAAAAAAAAACAATGCTTTATAATAAAGGTTGCAGTTTCTAATGCTATTTGTCAATGCCTGCAAAACTGCTTGGTGAAACTAAGCGAATTTAAAGGAGAGGGTGCGTTTCCTGTTTTTCAGTGGCACCATCTGTGACCAAGAATACGACTTCAGCCACACATACGTCACAGTCCGTTGAAAGGGCTGACCCTTTCATACATCCATTCATCCACCGATCATAATTTTAACCTGAACCAGAGAACGATCAATCTCCAATTCAATACCCCCAGAGGTATTGATTTGTTATAGGAACCTAGAGGTTATTTGTGATCCGTGAGATTAAATATGCACCAGTCCCCCTTTACTACACGTCTTCGGTTTCGCAGGGATCGAACTCACGACCTCTTGTAAATGGCCCCAAAGCCCCATCAACCAGACTACCCGGCCCATAATAAATGTAATCAACGTGTACGATTCCCAAGCTGCTTAGTTTTTCAAACCATTTTTTGACATTTTTTAACTTTTCTACACTCTTGACATATTTCGTCGATTGTAAGACGAATCATTGACCCTTTTTGTATAACATATTATAAAAACAAAAGTAGAAGCGTGGAATTCAAGTCAAGTAAAATAATATTAGCAGGAATTTTCATTTTTAATAATTCTTAATTTACAAATATGAGTGTATAAAAGAGCGAATATCATCCCAATTCAATATCTAACAATTTTCTTTTCGCTAAAAGTTAAACCAAATAATCATTAATCTATTTCTCATGAACCAAATACTAAGCATAAACCGTATTTTATTGTCATATAATTACGATTTTCTGGACAGGTGTTGATGTAGTTCCCTTGAAAGTGGCTTTGAAGAGAGTGTGGATCTGATACTCTTCCAGTTTAGAAACGATTGTTTTCCACGATCCAGGAGTTTCCAAACTCACTGTCACTTCATTATGATTACCAGACAAAGATAAATCCATTTCCAGTAGCCATGCATTGAAGGAATCTTTTTGTGACTCATCCCTCCTCTCTGAAATTCAAATGTAATGAGTTAAAGAAATTTAATGAGAATTACGTTTTACATGATATTTTTCATGAGATTTCAATGTGTCTCATTTTTTTTGAGAAACTTTTTTACAGTTCTGTTGGTGCCTTGGAAAAAATAAGAAAAAAACTGGAAGTAAAATCATTTCATATCCAAGAGAAAATAAGTAAGCAAGGCTTATTAAAAGTTATAGTTAAGAAAAAAATATTAAAAAAATTTAAAATCACCAAAAGCATTTAATTTTTCAGTTAAATTCGAGTAACAGTATCTTTCTATCTATTCGTTAGGAATTGTCTCAAATTTCTCATTAACTGCCTTCGATCCTCAATTCAATCCTGGATTACACTATTTAATAGATATTTGTGTCTTACCCCTCCTTATATTTATGTCTTACACCCACCATGCATTTCCATAAATCTTGAATTGAACTAAGGATTTCTTTATCGATTAAATAGTTATGTCTTATCATGGATCCTGAATTGAGCCCTGGATTTCAATATTTAGTAAATACTTGTGTCTTAGGCACACCATGCATTACCATGGATCCCAAATTGGATCCATTTTTGTAAATTTATCTTGAATTAATAGAACCTCTTAATTATAGTTTCATAATTAGCTATACGAATGACATGAAATCCAAAAAGAGAATAGGGTACCCTTTATGCTACGTATAATAAAATCAAAGCAAAATAAGATGAATAAAGCACACAAATAAAGGTATAGAAATAGGCATACTACATACCCTCCAACATTAGAGTTTGGTGTAAACTATATCTGTTAGTGGAAATATATTTGATCTATTATCAGTGAAATTTATTTTTTATTATATTTAAATGTGTTATTCTGTTTTTATAACTAGAAATATTATTTTCCAGATGTAAAAAAATTGTCGACTTTGGATAATAATGCTTAATAGTTTCGGTTAATAATCTAGTTAATAGTTTCAGTTTTGGAAGAAAGTTCTTATTTAAAAACCGAAACTATTGTATGTCCATTTATGTACCTTTATTCTTCAATTCCTCACGTTGTTTTGCTTTAATTTTATAATGACATTAAATGTCCTTTAAATGTTAAAAGGTTAGTACAAGCATAAAAATACCCGTATCACTGCAAGAGCTATAGATTTGTCTCATTTTCTGTAGGGTGGAGCTGTTTCCATCATTTGAAGAGCTTTCCATAACACCTAAAATAAACAAAATATTTTTAATAGCTTTGAATTTTTGAACTGACTGTTACATAAGCTGATCAAGCTATGCAAGAGAGATGATAAAATGTCAATTAATAATCATGTTTTCCATGGGGGAAATAACGTGAAATGCAAACATTTTTAAATTTATAAACTTTATGTAAAGCATGTCTTAAAGTATTTAAACAAAAAGAACTTATTTTTAAACAAAAAAATTATTCCTTAATTATTAACATAGTAGTGATTTTAAACATAAATCCAGAATCAAAAATCCTCCAGCATGTTATCAGAGCAACTACAGATTATTTTTTATCTCAAAATTAAAAAATTAATTTGTCAGAACGCCAGAATTTTAATTATTTTAAATTTCAGATTTAAAAAACAAGCATAAAAGCTTTTGTGAAGAAAAATAGTAAAATCATTGTTAATTCCTAAGCTTACTCAATTGGATACCTGCAATAGATGTCATAATAGGTAAATTTTCGCATTTGTCGTTTCAAAAGCCAATCAAGATCGACACACACACGTGATGTCACTTACAGGTATCTAATCAAATCTGATTTAGGTATAATTACTTCACTTCTTCTCGAGTTACAAATATCCAGCTATTATTTGCTTCAAGTTCTTAACAAAGTTTGTTTAGCATTTTGCATACATATGAGCAAACGAAAAATGATAACTTTCAAAATTTCCAAATAATTCACTTTAATTAACTAGAATTTTGAAAAATAGAGAATTTAATTCACATAAAAAATTTTAAAATTAAGTTATTAATTTGTGAAAACTTTAGTCACTTATTTATATGCTGGTATACGGATTTATTTCATTTTTTAAACCTTCAATTATCTATTTATTTAAAATAATATTTAAAAAATTTCTAAAAAATTTTTTTAAAATCTTTTTGTGTAAAATTTTTATGTGCCTTATATATGTTAATTTTGCTGTGCGCATTGTTATTTTGCTGTACAATATTAATCTCTGAGTTGGGGTTGCTAAGGGATTTGAATTTATAAAGATAGTGCTGCACATTGTAAATTCTGCTACCGAGAGCATAAGTAATAAATTTTAAGCATAGCTGCAATACTACATCGAAAACACTAATTATATTTGTATTTAAGTATGTCACATAATTTGCTATCAGTACTATTTAAATTATATTCTCCTTATGATAGTTATGACTATATTGGTAATTGAAGATATGTTTACATAGTGGTGTAGCAATTAAATAATTAAATCGATAATAAATAAACAAAAATTAATTGACTTTCTACCACTTTTTACATTTATAGTCTCATGCGGCCTTCATGTCACAACTAAAATTCAAATTTAAAAGAACTATTACTTCTTATGTTCTGAAATATGACAAGTTTGGTCTCTTCAGCTGGTGTATAATCAGTTTGTCCAAAAGGTACAAAAGTAGTCTTTGCATATCCTCCACAAGCATATTCATAAAAATCTTCACAAGGTTCCACTCTTGGATTCATCAAATTCATTAACCGTGAGGCTTCAAACAAACAAATTAAAATATATTGAGAATCATTATTAGTACTGATTTCCTTATTTAAAAAATAATGGTTATTAACATATGGCAAGCGAATCGCATAAAAAATACGCTTTCAAAATTTCTGGGATTCAAATAAAAGTTTAAAAAGTGATAGCACAACTACTTCGTTCTCTCTCTGTTTTTCAATAGAATTATCCATTTGTGATGCAGTAAATATGTTATCAATACTACAATCACTCATCGCTCCAGCTTTTATGAAATACTGCCTACCACTTTTTTTTTCTTAATTTTAATCTCTAACAGCTGTAATACAATTTCGGAAAAGTTGCCCGAATGGAATTTGTTAATTTTATTAATTATTTTAACCATCAAATGTGTGCCAAAAACTACTAAATCTTTTCCTATTGAAATTGGTAATCAAACAGTGAACCATACTAAGAAGTAATTGAACATTTCACTTCAAAACGACATAAAGCACTATTATGCATGACATGTTTTTATGGAAAAGAAGAAACTAAATTTCCACAACAAATTATAACAAGGAGGTGTGATAGCGAAACGAAAAAAAAGGAAAGCTTGTAGTGAAACCAATTCACTTAAAGCTAGTTTTCCAGGAGAGGTAAATCTATTCTTTTCTTCAAACTATTCTACAATATAAACTTTTTCTCAGAAAAGAAGCAGTTTTATATATATGCTATAATTGAAAAGATTTTTAGCTACAGAAATTTTATTTTTCTCGAAACAAAATCTTTTAGAATGAAATGGTTTTTTTTTTTACCAGTTTTTGCTCAGTCTTGATATATTAAAGGCTTTCAGCCCTGATAACATGTCGACTATAGTTTTGAATAACGTAATTTTTCAACTATTTTTTAAATGTAACGGGATATCTTAACTTCCGCGGTATTTTAGCAATTTAAGTATTTATATTTAGTTCCAAAGTAAATGAAATTGGTTAATTAAATAAGAAAATTAAATAAACTAAAATAAATTTGTTACCACATTTAAATATTTATAAGACGCTGCTACCACTGTTTACAGTCGAACGAATACATTTTTTTTTTTTTTTTGCGTTTGAAATTTATTGCAGTATTGCATATTATCATTGTTTGCAATTTATTGCAACTTTGTTGAAGTTAACTCGTATTGACATTTTCAAAACACTGGCCGTAATTATGCTTATTCTATAAGTTTTATCCTTTAATTAGCTACCAATTTATTAATTAGTAGCAGTAGTACTACCTATCAAAAATTCAAAATATATCAATTGCAACTTTATTGAAGTAAACTCGTGGTGACATTTTCAAGGAATGGCCGTAATTATCCGTATTCTATAAGTTTTATCCTTTAATTAGCTACCAATTTATTAATAAGTAGTAGTGGTGGCATTACAAATCAAAAATTCAAAATATATCATTTGAAACTTTATTGAAGTTAACTCGTGGGGATATTTTCAAAGAATGGCCGTAATTATCCGTATTCTATAAGTTTTGTCCTTTAATTAGCCACCAGTTTATTGAAATTTTTGCAGAAAGTGGAGCAGTTGTCATCTCTTAGATTATTGGACTGGATTAGAGCATTTGTGTACTATGCAGCAGTTGTAAAATCTCTTGGAGAAATAGTTTGATACTAAAGTGTCTAGCTGCCAGCTTGGTGTTGTCTTTGGAAATAATTTTACAAAATGGTAAAAAAATAATTGCCAAAGTGGAAAAAATTTTCAAAAAACAAATTAAGCAATCTCAGCAGCACTTAAAAGCTTAAATATCCTTCTAATGCCACAAAGTGAAATTTAGTGTAAAAAATTCTAGTTAAAATGAGTTCCAAAGTATCATGAATGATTTTTTATTTAATAAACTAAAGAAAAATATTATAAAAGTTGCTGAACAGTCGAATAAGGATAATATATTTTGTACTCATTCATTTCCTTATCATAATTTGTTTTCAATCAAACATCAATTTGAATTTGTGGGAAGTTAAAATAAAAAGAAATAGTTTATTGACAAATGAGTAATATTTATTAATAAAAAATTAAACATGAGTAAAAAATTATCATGTTAATTCATAAAAAAGTTTAAAAATATTACCTTGATTTGAGTTGAAAAAAATCTTTAGAAAACTTAAATAATAACAAAAATTACCCATTGAAACGCAGTCCTTTGTAAGACAAAATTCTTCATCACAAGTTTGGTCAACAAGATATTCTAAAAAAATAAGTTCAATCGCATTACATTTTGAGTAGTTATGTAATCAAAAATAATTAAAATAAAGATAACCAGAATAGAAAAATAATATTTTGTATAATTTTGGGGAAAATGGCACAATGGTTTTAAAAAGAAATGTTTTATGAACCAAAGTAACATTTACTTCTTTAAAACTATTACTATTTAGTGATTTAATCAACCAAAGAATAATTTTATTTTATAAACCAAAGCTCAACAGCCGACCCGATTCTGAGTTTAGGACTATCAATGCTTAACTCTGTAGTCTTGTGATTTAGAACTTAACTCAGAAGACAAGGAAGCTTCTGGATGAAGCATTGATACAAAACATTGAAAATAGATTTTTAGATTTAAAAACGAAAGTTCTTCTTCTTATTAATTTTTTAAAGAAAAATTGAGTTTTTAGATCTCATTAACTGTAATTTTAAAGGGTTTCATAGTTGCCAAATCATCTGGTTTAGGGGGGAGATTTTGGATAGGTTAATATCTTTATCCTTATTTAACAAAGTTGATTTAAATTGATTTTGTTCACCGCAACATATAAATAATTTAAATAATATAAATAATTAATAAGAGTCCCAACAAAGCTCTATGGGCCCTCCCTGTCCGAGTGGTATCACCCGCCCATCGCTGCATGCAAGTCGCGGAGGTAGCGGGTTCGAATTCCATTGTTACTTTGGAAGTATCTTCGTGCTGTCCTCTGTATTGTGCTAACTGTTCTTCGTTTAGACATAAGTTTAGAAGCCCAAATTTAGAACACAAGCCTGTAAATGCATGTAATTCCAATAAACAATAAACCACCAAACTCTGTGCGAATATTAACCCATTTCTGCCTAGCGTCCTTTCTTAATAGACGGTTCCCTTTTTACAGAGAAGAAAAAAATGGTAGTACAGAGATGTTAAATTTATTTTGCAAAAACAAGCGTAGTTTGATCTACAACAATTTATTTGAAGTATAAAAACTTATTATTGGGTCTTCAGTCAGTTCTTTTTTAAAGCTAAATTGGTATGTAATTGAAGGTAGGTAGATACTTTATTTACGTCGCATTAGAGCTGAAGCTATTGACGACGGTTTGGGAAACTACCTATGAATGATCCGAAGACTTACCATCGCAATTTTAATCCTCAGCAGAGGGAAGGCTTCCCTGCTTCGGTAGCCCAATGACCTGAGCACTCTACGGTAGAACTGTTTGAAGAGGACTGATACAGCGCACATTCGGTCCCTAAGCAAGCTGATCAAAGTGGTCACCCACCCGCCTACTGACCGCAGCAAGTGATGCTTGATTTCGGTATTCTACCAACGCCTCCTACAACTGAAGGCCTCCACACGGTTTTTATAGGTAGTCCGATCAGACCACTATGAAGGTAAACCAGTTTACGAAATAGCCCTTTAATAGAAAATCTAGTAAAAATAATAAAGTGGTAGCAAATATATGTCTAAAAATTTTTTTAATTTATGAATATGATTGGTTTGTCTTATTCACTTGTCTACCACTGCAGATTCAATTCTCAAATATATATCATAAATTTCTCTCAGTCAACTCTAAAATGGAATATAGGTTCCATGCGCACAACCGGTTCACTTTTTAAATAGTCTGCGCACACTACTTATGAAAAACCGTGTGGAGGCTTTCTGATGTAGGAGGTAAAAAAAAGTGGTAGTACATATTTGCTTATGCCAAGTAGATCATAAGCAAATATGTACTACCACTTTTTTTTTCGTGTAGATATTTCTCATATCGCCCATTTTTTTGAGTTTACAAGTAGTGCTGAAAGTTGGTCTACACTAAGACGGTAAAAAAAAGCAAAAACTTGTAAGAATGGCATTTCGTTCTAGCATTTTTTTTTCTTTCGAGAAACATAAAAGTTCAAGCAACTACCTGTTTTTTTTCCTTCCTTTTTTTTATTTACAATTATAGCATAAATATAAAACTGTTTCTTTTCGGGGAAAAAGTTGGCATTCTTGAATAGTTTAAATAAGAGAATAGATTTATTTACTCCTCCTTAAAACAAGTTAAAACTCAAATGCTTTTTCTACCACTTTTCGTCTTTTATTCCACTTTCACCCATGTCTGCGAATTAAACAGGAATGCCAAAAACTACTCGTTTTGAAAAATATTTTATTTTTGAATGGTAGACAATCAAAAACTTAAGTTTTAAAAAGTTTGGTGAATTTTGACGATGTTTTAAAATCTTCTCGAGAGAAGTAGCTTTTTATATGAAGTTTTACATTCCCATACAATGGTAAGGAAAACTCAATCAAATTTACTAAACAAAGAATCATACATTAAAACATAAATTTGCTACAATATGAGAAATTTTCTCAGAAATTCTAGAAAGTTGGCAGTCCTGAATTAAAGTCTTTAATATGGGTGTAAGACTATAACATTGATGATGGGCAAACTAAAACATTCATGAAAACGGAAAATTCATAATTTTTACAAATATAAAATATAAATATTGATTAGGAGGGAATTTCCATTGTAAATAAATTAATTTGTCAATAACAAGTAATAATTATAGTCATGAAAAATTATTATGCAATAAAAACTATATAAATCGTCATAAATAATAGTAATAATTATAATCAAATAAGTCATCATTATTGCAGCACTCTAATCATTCACAATGTTTCAAAAATGATAATTATTTTTGAAATGTACTTACCCGCTCTATTTTCTTTTAGAAAATTGATTTTTTTATCCAAATCTTTATCTGAAAATTGAAACATTTCCGATACATAAAAAGAAATACTAGACTTTATGAAGTAATTTATTAACCAAGATCATTAATCTTAAATTTAATCTTAGCAAATTCTTTCACTAGAGAAAGACTTTCTGGCATTATTCCAAATTAATTAAACGTAAAAAAATTATATAGTACTATCTTAATATCGTTAGGCAGAAAAAATGCTGCACTATGTTTTTTAACATTTTAATAAATTACTCAAAACAGTCATTTATTCTAAATAAAAAACATCCAAGTCACTCTCTGATTCAGAACTTAATTATTCATTCATTTTAATATAAAATTATGAAATATTATATCAAGTGTCTTAAAAATTCCTTGCTTAATTTTGCTTCCAGATTCGCATTCATTTTGTGTTTTAATTTAAAACACGATGTTAAAATTGGATATTTTACTCACATCCGAGAACAAAATGAGAAACGACTAGTATTGCTCCAGTTACTAAAATAATTCCAGCAATCATAATTATGTACGGGGCACTCTTATTTGCAGAAGGAATTCCCGTACTCGATGACCTAAAAATAAACAAAGGAAAAATACAATTCTAATATAAGATACTGTGAATGACCGAAATTGGTCATATATATATATATATATATATATATATATATATATATATATATATATATATATATATATAAATGAAGACAAAACAAATATATAAAAATGAAGACAAAACAAAGGTAAATCACAGACAAATGAAAAAAGGAGGGGGGAAATAATAAAAATGACTAACAACTGGGGAAAGAAAAAGAATTAATTAATTTAAAAAAAAAAAAAGGATAAAGTTTCTTTAAAAAATCGGAAAAAAAAAAGATATAATCTATGAAAGAATTTTGAATATATTGAAGAATATATGAAAAGATTATATCTTTTTTTTCCGGTTTTTTAAAGAAACTTTATCCTTTTTTTTTTTTTTTAAATTAATTAATTCTTTTTCTTTCCCCAGTTGTTTGATATTTTTATTATTTCCCCCCTCCTTTTTTCATTTGTCTGTGATTTACCTTTGTTTTGTCTTCATTTTAAACCTATCTTATGAGTTCTTTTTATTTGCAGCTTATGCGCAATAAATGATACTTATTGTTTTTCCTAAATTTTTTTTTTTTTTTTTTTTTTTTTTTTTTTTTGGGGGGGTTTTTTTTGGTTTTTTTTTTTTTTTTTGTATTTATTTATTTTGCTATATATATATATATATATATATATATATATACATGATTTTTAGCTCTTTCGTATCGTTATGTACGATGTGCAAAATAAAAAATGGGAAATCCTAAATAACTTTTTATCCAATGATCGGATTTTCACGTTCTAATACTTATTCTTCATAGTTCGAGCGGCTGACCTCAAATATGCTAATTAATAAGCGCAAACGATATTTTAAGATACGAAATCAGACACAAAAAGGTACTTTCTCTAAATAAATATATCCTTTTTTCTACGAATTTGGATATTTGACCCCCAAAATATAGGGAGTAGCCGCAATCTCAGGAATATGATCCCAATAGCTAGGTCAGGAGAGTGGTCTAAAGTTTGGACCCTTTAATGTTAATTTTACTTTTTGTGTATAAGTCGAGAACTTTTTAAGCGAATAGAAAATTTTTGGCTCACAATTATAAAATTCGTTTATTCAAAAATAAAATTCCATGCAAAAAAAAAAAAAAAAAAAAAAAAAAACTTTTAAGAAATATTTATTATTTTTTATTGTTTTGTTTAATAATTCCCGAAAAAATTTTGAATTGTAGGGTTTTACAATTTAACATTTTTTGCATCAATTTTGTATCAGTACAAATTTTTGCATTATTTAAAAAAAAAAAAAAATTATATGGAAAAATACAAAGTATGAGCAAAATCGGTTGAATAGCTCCAGAGAATTTTAATTTCGAAAAGGCCATTAAAAGTTATTTTTTATCTTTATTAATCTTTATTAAAAGTTATTTTTTGCATGGAATTTCTTTGGATAAACGCATTTTAAAATTGCGTGCAAAAAGTTTTCAATTCGCTTTGGAATTTCTCGAGATATGGCTAAATACGAAAAAAGTAAAATTAACATGAAGGGGTCTAAACTTTGCACTGTTCTCCTGACCAAACTAGTGGGTCCATATTTCCCGAATTGGGGCTACCCCCATTATTTTGGGTGTTCATAATCTGAATCCGTCGAAAAAAAGGTAAGTGTTTATTCAGAGAAAAAACGTTTTTGTGTCCAATTTCGTATCTTAAAATATCGTCTGCACTAATTATTTAGCATATTTGAGGTCACCCCCTCGAACCATTAAGTCCTAGAACGTGAAGATCCGATCATTAGATCAAAAGTTATACATGGTGGGACGTTTTTTTTTATTTTGTACGTTGAAAAGCTATTATCCAAAATGTGGTGATAATATAATTACCTAATCCAATAAATTACTTTAATTAACTAACTACTTTATCCAGGGTTCGCATGGTCCTTATAAAATTTAAATAATGTTAACAAAATTACAAAAATAAGATGTATTTTAACAATTTCGTATTCACCACAGCATTTAATATTTCCAAATAAATGTATCCAGTCACGAAATTTGAAGCATCTAATTTTTAATTTTAAAGTGAAGGTAAAAATAAGTTATGACATCTATATTACAATAATAACACTACTTTTTAAATTTTTTTAAGGACCGTACGAACCTTGTTATTTAATTAACTACCGAAAAACACGAGAATCAAAATTCCACTCAATCACCTGCATTTTTTTCAAATTAATATGTATTATAAAATATGAAACATCGACTTATTAACCATTGGCTAAATAGAAAAATTTTAATTAAAATTTTAAACCACAGCCATAAGAACTATGGTCATCATATGCACGTACAAAAAGGAGCTATCTTCTTTAAATTTAAATTTTTCAACATTTTAAGTGATTGACTAAAAAAAGCAGCACCATTTAGTACTAAAATCTTTTATAATTTAAGCCAAATAATTTTATCAAAACTGTGTTATTCTCTAAAATAGTGAAGCAGTTTTCATCTCATTGTCCCTGAAAATTTTGAACAAAATTCGGTTAAACAAAAATACCACGTTTTAATTTTTTAAATATTTTATTCTGCGAAACTCCATTTAGTAAAGGGTTGAAATATCAATGTTAAAAGGTTAAAATAAGTGGGGAAAAATTCAAATAAACTATTACCTGTGCAGTTGAGGACGTTTTATTTCAAAAGTTTCCATATTTCAATTGAATGCCGTGCACCTTAATATTTTTTTCTTGTTTTATGATCCGCAGATTGATAGAGTTCCGAGCGCTTGATTCAAAATTAGAAAAACAGCTGTTACTTTTCAACTTAGTGACTGAAATTAAAGAGCATTTGCTTTTGCTTCGAACTGAAAAAAAAAAAAACAATATTTCATCACGCTAAAAAAATGATATGTTAAACTCAATACGGAACTTTTCTTACTTATTTCTTTTTATTAGTACAAGGTTAAACGACACTGTGATAACATAAAACCGTATTATTAATAAATATATTTGTTTACGTAAAGAAGACAACAAACAAACTACTTCTTTTATCAAATATTGTATACTAAACTATCTGTATTTGATATAGGGTGTTCGGTAGAGACCATCCTTGATATATATTTTTAGAATTTTCATCAAAAATTAAAACTAAAAAGCATGTATATTTGAAGTCGGAAATTAATACTTAACCAAAAATCAATTCTTTCAAAATCTAACAAATCAATGAGCAGTAAGGAGCAGTCAATGATTGCTCAAAATAACATGAATAAGGATATACATTACAGTGATATACAAAACAGATATACATTACAATTTTTATTTTTAAAACGTACAAGTAAAAACAAACTTCTTCAAAGATACTTTGAACATATATGTACAGCAAATAGAAAGACGAGTATATGATAAATTAAGTCCATAGAGCGTCGCACTTTGGTGAGTTCATAAACTTGGCACTAGGACACCTAAAAGCTTCGGAGAAAGGTGAGAAATTTTTCAGCACGTCATTCACTCTACGACGTCCAGAACTGTGAGAAGAAACGACGTCTTCACGTCTGATTTCACAAAATTGCTGAAAAGTAAAATCCCCGTTATTTCCAATTTAACATTAATAACGAACTTGAAATGAAATAAATGGTAACTATTATAACTTTTTGTCGATGATTTAAAGGTAGAAGAAAATTTTATTCTATTAATCCGAGCACTCGAGAGGTCACTGTCAGTCACCAATGTTACCTGTAAATTACCCACCACCCTAATTTTGAAATTTTTTCCATCTTAATGTTTAGTTACCACCTCATTCAGTGATCTCCGGGTATTTTTTTTTTTTTAATGGCGGGCACTTAGAACTATTGTCCATTGGCCACAGAAAGTGCCAGAACTGCTAACTCTCTTTTCGTTACCCAGTGGGCACCTGTGGCGAAGCCACGGCGGTGGAGCAGCGTCGCCCACGTTACACTACCACAACCCGTTTATAGGGCGGGTCACATTCACACACAAAGGAGAAAGGACATAGAACACAGATAGAGAGAAAGAAACATCCATGCCTTGCCCGGGATTCGAACCCAGAACCTTTCTGGTGCAAGGACAGTTCCCTGCCCCCTACACAGGCCGGTCGGCGTGATCTCCGGGTATTATGAGGTAAGTTTGTGAAACTGAAACTCAGTGGCGCAACAGCCAATAGAGGGCCAAGGCCTACTGTGCCCATCTCAGTTTTCTTGACCTTGGGCTCTGGGGTGCAGGAGCAGAGGCTCCGGTCAGGTGGTCAGCCAAACGTGGAACCCCCAGTGTTTAGTTCCCAAGCATGTTGTACTCATTTATCGACCCACTGAAGGGATGAAAGGCTGGGTCAACCTTGCCCGGCCCGATGTTCGAACCCAGGACCTGCGGCACGGAAGCGTGAAGCCCTACCACAAGTTTGTGAAAACTCCGAAGTCTGTGAAAACTCGTTTAAAATGTTAGTAGTTGCTTCCATTTTTTTTTAAAAAAACTATTAAAAGGACTTCGAGTGCAAAGGGTTAAAATTTTAAGAAATTACTTGAATACAGTTCTAAATGACATTTTACTGAATTGGAGACATACCTAGAAATCGTTAAAAACAGCAGGGATATCTAGCTCATTTGTTTTTGTTTTTTTCCGTTGGCAACAATTATACGTCTCATTTTCAAGGTCCTCTTTTTTGCCTATTAAATCAGGCTTATTTTAATTGGCTATTTGAGAAAGGGCAAGAATCCTCCCTCCAATATTTTTCAGGATTCAATAATATTTACTATATTCTAACATAATTTCGGAAGAAGAACATAAAAATTTGTTTTTCTGGTAGATCTCATTTCAATTAAAAAGAAAATTTTAATCACTCATAAAAAGGAAGCAGTATTTTACACAGTAATAACCCAATAAATGAAGTTAAAGAACTAGATCATAAGATTGCAGAATAATCCAGTTTGCGTCGTTTTTTTTTTGTTTTTTTTTTTTTCATGGCGAATGTATTACACACTTAGAAATATTACCGTAAGATTTTACTCTTGAATATTTAAATTTAAAATTGGCAAATACAGCTTAAAGCTAAATTTATATAACTAACTACCTTTGTTTATATAGTTTCCGATTAAAAATGGTTGGGCCACTATCAGCGATGCCAACTTACTTATCTTTATCTGCAAGCCTTTTCTTTAGCAGTAACAAAGATTTCATTATTTTTCGCTTGGTTAAAAAAGTTCGTTTAGTTAAAAATGGACAATCCCTAATAACTTTTCATCCTAATCGGATCTTCACGTTCTATGGCTCATTCTTAATGATTCAAATGGGTAATCTCAAATATGCTTATTAATTAGGGAAGAAGATATTTTAACTTACGAAAGCAAACACAAAAACGTACTTCTCTTTGAATAAACATATATTTTTTTCGACAGACTCGGATTTCTGACTCCCAAAATAAAGGGGGTGACCGCAATCTGGGAAATACAGTCCCCATAGTTTAGTCGAGAGTGTGATTTAAAGTTTGGACCCCTTAATACTAATTTTATATTTTGCGTATTTCGCCATGTATCGAGGAATTTTTAAGTGAACTGAAAAAGTTTTTGCACACAATTATAAAATTAATTTATCCAAAGATAATTCTACACAAAAAATAACTTTTAAAATTATTAGGAAAAATTTTAAATTATAAGGTGTAAATTTTTTACATAATTATAAAGAATATAATTTTGCATGACAAAATAAAAAATTTGAGTGAAATTGGTCAAATAGTTCCTAAAAAATAAAATTTTTAAAATACGACGTTTTTTTAAATTCGATTTCTCAGGAATTATTCGACCAATTTCACTTGAAGTTGGCATTTTGCTATGTGATATCATGTTCTTTAGAATGTTGTAAAAAATACAATTCAAAATTACAATTCAAAATTTTTTCAACAAATATTAAATAATATAATAAAAAATTATAAATATTTGCTAAAAGTTTTTTTTTCATATAATTATTTTTTAATATATGAATTTTATAATTGTGTGCAAAAATGTTTCAATTCGCTTAAAAAGTTCTTAAAATATGGTTAAATACGCAAAAAACAAATTTAACATTTAGGGGTCCAAAATTTTGATCGCTCTCCTGAACAAAATACGGGAACCATATTTCCCACATTGCGGCTACTATTTCGGAGGTCAGAAATCTGAATCCATCGAAGAAAAGGTAAATGTTTATTCAGAAAAAGTTCGTCTGATTTCGTAACTTAAAATATTGTTTTCAGAAAATTATTAGCATATTTGAAGTCCCAAGATTAAGTCCTAGAGCGTAAAGATCCGATCATTAAATCAAAAATTATTCAAAGTGGTTTTTCTTCTTTTTTTTATTTTTACTTATTACTTATATACTTGTTTATTTTTTCTTTTACTTTTTACTTATCTGAAATTTAACTTAACGTTCTGAGTTTTTACAGGAGTTTAAAATGAGCGCAGGCATTATTTAAGTGCAAACACTTTTGTGAAATAAAGCAAAGAACTTTTAGAATTTAATTTTCATTAGAGCTGAAAAGTTAGAGAAAGAAAGTTACTATGACGTCTTACGCGCTCGATGAATTTCATAAAAATCACGTTAATAATTTAAAGCAACTTTTAAAAGATTGTCAAGTATGCTGTTTTTAAAACCATACTAAATCAAAGAAATTTTTTTAAAAAAAATGAATTTTTTAAATTGAGAAAAACTTAACCATTTGGATTTTTATAAGAAAAAATTATTTCAACCTCTAAAAAATATAAAATATTCACCAATATTCAAGTTCTAGAACTAATTTTAGTGACATTCTGTACTTACACTAATTACCAAGTTTTAGTTTAATCGATTTATTAGACGCTTAAATATTAGAAACATAAATATTTTATATATTAGCTTAATCATTTCATTATCACTCTTTAATTTTTTACGGAAAGCCGCGACCCCAGAACTGTACTTAAAAAGTCTACTTTGCAAATTATATATATATTTTTTTAAATTTTTTACTTTGCAAAGTGTACAAGAAACAATAGACTAACATACAAAAATTGTCAAATTGCGTAAACTTTTATGAACTTTAGACTTGATGCGGAATGCTTCTGTTAATATTTTAAGCAATTTACGGCTGTTTTTCGAAGGCTTCATCATATGAATTTATGCTTTTCTGCGAATAATATGATATTTTCATAACTGTTGGGAATTTGTAACAGTTACTCATAACTGTTAGGATAAGTTTATCCTATCTAAAGCTAGCGCTGTCTATGCTCATTCTGAAAATGGCGCAAAACGTCAATTTTTCAGAAAAGCCACAATTTTGTGGAAATGTAAAGTGTTTGTTGCTAACTTTTTAATGTTTAAAAACTTACTTTAATGCTGCATTGTCTGGGCTATCAAAAAATGTAAAAACTAAGAATAAGGCAGTGGTTTTGAAAACTTTCTTCTAGTCGGGAAAATGTCAAAAAATTGCCGATTTTTGAAAAAGTTTAATAACGTCCTAAATATTTATGTTATTCTTCCGTTCTAAAGCCGAGATAATTCTTCATAGCAAGGTAATATATAGAGTGTAAGGCGTTTGAACCATGGCTTTTTAAATTTTCTTTGGCGACAGAGCTTTAAAACACCGTGTAATCATTGTTTTGGAGTCCTTACCTGAGCGTAATTTATGAAAAACAACTGTTCGTTTGTTACTCTCAACAACCCTGGCAATAAATCTTCAGCTCCATTCTTATTCAGGTACCGCAAATAAGCCTGGAAGAGAAATTAGATAGTTTAATAGAATTTAATTTCGTTAAAAATTACAGTTGCTCATTATATTTACAAGGTTTTGGCAAAAATATGGAAACACTTCTTTACTGACTGTATGTAAACGATCTTTCTTTTAGCTTCAGATGTTTTGAAACACATTACATATCAAAACTGCTGGAACAATTTAAAAGATCATGCTTGAAGCTTATAGAAATTGTGTTCTTTTTTATCCATAGAAAATTTAAATCGAAAAAAAAAATGGTCTTGGGAAGTTATAAGCTTTTTTTCAATTTTTAATGCCATGGTAAAAGAATTTTTACTTAAATACCGCACTCCTACAGCATGAATTCAAAATTGCCACTCTTAAATCTAAAAAAAAAAGTTAAGACCTGGAGTTCATCGACCGGCCAGTGTAGGGGTCAGGAAACTGGCCTTTCATCAGAAAGGTTCTGAGTTCGAATCCCGGGGAAGGAATGGGTGTTCTTTCATTCTCTGTCCATACTGAGGGAGCAACGTTGGCCCACCTAATATGGTGCCCCTGAAAAAGTGGCCAACGAATCTGCCCTTCAGGTGCCTATATGACGAAAGATCATTTTCCAGGTGGGCATAGGAAAAAACTTCCTTTCCTCATTTTGGGCATTTTGAATATTGCATGAGTAAATAAAGACATCGATTTTAAAAGTTTCAAGCATGATGCTTCAAATTGTACCAACAGTTTTACCATGTAAAATTTTCCAAAACATTTGCTGTTAAAAGATAGAAGTGTTTCCATATTTTTCTCAACCCCGGTATTTTTCATTTGATACTAATGACAGTAAATAAATGTTTACCCTAAATGATAAATAAACGCCTTGGTTATCACAGAGATCCTCATTTAGTGAACTCAGCGAAACCTGCAAAAAAGAAAAAAAGGTAAACAGCTATGAATGCAATAGACTAACAAAGACAGCGGGATTTCCATCATACATGTCAACCTACAAACAGGCCTAAAATTATTTGGATTAGTTAACTTAATATTAAGTAGTTAGATTAAAGTGAAAGAAAATAATAGAAAAAGGACAGCACCAAACAGGGATAGCACAAACATGCAATAACATAAACAAACAGTTAAAATCATTCGTTGGTAAAAAGGAATCATTGTTTTTAAGTTAACAAAATAATTGTTGTTATTGTTTCTTATGCGACTTACCACACGGGTGAGCCTGCTTGGTGAAACCAAGCAGATTTTGGCAGAGTGTGCGTTTCTTATTATTTCAGTGGCGCAATCCTATGGCCAAGAATCCGACTTCAGCCACACACAAGTCGCACCCGTTTATAGGGCGGACCCATTCATTCATCCACAGATCTTAATTTTTACCTGAATCAGAGAGCGATCGATCTCCAATCCAGTACCCCCAGAGGTTTTGATTACAAAATAATTAATTAGTGGTTAGTAATTTGTTAAAAGTTAGTATTACTAAGATGATGCAAAAATGAGCCGCAGTAAATCCGCAAAGGGGGGGGGGCAACTCAAGCAGGTGGAAAAGAGAGTAATGATGATGTGATGATAAGGATGGGGAACCGATTCGGGAGGAGGGGAAGTCAGTAGCGTTACTAAGACGATCTCATGAAGGTTTGTTTTGCGCCCTATCTGCTGTGTCTCTTTAAGGTCCCGCAGTGGACTGATCGTTAAGACACGGTTCCCAGCAGATCACCGAAGTCAAGCATCACTGGCTGCGGTCAGTGTGCGGGTGGGTGACCACTTGGATCAGTCTGCGTAGGGACCGAGGGTGTGCGGTATTGGTCCTCGTGAAACTGTTCTACCGTAAAGTGCTCGACTTCGCGTGCAGGTCGTTGGGCTACCGAAGCAGGGGTGCCATCCCCTCTGCAGAGGATCAAAATTGTGATGGCATGTCTTCGGATCATCCTCAGGGATGTTTCCCAGACCGTCGCCAATAGCCCATTGTGCAGCTCTAGTGCGACGTAAATTAACTACATACATACGTGTCTCTTTAAGCTAGAACATTGTCATTGAGTAAAAAGGTAAATACCCTATCACTCTCTTCTATAAAAGAACCTGAACTAAAAAAGGTCAAAAATCAAGTTTATTATTATTATTATTATATAATAAAATGCGAAACAGGAGATCGGTTGTTAAAGGCCGCTGGATTGGAAAATCGCTTCCGGTAGACCTGATATTTTGTTTATATGCCATGGCAACTAAAATTATTGTTAATCAATATTTTTAATTGATTAGTAAGGCGTAAAATATGCTACTACTTTAAGCATGTATTAAACTTTTTGAGTGCTACGTAGTATATATAATAACATGAATATATAATAACATGTTATTATAATCATATATAATAACATGAAAATATTTCAAGAACTCATTAACAACTGTTTAGGAAACATTTTGTGTATCAAGTGATCCTACAAAATTTTTTATTCAAGAATCCTTATTAAAACAAAATTGAAACCAATTGATCTGGAAATTTAAAAAAAAAAAGTAAATAGAAATGGATTGCTCATGTTCAACTGAAAAATTTAAAGTGAAACAAGTTTTTGATTGGAACCCTCAAGGCAATAGAAAAAGAGGAAGACCTAAGAAATACGTGGCGATTGTAAACAAATTTAAAACATTAGGAAAGGCATGGAAAGAGGCAGAATAACTGGCCTTAAAGTGAGATTGAAAACTGTGACTGAAGCCCTATGCTCCAATTCGGAGTGAAAGGGAATATGTATGTAGACATCTATGATTTCCGCAGATCTTAGAAAAGTTTATATGTGTTTGTAAATTTACGTTAATGGTTGTAGAAATTTCTTTTATTTTCAAAATACCACTTTAATGTTTAGAGACTCTTTTCATGCAAATGTAGTTCGTTACAGCATATAATGGTGGTCCCAAATTATTTAAATGAATAAGATGTGTCCCCTTTCGTTAACTCTTTTTATAATTGCAAAGACCCATGACAGCCTAGTTAAGGTATGTTATTTTTGTCGAAAAACGTAAGTACTAATCATAGTGAATAAATAAAATGAAGAGATAAAATACTTAAATAATCAATAATCATGAATAAATAAATAAATAAAAAATTTATTCATTATTAATCAAACTCATTCGTAAAAGCAATTGAGAAGACGCAGAAACTAGGTAAGAAGACCTGTTATTAACTTACGTTTTGAACTTTAAATTTAATAATTTATTATTTCAAAAGAAAATTTAACATTATACCTGTACAAAAAATATATATATTAGAATGTAATAAGTAAATATATGTAATAGCACGTTAATCCCTATAAACTAATCGATATGCTAGAGAAATAGAACATATTAACTCTTTGCAGTCCGAGAACTTTAAAAGGCTATTTAAACTTTTGTGAACAATGAATCATTTAAATACACAATGTAATATTTTAATATAATAAATAACAATTATAAAACAATGTGATTGCTGAATATAAAGAAAAAAATTTCAATTTCAGAGTTTTGAATTTTGATGTCCAGTCGGATGAGACGTCTAGGGGTTAAACGTTAAACCATTGTAAAATTTCTATAAATGAAATAAGTAAAGGTAAAAATATTTTTAGTAATAGCACATTATAGGGGAGAGTCGGGTAGCACCGCCCACTTAAGGAGTATTGCTTATATTTCTGAATAATATTGAGTAATAATCAATATTTTTGTATGTTTCTATTGTTTTATCTCTAATTAAATAATGCAAAAAGAATAAACCAAAAAAAGAATAGTTTAACTTAAAAAAATAGAAATTTAAAAAATTTGACTATTGTATTCAAAATATTTTCAAAACTATTGTTTACCAGGTTACCAGCTGCATAAATACTTGAAACATTAAAAATAATCTTTTTTTAATATACTAATTAATGCCCGATGGCCTATTGTCTTGAAAAAATATTCTATACATATGAAATTGACAGTGGGCGGGGGTGCCCGACACTCCCCTACATGTTTGTTTTTAAATGCAAGATTTAATTTCTGAAAAGGTTTTGCTAAACGCTTAAGCATTTCTTAATTTAAAAATATTTTTAGAGCAGAAAAAAAATTATTTTATTTTAGAAAAAAAATATTTAATTTAATTAATACTTCTTTAATCAATTTCGTTTTCGCTTAAGTTTTTTTTTTTAATTTGAAATAAAAATTTGCTTTTTTGTTCAAAAAATGCTTAGAACGAAACAATAAAAAAAAATGTAATAAATAAACATAACAAATTTTTACATTTTTTATAAATATATATTTTTTAAAAATTTAAATTTTCAAAATTATATTTAAATAAAACATTATTTACAAAAGCTTTTAAAAAGTCTCTCTTTTCATCTTTCTGTCCTTTCTTTTTTTTAAAAAATGGTACATCAAGTTAGAATTTTTTTTTTTTTTTAAAGTGTAAATATTATATTTTTTCACCTCTGCTGCTTGATGAGAATATTGGGAAAGTTCGAGAAAACAACGAGCTTTCTTTTGAGCATCTCTTAGAACATAACTCGGGAAGCTCGTCCAATTAACACCTGAGATTCCACTCAGAGCTGAAATGAAAAGAAAACATAATTATTTCACACATATTTATTTATACTTATATGTCTGTTTATGAATTGAAGAGCTTTATACCTACCATCTAAATCAAATCCATGGGTAAGTTCATGTCCAATAGTCCACCCAAACGTTGATAAAGCTTTATATCTAGAAATAACAAAAACAGTAAGTCAGCTATAGTTACTTTTAATATAAGCGTTTTTAATATTTTTTCGGAACTTTTGAATTTTATACAGCTCAAATAAAGAAATATATAATTCATGAGATCAAAGTTTCAATTAAAAATTCCAACTAATAATTAATGGCAAGGTAAATAATACCACATCGTTTAGTGTGACAATATTTCACTTAAGAGTAAATTACTTGAAAATATCATAAATTAGCAATCTTTGTGAATACAATTTGTTTACGTTTTTTATTTTTATTTTGCCAAGCAAAATAAAAAAAGCCACAATTTAAGGACCTTAACTCGAAGTGAAACTATTATTTTAAACTATTTTGACGTAACTATCTAGGCGTAATACATACTAAATTTGCGTCTGTGTTTTAGAGCAGACAAATTTTTTGAATATTAATTAAAAAAAAGGAAAGTAACAGAGGAGAAGAAGAATATTAGAATATTTATTTTCGTGATCACACGTTTAATCATTCACTCTCTTAATCGAAACTTAATTACCATTTCTTATATTATTCGGTTTTATAATCACACGTTCACTCTCTTAATCAAAACTTAATTGTTATTGCTTAGGTTATTAGGCTCTGCCTTTACACGTTCACTCTCTTAATCGAAACTTAATTACAATTTATAAGATTATTCTTTTATCACGAAAATTTGTACGAAACCATAATGGACTTACTTTGGAATGTTAGGAGTTAAAGAAAAAGACTGCAATTGAGCCAAAGTGAGAACTAAAAAAATAAAGCAATGGTTAATTCACGGAGAAATATAAGCGTCATTTCATCACAAAATTATCAACTTAAAATATTTATCATTACAAAACATATTTTTGCTTTGGAATCAAAGCCATGGTTTAATTGAAGACTTAATTGTGCTGGAGAAAAAAATGTTTATAAGACTAACTCATTAACACAATTCACTTCTTTTATCAACTCATAATGAACTAAATCAGTGGTTTTATTTTCCCCTCTCACCTACTCGATTTTTCAATTCTTTGACGTCTTAAGGTATTTAATTATTAGACTTGACAAACATTGGTCTCGGAGTTAATTTGTTATTGAAAGAAAATGCTTTTGTTGATCGATACTACATATTCTAATATTTCAAACAAATTGTGCAATTTTGTTAAACACGCAAATTAGGTTCATTGTCTTCTATTATTTAATATTTTACCCGTAAATATGAGCCACCTTTTACGGCAAATTTATCCTAGTAGTAGCCACATATCTACATGTTATTCTCAAAAATTATTGATTTAAACTCCAACACAAATTTAAGTTTTAAACTTATGAATATAATGCCTACTACTTAGGAAGTTATTCTTTTAAATGTTGAGTCAATATAGCAAATTTAGTTTAATTTTTATGTAACTTCAATTCTGTAAGCTTCAGGCATGATATTTCAAACTGTGTCAACAGTTTTGCCACGTAAAATCTTCCAAAACATTTGATGCTAAAAAAAAAAGATTGTTTACATAGAGTTAGTACGGAAATGTTTCTATATTTTTATACTTAATTTAGCTCAATACATACTAATAATAAAATAATGAAGTTACTGCTCTTTATCTTTTCGAAAAAAGGTGCATGTGAATATATTGTTACAAATTGGAACATTGATTGGTAAATTAACATGACTCATTGATCCATTCGTGAATTAGTAAGACTCAGTAGGGGCCAAAGTTTCTCTTAAATATAACTATCCTTACAATTGAGTACAAAGCTGTATTGTTTTAAAAAGTCAGATTTATTCATCTATCATACATTTTAATCCTTATAAGCGTAAGGTTAATAATAGTGATACGTACTTATAGTGTTTCCTCGAAAAAAGCTGTAAGCAGTAAGGTCAAAAGTAGATATAATCCTGGAAGAAAATATATTTGTTGTTAGAAATAAAATACTAGTTAAAACACGAGATCTGGGATTAAATAGTTCAGATGAAATGTTAAGAAGAATAAAAAAAAATTAAAATTTATTAATGAAAAAAAAATTTTTAAGTTACTGATTTCAAACACTGTGAGAAAAATTTGAATTTCTTGCAGAAATATCTCAAAAAGTTGTTAATCAATATTATCTCAATATTTGCATTTAATATATTTACAATAATTGTTATGCTTAGTACATTTGTTCAAGATTATTCTTTTATATTTTTATTGGAATACAACAGCGTGTTTCTCATAATTGCATAATCCATTTTAATTAAAGATCACGTTTGAACTGCATAATTCATTATAACTAAAGATGTTACTTCTCAATTGCATTTTCCATTTTAGTAAAAGATCTTCCTTTTGAATTGCGTAATTCATTTTAATTAAAGATCTTACTTTTTGTAACCCATTTTAATTATAGACATTATTTTTCATTATCCATTTTGAATGAAGATCATACTTTTTATAATCCATTTGAATTAAAGATCTTACTTTTCATAATATATTTTAATTAATTATCTTAATTTTGAGTCGCATAATCCATTTTAGTTAAAGATTTTAATTTTGAATCACAAAATCCATTCAATTTAACACGTTGAATGCTACGCTAATTTTACTCGGCTTGCCTGCCTGGCCAAACGGTAAATAACTACAAACTAAATTTTTAAAGATTAGACAGATTTTGCTAGTTTTTTTAAAAGGTTAGCGACATGTCTGAAAAAAGTGGTGAATTATATAAGCTTACTAATTGTTTAGAAATAGTGGTGGATAAAAATCTACTAAATTGAATTTATTTAATCAAGAATTACAATTAATAAACTACCACTTGAAAATATTTATTCGCTGTCCGGAGAAAGTTTCCATCTTTGTGTACATAAATAAAACTATTTTTGTGTGTTCTGTATAGCATTAATTTCTTCAAACCATTTTAGTAACTATATTAATATAAAAAAAAATTAAAGTATTAAAAATTTACTCGATTTATGTGTTTCTAATGATCTTGGCTTCGCCGGTCACCGGTGACCCCCCTGGCGCTACTAGCGAACTCAAACAGTGACCCCCATGGCATTCAACGTGTTAAAGAGCTTAAATTTTGTAATCCACTTTAATTAAAGATCTTACTTTTAAATTGCATTATTCATTTTAATTGAAAATCTTAAGTTAGAATAGCATAATCCGTTTTGGATAAATATCTTACTTTTGAATTGCGTAATCCATGTCATTTATTGTTTTGGAAAGTGATACACCCTCTATAAGCTTTTGCATTCGTATGGCAAGTAGTTTCATTCCATTTTCTAGAAATGAGTTCGAAAAATTGCCCATCTGGAAAAAGTTATGCAAAGCGAGATGTAGACAACAGTTTTATTATAAAGCAAACATTTTATATATTCACGAGAATATACATTGTTACGTTATGAACTAAGTCTTATTTTACAAAAATATAAAAATTAAGAAATCACTTACGTTTGAATAAAAGGCATCAAAAAACGCATCATCTTTTCTTGGGTAAGCAACTTCAACTTGAATCTGATCAATCTATTAAAAAAAAGAAATTTAAAAACCTCCTTGTAGCTCTTTTTATGATAGCACTTTAATATCATCATCGAAATTTATCTGGGCTATTGAGGCCGTTAGCGACCCTTTTCCTATCCATCTATAATAAACCCAAGTGCAGATCTGCCAACTTTATACGTTTAGAGGGGGGGGGATTTCTGGTGGTCAAGTTTTAATGTATTATCCTAAGTAGGTATTTCATTTACGTTGCACTAGAGCTGCAAAATGGGCTACTGTCGACGTCTGGGAAGCATGAATGATCCAATGACATGCCATCGCAATTTTGAACCTCTCAAGAGGGGATGGATCCCCTGCTTTGGTAGCCCGACGACTTGCGTGCGAAGTCGAGCACTTTACGGTAGAACAGTTTAACGAGGACCGATACCGCGCACCCTCGATCCCTACGCAGGCTGATCAAAGTAGTCACTCACCCGCTTACTGACCGCAGCCAGTGATGCTCGACTTCGGTGGTTTACTTGGAACATTGTCTTTACGATCAGCCCACTGCGGGACCCTTTGTTTACTAAATTTAATTTTAAGTTATTTTCCCAAATCACTGCATTGCATGCGAATAATTCGAAAATTCATGTAAAAAAAAAACCACTTTCTTCTAGTTCTTTAAGTGCTGAGGTTTTCAAAATGTTGGGAAAATTAGCAAAAGCTCTGAAGCTTAATTTTTTGATTCTCTACCTACTTATCTATCTCCTTTCAAGTCTCCTTTTCCACCCATGTCCTGTTTTTCACCCCTGTTTCTCACCCCTGTCCTGAACCAGTCCTCTTTCCTCCTCCCATCTATTTAGTTTTTTTTTATAGTCTCCCACTGTATAAAATACATTTCAAAAAGCGTAGTAGTTGACAGCCCTGCAAGTAGCCTTTACCATTCTCTGTCTTTTGATAGTGGCTAGTGGCATTAACTGTTTTTTTTTTATATATATATATTTAGCTGGATTAATTTTTACAGCAGGGTTGTAATTTTTTTGCAATAAAAAAGTATAATAAACCTTACCTTATGAGTACTTCTTGATCTATCAAATTCCAAGAGGTCACGTGTGTTCTTGAATATAACCTTAAATTCGTTTTTCACTCTTAAAATGACATCTTCCATCTGCAACCGAAACAAAAATGGCAACAGGAATTCTAAACGTAAACATAGATAACATTGCAAAAAATAAAGATAATTAAAATCTAAGAAGAATGTGTATGCTATTAATGAAGTTGTCGTTACAACTGACTTTTAATGCATTTTCCAGATCGTGATTTGCGAATGAAGAATCTGAGCCAGTCGGGAGAAAAGAATGTTCGTTCAGAAAAAAGTTGTTATTTCAAAACCAAAAACATCATAATGCGACATGATTATGACAAGCTATATAACTCTATATAGGGTAATCTGTAATAATTGCCCTTGATATATGTTTTTTGAAATTATCTGCACATTAAGTATCGCTAGTTAATGATTCAGAGAGAAAATATAAAAATGCTACCGAAATTTATCGAATCAGTGTTACCTCTTCGGTCCTAGGTTATGAATTGACGGACAAGAACTCCATGGCTAGATAGTTACATTCCACTCTATATAAGTATTTTAAATATGAATTTTCTTATGTATATTATCACCGCCTTTGAATAGCCGATCCAACTTTTTGTGTTTATAACTACTGATGTTCAACTCCGTAGACTTGTAGTGTTGAACTCAATCCAGAAGACAACGGAACTCCTGGATCAAGTATTGGGAGAAATTAGCCTTCGTGAAAGACTTTTTGATGAAACTAACCCGCATTTGCGTTACATGGAGTGGAAAACCATGAAAACCTGCCACGGTTAACCTGATGCAAGGAAACTCTAACCTATGATCCGTCTACCACTTAGAATATTTTACGTCAGCATTGTGGTCTGTGCGAGCCGGGTTCGGAATTCATATTGACCAGACATCACTGGGATTCTAACCCGTGTCACCTCATTAAAAAGCGAGTGGAAAATAAGAAATATTATAACATTCTGCCAATTACCAAACTAGTTAAAAAATTTTGTAATATCTGCCAACTTTTTCCAAAAATAATTTTTGCGAGTGATAGTTAGAAGACAATTGAATTATTGTTACATGCAGAATTTTTTTTTTCACTTTGCATGAAACTAAATACACCATCACCTAATTATCATGTCTTTATGTATATAACTTTAAATTGTTCATACATATTGGTGGTTCATATCATTTTTAAAATATATTTATTATTTCAAAATATAAAAAAGAAAACATAAGTTTTTTTATGCACTTAAAAAAATAAAATCTTGCTAAAACTTCGTAAAAATTGAGAACTATATTAAATTATGCCAAATGTTCTTTTGTCTTTGTAAATCCCACCCCCAGAATTTCATGAAATTTCGTTTCAGAAAATATTTATGCACACTAAATTGAATTCAATAAAAACATCCATGTGTTTCTTCAGAAAAAGTGCGCTTTTTGGTCAAAATAAGCAAATTCCACCATAATTAATTACAGCCAACTGTTTTAATTATTTTAAGAGATTTCAATGAGATAGTGCCATGACACTTTACTGAATGAAATTCCATTCAATACAGGCGTTGTAAAAGTGATTAGTTTGTTTTTTTTACTACATAGTTTGTTTCTTTTTTCTTTTGCTGACTTTTTCTAAAAAAAAGCATCTTTTTTTTATTAAACAATATTAAAAAAAATATGCAAACGAAAAAAAAAATTCTTTAAAAGGTGAAAAGAGCAAAAAAAAAATTTTTAGCACACATAGTCAATAATATTAAATTATATAACAAAATAAGATACCAGAATATTTTTTTGTATTTCCTACTTACCACATTTTCAATATCGTCATCGTGTGTGGCATTATAATAACTTTTCAAAATAGCTATCGGCATCAGCTTTTTCACATATCCAACACACTGTCTCCAACGCGGTAAGAGACGTTCTGAAGTCATGAAGCGGAAATCCATTTTTTTCTTCATCAGACTCTGGTGACTCTCAATAATTTGTCGAAATGGTTTTCCCAAAAATCCCATATGGTAAAACACAAACTTCCAAGTCAAATAATTGGCGATAACCCTATATCAATTAATTCGTTAAATAAAAGCCCGGAAAAAAATTCACAACAAACATTTTAATTGTAAAAAAAAATTATCATATAATACCACAACTGATCCACATAGTGAATTTGCAGTATTTTCTCCATAAGCGTGTAATTATGACCCTAACAGAGATTGTTTAATTATCATTATCTTCGCTATAATCATATTTTTTAAGAACACTCTGTAATATCCGTGAAAAGTCTCTGGACCTTCGCATGATCAGACTGAGGCTGACCGTAATGAGATTATCACCAAAAATATATTGTCCTGCTGTCACGAGAACTTCCGTAGACATTAGACCCATCCATTGGTTTCACGAGGAAAAGTAATTTTGAATAGATGTTTGTTATCATGCTTGGGAATGGGTTAGAAGAGTCTTGCTATTTCTTCAATAATGTGATCATCTTTCCCGTGATTGGTAGATCCTTTTAACTGTTTAGTTAACGTTAACAGGATCTTAATTGTTGTTTGCCTAAGAGGATTTAAATTTGCCTCAATCTTTGAAACCAGAAAAAGAGGTCAATCTGGTTCTATTGCGTAACAAGTTCCGCTGGTTCTTGTGTTATGAAAGATAATTTCAGTCCCCTTTCCAGTTGGAAAAGCGGTTTATTTTGATGTTGAACAAGATTTAGGCAAATACTTACATTTTGTCTGTAAGGTTATTTAAATTTAAATTTGCTACGTCATAAAAAATTTTAAAAAAACTCATGTCATCTGATCGAAATTGTTTTACTTTTGTTTTTAATACATCAAACAACCTCAGGCACTCACCCCGGAGAATTTCTCGTGGTATCTAGACGGTAATTTTATGTCAAAACTGTGGTCCTTCTAGACTCGATAATAGAATGTAAACTGCCGGTGTGTGAGTCTTTATCGTCTTTTTGCTAAGCAAGCTCTATTTCATGGGATATCACGGCTACATAAAGTTTCTCAGAAATATTGTTTTAACTCTTCAACATAAAGTAGATAATCAGAGTTGGAAAAAAAAAACACTTTTTTAACCTTTTCATCTATTGGTAGCCAGTCTCACCTTATATCAAAAATGCTCATACGCTTAAGTGAAATGCAAATGTGTTTTCACTTTTTCCTTAGAAACGCTTTTTCTCATGGCTACAAAGTAAGAGTCTAATACGGGGAACGTTCACACTGCATACGATTGCTCAAGACGCGTATGTTTTATCGAATATAAAGTTGTTCCCATTCCTAACATGGGGTGATGGTCAATCTTGATGATACCATCAACAAGTAAGATAGCTTTTGATGAGATATTGAGTAGGAAACCAATAAATATGTCGGTTCGTGATGATTTTTTCTTTGGACCAACAAACAAAACCATTAAATCATGTTGGTTTTGCTAAAGTTGGGTCAACGTAAAGTTCCGATTCCTAACATGAGATGATGGTTAGTCTTGCTGATACTATCTAGAAGTAGGATGGTTTCTGATGGACGCTTATGGTGACAACTATCTCATTCATGTTGATCCAGCATTGAAAAACAATCAAGCTCCTTGTCTTGGGTAGGAACTGCATGAAAACTTCTCTCTTGAGTAGAAACTACATGTAAGATTAAATGATCCTGCATACGCAAATCATACGCAGCAAGAATGCTCCATTAACAGTTTAATAAAATATTTATTTAATAAAATAAAAAAAAAACACAAATAAGATAATGACTTACTTTGATGATGTAGTGTGAAGTAAATCACTAATATCTTTAATATAGTCTTCCAAGTGATCGACATAAACTTGTTGCTTGTCATGTGGGAAATGAAGTCGAAGATCGGAAAAAATAAGATTGCGCCATCGAATCCAGTTTATCTGAATAGAAATGAGATAAAACAAAATTATGTTACAGTGCTAGTATTTTGTTATTGTGCTAAGATACAACTTTGTTATTAATAAAACCGAGTAAGATTCACAGAGTTTATTGCACGTTCCTTAACATTTATTTTTCCATGATCAATTATGCCAGGTAAGCATTTACAAAATCAGAGTGGGATGACGTCACCAAATTAGTGACACAGGTTTGCCACGGGTGACATCAAATGTAAAAAGTGGAAGAAACTCAATTCATTTTTGTTTATTTATTATCTCTTTAATTATTCAAGTGTAAGTACCACTATGACTTACATTTCAAATCTTTCATATTTAAAGCAAAAACATTGTTTGCATTTACATTCAATAGTAAACTGAAAAAATATGCTAGGAAAAGTTGATAGTTTTAATATCTTCTAATAAAAGTTTGAATTTTTTTTAGTCGCCATTTTTTGCATTTTTTGTCGCCCGTGGCATCCTGCAGTGACGTAATCCACTCGATTTCAGTAGTTAAAAAACCATCGGAGACCACGTGATTATTTTCTTTACGGTTGTTCTTTTTGAATTTGTTTCTATAAACCTAAATGTTAAAAAAAAAGTTAAGTTATTTTTTACAGTAAAAATTCTTCATAAAAATTTCATGATTGTAGAATATATAGACTATCATGTGTTGATCAATAACAATAATCAATAGTATTATTTTTATTGCCGTATAATGTTAAGAATAGTTATTCTATAATATGATGAGTTGAACTTTGAAAACGTAGTTTGCTTAATAACGTAAAGTCACGGGAAATGTTAAATTAATTTTTTTTAAAAATTTGACACTATAAAACTTTTGATATGTGCATTTAAGTTCAGTTTTGTGCATGATAGTGTAGTATTGATTAATACTGATTAGTTATTTTTTGTTTTATTCTCCAGGTATTTAACTAGTACAAGGTAGCTACTTTCCAGGTTTTTTAGTAGGTAAAAACCGAGGAAACAGAATGTTTTACCTAGTAAATATCGACCAAAAATATTTGTAAACTATCTATGTATGTCACAACTAAATTGTCCTAAGATTTACGCAACAAAGCTTTTAAAATTTATAAAAACCTCATAAAACCTCAAAAGCATTACGTAATTAAACAAAATGAAATTGTGTAAAAATAGTTTTATTTCAGAATTAAAAAAAAAAAAAACCATTTGTAGCCAAAATCATCTGATGTACCAGAGTTTCACCATTAAACGTTAACATTAAAATTCTTTTAAAAAATAGCCGTATTATTTTAATGAAATTTTACAATACATTCTTTTCTTGAGTTGACATTTATTTTACAATTTAATTTCATCAGAAAAAGAAAACAAGTGAAATCTAAGTATGTTTTTTGTTTTCGATTGTTAAATTAATTTTTAGTAGTTACGAATTGGCAACCAGCTTTAAAGGGCAAAGGTTTAAAATATTAACCGAAGAGTAAAAGTGTTTTTTTTTTTTTTTTTCGAACAAATGAAAAGAGTTGTTTGTAACTTACTTATTTGAATGCATGAACATAAATGAGATAGATTTTACTTACTTGGGGAGCAATATCGGCCAGTTTAAAAAGTGTTACATTTTCTTCTTTAAAAACGTCTTTTGACCAGCTTGATTGTTGATTGCTGTTTGTCGAATGCTAAAATTGTAAACAAATAAATCTATTATATTTTTTCCCTAAAAATATGAACGCTAAAAAGCATTTGCTAATCAATTATTTTGTCTAATCCTATTTTCAATGCATTAAATCACATTCATTTTCAAAGCTTGATGCCGTGCAGTGGACTAGTCGTAAAGACACGGTTCCCAGTAAAACACCGAAGTCAAGCATCACTGGGTAAGTAGTAAGCGGGTGGGTGACCGCTTTGATCAGTCAGCGTAGGTGCCAAGGGTGCGCGGTATCGGTCCTTGTTAAACTGTTCTGCCGTAAACTGCTTGACTTTGCACGCAGGTCGTCGGGCTACCAAAGCAGGGGAGACATCCCCTCTTCAGAGGATCAGAGTTGCGATAGCATGATTCCGATCATCCTCGGGGATATTTCCCAATAGTCGCCCTATATTCGCCAATAGTGCATTGTGCAGCTCTTGTGCGACGTAAAAAAAGTACCTACCTATTAAAACTTGATGCAATAAATCACACGCGAATTTCTTTTACTAATGTAATTTTTACAATCATCAAACTTAATATAAATATTTTTTAGATCATTGTCTCAAATCATATCGTTAAAATCTACACGCTGGGGGTTTGTAAGCTTAAACTATTATTTAAATGTGAAAAAATAATAAATAATAAAAATAAAATAAAAGCTGACGCTGACGAATCAGTATCAATATCAAACACAGAAAATCAGGCATTATTGTCATGTGATTTAGTTTATATAGTTACTAGTTTAAACAAATGTTGTTACGAATTACTGTCTTTCGCTACCTTTCATAATTGCCAAACCAAAAATCCTGGCTTCTCAGAATATTTAAAGCAGTAGCCAAGCAACAGTTTAAGGTAAACTTAATTTGTTTAATTTTGTGTCTATATTTAAAAACTTCACAGCACAATTAGTAGATTTTATGTATTTATTTGTGCGTAAGTAATGGACAAATTCATACGAAATTAAATTTATCAAATCAGTAATAATATGTTAAATCATAAAATTTACAACCACTCTAGATGTTCAAATGAAAATGTTCTTATAAATAAGAACAAATTGGCAGTCACGACCTTAAGACCTGTTTCAATTTAAACTGATGCTGAATTTAATAATTAAGTTTAACCTTTACGATAATTACTCAATAACTGATTGGCCTAACTTCTAAGTTCTTTTTTTTTTCTAATTTCACAGAGTTTAATTTTTTTTTATTATTATTTAAATACTTATATGCAACTCCTTATGTTTAAAAAATATTTTAGATTTTAATGACTTCATTTTCGAAACTTATTATACTTATTTTTGAAACTTATTCGTTAAAAACTTAAAAACATATGAAAAGCTATAATTATGCAACACTTTCTAAAATTATAATGCAGCAATTATCTAGAAAACAGGGACCGAGGTAGCCTGCTTGATAGGGCGTTCGTCTCAAGGCCAAGAGGTCGGGAGTTCGACCCTTGCTGGCCGCTAAATCTGTCGGGGTCACGAAGTCCTTTAAGTTCCCATGAGAAATCAATATCTCTTAGGGTAAGGCTTCGGAGATTGATCGTGCTCTAGTTCAGATCAAAATTACGATCTGCGGATGGATGGATTTTGTATAAATGTGTCCGATTTTGTATAAATGTTTCCTCTCTGTAAAACGATCTGTGGCCTATGTGTGAGATCGATTTCGAATTCTTAGTCATAGATGGCGCCACTAGAAAACAAGAAGCAGCGCACCCCTCTGTCGTAAAATAAACTTTTCAGCATTGTTAAATGGCATAAGACAACAACAACATTCTCTACATCACAAAATAGAGTTACTGTTTGTCTAAGATAAGTACTCTGACCGCCACTAAGTCTGCGGCAGTCTGGTGCTATGGAAACAAGAAGGGGGCATTTTAGGGAGGGTAGCTTCGATGAGGAGGTCTCCTTTTCTCTCGCCGAAACGAGTCCTAAAGAGGGACCCCTCACCACTACTTGAAATAATCCTACCTCGTTACCATAGTCACCGCCACAGCTCCAGACGAATATCTGGCTGAGTACCTATCTCAGACAAACAGTATTTACCTTAGTAGCATTGCAGAAAAGGTAGTCAAACTCGAAAAGTTCATCGATGTCGGTCTCTGTCGTGTTCGTGACATTCACTTCTAGAACGTTCAATACAGACAGAAGAATCTCTCTGTGCTCAGCAGCTTTTTCAAACGCAGTCGCTAAATTCCCGTTTTCATCGTCACAGATTCCATCGACTAAGGGTTCTGCAACATCAACCTGAAAATTTTCATTAAAAAAGTGATTTTTACTTACATTTTTAACACTTGAATTGCAGTAAATGTAATATCCGTCAATAAATTTGTTATCATTCCATCAGAGCTTAAATGCATTTTACCATGTTTTTCGTAATTCTCATTCGTGTCTGTTCCTCTGTTTGTTTCTACATTTGATTGTCATTAAACTTCAGCAAACAAGAATTTATTTGATTTCTATAAAGAAAACCCCATTAAGATAAATTTTTTTTCGAAGTGTTCTTAATCGTGTAAAATTAAGCTTAATCTTTAAACAAGTCATTTAACTTTCAAGAAGAATTTTAAACCATGTCAGGGGTGGTGGAAAAAATTGTCCCACTGGAAAAATTGTCCCACTTATTTTTAAACCTCTTCTTAATGTTCACATAATTTTTAAGAAAATGGCCATAAAAGTGCCTATTTTTTATTCAAAAAAATTGTTTAAAGCTAATTGTATGTACAATATATGTATTCATTTTTAATTTTTAACTTGAAATAAAATATACATGTTTGATGAGTGTCTGTAACATAGTGTCTGTGATTGAATCCTTTTAAGGACATTAGGTTTTTAAAAGTAAAATATTTAGTTTTTAAAAATGAAAATACTATTTCAAATATATTGGTTGTTCAAATATTGCAGTCTTGGCTCAATTGCCCTAATTGAATCGTAAAATGACATCAGATTGCCAAAAAACTGCAATCACTATAAAATTGCCACAAAACACTGTAAAATATATATTTTTTTTTAAATTAAAAATACAGAGTGTTAAAAGATTAAGTAAAAAGTTCCAAAAGGGCGCAATGTATGATACAAACTCTGACCTTAAAAATATCCGAAAAAAATTTAAAGGCGAATTTGAAATCCAGCTAAAACTTAAAGTAATGAACACAATCTGTGCAATTCACGTAAAAATACGTGCTTCAATGTAAAATATAACAGAAAAAGTCCTAGAAAAAGCATATCACTCTGTTTTTAAAAGAAATAAATCAAAGAAATAAATCGTTTTTGAATACCAGAAATATCTGTACATATGTGCTCAGCAACTACAATTGCTCGTTGTTAAAAAAAATTCATAAAATTTTTGCTATTGCAGTCAAGTTAGTACAAGCTCTGATGAAATTTTCCTCGTCCCTTCCTCGCGTTTCAATCTAAAACAGCCGAATTATATATTTTGAAGAAGTTTCTTTCATGCTATTTGTTAAAATATGAAAAGCAATTTTGAAGCATTGAAACATTTAAAACATGGAAAAATGGACGTACTTACTACTACTTGAGCTTTGTAATCTTCTCCTCTGAATTGTATGTCAACACGGAACAGTGAATCTACTCCCAGAGCATTCAGTTTGGCCATTTTCCATTCCACATCCAAACGACAATCTTTCCATTCGGGTTGCAACAAAGGCCAATCCCCTACACCTTTACTCGAAAGCACTTCCTTTAGGGTTAGCAAGGAAGTTTCTTCAATATGCTCTAAAGAAGAAAAAAAGGAGTTACTAATAACCTACTACCTATTCAATGCTACTATTGCGAAAATGCTTCATTTTGTAGCAATGCCACAGTTCTTTTATACAAAAAAGCGACAAGGCTACTAATGAGTCACGATGGTTAAGCGGTTAAGACACTGAACTGTCATTGAAAAAAACTAGGGTTCGATTCCGAGTAAAGGCTTTGAGCCTACCCAGTTTAAAATTGATGTGCTACCAGCTTGTCTGAGAAGCAATGTATAATGCTTATACACATTCTGGCCGCTAGTTGCGAAATTGTGTAGCCTTGACCTCTTAGCCCACAAAGGGCTGTTGCGGGAATGCTCCGCTTTGAATCGTATAATAATAATTTTAAAATAAACATCAATTGCAGAAATTATTAATATTTAATTACTCTTTTGAACAATTAATTTTCAAATACTCCTCTAGTTTAACCGGAAAATTCTCCACCTTCAGTTTTTGAATCATCGAAGACGGTTTTATGATTTCAATGATTGTTTGAATCGGAACTCTTTTTTTAATATAGAGTTGTAAGCTATCCCTGATGTTATCGTTTGAATAAAATAAAATTTCAAATGAACGACAGAATAGCCTCCAGATAAAATTACAACAATGCATAAAGCTAATCTATGGAAAGCAGATCTCCAAGATCGTTGTGTGCTGTGCAAACTTGTGGTCCTGCTGGTCATAAGAATTTTAATGTCGATAGTTCTGATTTTTGAGTCCTAAAACATTTCTGTTCCCAATTTGGAGAGGAAAAAGTCCAGAGTTCTGATTTCTGAGTCCTAAAACATTTCTGTTCCCAATTTGGAGAGGAAAAAATCCAGAGTTTTGAATTTGTATAAAGAACATACGTACACACATACATTGTATGTTATATCTAAATGAAGATAGAGTACATTTTTTGCTACATATGAATGAAGCAAAACAATATAAATCAAAAACAAATACATTAAATGAATGACAATACAAGTTTCTATAAAAATAACAACCATTTAGTTTTCAAAATTTACAAGAACTTACTTAAATCCATACATGAATTGTAGACTGTTTTGGCATTTCTTAAAGATGCGCTGTCATTTACTCTATCGTTCTCTTCCAATATACCTGAAAATTAAAATAAATTATTAAATTTCTTTAACACTTGAAGAGTATTAAGGTTATTTTTAAAATTTTATATCAATTCGTAATCAAATTAATAATAAAATTAAAATTCAATTAAGTTTAGAAATAATTATATGGCGGGAAAACACATAGAAGAGTTATAACTTAAAATTAACACTTGGAAGATCAAAATGTTATGCATATTAAATTTAGAATATACTTTTAAAATCAATTAAAAAAATTGAAATAACATTCTTTTTTCCACAATATTAAAATAATAAATCAAAAATGAAGGGGGGAGGAAGTTGTGTTAAGCCTCATATTTCACCATTTCATTTTCACGCTATTTCGTTCTCTTTCCGTTCGGTTTAATAAAAAATATAATCATAAAACAGAAAAAACAACTGTTTTTAAAATAATTTCATGCTAAATGAAATCTATTCATTGTAAAAAATATATATATTCTCTAAATAATATTCTCTATTTTACAACTTATTTAATGCTTTTTACTACTTGCAGACAACACTCCTATATTTCTCACACTAAAATATTTCTTAACTCATGAAAAAATCAGACATCCTTTACGTTAAGAAAAAAAAAAAATTAAGTTCCTCACAAATTTTTAAATTTTTCATGCGTCAGAAATGATTTTTCTCGCATTGCAATTATTTTTATCAATAGGATGACAAAAGAAGTATACTTACTTTTTATTTTCAACTCAACTTCTTCGTTTGCAATATCTATACTTCCAAAAGAATCCCATCCATCTGGTATTGAATAAGAACGCAAAAAATTTCCACAGCTATAGTTATAAAAATCATCACATGGATTGACACTATCATCTCGCCATTTCAGCAATTTTGCCGCTGAAAAATTGAATAAAAAGTTACACAATTAAACACTATACTTATTATTGCATCTGTAGAAATGCAATTTTCAAAGTAGGAACAAAAAAAAAATGTCAAAATTGTGTAAATTATTAAGTTACCACATAACTGCCACTCAAATATTAACTAATTTAGATCTAATGTCTCTTTGAAACGAAAATTATTTTTTTTAAAAGAAAGAAGTGGTAGCAGAAATGCTTCATAACTGGGATTAATTTCGCAGAAACAAGGTTACCTTAGCATGTTAATAATTAAGATGTATTATAATTGTATCTGAAGTAAGCCACATTACTTTTTTGGTCGGTAAACGGCCTCAAATGCCCGAATAAATTTTGATCATGATACACATTACTTTTTTGAAGTGCGAGATAACAGAAAGAAATATTCACTTTTTATAAACTGATATATACCATCACTTTTTTCGATTAGTAAATATGGACAGCATTTTGTGCCTAGGCATAAATGGGTTAAATTACTACCAGTTATTTATTAAACTACTCATGTATCTGCCGAGTTACTACCAATTATTTATTTAACTACTCATGTATCTGCCGAGCAACTTTTGAAGTATTAAGACAATTATTAAGTTACTACGACATATCTGTAAGCCAATTATTAAACTACTACCACATACCTGTCAATTAATTATTAAAGAATGAAGACAATTATTAAGTCACTACCACATATCTGCCAATCAATTATTAAGCTACTACCACATATCAGCCAATCAATTATCAAGTTAGACAGACACATATTGGTCAATCAATTATTATGTTATACTGCCATAATTGTCAACACTTTTAATCTTATAAAGAATTTTTATCTCAAGCTGTAATCAATTGAAAATTGATTTATAGATTCTAGAAGAATTGTGTTTTTATTTTACCATAACTTAATCATAACATGGAACGATAATCATTTATTTAAATGTCTATTTTATTTATTTATATGTAGTGTTGGTTAAAATCCTTTTCAATTAAATTTATAAATCCAAACGTTAAATAGAAAAATCATAAACTTTGTCACCTCTTAAAATATATAAAAAATAAAATCTTACATAAAATCCATTAAAGTGGGCAGTTGTTCGGCAAATCAATAATTCAAAGATAAAACATATGATTATTTCGGGATTGTATTTCGTGAGGTAATATTTGTGTTCATAATGAAAAACCAACATTTTAAATAGTTCGAAATCACGTTTTTTGGTGAAATATACCGTGAGTAAATAGCAATAAGGAGTTCATGCAAAATGTACTGTTGTATAGCATAAATTTCGGAAACATTTAAAGCTCATATCTGGTGAAAGACTAAGGAGGTTTTTGTTATAATATTGAAAAAAAATAGACTATCACAATATCTCTCAGAGCTTTACAATTTGTAAGTTTTAGTAATATTTTTTCACGTCACTTCAAAATGCACTATGTCAGTGACGTGAAAAAAAAATAATTCACGTCACTTCAAAATGGACTATGTCAGTAATTTCACTACCAGCTGGGGAAAAAAAATTTCACAAAAGAGCAAAAAGCATAAGAATTGACTGCTATGATTAAAAAGAAATATGATTATTTCATGTACGATTAATTATTTTTTAATTAAAAAAATAATTTATTAATTTAAAATTGATAAAAACCATATAACCCTACTTTACTAATGTAATAGTTTTGAAATTACTTTTTAGACGCATTGTACTTAAATAGGTAAATTCAAATTATAAATAGTGTAATGGAATTTATCACTCGAAACAATGATAAAATAGTGTGCTCTAGTTTGGAATATTTTCAAATAACCTCATTTAAAAGCATTGTAAGACTACATACTACAATTAGAAATAATAGCAAAGAATACTGAAATAATTTCAAAGAATACTTTAAATGTTTAGGAAGGCCGGGATAGCCTGGTCGGTATGGCTCTGGGCCCATGTCCGAGAGTTCGTGGGTTCGAACCCCGCTGGCCGAAGACTCCCCGTGTAGTAAAGTGACTGATGCACGCTAAATCTTTCTAGTCTCAAAAGTCCTCCATGTTCCCATAACAAATCAACACCTCTGGGGGTACTGGATTGGAGATCGATCGTTCTCTGATTCAGGTCAAAATTACGATCTATGGATGAATGGATGTATGAATGGGTCCTCCCTATAAACGGGTGAGGCGTATGGTGTGGCAGATGGCGCCACTGGAAAACAAGAACAATCGCACCCACTCTGCCTAAACGTCAACAACTCAACAATGATGTTTAGGAGTGATTTTAAAAATTCGTGACATGATATCAAAATTCATAATACACATGCAAATTTTATGTATGTTAACTTAGTTTTTTTTTATTCTGTATCTCTTATATGTTATATTTGTTTCAGTAATACATTACCTGCTAGAACACATGATTCTGAAATACAACTTGGATATCTTTTTCCAAAATAATTTTGCCCTAAAAATAAATAACAAAAATGAAAGTATAGTTATACACATATTAAAGCATTTAATAATTAAATTCGTAAAAGAATTCAAATTTAATAATAGAAACTTCTGTTTGCTTTAGATAAATAAGTAATTAAAATAATTTTTGTCTTCAAAAGCACCGTCATAAAATATTATTTCTTTTTTCAAACTATGCAAACATTGGTGTGCGTAAAAGTTTCATTACCCAACATTCGAATTTTTCAATAAACAGCGTCTTGAACAGTGGTAACTCAGGTAATATAGTGTTCACCTTCCATTGAGGTAAACCAGGTTCGAATCCTAGCGATCGTTGGTGGATTCAAATTCTGCTCCCTGGTGAACTGTAAAGTTGAAATTGAAACTAAGAAATATTCAGCCACTGCGTAAAAAAAATTGTATGAGTTTTTAAATTTGTCCAGATGAGCCGTGGTTCGTCAGGAGATATATTGTCTGGGGGACGGTCAACCCTCCCCCCTCCCGGAGTAAGAGACTCGGAACCGGGCAAAGACCCTGGTTGAAATTCCAGTGATGGCTTTCTGAACCTGATGCTGACCACAGTACAGACGTAAAATATCCAGAGTGGTAGAAGGATCATAGATTAAAATCCCTTTGCCATCGGGCTAACCATGGGTGGCTTTCGAGGTATTCCTCTCCATGTAACACATTGAGTACAAAATTACAAGGCTACAAAATTGAATATTGATAGTCGTTGACTCAGAATTGGGTTGGCGGTCCAACATTGGTAATAAAATAAAAACAAAATACCCAGCGTTACAAATGTATAATCTGGCAATCACGAGATAAACTCTCAGTGAAGCTGCTTTCATTTAGGTCATTAGGGCTAACCCTGTGAGTGCTAGGCAGTACGTCAATCTGAATTTCGTTTTAAAAAATAGTATTAATTTCTAGTAAAGATCACCAAACTTTGTTGTTAGCTTAATTTAAATGAATCTTGAGTATTTTAATAGTTTATAATAATTGATTGTCAAGAGACAAGAACCTTGACTAGTTTGGTTAGTTATAATATTATTAGTAAGTTGGATAGTTTTAACTTTATCGTCCCTAAAATGGTTAAATAGTGATAAAAGGAAAGTAACCGTACAATTTTTCATACCACAAAAGTGTAATCAACTTTCATTCAAAAGTATGAGAGGTCACTTACATGCCAAAAATTATTTCTTAACATGTCCTTACTAATTAGAATGTCAGTTCAGAAGTTATGATTAAAGAAAGGAAACACTCAAGGATCAATTAGCGTGACAAGTGTGAATTGAAAGGAGTTAATCACCAAATGTAGGGCAATTGGCGAGTACAATAAACAATGTAAATGTTTTCGTTTTAAACACACCAACGGTTTTTAAAGAAGGCGCTAAAAACTTTTGGAGGCCATGAGCAAGATCATTGGTTTGTAAGGAAAAAAATTCAACAATTAAAAAAAATAAATATCTAATACGCAAGTAGATCGTATAGTTAGATAATACTCAAATTTCTGTAAGTAAACAGAGATTTGAAACAATAAATAATACATTTTAAGGCAAAAAATTAATTGAAAAATAATATAGTTTAATAGCGTTATTGAAGATCTGACAGACAATATAACCAAGTAGTTGAAAAGTTAAACTTAGACTTTAAATTTATTTGACACGTTTAATTAGTAATTAAAATTAACTAAAGCTTGCCAACCAGTTTTTTTTACTTTTTAAGCCTAAATGAAATACTTTTTTGCTGTTAAAAGTTTTTTTTTCCTTATTATTGAGAACAAAAAGTTGAGAGTTTACTTATCTGAATCCTAAATGAGAGTATTTATTATATAAGTTAGGGGGACATTCATCCGCTGTTGGCGTCCAACCTCTCATCTTCTACTTGTTGGTTATAGCGACCATGTGTTGGCGACTGCCATTTCGAGTTGTCACCCTCACAAACATTAACACCCATTACTAATAAGTACGAATTTTAATATCGCGATGCATTTTCAAAAAATATATCACGATATTTTAACAATTAAGCCAATTTATACTATTTTTAGTTAATCAATATTGTTACCCAAATCAAATTTAGCAACATTCTTAATAATGCTAATCAACAGTGTAGGGAATACCGGACAAAGGCAACTTAACCTTAAGGAAACATTAGTGCAGGGTATACCGGGCATTCTATAGTTATCACTTTGCATAATATTCGATGCACCTATATGTATTATCGGTAGTCGGTTTTAACATTCCGATCAGTTCATGACGTGTCATGGAGCCTTATACACCTCACGCTATTTTAAATGCATCCTGTATTATTTAGAAATGATTGTTAACTATAAATGGTTTCACTAAAAAGAGGAGACAAAATAGTTTTAAATATCAGTTGTTTTAAATAACAAAGCAAGTTATAAATAACGAAAAAAGTTTTAAATAAAGGAGATTGTATTAAAATTTATATACGAATACCTCGTTTGCTGATAGTTCTGCAATCATTTCCTACGCAACCCTCATTTTTTCTCTTAAAACCTAAGAATAAGAAAAACAAACTGAAATAACTATGATGATTTTTGTGTTAACACATATAAAAAATATAAGTTATACAAATCTGTGTTTATAAAATAAATATCATCAATCATCATTATAATAATCATCAATATGTATATCAGTGCTGGTTCAAAAAACTAATTTTAAAACTATTTTTAAACACAAGGATATAACTAATTTTAAAAAATACATACTAAGAAATCAATTTTATACGTTTTATTCGGAAAGTTTCTTCTAGTGGTAGCATAGTTTATGCTTTAATATATGATTCCTTGTTTAATAAGTTTGATTTAACCCTTTGCAAGCCGAGTACTTTGAAATGCTGATTGATCTAATATCAGCACTATAGCATTTAAAATACACAGTAAAGTATTATTATACAATTTTAAAATTCTTATAATAATGTGGTAACTAATTATTAAGCTGTAAAATTTCTTAATTTTAAAGTGGTGACTGTTTATGGTGCCTCAGTGGAGACATCGGAGTGCAAAAGGTTTAAGTTATTTTCCTCCCCCCTACATGTGAATGATTCAAAAGTTCATTGATTCTTGGCGCCAGTTCACTCGTGGCGAGAATCTTGGCAAAATCAACTAATGTTCTAAAATCTTTCGTATTGATTTAAGAACTTTGTAAATTGCAACTTGGGAGCAGATGCTAACCCGAAAGTGGTGATAACGAGCAATGGTGATAACGAGAAGTGGGAATTAAAGGAATCTAAACTTGTTTACTTTCGCCAGCAAATAAAAGCTTCGCAGCAAGGTTTACAGATTACGATTACGCATAATTTAAAATGTTAAGATTAATTGCGTATAGCGAAGATCAAAAATCATTCTTAATCAATTTCATTGCCCTAAATATAAAATAGTAAATTCTAAAATTTAATGCCGCTTTAAACGTTTAAAAAAATCTCCCGTTTAAATTAAAAAAGTTGGCATATATGAGTGGTAGTTAGTGGAGTGGAGGTTTCGAGTTCTATTCCCACCATAACTCTGGTTTAAATTTTATAATGTTTACCTCTGACTAGTGCTATTTGTACTATAACTTGACAAGGGCTTTTAAGCCATACTCTGCAATGAGTACACGAGCCACCATATGTATATGTAGCAATAAAAAACATGATATGGATCTGTTAACTTTCCTCTATTTTATCGATGCAAATTTTCCCATTTATTGAGCAAGACACTAATCATAAATATTGGTATCTATTAAACCTACTCGGGCTGGATTAGGACTAGAAAGCTTTATACTCACCAGCATTTGAAAATATGTCTACATCTTCTTCATCATCATGTTTTACTGGAAAAAAACGCTTCGTTACTAAAAAACCACAATATAATTTAAAATATATTAATTACAGGTATTTAGACTAATGTTAAAATCAAATTATAGGCACTTCTTATCATAAAAGTATTAATTACAATAATGGCTATATATAACAAAAGCGTATAGGTTAAGATTACAGTATTAAATCAGGTTATTATCAATACTAACCGCTCAAAACATGTTTTGCATGTTTTTTTTTTTTTTTTAATCTTGCGAGTTTAAAATCAATTTGGCGACTTGGCGATTGAAGTTGGCGTGGCAGATCACCATACGGATATATCCCCAATAAAAACGGGAAAGAATGACATTGACCCAACTTCATTGCTTATGATTAATAATAACCGGTAAATGGGATAAATTTGTTTAAATTATTCAATTTAACCTGCTTATTAGTATTGACTGGTTAGTATTAATATTTACCGACTATTAACATTGACCGTAACATATATACCAGCTGTACAAAAAAAAAAATTACGATTTAAATTAAATTTAATAAAAATGAAAGTAATGAAAATGAAAGTAATAAAAATGAAAGTAAAATGAAGAAAATTTGCACGTTTTGCTTCGTTTCGCTTAGCAAGCCACTAAATTTATTCTCATCAAGTCTTAAAATTAGTTACGAATTTGCTAGCAGATGGCGTTGCTAACAAAAAAATTTTTTATTTCTGTAGCATATTATACCATTTTAACTGAAATATTTACACGGGTGCCTGACCTCATAGACGGTGGGACGAAGTCTCAAAAGATGCTTGGAAATGATATTCCATTAGCCATCGTTAATGATCACATAAATTTGTTATTAAATCAATCTGATTACAATATATTAATGAAAATTGCATTGTTCCCTCATTGAAAGTTGCCCTTTAAAAAAATATCAAAAGAATTCAGAACTATGTCATTTAGATGGTTTGCTCTCATGATTACAATCGTATCAAAATGACACTTTAAAAATCGTTAATCAAAGAAAAAAAATCGAATTTAAAATCTATATCCAAACGAGAAAAAAGAAGAATTAAATCACAATATAATCTTTTACAGTACATATAATGCTGTAGAAATTATTAATATGATGATAAGTACAGTCATTGATTTATTTTTTAGCTTTATATTTGCAAATAAAAGAGTAGTATTCTTCCACCATAATTTTTTATCAAGCGGCGAATGTGTATTGATAAAATATGAAAGAAACACATAGAAAGCATAATCAATGAGGATAAAATGGTTGCTGGTAATTTTAAACTCATCATACAGCTATTTTGTTCAATCAGTAGCACTACCTGTTGACCATCTTTATAACTATTTTAGTTTAAACAGAAGGTAAAAAATCGTATATTTCTATCTGCTTTGGTTCCTCAAATGATTTTACAAATTGTCGATCATTTTTGTATATGTTATTCCACAGACAGATTATCTAGCACAGCAGTTTCCAAGTGGCATTCCGTGGAACCCTATGATTCCATGGAAGAGTCACATGGGTACCGAGAGTAAAAACAATTTTGAAACTGTTAGAATTTCCGAAACCTGTAATTAAATTTATATCCAATTAATAATCCATTATATATTTAATATTTGTGACCCCAACAGGTTTAATGTGCACCAGTCACCATTGAATGCACGGGTATTTTTCGGCCGGCGGGATTCGAACTCCTTTTCTCACGAACACGAGTCCGACGCCCTACCAACCAGGTTGTCCTTGCCTTAATCATTACATTGGTATTTTTAAAATAATTGAGAGTTTTTCATTAATTAATATGTTCACAATTAGGCGAAAGTAGCCAATAATAAAATATCAACGAAGTTTAAGCACAAATATCTTATCAATTTTTTCATAAAAGTAATTTGGCCATCACTACAAAGAGTTCTGTTTCTCTAAAGTCGACGGGAAAATACTTAACACTAGTAAGAGAGTAACTAGGACAGGAGATTTGGTGACTGAACGAGATCATAGCCCGTAATTGTTCAATGTTACTTGTCGAACGCAAACATATTTGTAAAATATAATAAACTAACTAATAAATAATAAACTAACTAATAAATAATAAACTAAACTCGACATGAATAATTTTTTTTGCAAAACATTACTTCTACAAAACTTATTATTTAATTGAATAATTATCAAAAAAATTTCAGAACTATATATATATATATATATATATATATATATATATATATATATATATATATATATATATATATATATATATATATATATATATATATATATATATATATATATATATAGCCCACAAATAAAAAAAATCGATCATTATTAAACTAAATAATTTGCAATAATTGTTTTTTAAAAAAAAAAGTTTTTTTACGTGGAATTTTTTGGTATAAACGAGTTTTATGAATCGGTGCAAAAATTTTAGTCTGTTAAATTAATTCAAATCATACAGCGAAGTATGCAAAAATTAAATCTAACATTAAAGGTCTTTAACTTTGGACCGATTTTCTAAATTGCTATTGGAACAAAACACTCCAAGTTTCAACTGTCACCCATAACTTTTTGGTCAACAAATCAAATTTGTTGTGCAAAGAAAAATTTACATTTTATGGAGAAAAAAAAAAAAGTTTATATGCCCAATTTCGTTATTGATTTGTAAATAATGAAAAAAGCGTTTTAATACACAAAATTCCGATTATTAGATCAGGCGAAGCTGTTAGAACTGTATATTCCAGGTAATACAGCCAATCATAGTCAACAAAACAAATTTGTTTCATAAAAATATTTCTTCAATAAAAAAAATTTTATGTCTAGTTTTATTATTAATCTGCTCTAATTGGTTTAATTATTGTAGGTGAGCTGTTTAACCAATGAAAATGGCCTCTTAAGAGGACGCCATACCGCGGGAGAAACTTTTCATCGCAAATGCTCTTTCCCCTCCATAACTAAATTAAAATTTAAAGTATTAAAAAGTAAGTTTAGGAAATCCTAAAATAAGCCATGAAGTTTCAAATACTGAAAAGAAATTTTCAAAATATCGAAATGAAAATAAATTTTGAGAAGGTAACTTATAATTACGCAATGAAGAAGTGCTCTTCCAATACTTGCATTTTCATATTTTGAAAATTTCTTTTCAGCAATCTAAACTTCATAATTTACTCTAAGTTTGTCTAAACTCACTTTTTCTACATTTTAAATTTGAACTTAGTTATGGAGGTGAAAGAGCATTTGCGATGAAAAGTTTCTCCCGTGGTATGGCGTCCACTTAAATCATGAAAATTCGAATATTGAACCAAAAGTTATGTCGGATGTAACTTTTTTTTATTATTTTCAGAACAATAGTCGCAAAACTTATGTATTTATTTATTTATTTATTTATTTATTTATTTATTTATTTATTTATTTATTTATTTATTTTATTTTATTTTTTATTTATTTATTTTTATTCAATTACATATCCAATTTTTAAATATTCTTTTAAACCTTCTACAAAACAACTTATTTGTTTACATTGATCTGTAATAAGGGAAACTTATGACAATAAATAAAAAGGAGAGAATTTTACTTTTAAAAAGAAGTAACCGGTTTATTTTTATGAGTAAAATTGCAAATTTTGAATTTCATTTGCGTATTATGCCATTGAATATGTAATAAAAGAGACATGTAGAGACATCTAATAAAAGAGATAAATTACTTAATAAATAATCACTCATTTTATTTCAATTTTAATAGAATATATAAATAACAAAATTCAAAATAATAAAAAAAGCATAAATTGTAAATATATATATATATAAACAATATAAATAAATCACTTGTTACATGTCCCACATTGTTTAACAATCATTTGAATTAAAAGAGAAAAGATTAATTTAAATCTAAATATCCATTATCACATAATGTAGTACCTCGCATCTTATTCAAAAAATCACATTACAAGTAAGCTCTGATTTTTTTAAATATAATATATACATAAATATGTAACATAGTATAACACAAGTTGTTATAGAATCAACTTTCAACTTATTTGAAGATTTTGGACGCAATGAATTGTTGTTATTGGTAGTATGAATGCAACATTATATTTATTTTCATTCATTTTTCATTCATTTTTCGACATTGAAATGTTAAAACAAATTTTCCAACTCACATAAATGGAAACGACTTACTTAAAACAAAATACATTTTCAATTCTAATTTGAATAAATCTAAATGTTTTAAATAATTCTTTTGTATCAAATAGTACATTCTTATAAAAATCCTATCACATAGTTTGATATATAGTATCCTCTTAAATAATCACTCGATAAAATCACAGAAGGTCGATAAAATCACATTCAGAAAACCCTTAAATAACAAATCATGAGATTAATGCAACAATATAATTTGAATAGATTGTAGTTACGTTGTAAAAAAAAAATTTCGAATTTACATTAATAAATTTCTTGATGGTAAAAAATTTATTTGTAGAGATGGGATTAAAGTGAACGAATCATACAATTGATTCTATCTAAATTTATTATTAATTGATTCAATTGTAAATTAATCTATTGTCAGAATAGTATTTAATCTACTATTAGGAGTATAGGTAAACAACATTTTGAGTAATAAAAATTGAAATGAGTTAGAGCATTATTTTTCTTAATTTTCCATTGCACAAAAATTAACCTAATTTAACAAAGTCTAAAAACTGTAAAATATTTTTTTTAAAAAATTATATACTTTATAAAATTAATCTATTTTGATAAATAAACATCCATATCCCAGATAGCAATGTAAGATTGATTTTAATGTCAGCAACAACCTTTATCACAAATCCCAAACAAGGTTTATAAGTGATTTGCGAATAAACCATGCAAGCTGGAAACAATGTAAAATTTAACTATGCTAGTTTACGCTCTATGAGGTTTGCATTAAGCTTGCATAAACAACCCTTTTATAAGAGAAAGATTGAATCTGCCTTTACAAAACAAGGCTGAAAAATCTTCGGAAATCGAGGATGAATCAACATTTGCAAATCAGGAGTAGAGAGAGTTCTCAAACTGAGAATAAATTCACCTTCTCAAGATTTATTTTAGATTTTATGACCATCAAGGTTTATTCGCGCAGACATTTATACATTTTCCTTAACATTTTATAAAAGTCAATAGCCTGATCAATAAATTTTCAATACAAACAGAATGTTGCATTTGAGAGCCTAGACGAAGCTAGAATGAAAAAAAAAGACAAAAACAAGGTTTGAAATACCTGTAAATAAAAGCTAAAAATTGAGATTTTTTTTATAAAGGTACTTGATTGCTTTATTCAATCTTTAAAGAAACAAAGTTTGCATGGTAATATTTCTAAGTTTAAAAAAAAGGCTTGATTAGTCAACCTTTCAATGCCAACCAACTAAAAATGAAAAATACAACGTTTGCCGTAAGGCTGTCTGCCATCTGGAATGGTATAGTGCCTGAATCTTTTGAAAATGAGACTTTAAATATAATAAACCCTACACTGTAGCCGGAAAACTATACTTTCAAGATTGGTAGCTCTGCTCTCAGTATTAAAAAAATATAATTACTATTTCTCTAATTATTATATTTCGTTCAGACTTTAAATATGATCTTGCTGATAAACTCTACAATGTAGTCCGAAAACTATACTTTTAAAACTGGTAGCCCTGTACTCAATAACTACTAGAATCTAATTGTTAGTTATTGCGATAAATAACGCAATAGGTAACATGGCATGAAGAATGATTCAAAAACAGAATCAACAAAAAACAGATTTCAGTATACATGATTTTGAATTCAGTGAATTTATAAGTGCTCTTCGATTTATCAATCTCATTTCCATTTTCAATGAAAACTATCTTAATAGCTAATTTTACCATCAATAGTTCCATTGTTAAGTCTCTGATAATATAACAGTTTCTCTAATAAAATTTTCATTTTTAATTCATGCTCTTTTTCAATTAAAACTTTCTCTTTTTCCATCATATCAAACAATTGCGCATGCTCGATTTCTTTAAATCCATGTTCATTTTCTCGAATTCGAAGCAATTGCGAGTGCTCTTCATCTCTGTGTCTTTTAAGCTGGTCCTTTTCTTGCTTTGCGCAAATTGTTTTTACCTTTGCTCTCTCACTTGTTCCCTCAAGTTCTGTGGACGGGGTTGAAACTTGGGTTGAGGCATCAGATGCTCTGTTCTTTAATTCTTTGTTCCCCAGTATTTCATTAATGTGCATCCGAGGAAGGCGCATAGCTCTTAATATAGACTGAATTGAAATTGTGGATGAAGATGTAAACGATGTAAACACGTCAGATGTGTTCTCTGGGTTTTCGTTATGTTCTTCATTGATAAGAATTTGGGGAATAGTCGTAGTTTCTGATATCGAAGCATTTGAATCATGGTCAGTTGGGTCTGATTCTAAAGTTAACTGATTAACAAGGTCCATGGATATTTCCTAAAAAAAACATTTGTATAAGTCTAAGAATTGCGTAATAAAATTAAATTAACCTTAACATTTTCATAATAATAGATGTGTGTTTAAAGAAAAACTTAATTAACTGCACAATTGGATACCTGCAAATGACGCAGTTTATCGGATGCGTTGCGCATGCTCACGGATAAAGGTGTAAACGGAATTTTCCTCAGATCGGTTTGCGATATTATAAAATTCCCTACTTGTGGGGAATTTTATAACATTGCAAACAGATCTAGGGAAAAATTCCGTTTACAGTTTTATCCGGAAGCATGCGCAAAGCATCCAAGAAGTCATGTGTCAGTCTATAAATCTTTTAGAGTTGCAAATATCCAATTGAAACCTGCGATCCAAAATTGCCAATTTTAATAATCTAAATATTTGTTTTAAAAAATCAGTCGTTTTTGTTGAATTTAGAAATAGTTATGTTTAAAAAAAATTTACATTGTTTTAAACAGAGCTACTAAACCAAAAGTTCCAGTCCTCCAAAATAGCGATAGCGAAGTTACAATTAAGTAAGAAAACGTAATTAAGATGATCCCAAAACTTAAAAACAACACAGTATACTTATTTGATTATTTTATATATCATAGAATAATTTAAATAAAGTGCTTTTGCCATCTACTATGGATAAATAATTTTCAAAAATGCCATTGTTTTTCCAAGAATCTCATTGTGAAGCTTTTTAACTGTCGGCAAAAAGATCTGGAAGCTTTAATCTTTAAATCTCGATCATATTTAATAAGTCTTTAAATCTCCAGCATATTAAAAAACTCTTTTGCTGAAAGTGAAGCAGTAGAATTGAGAATTAAGTCACGAAAAAATAAACTTTAATCCTAGTAATTTTTTTAATTGTTATTTACAAATTTTCCTAGTAATACTTATCCGCAAAATCATTTAAACTATTAAATCTTAAAACCAAAATACAATTTTATCAAATTGAAAGAATATTTAATTATTATATTAATACGAATATTTTATTATTATATTATATTATTTTAACCCAAACACAATCCAAAAACAAATTTAAAATTATAATACTTGAGGTATGAAAAACACTAAACAATTATTAATCCAATTCAAACTGGTACAGCGCACAATGCAGCTAAAAACCAAATTTGTATTTTAAATCTAATAACAATGTAAAATAACATATAAAAATTTTAAAATCTTAAAAATAATTTAAAATCTAAAAATAAAATGTCATTGTATGTCTACAGAACAGCACTTCATCAGGGGACACACTGTCTGCAAACACACAGGAGCCTTTCTGTTGTTAGTGGCTGAAGCCAAAACTAACAGTGCCTCGAGGCCCCTAATGATAAAACAAGCAAAATTAATAATAAAAATATTTACCATATTAAAAATCACATTTGCAAGAGAATCACATTTTAAATTTACAAAAATAGAAATAGGGGGCGTTTCATAGTTCTGTATTTCTATTTTTGTAAATTTAAAATGTGATTCTCTTGCAAATGTGATTTTTAATATGGTAAATATTTTTATTATTAATTTTGCTTGTTTTATCATTAGGGGCCTCGAGGCACTGTTAGTTTTGGCTTCAGCCACTAACAACAGAAAGGCTCCTGTTTGTTTGCAGACAGTGTGTCCCCTGATGAAGTGCTGTTCTGTAGACACACAATGACATTTTATTTTTAGATTTTAAATTATTTTTAAGATTTTAAAATTTTTATATGTTATTTTACATTGTTATTAATTATATTATTTTGTTATTATGTTATTATATATAATTATTATATTACTAATTTATTATATTTCTACGCTATATTCTGATTTTTTCACTCTAAAGACAAATAGGAAAAGTACTTACTAAAGTATCATTCGTATATGAATACACATCTCTCTTATTATTCGATTCTTTTATTCCTGAAAAAAATAATCATATTAGCTACATTTAATTTGCACCCCAATTAAGTGCCATGAGAAAAGCAATATGTACTATTATTATTATTAATTACATTGAACAAACAATAAATATTCAACTCAAATAGAAAACTGGAATGAAATTATCAAGGAGTTATACATTTTTTTTCAATTTAAATAACATTTGCAAGAATTATTAATAATTAATTCTAATAAATATAGATTAATAAAGAAAGAATTATAAAGAAAGAATTATAAGTTATATTAATTTATAACTTATTCTATATTATTTATATTCTATTAATTGAAAAATTGATAAGCATGATTTGATTTGATATCTGATCTCAAATACTTTGATATGATATGATTTATCCAATCATAATTTAAGTTTTAAACTCGCATAGGATGTTGAATGATTTTTACATTTTATTTATATCACATAACATTTTAGTTGAAAACTAAATATACACTATATTCTGGTTTAATATCTGATCGAAAATAATTTGATATAATGAAAGGGAAGGAATCTAAATATTAAAATTGTAAAACGAATTATAATAAAAACATTAATTATCGTCTATTACTTTCAATTAGAAAAATAGTAGAATGTAATTTAGCTTTATTTAAATACAGCAGTAGAAATTTTAATGTAAATGTAATATATCAATTTTAAAATGATATTTAATAACAAAACATGTTCGCAAAACTCGCATAATTTTTTTTTAAATAATTATTAATTATATTTTCATTTTTTTCAAAATTGTTTACAATGTATCAATTTTATCTATTTTTTTAATATTAGGTTTAAAATTTTACTTCAGATGAAATTATTTAAATTTAAATGTTTTAAAACAATTCTGTTACTTTTTTAATTATTTTATGCATTTAATGGAGCAGTCACATGTGTATAACATTGCTGCAAACGTTTGCACCTGTTAAAAACTTTTTTCAAGTGATTGATAATTCTGAGCAGATTTTTTTTAAAATTTAATTAGGATTTAAAACCTCATAAAATGATTACCAAGACATTAAATTGGATTTTTGAATAATTTATGCACAATGTATGCCAAAATAATTTTGAACCAAATTTATAGTATTAAGTGTGAAATATCAAAACTCAATATCAATTTGCTCCCACTTTTATAAAAAAGAAATTTTTCTGAAAATATGAAAGGAAAAACCTCTTGAAAAAGGGGACAGTTGTCAGTTATACTATAATTACCTGAAGTATTTGTTATTATGGTTAATATTAGTTTTAACTGGTTAAATTTTTGTTTAAACATGATATCGTTTGTGGTTGTTTATATGAACGATAAATAAATCTGAATTGAAATACATCGATTTTTTTTTTTTTTTTTTTTTTTTGTTACTCTTGCTCGTGTTATAATTAATATTGTATCTTCTTAAAACATTTTAGTGCTCAAAACAAATGGAAATATGCAAAACTGAAACTTAAAACTGAAATATATCTTGCATGCTATAATAACACCATGCACCACAAAATACATTAATATTTTAAACATGCTTACCTATTATTATATCATCATAAAAAGTGGTAGCTTCCAAATGTAGAGGTTGTATCACTACATTCATCGATCTGAAAGGGTCTTGAAGGGACACAAAATGGACACTACAGAGGACGCAACGGACATTCAAGGGAATCTTGAAAGGACACTTACGATCATTCGGATTTAGTTCAAGACATGTTCACTAAGATTGTCATCAATGTGTCGCAAACGAATAATAAAATTTCGTGAAACTCGTAGTATCAAGACAAATATGAAACACCAAGGACATTTGAGGACATTTATGTAAATTTTATATTCAATATTGCCCTAAAAATTAGTCACAGGGATTGAGGTCAGGTGAATATGGCGGCCGTGATGATCGATATACACTCAAAACCGCTGTATTTCGTCATCCCACCAAACAAAGAACAACAATAATAATGCACAAGCTCAAAATAAATATCGACATGCTCTCCACTCAACCAAAAATTCTTAACTGAATTTCGCTTTTGGTTCAAAAATTGAAGGTTTTTTTTCATATAGCTCAATTATTGTCAACCTATATATATTTTACTGTCAATGTACATCTGCATTCTATAAAATGTCTATTAGTTGTGTAGAATGTATGTCTTTCTTAGGCAGATAAGATATAAGAATGATTTTATACTTTGCCTAATCATTGAAGAAATGCTTGCAGCTTTCTTTTATCAGTCATTCTATAGAATACCTACTCAATGAGTGAAACATTAATCGTTTCATACTTTACATTCCGATTTTAGACATTCTATATAATCTCAATTTTCACACACCAACGGTAACAAATACAATGATCATTTTGCATTGAAAACACTGTTCAACGTTTCTCTGGAATAAATTATACGTCCTCAAAAGACTTATTCACACCAAAGTAATTCAACAACGAACTTAATTAACGCATATCGTTATTACATTTCACGAAAGGTTGGGTTAGCCTGGTTGGCAGGACGTGGGACGTTACGATCTCAAAAGACTTATTCAAACTAAAGTAATTCAACAACGAACTTAATTAACGCATATCGTTATTACATTTCACGATAGGTCGGGTTAGCCTGGTTAGCAGGACGTGGGACTCGTGTTCGTGAGAACTGGATTGTGAATTTCGCCGACCGAAGACACCCTGTGTATTAAATGGCGACTGGTGCGCGTTAAATCTGTCGGGGTCACATATTCCTCCACGTTCCCAGAACAAATCAATACCTCTAAGGATGCTGAATTAGAGATTGATCGTTCTCCGGTTTAGGTCAAAATTACGATCTGTGGATGAATGAATTGGTGTATGAATGGGTCCACGCCGTAAAACAGGCTGTAATGTGTGTCTGTGGCTGAAACCGTATTCTTGGCCATGCATGGCGCCACTTAAAAACAAGAAACGCACCCTCTGCCTTAAATTCGCTTGGTTTCCGAAGCAGGTTTGCTAGCATTGGCAAGTGGCAATAGAAAAACAACAACAGGCTTCACTAAATAATATCGTTAGCAATTAGATTATTAAGAACATCGTTCAATAATATATTCACTTCACCAAACAATGAAATGAACATTAAATTCGTCTTCCAAGCTTGAGAAATCCGAAACAGCAATTATGTCCTTATCTTTATGAAATACGAACTCATTATTCAAGTGCCAATGACTTTGTGAAAGCGTTCATACTTTTTGTTTTAGCCGCATGTTATTCTCAGCTTTGATTATAGAACATGACTAATTTTTCCCCATAAAGTTTATAAATAATTTCATTTTTAATGGGGAAAAGATGTTTTGTGAAAAGTTATCCGCTGTTTCTATATCTTCTAAAACTGATCTCTTTAAATTCGTTAAAATTAGCATGATTCATCATATACTCATATTAGTGTATTCAATTAGCATATTCCTCCATTAAACTTTCCAAAAATATTGTGAACGCAGAATATAAATTAAACTTTTTAAAATTTGTATTTTTTATGGATCCAAAAAAAAAAAAAAATTCAATGACATAAATCAGAATTAAGTGTAGGGTAATGGCATCACATCAAACATAGATGCCATAACTAGATTATATGGGAATATAGCTAAAAAAAACGTGAATAAAGCTGAAATAAAGTAACAAAAATGGACTTAATAGTTCAGATTCAATAAACAAGAACCTTCCTCAGTGTCGAAACACAAAAGATCTTGTTTCCATCTATCAAATGTTTTTGTTTACAGAACCGGAACAATAGAATGTCCATTTCTTTACCTTTATTGCGCTTTATTTAAGTTGTTTTCCTTTATTCATATGTTGCACAAAGTACACCCTACCTTTATTAGGACAATTTAAATGTATTTCTAAAAAAATTTATCAAAATTTTTAAATTATCAATATAAATTTATACTTACGTTGAGTAATAAATAAAATACAAACAACCATAACGATGAGAAAAACTAAAGAGGTTACCCCAGCTAATAGGTACCTCTTCCTACTGCAGTTTAACTTGACCATCGAACGAGTGAATGTATATTCTGAAAGAAAGAATTCTTTTTTTAATCAACAAATTCTAACTATCTTAAGAAGACCATCAACAACTTCTTAAGAATCATTAAATAAAATACATTTTAGTAACACAAACCTAAAAAAATACACTTTCCTTGCAAGCTTGTGTTTAAATATATATTTTTCATATTTTTTTATCAAAAAAAAATGTTTCGTAGATTTTTATTTCTTTACCCCACAGTTTTTCGCATATCCAATGGTTTTTAATAAGCGAAGAAGAAAGAGAAATGTTACCAATACTGTCAATACTACCGTCAAGAAAATGTTACCAATACTTATTTAAAAATTAGATCAAATTATTACAGATCATAATAGATGCCACAATATATTTGCTTTACAAAATCTAGCTATTGACTTACAACGGAAAATATTTTTTGGAGGTGTTTATTTCTTTTTCCAACTACTTTTCGTACATCCAATGGTTGAAAATGTTACCAATAATAACTTAAAAATTCAATAAAATCATTACAGATGATAGTAGAGGTCTCAAAATATTGCTGTACAAAATCTAGCAAATGAATTACAAAGGAAAAGCTATAAAATTATTACAGATGACAGTCTCTAAATACTTGATATACAAAATCTAGCAATTGAATTACAAAGGAAAAGCTATAAAATTATTACAGATGGTAGTCTCTAAATACTTGATATACAAAATCTAGCAATTGAATTGTAACAGAAAAGCTATAAAATTATTGCAGATGATAGCACATATCTCTAAATACTTGCTATACAAAATCTAGCAATTGAATTACAAAGGAAAAGCTATAAAATTATTACAGATGATAGTCTCTAAATACTTGATATACAAAATCTAGCAATTGAATTATAACAGAAAAGCTATAAAATTATTGCAGATGATAGCACATATCTCTAAATACTTGTTATACAAAAGCTAGCAATTGAATTGCAACGGAAAAGCTATATAATTATTACAGATGATAGTCTCTAAATACTTGATATACAAAATCTAGCAATTGAATTATAACAGAAAAGCTATACAATTATTGCAGATGATAGCACATATCTCTAAATACTTGCTATACAAAATCTAGCAATTGAATTACAAAGGAAAAGCTATAAAATTATTACAGATGATAGTCTCTAAATACTTGATATACAAATTCTAGCAATTGAATTGTAACAGAAAAGCTATAAAATTATTGCAGATGATAGCACATATCTCTAAATACTTGCTATACAAAAGCTAGCAGTTGAATTGCAACGGAAAAGCTATAAAATTATTACAGATGATAGTAGATGTCTCTAATTACTTGATATACAAAATCTAGCAATTGAATTACAACGGAAAAGCTATAAAGTTATTGCAGATGATAGTAAACGTCTCTAAATACTTGATATACAAAAGCTAGCAATTGAATTACAAAGGAAAAGCTATAAAATTATTACAGATGATAGTGTTGTTGTTGTTGTTGCACGCCCCCATTGGCCAGCAGTGCTAGACCAGGTCCATGACGTTATACACCCTCAAAAAATCCAACACCGTCAGTGGATCGTCTGCTAAATCCTGTCTAGTGAGCCCCAGGCACGCGAGTATGTGGTGAGGCGAAGCCTGGTCTGAAGAACAGTTGGTACAAGTTTCAAAGTTCTTGGATCCTTCCGAAACTTTCATTGATTTAAGGTGACCACGTCGAAAGCGGGCAAGAATAGTTTGTTCCTGTCTATTAAAACCTTGGGCCAGGAAGCCTCCAGGTCGAGAACACCGATACCATGGGTGCTTTGGGGGGACATTCCAAGTGGTTTTGTTTTTGTGTTTTATTTTTGAGAAGATTTCCAAAAAGGTGAGGGGTGCCGAGGGTACAGAGGCCTCGCAAGCACCAGCTTTAGCCGAAGTGTCCGCAATCTCGTTTCCTTCAAAATCGACGTGGGAAGGAATCCACTGCAGATGAATCTGATATGAAATGGAAAGCCGTTTTAACTTCTTGACTATACAGATGATAGTAGACGTCTCTAATTACTTGCTATACAAAAGCTGGCAATTGAATTACAACGGAAAAGCTATAAAATTATTGCAGATGACAGTAAACGTCTCTAAATACTTGCCATACAAAAGCTAGCAATTGAATTACAACGAAAAAGCTATAAAATTATTACAGATGATAGTAGACGTCTCTAAATACTTGCTATACAAAAGCTAGCAATTGAATTACAACGGGAAAACTATAAAATTATTACAGATGATAGTAGACGTCTCTAATTACTTGATATACAAAATCTAGCAATTGTATTACAACGGAAAAGCTATGAAAATTATTAAAAATACAACCAAGCATATTTTTGGAATAAATGTTGATAGACTATACTCACTATATCTGAAAGGGTTAAAAAATGTAGCTACCAATAAGAAAAAGTTTCCTCAGAGACCGCACAAGCTGGCAACTGTGCAACATTTAAAATTCAATTTGTCTTTTTTTATATATTTATTGGAGAAAAAAAAAATTATTTGATATTAGTCAATAAAATTAACTCTAGTATTCAAATAATTAAGTATTGGAACATAAATGTTGTTACTATTTTATATTAAAAAAGAAAATAAGTTGGGAAAATCTCGAATCAATTGACCTATTGGCCACTAAGTTCAAAGATAAACATGAAACCATTAAGTCTTGGGCACCGCGCACATTATTAAAATATTAATTGAGTTTATAAAGACCTAGCTGCCAACCCGGAAATTCTAGCTCTTCAGAATATTTATAATGATTGTAAAATAATATGCTGTAAGTATATTTATTTAAAATTTTGTAAGCACCAATCTAATGCTTATTTAGGCCAATTCCTATTTCGGACCTGATTCCATGCTAAAGATATTTATTTGCTTGACCTCTTATAATGAGTTTAAAATATTTATATCTGGTGGTGAACAAAATATTTTAATTTCTTATTAATTAAAGCATTAAATAATTACCTCTTTGCTCTTCTTCTTTATTTAACTTAACTGGGCACCTGGGCCGCGCGGCGACCCCAATCCCATCCATCATGATTTAATCAGTAGATGTAGTAAAAACATTCTTTGTTCAGCAGACTGTGTGGTGGCTGATTTCAAAGTTCAAGTACCTTGCTTGTGAAAATAAAACTAATGGAAATTATAAGGAGCAGCTTGCTCTAAACTATGTGTGGCTGTATGCAGTTTGATAGTCAACGTGAGGAAACTCTTGGTCAGGTTTTAGAATTGCTATTGTATTTGATGTTTTGAATAGATCTGTAGACGATTATTTATGTTTATAGTTAAGATATGAAGAGTCGAGGGTGAAATGTGCAGCTATTGGTCTTAATTTTGCATCTTTTTTACAATAAGTTGAATATTTGGTTGAAGTTGACTGCGTTACATTTTGTTGCCTTGTCATAGAAATCTGCGTTTAGTTTGTATATGTATTCTGAAAATTGACTTTGCTGTAGCTGCAAAGGTGATTTTGATAAATGGTATTAATAAGGTAATGTGGTATTTTCAAAAAACTATGAAAATTCTGTAATTATGGAATGGTATTCAATAGTAAAAAAAATTCCCAATCAGGATGAAACAGTTAAATTATCATTGTGAAAGCAGAAATAAAGTGCTCAAAGAAGAATTGCGATTCAATTGGTGTGGGAAAATTTCTAGGGAAATTGTTCATTAAATTCAATGCGCTCTAAAGTGATGGAATAAAATTCAATTGCAACATTTTCCACTCATCTGCAATTGCGTTCAATACTTGAACAATAAAAAAAAAGAAAAACATTGAGAAATTGGAGAGTAAAAGTGTGGGAAAAAACACTTCTAGAAACTTTAAACGATCTTTAAATGAAATAAAATGCTCGCCAATTGCGATTTATTCTTGTTTTTAAATGCGCTTGGCGGTTATTTCAATGCATGCAAAATATGGGATTTGTTTAAACGAGACTAAAACGAATCAGTATAGCAACTGCGTTGTTCATTCAAAATTTATCGTTTTAAAGGTTCGTCTGATGCTTCATTTGCATTGATATTTAGTAACATTCGCCTAATGCGTCCATTGCCTTAACTGTGGAGCATTTTCAGAAAGATTTTGAGAGACGCAGTTTAATACGGAAGATAACCTTATCTTAACACTCGAATAACCAAGATCATAATTTGACGGTTTTCAAAGTTATTTCTTCAAACTAATTAACGTAAATCATGTATTGTTCTGAATTTTTTGACGACTTCAATAACTAGAGAGCTCGGTAAAAAGAAGTTACTCATTAAATAATTAGTACTAAGAGAACCTATTAAAAAATAATTTTCCGTTTAATAAAAATAATCATAATAACTCTGATAATAATTATAATAATAACCAGAATTATTATAGCAATTAATTATTATAGTGGTAATTATTATAGTAAAAATTATTATAGTTATCAATGACAATAATAACTATTGATAATAATAATAACTACAATTATTACAGTAATTAATTATTATAGTATATTAATAATTGTAGTAGTTATTATTATAGTACTAATTATTATAGTAGTAATTATTATAGTAGTAATTATTATAGTAGTAATTATTATAGTTAATAATAACTATAATAATATTAACTACAATTATTATAGTAATTAATTATTATAGTATATTAATTATTATAGTAGTTATTATTACAGTAGTAGTTATTATAGTTATTAATAACAATAATAACTATAATAATAATATATAACCATACTAATAACTATAATAATAACTATAATAATAACTATAATAATAACGCAATATTAAAACAGTTACATTTTCCAATTCAAATACCACTCTGCCATTTTTACTTTTGTGACCTTTATAACCTATGCCTATTTATGCCTGAAACCGTCAAATTGACGGTCTTAGCATGAACAAAGCTTATAATAATGTATTGACCATCAATTATAGATATATATATTCTAAATAAAACTAATATTGAATGAACTACAGTGCTCATAAGAAGGCAGCCCCATCAATCCAGCCTTGCTAAATGTGATCACTTAGAATCAGTAGGCAGAACTCATCAATTTGCAGAAGAAATTTTAAAAATTGTGTACATTACAAAATTATTATGTTTTTTTTTTTTTTTTTTTTTAAATTTTCTATCGAAAAATTGCTTAAAATTTCTAACTCTGCAGTTATTGCTTTAAAGTAGTTAGTATTCTCAGATACTTATCTGAGATAAAATATAAAAATATTAATAAAAAAAAAAAATACTGTTGGTGTTCTTGAGTGGCGGATACAAAGGAATTTTTGGAAGAATACAAGTTGATGGCTTATGATGGCACAGACACTCAAATTTAGATCTTTATCATGCCTTCAAAGAACCGAATGTCATCAATACAATCCAAATATTTAAATGGGCTGGCCATGTCATTAGAATGAACAAAGAGCTTCAACCCAGGAAATATTCTTGGCCAGGGCCTCTGGAACAAGAGCTAGGAGACGACCCAATCTCACATGGGTTGACTGCCTAGAGAGGGATTTCGCCATTTTGACTGTCTCATTACAGTCCGAAATCACTACATTTTTAATATATTGCACCTTACTTTTCTCAAAAAACTACATAAAATATGTAAATTGATTTTTAAAACAATTATATTTAATTTATTAACAATTATATTTACATAAAAACAATTATATTTTGTTTGAATTGCATGGGAATATTTTGAATTGATACAAACAGCTTCATGAAAATTTCTCAAAATAATTCTTTATGGAAACACAGCTAAATTGCCATTAGACATGATATAACTTAACGAACAATTTTCATTCTGTTACCGAACTTTTGTCTGTTGTAATTCTTGAATCGATTGTTGGCATCAGCACGACAATATTTGTAATTGAAATTAGCTCCCTTAATTTAAAATTAAATTTTTCGTTACAAGAAGGTAATAAATAAGACTACGTATGTTATTTCTTACGGAATATTTAAAAAAAAAATTTAAGTTATTTTGGAATTATGAATAGTCCCAAGAAACAGAAGATGATATATTTGATGATTTAAAAACTTCATTTGTTTCAGATTAATGAAGAATAGCAACAAAAAAAGGGACGGGTTAATCATCTTCATTATTTTTAAACAAATGAAGTTGTCATTTCATGATATATTTGATGATTTAAAAACGTCATTTGTTTCAGATTAATGAAGAATAGCAACAAAAAAAAGGTTAACCATCTTTCATTATTTTTAAACAAATGAAGTTTTCAAATCATCAAGTTATTTTGATATGTTTCTAATCCTCATAATAATTTGATAGCTAGCGAAAACGAGTTTCTATGTAGATATCGAATGCGTGAATAATTCTTTGTAATTAACATTTTTAATTACAATATAATTTGTTTATTCTAATAGAGCTTTTAAATCCTTGTATGAATGATTCATGAATCAAACTGAAAATCAATCGTAACACGAATATTGTTTTTACTCTTATGTATTCATAAACGGGTCATTCTAATTTTATCATTAATTGTGAAGCTGTTTCAAAATATAATTAAATTTTTAAATTAAACAACTATAATTCTCGATTAATAGAAGTTACATATTAAATAATTAGTGCTAAGAGAACCTATTAAAAAGTAATTATCCGTTTTATAAAAATAACAGTAATAACTATAATGATAATAACTATAATGATCATAACTATAATTATTATTATAATTAATTATTTAGTATTAATTATTATAGTAATAATTATTATAGTTATTATTATTAATAATAACAATAATAATTATAACCATAATGATAACTATAATTTAAAACATATGTTTTAAAGCTTTTTGAAGAATTTTAATTTTTAAATGTGTTAAATCGGACACTCGCCAGAATTAGCCGGGGCACACCTGCGCAAATGTGTACTTCGAGTTTTAAGAGATTAACCCATTCCCACCTGACGATTACTCAACATTTGCCAGTGAGGTTAAAAGTTTAAGTAACTTTTAAAAATAAGCGATGAGTACTGAGTGATAAAACCAGATTGAAAATTAATTTTAAAACCATTAATTTTAAATTTGCAAATGCATAATTTCAGATCAAAATATGACTTCATATATTATTAATAACAAATACAAATGCATATATTATTAATAATAATAATGCATATATTATAATTTACAGAGATTCCTGCCACTACGAACTCTCATAAAATATTTTTCCTAGGTGCAGCTAATGTTATGTATTAATATTGTAATAAATTGGGATTAAAAGTATTTTGTTCACCTCTAAACACAAATAATTTAAAAAGATATATGTAATTTCTGGTAATTGCATGTGTGATACTTGCATGCATCGGAAAATATCGATTCTATGCAATCATCGCCGATCCGATGTCTCGATTGGTATCGATAGCAATTCGGATGTAAACGCAGAGCATCCTACCTTTAACATCTTTTGGATCACAATGAAACAAATTATTAAAAATCGAATTTCAAATTTTTTATTTTTACTTGGGTAAATATAAAAAATTCTTCATGATTTATTTATGGATCACTTACCTTTCTGGAACGAAACCTTTCCTTCCTGGCTCGTTTGAAAGTTGCAGTCAAGACTTCCAAGTGCTTTGCTACTTGACAGTTAGGGTTAATTTTCGCTTGGTCTTTTTGAAGCCCAGCGATTTGATTGAGATGGTGTGGACGACACTGACCTTGAGACGCTTCCGTTATGAAGACGTCATCAACGGCAAAATGGTATCCAACTCTTGTTGAAATGAAGAGCCCGGAATTCGATTTGAATAAATTGAATAATGTCCTCGGAGAAAGAAAAAGTGTTGAAAACAAATTACAAGAAAACATACGACGCCCACTGCGATCTTAAAGGGAATTAAGCTTTGCTAATGTTTTTCTTTTTTTTTCTACAAAATTGCTCGAAAATAGTCATCTTAATAGTTAGAGAGAAATCTCTTTTACGTAAAAATATTTGCGTAAATAGTTACGTCAATAGTAGCGAATTTCAAATGTTTTATTTGTTTATTTTGGTACCGTATTTTGGGGGTCGCATATGAGGTTGTTTTCGAGTTTTTCTAGTCAGGAAATCAAATTAACCTAATTTTTTTAATGTAATACTAAGAAAAGAAAAAGTAGTTTTCCTCCCATTTGTTATAATTTTATTTTACAATAGATCTCACTCCATTTGGCTTCCAATCTTTAGTATCTATTTTCTTATTATGTTTTACTCTAAAGATGGCGCCACTGTTTGATTTCTCCCAACAAAACAAGTATTAAAATTATCTTTTACCCTATAATAGCGAAAGGGGGAGAGATCTGCCTCATTTTCGCTATCACTGGCCAACCCCTCACCTTTCCAGCTAGAAAAAAATTATCAATTCATGAAAATAGAGTTTTAAAAAAAAAACTATTTTGGGCAATTGGAGGAGGAAGGGACAGGTTTGGTTTTTAGACGGGACACATATGTCCTAGTGGTGCTTTCGTCTGCGGGACATGTATGTCCTGGTGATGCCTAAAGGGTTTAAGAGTTAAATTGCCATTTCATTGTACTTACATGCGCATTCAGGAGTGACATGCTTTCTTAAACTTTTTTTCATCTTAAATCTTTTTCATGACATACCTTCAAAATCGAGAAAAAGTTCCAAATAACAGTATATCAAACATAGACGATGTCTCCTTAATTATATTGCCCTTGACATAAAATAATGTACAATCCACAAATAAAACCGTTCCACCAAGAATGGTTGTCACAGCATTTAATGAAGGAATTTACCCTATGGTCACATGCATCCCCATACCTCTGAATCTCATTATGTTCAAAAAGTTATTGCTGTGCTCTGTTTTATGCATTTTGGCAGAAAGTGCATTTGAAACTTTTTCTTAAAGGAATGTGCTGCAGTTTTTGCAAGTGCAATAAATTTAGTGTATGTTCTAATGGTATAAACATGTGCATAGCTGCCAACCCAACTTCTTGAGCAGTTAACTAAGTTTTTCTTTTCTTAAGGATAGAAACATTTAAGTTTTAATATAAAAATCTTGTTTATTGAGGTTTAAAAAAAATGCTTTACCTAGAAAGGTAGATTACGATGTTCCAAATGGATTTTAATTTTTTTTTTTAATATTTTATATCATTTTATAAAAGTTTATATTCTATTTTAGTGTATTTGCAACTGCGTTGAACATCCGACCCAAAGCAGAGTTCGCCTATCATAGCTCAACTCCGTATCCTCGTAGTTTTGAGCTCAACCCAGAAGAAGGGGAACGTTTGGAGTAAGAAAAATGAATGATTAATTAGTTGGTATTGATCAAATACGAAATCATGCTCACAACTGAAAAACATGTACCGAAATAATTAATTGAGTTAACAATTCGAATATTTTTACTCATTATTTGTTCTTTTTCCTGGGTGGCTTTCCGTTGTCTGATTAAGTAAAAAATGTTTTTAGAGGTTCATCTCATCAAAAAAAGAATAACTTATACTCAGTATCATTAAGCATGCTATTGCTTAAGGAATGAGAGCAATTAGAAAAGATTTTACAAAATGGTAGTAAAATAATAATTCAAGTTGGAAGAATGCTCTAAAATTTAAACTACTTATCCAACACTTAGAAGCATAACTATTTAATTAATGTAGCAAAAACTTAAGAGTTGTTTGAAAAATAAAAAATAAATGAAAAAAAAAAATTAATTTACCTCTTTTTACAATTTGATAATTCATCAGCTATTTCACTGATTTTAATCAAAGGTTGTGTTTTGAGCCATAGTGACTCAGGGAATAGAGCCCTCGCCTCTTAATGAGGTGACCCAGGTTTGTATCTCAGTGATGGCTGGTCAATACGAATTCCGCACCCAGCTCGCACCAACCACAGTGTTAACGCAAAATATCCTAAGTGGTAGACAAATCATGGGTTCGAGTCCCTTTGCTGTCATGCTAACCGTGTGAGGTTTCCGTGGTTTTCCTCTCCACGCAATTGCGGGTTAATTGCATCAAAAAGTCCTCCATGTAAGCAAATTTCAGAAAAGAGTCCTCCACGTAAGCAAGGATTGGGTTCAAAATTACAAGGCTACGGAGTTGAACATTAGCGGTCTTAAACTCAAAAATTGGATCAGCTGTTTAATGACTGTTACAAAATTATAAAATGTAATGTTTTGTCGTTTTAAGTAACATACTCTAAAATGATTTAAAGATTTGTGTACCATACAATTCAAAATTTTATCAGCTGTTATGAAATAGAATAATAAAAAATATTAATTTTAATATAATTAATTAATTAATTATTAAAAAATATTAAAATTTTTGACATGAATTTATCTTTGGACAAATGAATTTTATAAAAGTGTAAAAAAAATTCTTAATTTGCTTTACAAGTTAACGAAAATACATAAAAAGACGGATTTGACATTAAAGAATTTAAACTTTCGATCCCTCTTCTGCCTTAACCAAATTCTCCTGATTTTTCGTAGATCTGAAACCAACATCCGTCAGAAAAATTTTATAATACGTTTTCGTGTCTGATTTTGGTAACGCAAAATTTAGTCTGCACTAATTTATTAGCATATTTAAAGTTTGAACCTCGTATCATTAAAATTTAGTCCTAGTACGTGAAAATCCGTTCATTGCATCAAGAGTTATTCGGAGCATTCACTTTTTTATTTTTATGCACTGTAGACATATGTATTTGAAAAATCGTAATTTAACTTGCTATGTAAAACAGTTTTTTAAACCTTGATCGACAAGAATTTTACATCAAAACTTAAATGTTATCCTTTTAGAAAAAACTTTCTCAACTTTGCAATAAGTTGGCAGCTATGCACATGTTTTATTTTATTTTATAACCGTCGTTGAACAGCCGACCCAAAGGTTTACGACTACTAAAGTTCAACTTCGTAGCCTTGTAATTTTGAATCCAATCCAGAAGACAAGGGAGCTCCTGGATCGAGTATTGGGAGAAATTTGCCGTCGTGGAGGTCTTTTTGATGGAGCTAAAGGTGTCCCCACACCGAACGCAACAGTGATGCGAAACACGATTTTTCTCCTCTGTTGCAGTGTGTCTGTTGCAACTGATTGCAAGTACCTTCACACCGACAACAAACCTGTTTTCAGACTATGCGCACTTTTCTTCTGTATCTTATTTTTGTTTCATAGCTCATTTCATCGTTATTTTTTGTATTTATAAAATTATTTTATATATATGTATTATTTTTTATATTTTTAATATTTATATTACTTTATGATTTCAGTACAAGATTCTTCATAAATTGCCAAAATAAACTTTGCGTCACATTTTTAAAAATATTGTATCAATAATTTATACAAAATTATTTATTTTTTATAATTTTTGTCTTATAATTTTGTCTACTAATTTTTAATACTTAACTAATCTTTTTATGGGGAAAAATGCATTTTTTCTGTATAATTTTTTCCGGCTATAATACGTATTTTTATTTTGTTAAATAAACTAAATTGCTGGAATATTAAATAATTCAAATAAAAAAAGTTAGGAAAAATGAAAAACAGAAATTATTTTATTACAAAAACTTTGTTAGGAAAAATATTTTTTTTCAGAACATTATTGTGAACAATATTTTGAGTATTACAAATATATCAAGTTTGCAACTTAACATTTCATATAGAAGTTATAAAAAGGATTTTATTTCCATGCTTCAATATTATTTTTTCTTACATTCGCAAGTTGATAGGAATTTATGACATTAATATTTCACTCTACGGAATTTCCAAGTGGAGCCACAACATTTAAAAATGGACCCTTTATAATATGACCATGAGATACTACTTTATGAGAAGTACAAGAATGTGTGGGTGTTTTTCTTTTTTCATTTATGTTTTACTTTTGCATTAAAATGAATTTTCCAAAAATTGTAAAAGAGAAAAATATTACATCACGTTTTAAATATGGTAGATTTCTTTTTCCTGCTGAATGGTACTGCCGCATTAAGCTTGGCATAGTCAGTCTGACAGAACTGTATTTTATAACACTCCAAATAAAAATTCCTGGAAGATTGGTTATGGTACCTCAACTATCAACGATAGACACATGAAGCCTATACCATAACAGAGAAATATAATAAAAATTTTATTAGTAATTTCTGTTCTTGACATCCATTCACTTGGCGAAAAATTCCAAATATGTTCCTTATCTTTCTTGATTTCTTAAACTCCCGAAAGTTTCTCAGAGCAACAAAATAAAATTATTATTTTTGTTATGAAAATATTTAAGTAGGAAAAAATGCGTTTTTTTTTTTTCATCATTTCTATATATACCCAATTTTATCCGATGATGATGAACAATACCGAGTCTTAACATACTTCCATAGAATAACCAATTTACACTAAAAAAAATACAGCTTTCTTAGTTCTTTAAAAAATGTTTTATTTTTTAAGCTAAAGATTGATCTGATTTCATGCAAATAAAAATGTAAGTGATTCTGTTTATGGAGTTGATTATGAAAAGAAAATTTAAGGACCCGGTTTTGTGCACCATTGCCGTATTTATAACATTTTGCATAATCAAAATTTCGTACGAAATTTTCCAAAACTTTTCATTCAAAATTTTAATTTTTGTAATAACTGCCCTATGATGGTCCATTCATTAACCAAGAGTAGAATTGAATTGAAAATAATTTTTGTTACAATTAATGACAGCTTCAACTAATTAAAAAAAGTTTACCTTTTTCTCTTTAGCGTTTGCTTTGCATTTCTTTATGAAACATAATTTTTCGAAAATCTTTTCTAATCAAACAAACGCTCTAACTTTTAATAATAACTACTTTCTAATAGCAAATAAAAAATAAAATTTTTTCTTCTAGAAAAAATATGTAATTAAAAATTATTAAATAAAAAATAATTCATTAAAAAATACTGCTTTCTAATCTTAAAGCAACGCTAAATAGCCTCTACCTTTCTCTTATTTCGCTGAACATTTTATTTATATTTTTTAATGATTCAAGAGTAACGCTTTAATTTTTTATTCATGGTTTAATAAAATCTCTTTAAATTTATCTTAACTAGTATAAAAAGAATTAATTTAAACAGCTTGATATTTATTTATTTGAATGTCAAGTTATGTTCTAGCAAAATTCATAAATGATTCTCTGTCTAATTGACTATTTATAGTTATTTTACTACCACTCAAAAATCTCTGTAATGAAGAGCAAAAAAAAAAAAAATGCAGCAAACAAATATGTATTTAAATATATATTCTGTTCACTTGTGCATGAACAATTAAAGATGTGTAAAATAAACTAATTGAAAAAAAGATTTATGCTATTAGTTTTTCACAATTAGTTCAAAATACTTTTAGAGAATTAAATAAAGAAAATTATCTATTCAATGCATTTTTCATAATTAACAAAACACACTAAAATAGCTTAAACTTAAGTGAGATTAGCAGATTAATCCCACTTTAGAATTTTAAAAATTTGTCTTAGGAATATATGAAGTTAGAAACACTGTTTATAAATCAAGACCTATCAATATATTTTTTAATGTTTTTAAAAAATTTATATTATTTTATATATATTTAATAAAGATTTAAATTTAGATTTATGTAAATAAGAACATTTAAAATACATTTTTGTAATAAAATGTATGTCTTTTAATGCATGACAAAAAAATCTTTCAAATTTATTATATAAACTTAAGTCACTATCTTCTGAATGATGTTAACATTAAAATCATACGTGATTTCATCGTATTTTCCCTTTGAGAATAGAAATATATATGAATCGGATTGAATCTCTGCAACAGCGACGAATATTGAACTTCTTCCAATTCTTGAAACAAGTGCGATGGCGATCGCTGGTTGTTGCAACAGAGGGAGGATGACAGAAGTGCGCATGCGTAAAGTCCTTGCAACATGCGATTTGTTGTTGTTGCAGTCGGTATGAAGACTCCTTAACCCGCATTTGCGTTACATGGAGAGGAAGACCACGAGAACCTCCCAGTGTTAGCCTGATGTCAAGGGGGCTCTAACCCATGATCCGTCACCTCTGAGGATATTTCAAGTGAGCACCGTAGTCGATGCAAGCCGGGTGCGGAATTCGTGTCAACAGGGATTCGGACCCGGTTCGCCTCATTTTAAGGCGAACGCTTTATGCAAATGTTTGTACCAATAAAACATACACTAAATTTATGACACTTGCAAAAACCACAGCACATTCCTTTAAAAAAATATTTCAAACGCACATTCTGTCAAATTACACGTAACAAAAACAGCAATAACTTTTTTAACATAATACACAGTGTAAGTAGGGTTCAGAGATATGAGGATGCGTGAGACCATAGGGCAATTTCCTTGATTAAATGCTGTGACAACCATTCTTTGAGGAATGATTTTATTTGTGATTCATCTTTTGAAACACTCAGAATGATGATGGGGACTTATATCAGTTTATATTTATTTTAGACTCTGGATTATTGTACTCAATTGTACAAACATTTAAATAAATAAAAAAAACTAAATCCAGCTTTTATTTTTGGAACCCCATTGCTCTCTTCTTCATCAACTACACTCTATCAGCATCATGTCAATAAGAAATCTCATTTCTCAGGAGGGAGTCCTTCTCCTGTCCCTCACACACTGACCCTTAGGTCAAGGATCATTCAGATGCATGGGAGTGGTGAAATCAGAATCCTGACTGCCATTGTAAAAGCAAAAAAGGCTGATAAGAAAATGAATAATTAAAAAAAAAAAAACTAAAATCCATACTTTAAATTAATTTTGATGTACTATAACATGCATAATTTCTAATAAAATATTCTCAATCTTTAGTTAAATGTAAGGAACATTTAAATACCAATTACCTTCAAACTTCATTGGTACATTTTTGTCAAAATTAAATTTCATTCTTCATGAAATATTGTGCTTAAGCATATTTTCCTGCTAAACATTTATCATAATAAAAATAAAAGTAATAAGGTTAGTTTAAGTCTCCTTTATAAGCTCGAAGCCTGGGTTTAGGACTTTCACCACTGGGATTAGGACCCCTTCACCCCTCCCTGAACACCACTGCAGAATATTCATAATTGACAGTTCAATTGTTCAATGCAGAGTATACACATTTTGTTATGAATACTCTACAGTGAACAATAAACACTGTCAATTTATCGATAGACAACAATATAAAATTGGATGCGAAAGAAAATGTGTACACCATCTGTACTATAGACAAAGAGTGAGAGGGCAAAAACGCATATCATTTAGATAAAACATTTATTGACAAACATGGATTAACAAAAAAATCACAAGTATAAAATATTATCACTAAAAACTGTGAGTTGTGTGATTATGCAGAGGCCTTGACTTTAGTGTGAGCAGGAATATACAGCTTGAATTCAGCTGGCAATTCATCTTCAGAATACAACCTATCTGAGAAATATACTCGGCGTACCCTGCAATTAGCATGTATCTGAAAGAAGTAAGGAGAAAAATTACACACGCATCAACTTTAATTTAATTTTTTAACTTATAATGCAACCACTGTCAGCAATTACAGCAAGCATTTAAGTTTGCCAAACTAAAAATCCTCAGTTTTCAAAATTTTTTATTTTGGAGACAATGGTTATAATCAAATTTATTGAGTAAAATCTACATATTTCATAGTATTTTTAAACATTAAAAAAAATCGAAGCCAATAATGTGAAAAGTCATTAACTAGTTAACAAATCATGAAAAATATGGTTTAAAATGAAATAAAACAAGAAAAATCTCTAGTAAATAAAGCATGTGAATAAAAAATATATGTAGTATACGTTGTTTATTGTTTATCTACATTACATTACATGATTAAAGAATGTATTTGGTAAATTGCCAAGAGAACTCAACAAATAAAACAAAACCTAAAATTATGAAATACCATAAAATCATTATCCAAGTATAAATTGGGAGAAAAAAATATATAAAATGTATTTTGCATTTCAGAGAAAATACTAAAAAGATTTCAAAAATCAAACTTATCTTTCAGCTAGTGTGCCTCGTCTTATAGATCAGTAATTTTAAGGAAAAGTAAGACATTTGCAAATTTGTTTTTCAAATTGAATTAGATTCAAATTCTATATAATGTGCATGTTTCTGAAAAATTAACAGACTGCTATGGATGCTTAATAGTTTAGTAATAGTACTAAAACATTACGACATGTACAAAACAGTGGGTTTTTAAAATTTCAAACTTGATTTTCTACACAACTTGAAATTACTCATTTTGTTTTTGACAGATTGAAAATGCAATAATTAACAAAATTAAGATTTTATATTAAAAAATATCTGTTTTATCAATAATAGAAAAAGATCATCACTTTAAATAATATTTAGTATAGTTATATCAAGTTATAGATGCCCAGTTCAAGCATTTAATTAAATGTTAACAATTAATTTTATTCTCAATTTACGTAAAAAGTGAATAATCCAATATCATGAAAACTCAATATTGAATTATTAGTTTTCTAATAATAAATAATAATATTAATTTACTCTATAAGTACTAAAAGTGTATCGTCAACTATTATTACATGTTACTATAAATGGGGAACATCTAGTAAGTTAATTTTAATCAATTTCAAGCAGTAATAAAATATGAATTGATAATGGGGGGGTTTGAAAAATGGAAACAAAGAGTTTTCGTAGCTTTTATAAAAAGTTTTATAAACTTTTTAAAGATGGCAAAGGTTTTAAAGTTTTTAAAATATGCTATTAGTAACCATTGTTTTGAATAATATAATATTGATTTCATTTTTAATGCAAAAAGGATTGTCAAACAATCAGTTCAATATTTTGTAAAGTTTTAATAAATACAAAGGTAAAAATTTCTACTGAAATAACTATCTGAAATTTACGTAGCATATGATTAATAAGCATTTTTTCTTTTCCTCAGAGGTACATAGAAGAATAAATTATTAATAAATCTGTAAAAATAATTTTTTTAATTTAAACTTTAAACCTACTATTAATAATTTAACTACATTTTTAACTCATGTTGTAAATGACGTAATTACAATACATATAAAAAATATTCATTCCTTATAATTTAAGAAATAAGATTCAAATCTTACAAGCATATTCATATTTTTTGATAACATATTATCAAATATATTACATCTGTGGCCATATAGCATTTTACTAAAGGAATTAACTAAAAAAATCTAAAGAAAATGCTTGATTTTCAGTTTTAAAGTGTTTTAGTTGCTTAACAGAACAATATCTTTATGTTTCCATAAAATGTTTAAATGTATGTAATTAAATATTTTATTCACTTGTCTTGTTATTGGAAGTATTATTATTCAAATTCATGTTTTGAATACTATATTTTCATAACGAATGAAAATATGCCAAACTATAATCTTTTTATTTCATAATATATTGCAATAAAATCAATAAAAATAAATATTAAAAATATTTTGCTATATAAAAAAGCTGTAAATTTTTTAACATAAAGGCATTATTAACTTTATTATGGTATATAGTTGGGATTTTGATATCAAAACTGGCTTTAGACATAACAAGTATCAAAAACAGCATAAAACTGTAAAAACTTAGGATTCTAGTTACAAAATCATAATGCACATAAAGTTTATTGAAACATTAAACTAAGATATAAATATAATAAAATATATATAATAATAAATATATAATTAACAGTAATTATACATTATGCTGAAATATAAATTATAGTTTGAAGTTATTCCAAAGTACAGCTAACAATTTATAAACCTAGCTTTTTTCAAAGGAAAAAAAAAGAGGTTTTTTAATGTATTAAAGTTTTGAAACAAAATAATGGAAATAATCTATATGATGAAAATTCAAACATTTCCCTTCATTATAAATGCATTGCAGAAAATCTAAAACATATCATTACATTAATTTATTAACAAAAATTGTTTAAAAATATAATTTTAAAAAACTAACGGGGCTGCTGATACATATTTTGATTTTTTAATTTTAAGTTTTGAAACAAATTTGATTTTGAGTAAAAACAATTTTTGAAAAAATAACAGCATTAAAAAAAACTAAGCCACTGCAAATCAAATTTAAAAAACTGCATTGTATTATTTTTAAAAAGAAATGTACTTTTCATAAGAAATTTTCTGAAAACAAAAATTCCATTTGATAATAAGAAAAACATGTAATCTTATATAAGGACATTTTCGCAGAGCTGCTCTCGAAATATGTTCCAGGGAACTCTAAGGTCCCATCAAAGGGCCACATAGGTTCCGAAAATTAGGGCTTTCTTTTTAAACCACTAATGATTTTTGAAACCTGTTATAATATGTATATCTAATCAGTAATGAATAATTAATTAAATATTTCAGTTAATTTTAAGAAATTACTTAAATACCATGAAATGAAATAAGAAATAGGAAAATTAAAAACGAATTTTTAAACGATATCTTGAATAAATAATTAAAATAATAAACTTTTATAAAAAAATTTGAGAGTATTTCTCATCAAAGATTTAATTCACAGTAAAATAATCGAAATCTAGAGCTAAAAAACTTTCTCTGATAACCATACAGCAGTTCTATTTCAAAAATCGTAATTCAGCTTATTTTCATCTTATGCATACACCAAGAACAAATTCAGATGCAAACCTGATCTGTGAATTCAGCTGTATGACATTAAAAAAAAACTAATTTTCTGACTATTACTGATAATGAGATTAAAATATTTTATTCTTCACAGTCATTATGAATTATTGATTGGAACAATTGATAATTTGTTTTGGTTAATATATATTGTGCTGCGAATGAACTTTATTAATAACTTCCACCAAAAGAAATTCAATCGTTAACCAGTTCCATAACAGAAAAAATATTGGAAACCACTGACATTGCTAATTATAAGAATGTTTTAAGTTCTTTTTATATTATTAAGATGGCTTCTTTAAAACAGCTTCATGATTGTTAACTATTCAGCAAATCTTTTGTGGACATACAGTGATTTGTGTCTAAAATATATAAATATAATAAAGGTTCTTTTCATTTAAAACAAGTATTTTTAATAGATGTTAAATATAAGAAAATTAGTTCTTAATACTGCATTTTAATTAGGATAATATTTATAACTATCCATAAATGCAATTTTTTAGGTTTAAAACAGAGTAAAAATAATGTTCTTATAATAAATACAACTAAAAGTTATCAATCTATTATAAAGAAACGTTAAAATTATGGCCCAAAATTTAAAACATTCTAAAGAAGTAGTTATAAGAAATTATTTATATACTGAGATACCAATTGTTCAATTTTCTGAAAGAGATTTTATAAACTGGTTGAGAATTAAAAATTAAAGCTTACAAAATCACAGTTAGCTTCCCCATTACCTTAAAAGGCTCACAATAAAAACAATTGGGACAAAGTGGTGTTTTATATGAGCTTTTGAATTGTTAATAGTTAATGATAAACAAAATTACTTTAAATCAAATGTAGTAAAGCAAGAATCTATCACTAAAAAGGAAAAACACAGTAAAATTCTCAAAAACTGAAAATAAATGTTATTCCATTTTTTAATAGTTTATCCTAATAAGATTATTATACTAAAATATTAAATTGAGTTTTGTAAAAATGTAAAGATTACAGCATAATATTTCAAATGAGGCGCACATTAGAAAACGCTCTGTGACATGTATAAACAACTGAAGTTGTGTGGTAAATGAACATGTGTGCTCAGTTAATTAATAAAATTGCCCACTCCTATCAAAATATTTTTGTAAAATACTGCCCTTTTAATAATTTCATTGAAATAATTTGTTCAAAGTATGTAAGAAAAAGAATTGATGCAATTTCAACATAAATAGTTAAAATTGCAACTCATTTATCTGTAATAATTTTTAACAAAGGTTGCAGAGGGTTATTTACAGTTTTGAAACAACTAGTAATAAATGTAGGCCCAGCAGTCAAAGAATATGACTGCCAAATTTGGACAGCTATTCTAAAAGCATTTGATGTGTCACATGAGGATAGTTCGACAAAAAACAAGTCTAGACTAACACTTAAAGACTGCTGAAAATTATGAAAGAGAAGCGTCTTAAGACCTGGCATTTATGCATTATAGTTAGTTGCAAAATTTGCTAAATTTATTTGGTTTATTGGTTACAAAATTTTGAAACCAATTTACTCAAAATTAGTTTTTCTTATAGGCCGTATCTCTAACTGATATAATTTCCAATCCATTTACTTCAAATTTTGCTACAATATTCACAAAAATATAGTTTTTGAAGGAGATAGGGAATTTTTAAATTGGTTTGACTTGTTTTGAGTCATCCACAAAAAGTAACTCGTTTTATGCCATTTTTTAAATTTAAAAATAAAAATTTTTAAATTTAAATACATAATTTTTCACAAAATACATACAAATTATGTGTTTTGTGAAAAAAATTATATTAAATCCTACATGCAATGAAAAATACATTCATGCAGTTTTAAAAAAATTTTAATAGAAACAAATTTTTTTGATTTTTTTTTTTTTTTTTTTCAAATTATGAGTACAGTATATTATGGATAATTTAAAAATAAGTTATAACACTGTATTATAAAAGCATTAATTTCTTAAATTTTCATAATTGTAACATGATTTAAAAGAAGATTAAAAGACCTACAATAAGTTAAAAAATATAATAAGTTTTTCACAATCATTGTAAGATTCATTTAAAAAAAAATTTTTTTTTTTTAACTGATTATTTATTTTTCTTCTACTGAGCTGTTTCCCTGTTAAGAGGGGTAAAAGGGAATTTGCGACCAAAAGTTTCTTCTGTAGTATGGCATCCTCTTAAAGCATAAATTTTGCTAACCCCCAGAAAAAATTTGCCTACAAAGCAGAGATAGCTGGCATCTCCATTTAAAGGCAAAAATCAAAAATATATAAAGAAAATGCAATAAATATGTTTATTTTATATAACTAAATTTTTGAAAAGACTACTTTCAAAAAAATCTATGATTTAAGATGACATACATTAAAAATATATATGCTTAAAAAGATTAAGATGAACATATATAAACTTTTATGTGAATAGAATCTAATGGAAATAAGTTTTTTTAATTTAATAGTATAAAAAATGAAGCAGATTAAAGTTAATATAAAAATGTTCTTCTTACATCCTAATGTTAAAGCCAAGCACTCTTGAAATTTCGTTGTTTCAAGAACTATTTCCCATGCGTTCTTATCGAGATTAGAAATTTTATCCAGATATCCTGTATTATAACCTTATAAACAGCTTGTACAGAAGAATCTTAGGGGATCTTATCTTCCCTGCAGTTTATGAGATATGGGTGGATATTAGAATGCAAGATGGTGGATCCATCATTTGTTTCTGATCTAGGACAATTATGCCACATGACTCTGTAAACCATAATTTGCTAACAAACAGAGCTTGCCCTCAGCCTTAAAATGTGGTTTAATTTTTAAAAAAGGCATCAAATCATAATTTAAGTAACAAGCAAACAATGTTATTTTTCAAAAATTAATTAAAACTTTTAAATATCATTACAAAAATTAAATACCATCAGTATAATTATCACAACTAATCAGGAATTAAACAGAAATAATGCAGGAATAACTTAAGTATTTACCTGAACTCTAAGTGTTTCCACATAATTTGTACCATACGCCCTTCTTGTAAAGTCAGCTAAATTAAACTGGATTTGATTCCAGCCATCGTCCAATCTCAAAGGCATCGTGCATATAAAGGGCTTCACTCGAGTAGTGCTTTGATAGTTGCTCGCTCGGAAACGCCTCCTAACATTTTTGTCATCAACTATCTGAAATAAAATTTTATTTATAAAATAAATACAAAAAATTTTATTGATAAACATAAAAATATAAAAACTGAAAGCGAAAAACTATGAGTAGATTTAATGTTATAAAAGAATTCTAACTTATAAGACAAAATAAATCTAAATTTCTAGCTCTTAATTATACCATTATCCTTACAATATAAAAACATGCTTTTAATATAAAAAAAAACATTCTTTAATCTATCGCAAATAGTCAAACATTAAATATGAGCACTAAAACAAGTGATTTAATGCACTAGGTTACGTTTTTGATATAATTATTATGCAATATTAAGACTGTAACTGAATAACAATACTTAAATAAGCTCTACGAAAATCTCTTACAATACAATTAATATATACCTATACAATTAATACTCTACCTATACAATTAATAAAATTACTATTACATGTTTTACTTAAAACTACTGTAACATATCACCATATTTTTAACATTATTGTATTTAATATTGATTATATTAAGATAATATATTCTTAAGATTTTATCCAGAATTGTAATAATATCAGAAGAATGGACTAAGGTATCAAATAAAAAGAAGGACTAAGCAAAATATAACAATTCTTTAAAGTGAAACTTTTTATAGGAGGGAAACTGACCAAGGTTAGGTTTAAGGCAGAGGAATGACATACACCAAACGCTTTTGGAAACTCTAAACATGAATAAAGATACTGATATAATTGTCAGACATGTAACCTAATTAGAATTTTAAAAAATACTGAAATAGCATGAAAAACAAATTTGTCAGTATTTTTTCATCATCATCAATGACTCGACAGCCCAGGGTGGGCTAGGCCTTCTCGAGAAGTCCAGGCTAACCTTTTTCCTGCTAGTGTTTTCCAGTTTTTAGCTTTTAAGACCAAACGGTCTTTTTCTAGACCATCTATTCATCTCAAATTCGGCCTGCCTCTTTTTGTGTACCAACTGGTCTGGAATTGAAAACTTTTTTTGTGGTACGGTCTTCGTCCATTCTGATAATGTAGCCTGCGCATTTTATTCTTTGTCGTTTATAAAGCCGTTTAATAGAATAAAGTTCAGCTTTTTTTGCACTCAAGTTTTCCCCTCTTATTTAGAATATAATATCGCCAATAAAAACAGAAAAAGATAAAAACAGAATATAAAATATTTCATTTTAATTCTGTTTGAGTAAATATTATATCTGAAGCAAACTCTTAATCATTATTGAATATTTTAACTAAATTTTAGCAGCAACAGTTTTTTTTTTTTTTTCTTCCCCAAAATATTTTCATTGTGAATTTGCTTAGTGAACATAATTGTATGCATAGCAATAGAATGAAACAGCAGGCAATGATAAAAAGAAAAAAATTCACAAACAATTATTACACATATACTTTTTTTAAAGTCCATAATTTTAATAACTCTTTATTTGCAAGACTATAGCAAAGTAAAATGCATTTTTTTTAGAATTCAAATTCTGTAACACACAATGCTCTGATTTTGATATCAAATTAAATTTTGCAGCATAATTTATAGCAACACCACAAAATCAACACAAACAGTTATTTTTCAAAACAAAATTGCCTCATTCTTTTTTTTCTTTAAAATAGAAAGAGAAAAATAATTTCATTTAGGAGAAATATTCTAGTTAAAATGTAATTCTGGTAAAAATAAATTGATTAAATGCTATGCTTAACAGGTTTTACATAACTAAAGTAGTGCTCTAATATAAATAGGTATGTAACTGAAACAAAGAACAAGCTAAGAATTATTTTGCAGGAAAATAGTATTTTTATAATAAAATCGATTGAAAATTTCCTAATCTAAAAAAACTTTAATCAAAAAAATGTATCCATAAATTACAAAATAAATATTATACTTATTGTGAAATAACTTAAATTTTTTACGTTATTATTCTTTTTTATTTAAAAACAATTATATAGGTCTTCCTTCATTGATTCATAATAATGCATTAATGCCTATACCCTTAGATAAAATTGCGAACATATTTAAAATTGTACTAAAATAAATATATATATATACCAGTTAGTGCATACTACATTTGAAACTTCTGTATCATTAACAAACAAAAAAATTAGAAGGTAATTAAGAAAGAATATTACATACTAGATATTTTATGTAACTTCCAAATAATAATAACCAATATAAAACTTTAAATGAAACAACATAATAACAAGTATCAATATTTACTATAAAATTATTTTTTCAATATGAACTTATTGTAATGAAATATTTCACAGAAATTATGACAGTCTACAAAATTAAAGTAAAAAGAAGAAATTCCTGAAAACGTTATACAAACCTGTACTTCGAAAGTGAAATATTTTTTCAAATTCTTGACAATAAGTACCAAAAATGGTAGTTTGATTCCTAATGTTTTACGAGGATCAGCTGGACAGGTTATATAAGCTGTACTAAAATATAAAACAAATATACCAGTTAGTGCATAATTTAGCTACTTAAAAGAATCTAAAGTAATAGAACATATTTTTAAATATTGGTACAAATTTGAATAAACATATTGTGATTTTTCTAAAAAAATTTATTGAAAATAAGAAAACTAAATAACCATTACCTAACATTGTTGCCAACAATTTCTAGTACCAATGATTGGATATCATTATCAGTAATCCTTTTTATATGTCCGTTTCGTACCTATTAAAAACGGTAAAATCATTACATAATTGCAATAACTTTAATGTAATCAAACAATTATAATAGATATCTATCAAACAAAATTTATTACCTACAAAAAGTTACTGTCCTCTTGAATCAGCATGCATAGAGGTATATTGATATGTACACTAAATAATTGGTCTGTTTTACTGCTATGTTTTATAAATTTAAAAAAATATATATATTTTTTTTGCAATAAATATTTCTTATCACACATATAACACTTAAAAATATTACAGAGGCTCTTTCAAAAATCTCCTTTAATAATTCAAGATAAGTATTAAAAAGCTTTTATAAGGGATATTATATTGAAAAAATGTAAAATTGTAAAAATACAAGAAAATAAATAAAATGGCTAGAAATAGTGTTTTAGTTAAGAAGCCTAAAATTACCTAAATATTTGATTTTCAATTGTAAAACATTTTAATATTTGAAAAACAGACTAGTTTCCCTAAAAAATAAAATTAATTATTTGTTTTTTTTAATACCTATTTTTTAAAAACTGGTTCTAAGAGTTCCATTATAAGAACAGAAGCCAGAAATAGCTGAAAAGCTCAAGGATGTCAATTTTTCTAGATTTTATAATCATCGTTCAACGGCCGGCCCAATTTTTAGGGTTTACAACTACTACTATTATTCAGCTCTGTAGCCTTGTAATTTTAAACCCAATCGAGATGACAATTTTTTGATAGATTAGAATAAAGATAGTTTTAAAGTAACTAAAATTATAATTAATATAAACTTTTCTATCATTCTTTTTTTTTCTTTTCTTCGTTTTTGATACATTAATAAACATGAAGAGATGAAGAGCATAGTATATTTTTCTAGAAATAAAAAAGAATTATGGGGAAGTTTCAGTGCCAGTACCTGCGCAAATATAATAATGATATTTTGACAATTTCAGGGCAATAGCCCATGAGAAATTCAAAACCTAAAAAAAAACCTCACAGAGGGACACCAATTTCAAAAGTTATCTTGTGGAAACCCCTGAACAAGCCTCTACATTTTTTTTAATTTTTTCAAGCTTAAAATCGCTTTGGTGTCTTGGTGACGTTAGATGGCATGAACAAGTACCACAACAGAAATATCCCCCTAACTCAATATGAATCGGTTGAAAATACCTCTTTCTTTCCTTTTTACTTTAAATAAATGTTCACTTTTTTTAAATCAAATTGTCAACCAAACGAGGCACCTTCCCTTTAAAAAGGTAAGTTCCTTTAAATTTAATTTCATTACAAAACAGTCAGAAACTTATAACATTGTAAGAAAAATTGGAACATTAAATGCATTACCTTTTTATCCCAGATTTGTAACGGCTTACTTCCAACACTGTACAAAATGGATAAAAATCCACTTTGAAATGTATTTTTAAACATAGTTAACTAAATTCTAGCAATGATTCTAAAACTTTTAACATAATTTTTAAATTCAATCAAACGCAAATATACAAATATTCTTTACGATTTGTTTATATGGCTCTCAGTGTTGTATTTATGAATGCCAGCATTTGTAAAATTTCGTTTGTTTCAACTCAGTTTTCTCAGTTTGAAACTACATATCGATAAGTTAAACTACTCCTGATACTGTGTAAGTTCATTAGTATTAAAAAGATTAAAAAGTTTAAGTTTTCAAATGTAAACCATGCTGCCATTAGCTATAAACGGAAAAATCTAAAAGTATATCTTCATTTTTTAATGATAACACAGAGATCATAGGATGAACTAATGCAATAACTTTAAAATTTTGTTTTATTTAAAACAACCTCAGCACTGTTTTAAAGTTTGTATAATTAATAATACTTCATAATTGCTTAAAACAAATACTTGTACTTCTACTTCCAAATCTGTAAATAAACAAACATGTACCTAACAGACAAAATGATTATGCCGAGCCGTAAAATTCTAGATATTGCTAATAATTCTCTTTTTAAATCATTAAAATTTTCCTCTATTTCTGAATATCACATTTTATTTGAGTTGGAAATCTACAAAATTAGTATAGTTCTACAGAAATAAAGTTAATTTTCCATATTTTAGAATTTATATTCGAACGAACGTTAAAATCATTCTATTAAAAATGTCTTTCTTATATTTTTCGTACGGCAGCAATATGCTTAATCGAAGAATTCTTATTAACTGTCCATCTGCAATATATAAGTGCAATGCAAAGTTAGAAGTACAGTTATTTTATGATTACAGATTGCAAATTTTTTATTTGTATAACTAGCTAAATACCCGTTCTTACGGAATGACCAAAAAAAAGAATTAATTAATCAGTACTGAATAAGGACGGGAAGATTTCCGTAACGTAATCCACGGCAGAATAATCTCCAAGTTTTGGTAACTGCAGCAGCAGCCCACAAGAAACTTTAAAAAATAAAAAAAAATCACAGAAGGGTATAACTTGGGGGATATTTCAAATGGGCAAATTTTTTTAAATAAAACATGTCGATGTTTTCCCGGAGGTGGCTACGAATTATAACCTTTCAAGTTAATCCCTTTCTGCGATTGTATTTGCCTTTTAGCAAAATTTATATATTTATTTGTACACTTTGAAATTTAATAAATCATATTTATATCAAGTATTTAAAATAATGATATCATATATTTCCTGGTTGTATTGTTTTAGGCGAAGTGGCTTTTTCACAATATTTATCTTTTTTGTCTTAGAGCAGTTTGCATACTTCTTTTTTCGCGAAGATTTATCAGAAGAAGCATATGATGATTGCATGTCATCATTTGTTTCATTTTAGTCATTATTATCTTCATTATGTGTTAGTTTCTCATGAGCCACTGCCTGGAAGTTGCCAAGACTTGGCGATTATTCTGCCACAGATAACGATACAGGAATAACTTGTAGCAACATCTACATTTTTTTTTAATTTGCTAGCTTATAATCCATATGGCATCCTAGTTAAGAGTTGGCGTGACAGATCATTCTATGGAAACTTCCCTTTTTTTTATTATTATTATTATTCAATGACTTTTCTGGTGACTTTGCATTATTCAAATAAGCGAAACACGTTTTTTATAGTTCACACCATCAAAATAAAGATTTGCTCTATTTAGTATCATCTAGCATAAGGCTGTAGCTCAAAGTAACTCATGATATTTAAAATTTACCACAATCAAGCAACTTTTTCCTGTGCTTAATATCTTCAAAAGGCGGTAAAAATAAAAAAAAAGAATTTCTGCAGTATCTTTCATAAAATCTGTAAACCTAAATAATATGTCACAGCACTGGTACAGCTTTTATATTTACCAAATTTAATAACTTGTGGTTATTTTCTCGCCGTTGAAAAAAGTGTATGATGGGCCAAATTCGACCATTTACAGTGGCCTCGTCACAACTTTCAAACCTTAATTTGCCATTTATAATCTGTGACTTTCATGAGATTTCAATAAACTTTACCAGAAAATATTTTTTTATATACTTCTACCCTCATCCGTTCACATAAAGTGGCCCAATAACTGTAGCTCTTTTTTTTATTTATTGCATTTATGAATTTTATAATATCTTTATACAGATTCTCTATTTCTAAATTTGTTTGAATTGTAGTAATGTTACCATCCATCCCTCATGGGTTTTAATAATTTTCTGCGTTCTTCTCTCCTAATCCATTATCCTCAAGTAATCCAACCACCATAATTTTTTAACCTTTTTAATATTTACAATATCTTTCTTTAAATTCTCTATTTCTAAATTTGTTTGAATTTTCCTAACATTAATATCCTTCATGGATCTAAATATTTTTCACAAATAAACCTTACATACGGAATTCAAACCCATTCTCATTTTACCACCTTCATTTTTTTAACCTTTATAATATTTACAATATCTTTTTTTAAATTCTCTATTTCTAAATTTGTTTGAATTTTCCTAATATTAACATCCTTCATGGATCTAAATATTTTTCACAAATAAACTTTTCATACTCAATTCAAACCCATTCTCATTTTAAAGTTGCGCAACCACTCTAGATTTTTTAGCCTTTATAATGCTTATATCTTTTTATAGATTTTCTATTTCTAAATTATTATTTTTTAATCACCCTTATATTACCTTCCTACATGGGATTGAATACTGTTCATAGAATACAGTAATTAGCCTTAAGCCTGTAAAAATTAAATTAAAGAACAAATTTTTAAAAAAAAGAGTATGTTAAACATTTTATAAATAAAGTAATTTAAATTAACAAAATGTCATTATTACTTGTGGTGTAATTTGTGCAGCTCTAGTGTGACGTAAATAAAGTTCTGCTGCCACTTAAAAAGTATATAAACTTGTTTTAATTTGTATTTATATAATTTTGGTATCGATATGATTAAAATCACGTTAATTTCAGAATTACCAGCTGCTTTTTACCGGCTATTCCAATCTTTGGAAAGGTGCTCCAGCAACTATTATTAAGAATGAAAAAGATTCTGTCTGGGGTGTGGTGTGGGAGATTTTAAAAGAGCACGAAGATGCCTTAAATAGGTATATCTAGGCAATTTTTTATTTTGTTTGATATAATTTTTTTTCTAAGAAAATTATTAAATATTTATGTTTAATAGCTCATTTATTATCTTTAAAAATACACCAAAACATTTTTCCTCAAAGTGGTGCAAGTTTGCATCTCTGTAAATGATGTTTACTCATATGAAGCAAATGTTTGTACTTTTTTTAGTGATATACTGTGGATTATTTCAAAGAAACTTAGTTTGTTGTAGCTAATAAATATTCACGATTATTTTTTTACTGCCGTATTACCATTGTGCCATATATATGTTGAATAAATTTGAAAAAAAATAGCATGAACCTAAAATTTGAATTCAATTTTGTGTTACGAAAAATCTAAATCTTGAATAATTGGTATCTCAATATTTTTTTAATAATTCCTTCTCTTTCAACGGTCTAATTCTACCTTTCAATGTTTTATCTCTATATTATCTATCTGTGACATAAACAATATTAAAGAATAATCAATGTCAGCCTTGAATGAAAGGAAATTTAATAGTAAAAAGCTCAAATGTTTATCTGCTAATGCAAGTAAAGTTTCTCTTTAAATTAATCAACAGAATATCACTGAAAAAAGTTCAAGCATATATTGTCAAGTACAAACTAAGTCTTTCTTTAAACTAGCCAATTGAATATCACTAATAAAATCTTTGAAATAATCATCAGTATATCACTGAAAAAAATTCAAACATTTATCAGCAAATGCAAACTTAGTCTCTCTGAAGCGAGTGTTATCGACAATGTCAACCTTCATCTATGAAAAGGTACACCAACATAGAATCAAGTTAACATGTATATTATACTAGTGAATTGGAGTTGAAGTTGTAGTTGTCGCTACAGTGCTCTCCTACCAGAATTTTATCTGTGATAGAATTGGATGAATGGATACCACTAGTTGATTCATTGTTGTTTTGTGAGAAACCAGAAGAGCTGTATTAAGATCACCGGATTTTAAGTGCTGATTGTGAGAGCTGTTTTATGGTCATGGTCTCTCCTGTGTTGCCATTATACAGGCCAACGTTATGCGCTGCTGAGACTGAGTAACAACAGCGTGATGAGGACAATGTCACAGTCACAAATAGCAAGTCAACTATTCAATGTGGACCATATATCGAAGTAGGCATGTCTGTCAATGTAGGCGTGTTAAAATCACATCCAGATCACCAATATGGGGCGAGTGTTATCAAAAATGTCAACCTTGATCTATGAAAAGGTACCCCAACTTAAAATTGAGTTAATGTGCCTTTTATAATAGTGAATTGGAATTGAATAATTGTAGTGGTAAACACACTTTTCTCTTTAAACTAATTAACTGAATATCACTAAAAAAAGGCTCAAATATTTGTCATCAAACAGTCTATCTTTAAATTAAGCAAAAAGAAGTTTTTTTTTAAAGAATTTCCTTAACATTTTTTAAAAATATTTTTTGATTTTTAAATATGTGCCACTTATAAATGAGATGAGGTTCGTTGTTAGGCTGCTAGTTCTGCACCCTTACTTAAGACTCAGATATGTATTTTTTTATTTTTTTGAGTAGATAATCAATCAAATTTCTTTTTGTTATATGTAAAACAATAATTTTTGTTTTCCTAGGCAAGAAAGGGGATATCAAGAAATTTATATTCCAGTGTGCAGTGAAGAAAGAACTTTTATGTGCAAGTCTTATCAGATGAAGGTGGATGAAAACAGTGATCTTCTTCCTTCACCTTTGTATAAAAATGTGATTATACAAGGTGCTAAGGAACATTGCTTGCCTTCATTCTATATTCAAAAACTGGAATTCATTCAAGATAATGGCTATGATGGCAAAGTTGAAATACCTATATCAAATTGTGACGTTGTAACTAGCAAAGAGAACTATTGAAAATGTTTACGGGAAAATATTTATCTAACTGTTAAACTTGATTGAAATTTATAAGAAATAAATTTAAATTATAAAATACGTTTTGTGACAAAAAATTATCGATCTTGTGTGATATGTTTTTTTGCGGATTAATAATTTTATTGGAATTAATATAAATTATATTTACGTTTAAATCCAGGCTCACAATATTTTTTATAGTAGAGTGAAGGTGAATAATCAGAATCAAATTGGTCAAAAAATGTTTATGTGTCCCAATTTTGTATTTGTAAAAATTATACCAAAATTACTAACCTTACAGGTCCACAGTGGAATATTTTGCCAGTCCTTCGAATACATCGGGTTGAGAAACATTAAACAAATATACTGTTAAGGGTGAATAAGGTCAAATTAGAAAATGCGCAAATTTCTTTCAATATTTTAGATTCTTTAAAAACTATTCCTCGATTTCTCTTAATGTAAAATTTATAGGTTATTTTAAAACGAATTCATTCATTTATCAATATTGATAATTTACAATACAATACTGATTAGATTAATATTGGTTCTATAATGTTGTCAAATTGTTTGAATTCTTCATTTTTCTAGCTTTCAAATTCTTGGGACTTTCCAACACCAGCATGATGGCAAATTTTCTTTCAAGTTTCGACTGCTTCTCAGTTAGTACAGTGAAGATATCTCAAAAATTAGCAAAACCCATGCACAAGAAAAAACCTGCGATTATTTGTTTTCGTAACCCTCTTATAGTAAGTGGTTAAAAAAAAAAATTTTTTTAAAAGTCGCACTACTACCTTTGCGCGTTGGGTTTTGGCGGAGAGAGGATTAGGAGAGAAACTTTCTTCTATTTAGACAAATCAGGCTGTGTTTCTAATGTAGTCTTGTACGCTAAATTGAACAAGACCAATCCTGAGACGATTGGACTAATAGTTTAGAAGTTATCAGGGCCACCTTCCTCCTCGAAGTTGGTGTCCCTGGACCCCATATTTACTTAAATCAAAAACCGTATCTTAGAATATATTTTATTGAATATTTTTTATTCTTATCCTTATGAATAAGATATTTTTACAGAAACATTATGTAATGAATCAGTCGGATGATATAATAACAGGCCACTATTTAAAGTATCACAGGGAATCACTATTTAGGGCAAATGTAACGTTTGTCATTAAAAGCTTGGGGTTGCTTTCAATATATGTTTTAAATTTGGAACGAATACCACAAAAAATGAAAGAAAAATATTCTAATGCAAAATGACATTTGATCTTAGTATTTACGAATTATAAAACAAAACAGCACACAGCTTGTTCCCTGTTACGTGTATTATACATGATGTAATGGACAACCAAAAGTAATTCTACAATTTGTTATATTATGTATTATTGTTTGTTGCTAGGTATATTAAAAAAGAAAATTTTTAAAAATGAAACATAAAATATTTAGCTTGTTGAAGAAAGTTTAAAAAATTCTTAGGAATCTAACTAGTAAATAACTAGATCAGTAACTGTTTTTTTTTTTTTTTTTATAACTTTCCGCGGAATTGAAAATAATTCATTGGACATAGATTTTTGTCTTTTTGCTGGGTACCAGCCCGAAGGCCCCTGGCCGATTCATCTGATATGGTAGCAAAAGAAGGCGATAAAAACGTGACCTGAATTAAAAGAACAGGGGAGGAAAAACACAAAATATAAAAAGAATGAAAAAAGTTATGTGCAGAAGCACAGGTTTAGCATATGAATTGAATAACATATGATGAAAATAACATTATTAGATATTATTTACATATTATTTTTAGATTACTTACATACTAATTACAGTAGAATTCGATGAAGATAAGATTCCATATTTTTCTGTAAATAGTATGTAAATAACTTGTAAATTGTATCTATTAATATAATTTGCATCTAGCGAATATCAGCATCCTCATAAAACGAAAAATACTTATGCAAACGGAAATCTCACGCCGAGATTCTCTAACAAAAAAAAAATTATCTATGTTACCGGCAAAGTATGAAATCCGGCATTGTATAGAATGCCTAAAATTAGCCGGCAAAGTATGGAATGGTTTATATTTCACACATTGCCTAGGTATTCTATAGAATGCCAAATGTTATTTAAGCAAAGTATGAAAAAAAACGTCCAGATGAGGTTATTACGTAAATGATGTGCATGTTACTGTGAATGACCGAAAGCGGTGGTTGTTGACAATCACATAGCCGCTTTGGTGAATGTCCGAAATATTTATTACATCCGATTTGATATTAATTTATTCGTGGATTTAATTACATTTGTTCGATATTTTAATGCTTACTGACGATAGATTAGAAGAAACATCAGTGTTTTTAGTATCGGGCAAATATATACCGGGCAATGGCACTTGACTTTAAAAAAACATCAGTGTAGGGTAAACCGGGCAAATATATACCGGGCAGTGGCACTGAACCTTAAAAAAACATCAGTGTAGGATATACCGGACAAATGTATACCGGGCAGTGGCACTTCACATACATCACTGTAGGGTATACCGGGCAAATGTATACCTGGCAGTGGCACAGAACCTTAAAAAAACATCAGTGTATGGTATACCGGGCAATGGCACTTAACTAGACCTACTACTAGACTTCATACTAGACCTTTGGTAAATGTCCGGTCTAGTTAAGTGCCACTGCCCGGTATATCCTACAATGATGTTTTTTTAAGGATCAGTGCCTCTGCCCGGTATACCCTACACTGATGTTTTTTTAAGATCAAGTGCTATTGCCCGGTATACCCTACACTGATGTTTTTTTAAGGACAAGTGCCATTGCCCGGTATATATTTGCTCAATACTCCAAACACTGATGTTTCTTCTAATCTATCATCAGTAAGTATTAAAATATCGAATAAATGTAATTATATTCACGAATAAATTAATATCAAATCGGATGTAATAAGTATTTCGGATTTTCACCAAAGCGACTATGTGATTGTCAACATTCACCAGTCAAGAACCACCGATTTCGGTCATTTACAGTAACATGCACATCATTTACATAATAACCTCATCAGGACGCTTATTTCATACTTTGCCTAAATAGCATTTGGCATTGTATAGAATGCCTAGGCAAAGTATGTAATAATTTTCACATTTCATACTTTGCCTAAAAACGTCAAGCATTCTATACAATGCCGGCGTTTCATACTTTGCCGGTAACATATATATAATAAATTAATTAGAGAGCCACGCCTACCAATGAGATGAACCGGGTTCGAACCCCAATGATAACTGGTTGATACAAATTCGGCACCAGGATTAAACCGACCACAGTGCTGACGTAAAATATCCTCAGTGGTGGACGAATCATGGGTTAAAGTCCCCTTGCCGTAAGACTAACCGTGGACGGTTTTCCTCTCCATGTAAAGCAAATGCGGGCTAGTTTCCTCAAAAAGTCCTCCCAATACTTGATCCAGGAGTTCCCTTGTCTTCTAGATTGGGTTCAAAATTACAAGGCTACGGAGTTGAACATTAGTACTCGTAAGCCCAAAATTGGTCGGCTGTTCAACGACGGTAATAAAATAAATACTAATTGGACATGTATAGAGGTGAGTTTTCGAATGTTCTTTTAGAAATTTTGCAAATTTTTATTTATTCATTTTTCGGTTTCCTGAGGATGCTGATCAGCTTATTTGTACTGGCGCCTTATTCAAGCTAATTCTCTCTGCGCCTCATACACACTGTCCGACCCTAAAAGTTAAGTCATAACGTTTTTATGTACAAGAAAATACAGTTTGGTACTTGTACCTATTTACGCATCTTACTTTATTCTGCACACGAGTGGGCCATTGTTTACTACATTACTTTTTTCCCCCATGCTTTTACTATGTTTTGTTCTCCTGTAGATACATTTTTTTCCCCTTTAGAAACATTTTTTTTTTTAAACTTTGATTTCACTCAGTACTTTGATTTCACTCAGTACTTTGATTTCACTCAGTACTTTGATTTCAATTTTAATTATATTCAAGACATGTCTACGATATTGTCAAAGTTCTCTATTCATTGAATTTTAGTAATAATTTAAAATCTGCCCGGCAACACAAACCACCTTAAATAAGAGTTCGGGACATTTCAGTATAGTAGACATCAGAATATAATTATTTACATCTGTATTGTGAGATAAGGTAGAAACTCATCTAAATGATCTATTATGTAGTGTATTAATTCTTCGCACACCTCTCTGAGACCTTAAGTCAGGGGCGGATTAAGCGTACGCGGGGCCCTAGGCCATTCAAATTTTTGGGGCCCTTAGATTAAATTTTTTTCTCGTATATTTTTTATTTATTCAAATATAAAAGTATCTATATATCTTTTCATTTAAGAAAGCATATTTGAAATAAAAATAAATAATATCCTGGACCTCTTAAACAGTGACAATTTCAATATATAAAATTTGATTGAAAGTGACCAGTTGTATGAGTTTTTTCTAGAGTATATAAAACAATAAACAAACACTTACCTTTTAGTAAAATATTTTGTAATTATTTATTGATCAAATAGAATTACGGACACTAAATAATTATAAGACACTAAAAAAATTATGAGACACTTTAGTTAAGGCACTAAATAACTTCTTTTCCATTTATAACGTCTCAATAATGTCAACAACATTTAATTCGTTGCTTCTTGTTTAAACAAGTCTCAGCTAGCTATAGTACTGCTTTCAATTTTTTTCGCGCTCTAATCGAAAGGACAAATTTGAACTTAAAAAACATTGATAAATATTATGATACATAAACTATAATAATACTTATAAATAATAACTAAAATAAGTAATAAATAAATATGTAAAAAATTATGTAATAATTATGTAAAAAAAATTATCGTATTTTATTAATATATATTTGAAATTGATTTTTTTTTAAATCATTGTTTTTCTTAATTTTTTTTAATTTATTTTCAAAAAGTTTTTTATGGGCGCCCCTAATTATTGGGGGCCCCAGGCCATGGCCCAGTCTGGCCCAATGGGTAATCCGGCACTGCCTTAAGTATTGTATAATATATGTGCTATTGCTCAAAAAAGGCGAACTTCGTCACCAATATTCGGTATAATACAGTATACGGCACCATAGCACCGTAGTGTTTAACGTTTCTATAGCCATTTTAGTACAGATCAAAAATAAATCC